>OZ001645.1:7243240-8443240 GCA_963924145.1 Pyrausta purpuralis
AAACATCATACGATATAAATCTTCATGACGCAAAAATAACAAAAGTTTGTTTTTACTAAAAACTAAAACGTACACGCAAAACATTTCTGCGAAGTTTAGATATGCGAGTTGCGAGAAGTTTGAACGCCATTATAAATACGACGCGTTAGTGAGATACTTGAGCAACGCAGAAAAACAAGTTTCCACCACAAATGAAATACATAGAGAAGCCCCAGCCTACTTGGATGTGCTGAAATCGACAAAAGGTTATTAAGTTTGGTCATGGATGTTTATGTAATTAAGGTTTTTATGGGTGACGCCCCTCGTCATAGTATCAATTTATTATTTAAAACACTTCGTGCACAAAAAAAAGGTACATATGGCGGCATACATATTGTATAATCAATATTACAATTTTACAAATTATCAATTTGACATTAGATTTTTGTTTGATTGTTGACATGTGGATTTTAATTATTATTTGAAATAGATTTTTATTTTATTTACATGCTACTCACGTAAACTAAGGATTACTAACAATTTATAAAGAATGTATTCTAAAATAAAACTATTTGAATTTGAATAGTCGTTGTGGAAGTACCTACTCACGAAAAAAAGAAAATTCCTTAGTACGAAACCAAGACAGTTGGTGTGTTATCTGGCGCATATTTTGTTATTCATTTATTTTTGACGCTTCCAAAAATTTAGGACCTGATCCTCCCTAAGCTTGGAATCAGCAAGTGGAAGTAATTAAACGTCAGAAGATTGTCGCATTGTAGACCGTGTATCATTGCGTTTTTGTGGAAACTTGCCTATAAGTGCACTATTACACCTATAGGTGCACAATTATAGAATTTTTGATCTTCTTTTAATAAGCTTACTGTTTTGAAAAACTCGTTTGTATTCGCCAAGCTCAGAAAAACAAGTTTTTACAGAAGTTTCACAATAAAATGAGGTCTACTTTCATTTCAGCGCACGTTTGAAGGACGCCGTCAGGGGTTGTGAACCGGTGGCACGCGTTAGGGCACGTGGTGATTATGAAGATGTTTTGCAACTTATTTTTTGTTTAAGGCAACAGTAATACTTATAACTTTTTATTAATATTTATTTTGTACCATTTTATCAAATAATGTCAAGAATTCTGCTTTATTCAACGATATTATGTAATATATAATTTATTTTATATCCTAAGAGCATCTGTATGGGCGTAATTATACGGATAATTAACAAATTATGATGATAAATCGTTCCTTATGAGATCTTCATAATAGATATTATTATAATGTACGCCGTCATCAATTTTAAATTATTTAAAATGTCTAGTTTTGTGATTTAGCTTTATATTGAAGCCGAAAAAGTTAAAAAATATATAAAATATACAAAAGGTTCCCGACCTCTGCCCAGAGTCGTCATAGTAACACGTACTAGTGTGTTAAGGATAGTGTCTGGTAGATGATTCAGTAATGTACTGTGGACCCGGCCTTTATTGACCGTATACTGTGCGAAACGAATTACTAAACTCTGAAAGCGCTACTACGCAAATCCACTTTAGTGAAAAGATCCTTTTTCTGTCCCCCTGCTAAATAGATAATTTACCAGTTTGTGTTGTAAATTCCAAAAAGGGTTCCTAATTTATTTTTTAAGTAGCAGACAGTGCAATAAATTAAGCCCATGGATTACTTTTACTCATGTTTTTTTTGCTAAAAAAGGAATTGAAATGAAACAACGATACAAAAAAGTTTCAGGATAAGCTTCGATATTACAGATAACTAAATATTGCAATAAAGTTTATCTCTTACGCAATTCGTAAGATTGAATAAACAGTTTTCTCCCATCACTTCATAGTTCTTAATAGATGGCGTTAGGAAAGCTTAAGAAACTTTTTTTAATTCGGCGGAAAACCATAGACAAATAAAAAAATGTAAAATGCGTAAATGACCTTTAGACCTATTAAGATACTTATTTTAATCAATATTAAGTCCTTTAGTCACAAAAAGTACAAATTAATTGTATCACTTTATATTATTTACGTTGGCAAAAGGCAATTACCCTCTGCTGTAATACTGAAACTAATTGTTTAATTACGTTGAAAATTTTATTTCCTAAAGTATCGCTAGCGCCATCTATTGATGATATCAATTTCTATTGACAAAAATACTGCTCATTGTTTTTTGTACCCATTTTTTACCGAATTGTAATCATTATAATTACTAACTAATAATAATAGTGTCAGGTTCACAGAACTGTACTGATTGGTAAGAAGTAATCCGTTACCTGTAAACCAGACATTTTTATTAATTGGTGTAAAGTAATACAGTACTTACTATCAATCTACTAGGTATTCTTTTTTATTTTGAATGATTTTTCAAGCAGTACAACCACACTTATCTCAAAAAACAAACTTGTATCTCTCACTTATTCTTTATACTCTCAAAGCAATTCCCCTTGTTTCCCGCTGCGGAATTAATTACGAGTTCCATTCGGTGGCCGCTCGCGGAGAGGAAATATGGGCTCGTTTGTGAGTACGGGGCTGCGGCTGAGATTCGTACCTGTGCCCCATCAATTATTGCGGTCTGCATGTGAATACGGGCTTAAGGATCTGTTTCAAAGACTGATACATACTCATCTTTTTAGGGCTGGTGCAGACCAGAGCTATATTTAATCTGACGTTAACGCGTCTGTTTGTTGATACCAACATTAAGAATAAACAAAATTACAGCAACTAGAAGATGTTATGACCTCCGTGGTGTAGTGGCTGAAGCACGCTGGGTTGGAACGCATTGCCGCTCTGCGGTCCCAGGTTTGATTTCCGGTCGGGTAAATTAAAAAAATATAATTTTCCATCTTGTGTCTGATTTCCATAACACAAGTGCATTTAGATACTTACTTTGGGATCTGAGCAATGTATGTGATTTGTATACAATATTTATATTTATTTATTTAGCTTGTTTCAAAGTTAAAATAAGTTTTTAAATACATGTCAATTGTTACTGTTAGATAAGAGTAGGTTAAATCCTATCTTAACTAATTCAGCGTTTTTTTCTCAGTTGATCAATCCTTACCAAATAACAGAATTGTTGTTATTCGTGTCTTTATAATTGCGAAATGAAATACGTTAGCTTTTGTTAAATTATTGTGATATTAGTTCAAATATTATTTCATTTATAGGGCCTTGAAGTTAAAACCTCAACTAAATAAGTACGAAAATAAAGTGCACCGGTTTCTAGAAATTTTAACGGAGTCAGTTGGATTCACGGTAGATACGTTTGAATGTTAAAAGGATGCAGCTCTTCACTCGAAGGATAAGTGATGGTTGCGATTCAAAACGTACTTTTAATGAACCATTAACGGTGGCTCAACGCTTCACATTTGACGTTTCAAAGTTTTTCTTTCTGCGCATAGAGTCATGCTCCACGTGAAAGCAAAATTCGTCACTTAAAAGTGATAGTCACAGTAATTTTTGGTGAGCAGGTGCTACATTTTTAATTTAATTATTTTCTGTAAATATTGATTACTCATTTAGAGGCTCAATTTAAAATTGAACTTATACTACTACAACGTGTTAAAAATATATCAAACTCAATGCTAAGTAACCTTCGCTATTCGGATTAAGTAGCTTAAGGTCGTAAGCTTGTCTAGTTGTTATCAAAGCGCGCCAAGGAAAATTAACTTTCACAAAAAAGACATGATCACGTTACCTGAAAATGTTACTCTACAAAATATTGTGACACAGATTGCAATTTAAAATTGCGGGTAGTTGAATAGTTGGCGAGCGTTTACGAGCGCACTCGGCCGCATTTAGCGCTAACTTTCAGCAATTACATACCTAAATAGGATAAATTGCAAATTCTGCCAGACTTTTTGTCATGATATGTGGACTATGATGCAAAGTGGGGGTGTAATGCGAGTGTCGTTGGTTTTTGAACATTGACAAACTTTAAATGGAGTCCGATACTCCTGATACTACATTAACTACATAACGTAACGGAACATGGAAGTAACAAAAAGATTGAGAGAATAGAAGACACCGATAAGATGGACACACGACCTTGTAAATATCGCAGGATCACACTGGATACAGACATTCCGATCGGTCGCTGTTGAAAACCGTGGGGGTGGCCTTTGTTCAGCAGTGGATGTCCTTTGGCTGATACGATGATGACTATGATTATGATACATACAACTCATATGATTAAGGTTTACTCGAACACTATGTATTTGTTTCCATTTCGTTACTTGTACTGCTGTTAGTTAGAGTTAATTGTGGTACAAAACATGGTTTTTCTTTTTTAAATTAATTAAAACTAGGTACATATGCCAATGTCAATAACTCTTTAATAAACATCAGCGCTGATAAGACCGTAAGTCTGACCTATGTATGGGAAGTTATGTTAAAATGCACCACACATTTAAGCCTGTACCTTGAAACAAAAGCTCAACAAATATTATGGAACTCGAATATGATGTCAGCTTGTCACATGATACTCTATATCTGATAGCTTCGAATCTATTTGCATGTTTCGGAGGCTGTGTACCGAGGATAATAGTGGCCCAATTAGTGTCATGTTCACACTAAAATCGCGGTTCCACTGTGGTTGCAATCATGGTATCTGTTATGTTCGCTCGCATGTCTAAGTATAGTGTTACAGTATCAATATGAAACGCAATCGGAATGAAGGGCTTCAGTATAAAGTTAATTAAAATAAATTAGAAAGTAGGGGCAGAAAAGCTGCGCTTTTGGTCGAATCTAGGAGATTCGACCAAAAGCGCAGCATAGGACTTCCACCAACAAGATAGGCAGCCGACTTTTCAAAGACCTCAAGATCACACTGGATCTAGAGCGCTTATAACCGGTTGCTGTGGAAAAGCGTGAGCTAGCCATTTATCTTCAGCAGTTGACATCTTTTATGATGATGAGTAGATTGTGCTGGGGATGTCTTTTTTATTTCGTATTTTCATGCGGTTAAAATAAAAGTGAAAGATTGTTTGCGTTTAAGGGTCTAGTACCCTTAAACTCAAACAATCTTTCACTTTTATACAAGAAAGCAAATGGAAATGACTCAGCTTTGTAATATTAGTATAGATGACGTATAGAAAAGTTTGTTTGTTTGAAGGCGCTAATATCAGAAACTACTGAACCGATTTGGGACATTATTTTTGTGGTGGATAGTTTATTTATGGAGAAAGGTTTAAGGTTATAAAACATAACGATACGTCTTATAAAAGCAGAGCTACAATGAAAAAGTTACTCGTACCTTATGAGACATTCCTTTGCGTACGTAGCAAAATCCGTTTAAGATACATAAAAATCATGTATGACGGGATTATTACACTTTAAAAGTTGTACAATAAAATATGCGACGGCATATGTCTATCTGATATTGTTAACTCACTATAAACTTTTTTATTAGGGTTCCGTAGTTCAACAAGGAACCCTAATAGTTTCGCCCTGTCAGTCTGTCCGTCCGCAGTCCAGGGCAGAGACCTGATATGTATTTATTTTATTTTACCACTTTGGCCGGGAGACTAGAGAGATTAAAGTTTTCTAGCTCTTCAAAGGAATTGTGTAACGCAATCATATTTATTTGTCAGTTCAAAAATTACGGTATGATCTGTCAAACGGCATATCATACCGTACGTTTTGAACTGTCAAATTAATACGATTGCTTTACAGAATTCCACCTTTGAAGTTCTAGAAAACTTTAATCTCTTTCTGCCAAAGTGGTAAAATAATAATAAAAATAATTATTTTTTGGCGTACCTCCAATACAAGTAACGTTGGGAACCTTTTCTCTTGCCAAACCCATCATGTGGGATATCATTTAATATTTCTTAATTGTGAAGCTGCTAACATCATTTTTTGATAAAGTCGCCTGTTTCCGTAACATTCAGTTTTAAAAGGCAAATTTTTGTTAGAGTCCAATGTGCCCACCCTCTCCCAGCTAAACAGTAGTAGGTAAATACGTGAAAAAAATTACAGCACTAGCATATACGATGGATTTAGAAGGAAAACTATCACGACTATAAGAAGTAAAACAAATGACAGAGAGAGAGACTGAGATTTGTAGTCCGTAGACTTAAAGCAAAATATTTTTCATGCAAATTTTCAGTTAATATTTTTTCCTCCAAAATGCGTTAAGTTTCAGTGTCATATGACACTGAAACTGTAGTTGAACATTGGTATAAATTGACTTTTTAAGCTGTAAAAAAAAGTCGTGTGTCATCGTTATCAAAAGATATAACCGGTTTTGTGTCAAAATTTGGAATAAATTGTAATGTAAAGGGAATCAAATGCTTATTACACATGGACGGCGATCTTGATCATGTTTAGCAGGTCATTTTAGGTCAAATAAAGTGCTTACATAAAAAGTGGATACGAAACCCTTCGTGCGCAAATCCGACTCGCACTTGGTCGGTTTTATGTTCATATATTCGATAAAAAGCTGATGTTGTATTTTCAAAGGTGTTTTGATGCTCATGGGTATTTATTCTTATCACAATAAACAAAATCTACATCACGAGCATTTTATTTTGAACAAAATTGCCGTTTACCTAATTTGTAATCAATAAATATCTGAAAAGCTTTCACAGTTTTAAAATTACTTCGCACTAAATTAATGCTCGCATCTAAAGAAAACACGTGCTTACGCTAACCGCTGAGGTGTCTGGCCTCTAACTTGCAATGCAAATAAGTGCTTTGCGATTAAATATTTTATGGTAAATCTTACAATTATGTACATAAAAGTTGATACATAAAAAGTTGTGAGGCACACAGTGACTTAATAGAATTCATTTCAATGATGATTTAATGATTTACAATTGATAATAGAGGTTATTATGTTCGATTTAATTCATTTACGTATTGACGTAAACGTTACTTAATTTGAAATCGAAAGTAAATATTGATCTTTGCCTTTCCGTTCAGCAATGTTATTTTCATAAACAATACTGCTCGTGATTCCTTTGTTTATCTTTCATAAATGATCAATGCTTGCCTTAAGCGAGTTCCTGTAAATTTCAAATGAAAATGTTTCCCAACCAATCCTACCTATGTATTCGTATCGTTCCCAGAAAATTGCAACAGTTAACGCAGCACTGAAACATTAAATTAATACATTTTATCACACTTAGGGTGGTTACTTATTTGGTCGAATAAACCAACCAACGTCAGTAGGTTTATTCGACCAAGGGATATTTATTTATTTATTTATAAAATCGGGCCAATATTTCACAGGCAAAGAATATCAGTTATTAGTATATCTTATATTTTAATTTAAAGAGATATGTAAACTCTTTTTGCTTGGAATTGTTTAAAAAAGGTCCCGTACATAGAACAACTTGGATTTTCATTGTCAAAAAATAATAAATATATTTTATAAGATATTTATTTTCAAAGCTCAATCCTCGGACAGATAGGGAGTATAGGATAGGCATAGTTATTTGTGAATTCTAATAAAAAATGTCGACCGGATAGTGGTTGATATGGAAAAGAAACAGAGATCTATTACTTGCTGGAGATTGATGAATATAGATGAGAGGAAGTGTGTTTTATTGGCTCTCGGGAGTCCGACGATGTCCGTTACATGCTAGAGAGGTCGTCATCGTTGTGTCGATATATCTAATTAGCAATAGTTAACACAGCAATTTGTCTTATTAGAACCTTAGGTAAAAATCTACGTAGTTTACACAAATATACCGTGATTACAATAAGTTAAAGTTTGTGAATCGTATGAATATGTAATTAAATTCAAAAGTATTTCGTTTTCAAAATACGGTTTCATAAATTTTAGCGCCAGAAGACGTAAAATCGTTATCGTGAGTTCAGCGAATAATATTAAACAAAATAATACAATAAAATTTAAAGAATCAAATACTCCAATTATTCATGCATTTTTTGATCAAATGAAGTTCAAACAGTTATGTACCTTAAAATCAGTGACCAAAATGTCTGCCACTTACTTAGAAACCTAGTCTATATATAATATGAAGGTATTAAAAATATAAACCTTCGTCTTGAAGCACTCTATCTATTTAAATAAACCGCATCAAAATCCGTTGCGTAGTTTATAAGATGTAAACATGCATACGAGTACATACAGAAAACGGGAAGCGACTTTGTTTTATACTATGTTGCGATAGTGATTTACATTACGAACATTATTTTTTTCATTATAACTCTTTCCGGCGCGGTATCCCAGACACAATAGAATTTTTATTGTTTTACGTCTATAGTCGTTCACCGCGCCGGAAAGTGTTAACTTAAACGAAATGTTTTCTCAGTAATATTCCATTGCAATTTAATCAATGGCATCATCCGTTATAACCGTAAAGTGTTCATTCAATGATAGGTTCGGTTAAGCATACCAAATTAGATTGTTGGCGTTAAACGCGATATCATTATTCAAAACGAACACTGTTCGTGTTGATATCATTTGCCGCCAGTTAGGGATATTCATCCGCTCGAGTTAATTAGAACATTGAGTTAATTTTATCGATGAATGCGCTTCACTGGTTATTATTGAAGGCCCCTCACGTGCCTCGGAGTTAATCAATTTCCAAAAGAACTACGTAGGAAATACATTAACAGGTTCCTGAAACCAGCGGGGTACACATTAAAGGTAGTAATGTAATTTATCGCTGGTCCAACTGAAGACTCTCGATTGATAGATTCGCTAAATAAAACACCGGGGAAAATAAATTAAGAATGTTTTTTTGGGGTCAGGGCTATTTATGAATCACTTGCGTAAAGATGGCGTGTAATATTCGTTAAATAAAGTCCAAATTTCAAATGAAAATCGGTTGAAATCCACACGGAAGGGATTTGAAAAAACATAGCTCAATTTCGTGAGTACTCGAGTTGTTGTTGATTGTTTATTAGTTTCCCAATCAAAATCACACGCTATATCCAAGCAAGTAATTCAAAAATAAGGCTCCTGATTCTGTTTGATCATATGAAACGAAATTTCATATGATCAAACAGAATCATAAATAGCAGAATGAAATGATAGGGTATTTTATAAAGACTCAATAAAATTTTATTTGAGTAGCCGAATAATTCATCGCTGGACGGCAACAGGTTTGGCCCTTATTAATATGGCACATAAGCCAAAATACATGCACCAAATTAGTTAGTAGGCACTAACATAGTTTAAAACATATATTGTTTAGTAACCTAATCTGGATCTATTTTTATTCTATTCAATAAAAAATTAATAATAGTAATCTATTTGTATTCTATTGAATATAAAATTAAAAATAAAAAGTAGTTTATGTGTTTATAGGTTTATGTAAAGGGTAAGATTATATTTTATGGTAGTTCATTACTATAGCAACACTCCAGTATTTATTCAACAGCAACCTGAATATAAATGTTGAAACACATATATAATATATTTTATATTATAAACAAAGAAATATTGAAATAAAAAACCAGCCAAGTGCGAGTCGGACTCGCGCACTGAGGATTCCGTGCTAACTTTAACTGAATACGGGAATCCACTTACTTCTACTTAGTAAAATACCACAATATTTTGTTGACTGCAAATATAACTTTGTTTTTCATAGTGTTTGTATGAAGTACAAAGTTATGTTTGCGGTTGTTGAAAACATGCTATATCTCAAAAACTTCTCGTTCGATCTCGTCCTAACCATTTTCGTTGAAAGTATTTGTTCAGATCTATATTATTATTATTTTTTAAATTTACACTCTCTTGGTTTAGAAGTAAGATGGGGGGGACGCCCACTTTACCACTTTGGAAGCGGATAGCTATGAAACGTTAGACTTTAAAAGAAAATGGTTTTAGGAACCTCAATATCATTTTAAAAGACCTATCCATAGACATCCCACACGAATAGGTTTGGCAAAAAAAATGGTTTTAGATTCATGTATGGGAGCCCCCCCTTAAATGGCATTATTTTTTGTATGAGAATCGGTAAGTGGTTAACAGGATACATCTTTTCACCAAATTTCAATAGTGTAATGCTTAAATGTAGTTACAGAATAAAATGACTGTGACATACGGACGGACAGACAGACAGACAGACAGACTTGACGAAACTATAAGGGTTCCGTTTTTTGCCATTCGGCTACGGAACCCTAAAAAGATTTCATTAATATCGAGTTTCTGTCAAAGCCGAACATAGAGAACTGAAATTGGAAACTCATCAAACGAATGAATGAAGTCAGCGCGAAATCACTTAGATGGTACATAAGAAAATAAATCCGAATAGAAATCAGGAATTCTTCACGGAGTGACTTCAGCAATAAAGCTAAAAATCATCTCGGTTCAATTATTTAAAAAGGGGGAGAATGCAAAGCAGGCTTTGCCTGTCAGTACTAAATCTTCCTTTCCGCCATCCTTCCGAACAATAGGCTTCTGACAGGATTCGGAATTAGGAAAGTATGTTTTAACGTGGAGCGAACCCTTAAGCTCCATTGCATCTCAACTTTGCAGTGAAGTTAGTTTGCGAATCTTTTAAACTAGTTAAATAGTTTTCTTTCGAGAAGTTTTGGTTGTGAATGCAATAATGAGCAGAATCGTCTGTGCACCAGACTACTTCCATAATTTGGGTTCGGATCAATTCTCAGCGAATACAAACTACATACTAGTTTGAATTTGTTTATACAGGATGTTGTTATGTCAGTAAAATCCAACTCAGGGAGGAAAATTTGAGTTGAAATTAGATGAAAGTTTTATAAAAGAAAACCTCTTCACAACATTCTTAAAAAATCAAAACGCACGGGGCAACTCGCACCCTCGCGCGTATCTACGAAATACTACGCCGTAGCTGTTACGAAAAGGCGACTGGTGTTGGTAGTTTGGTAGTCTCGCTCGCTAGTATCGCAAAAATGAATTGATTTTGTGGGTTTTTTCAATTATAACTTTAAAAAATTTTTGCATCAGTATCGTTTTAACAACCCTGTAACAGTCTATAATTTTGTTGGTCATATTATGAGTGTAAGAAACAGTGCTACTTGGTGATCAATTCACTAATTCAAATAATCTATTGCAGTCAATATTGAAGTTTAGTTTCTTATAACAGGAAGCACATCTTGGAATAAATTACGTTTTTCGTCGTCTCGCTTACAGCTAGTTATTTTCTTAAAGAAAGTTAACTATCAATTCAATATATCAATAGATTTCTATTATAGTCCAGCCCAGAGCCTTCTGAATTATTCATGGGGCAACATTATTGGATATCTTTTAAAAGCTACAGCGAAGGGTAAACATCTCGCTAAACATTTACAAGCGAATCCATCTGGTCCTGCTCCCATAAACGTACTCGTTTATTTAGGGTGCGCACATCTCATTTCACAAACATTGTGCTGTTTTACATAATTTGGTTGGGCCGGCCGTGATAGGGTTGAAAACAAGATGGCCGGTCAGTTTGACCGCTGAGATGTGAAAATTGGAAAGAAAATATAGGTTCGGCGCACAAATTAAAATACGCACGATATTATGTATTGCTGTGTGTCGCTAGTATTAGCACTTACGTAGGGCTATTGATACTATTTCTTTAAATGCCTCGGTAGCGCAGCTGTTAGAGGGTCACACTTTAAAGCGACGGCTGCGCCAGAGGTCCCGGGTTCGATCCCCGGTGCTTGTCTACGCGCACACTGCCGCGTTAATACGAACTCGCCTTCCAAATTCAATCTCATTATATATATTACACGGGCCGCGATGGATTTTCATAAAATTTATCGGCCCGCGAGTTGAGATTAATCTTGAAATCTGAACTTTACGTCAACATTATGCGTTGTATAATCTAACGATTCTGAGCAAGTCAAGCGAAATAATAACTTACACACAACTTAATCTAGACTATATACGACATCGATGTTTTCGTGAGACGGCTCTGAGGACTTTAAGTTACTTAACTTTGCTTGCTAGATTGTTTTTTTTTGCAATAAGGTGAGTATAAAGCATGGGTTTTATTGATAAATAGCCAGCAAGTGTAACGCAATCTCTAATAATAAAAAGTGACGCGGCGCTCCAGGATGGGTCTGCTGACCAGGGGCCTTTATTTTCGAATCTTTCGCGTCAAAATGGCGTGTGATATTAATTGATTAAAGTCCGATTTTCCAATGACTATTAGTATAATTCCACTTCGTAGTGATTCGAAAAAAAAAACTGATATTTGTGAGTACTAACGTCTATATATAGCGTTATTTCATTGATTTTTAATTAATATTCAAACGAAACACACAACTAGACCCCTATTTTTAAAGTGAGTGATTTAAAAATAGGGCCCCAGGAACTCCTCATTCACTCTGTTTTAGGAAGTACATTTCAGCTCATAGGGAAGTTCATTTGCTAGTACATAACAGAGATAGTATCGCAAGTGCATTCGATATTAAGCCTCTATTGATAGTATGTATTGCTGTTTTTTTTACATGTTTAACGTCTTCGGCTCTAGGGCTCTAACACTTAAAACTAAAACTAACACTAAACTAGCCTACCTATATCCTAGCCTAACCTATCTTAACCTAAGCCATTGAAATG
Source organism: Pyrausta purpuralis (assembly GCA_963924145.1). NCBI lineage: Eukaryota > Metazoa > Arthropoda > Insecta > Lepidoptera > Crambidae > Pyrausta > Pyrausta purpuralis. Next base: position 7,255,723 of record OZ001645.1, read on the forward strand.
TGATGTGGTTCGCATTTCAATGTTCAACAAGGAATCTCAGCGCAGGAACAGCGATCCGGGTAAGACGGCGCGATCAGAGCTCGCTTCACTTAATTCCCCAGTTTAACTGCATTGTTTTCTACAAAAGCACAAATTATCATGACAATTCCACCACACGATCACAATAATTGACCCGAAAAAAACAATTACTAAAACGGAGAATAAAGAACCGTCCTTCCCTTTTCGTTTCCCGCGCAAAAATCCTATGTATTGCTGTGAGCCGCTAGTGTTGTCACTCACGGACAGGCCTATCGACATTATCGCTTTCATTTAACTTATAACGAGCAGCAACACTATTTCATAGTTTCAATGGTATACAGGATGTTATTTTGCTTAGCGACGCCCGATTTTTGGTTGGACAATTTTACGATCGAGTTTAATGTCAAAAAAAATGTATATTGAAGAAACCCACAAAATCAATTTATTGTTGCGATACTAGCATGCAAGTCAAGACTACCAACGCCAGGTAGCTACTTCGCAGCCAACTGAACTACGGCGTAGTATTTCGTAGATACGCGCGAGGGTGCGAGATTCCCCGTCGTTTGAAAATCGTTTTGAAATGTTTTAAAATGTTGTGAACAGGGTTTCTTTCATAAAACTTGCATATAATTAAAATTTATTTTTTTAATAAGCTTAACACGTATTATCATCCCTGAGTTGGAGGTCACTGATGAAAACAACACCCTGTATGTGAAGTATTTTTTAACAATTACGGAGTGGTCAACAATGCAAGCGTGACCTCTGCCAACCCTATTTCACAAATGACAATGCGTTTTGTTCAGTCCAAGTTTTTTGGATTCTCACGAAGGTCTGCCAGTTGCTCGCTGGGTCGGAAATACCGCGCGACTGATTTTAGGAGGATTCTACAATTTGAAACACTACTCTATTCAAGCTCTAGCCGTCCCTCTCACGAAGATTGGCATACTTAAACGAGTAACAGGGACAGTAAATACAGCTTTTCCTTTTTTCAGGGTAGGTATTCAGAGCCAACAAAAGCCTCGATGACAAATGACTGCGTTGTTGTGTGATATTTAAGGATCCTCCGTGGACCCGATAGTGCTGAAATATGGAACCTTTTACGCGGAGTGTATTTTTTATCACATAACACGTTGACAGGCTTTACAATGACTTCTAAGTTTTATTCATAAAATAACCCTGAATATAAAATATTAACTCAAATAACTTAAACATACGTAGGTTCTAGCATATAATTACTAGTCAGAAACGAGTAACTCAATTTTAAGGTCGCTTCGCCAAAAAAAGAGAAATAAAGAGGTCGGGTATTTCTATTTTTAAACTTTTTAATCACAATGTATGTCCGGTAAAATATCGTTTTTAGAAAAATGCAACTCGGAAGTGCTTATTATTTCGCCGTCGCTCCGAGAACTCCGTAAACCTTCGCTGTAAATAAGAGCTTTGTTTGTATTCAGCGCTTTCTAAGATTCAGCGTTTCCATCCTAGCTTATTTGTTACACCTTTGTTTTTGCCAGTTGACTCTATGAAAGTTTAATAAAAAAAGTTACATAGGTTCTATAACCATTTTTTTTGTTTATCCAACATTGATTATGTAAGCTACATTTATTGTCAATGCATTTTTATTTTTTTTAACACTTCATGCACAAACAAAAGGTACATATGGCGGACTTAGTGCTAAAAGCATTCTCTACCAGTCACCCATAGGTCTATACAGAGAAATTGCTGGCGGCGCGAAGGAAGTGATAGAAGGGCAAACGTGAGAGCTCGATTGAAACTACAATAGGTATTTAAACAAAAAAAATAAAAAATGTGTGCGTGTACTAGTGTACACACGTAAGAAGTAAAACTTCTTTATGGCCTTATTTTTTGAAAAATGATCTACATCCAACTTTCCAGAAATTGGTTAAATAAAGTTAAATTAGATAAAGTTTAAACAAAAGGATTTTATTATCATAGGCATGAATACAAATAATACAATTATTTCACTGTACCTTTTTGCTACTAAGATTATTACAGCATTTCATTAATTGTAATAGAATTATTACTGTCATTGTCATCGTTATTATATACTTTTGTAATTAATGGCTTATGGTAACTGAAATATGAAATATATGGTTGACATTCCACGAAATTTAGTGACCGAGTAAAAACTCTATCAATTGTAGTGCCAGAACTTGTTGTTGACGTTTGAGGACTGTTTTTCATGGATAAATTCAATTTATCTTTCAGAAATTCAACTAGCTTCAAAGATTTTTCCGATGCAAAATTGACATTAAAATCTCCACTTAAAATCATCGGTATTTCATCATTATTGTCACCGAGTAAAGAGACACCTCCACTTGTGTACGGCAACAATGGATGGTGAACAAAATTAATAATATCGTCCAACTTCTGATTAGGAGATATACATATACAGTGCAACAATCAAAATTTTCATCCCATTTTCCATTTGGCATTGAGCCATACATAAATCACCAACTGCTGATGCTAGTGACCCATGAAAGTCAGGAGAAATAAAAAGATGGCGCGTAACGGAAAAATGTGACGCGTAACCGAAAAGTGTGACGGTATTTTTTTCCTAACGCCGATAAAGAAGTTTTACTTCAAAAACATACATACTACTTATTACATAAATACTGTATACATTAATACATAATTATGGCATAATAAACAAACACATAGTACATACACTTAATAATAATACTAATGGTACACATGTGAGAAAAAAAAAGAAGAGGTCAATGAAACAAGTTCGATATCTCTTCCTTGTAAAGTGCTCGGAGGGCCATCTTGAAAGAGAATTTGGAGGTGGATGCTTGCATTTGTAGAACTTATATTAACGCATTTTTTTGTATTCCTTGTTTACCTTGGTGATTCTCGTGGCAATCGATCTTATTTCGTGTGGTAATTCGATTGCAAGTTTAACCGTTTCACCTAAAAAATCAAGTAAATTATCAACACTTGAAATAACTGTCGCACAAGCGAAATCGAAATCGAAATGCATAAAAATCGTGATCCCGAGAAATAAATAACAACTTTTTCTTCGACGAAGAAAATTCGATCGGTGAAATTTTTCGTGTACGAACTGCACGAGAATCGGCCTCTTCCGTGTTGCTATGTAAAATATAGGAAAAAATACCGTCGATAGACTCGGGTATTCGGTTTATTTAAAAAAGTGTGTCCCGGATAAAAAACTAAGTTATACAACATTGCGATACTGGATGCCATAAAATGTAATGTACTCACGTTTTAGTAACAAGTTTACGCTCGTGAACCTAAGGCAAGTTACCCACTGAATTCGATATATAAAATGCCCAGAATGATTAACACTTACAGCTGCAGTTGCGATAAATGACAATTCTATTATCTCGCTAGAGAACAGGCAAAGAAAATAATTTGAAAAAGAATTTTATGAGAAAAACACGTAAATATTGGTTCTATGGCCTCGCGTGGTCATTGGAATCATGCTTTAAGTTTCTGGTTTGACCTTTTGGTAAGACTCAAACTCCTTATTCCTCAAAATTAAAACCAGGCTTTGTTATGAGGTGTTAACGTATCAGTTTAAAATGAGGTTTCAAAGTGTACATTTCTAATAGATCAGGTAATTTTTATCTTGGGTTTAACCTGAAAATTGACGACGATCTGTTTGTAATAAAAGGAAAAGGAGGACTATGATGTATAGTGATTAAATATATAGACAGTCCTAACATACCTAGCGGTTTATAAACTAGGATCCATTTTCACAACAAAACTTACTGAAAAGGAAATAGAAAACTATGAATAGTGTATTCGACGAACATACTTCTTTAACATCAGATAAGACTCATCAGACTGAGTAAGTATGAAAAGACCCATTTTAAAATGACATTTACATGAATGATTGCTGACAATTAGGTAACGTTATCAAATTAGGCGTTTTGTATGAAATTCGACGAATATTCCTTATTTCAAATTGGTATAAAAACCGACTTCAAAACCAAAATGCACTAAAAAGTCTAAAATAAACTCTTCACCATTGAAAGGAAAGGAATCCGTTTTAGGCAAACAATTTCTTTTTGGAGTCGGTGCTGTGATAGTTGATGCTTGATGGTCAAAGTGATGGCACCGACTCCAAAAAGAAATTGTTTGCCTAAAACGGATTCCTTTCCTTTCAATGGTGAAGAGTTTATTTTAGACTTTTTAGTGCATTTTGGTTTTGAAGTCGGTTTTTACTTTTTTTAAAAGTTTATTTTATTTCTTCATTTTTAGTGATTATATAAGAGGGGGGGGGGGGAGTTGCACTTTATGATTCTATTTTTTAAGAAGCTACAAATTACCTATTATAAGTTATTTCATTATAATTACTGAACTCCTAAGCGTTAAGGAGTTCCACCATCAGCTCAGCCCCACAAGATGTTGACTATCAGACGTAACAACACGTCAATATAAAGATTCTAGTAAAGAAACACTATACGTGCCTTTAAAATTTGAGGGTTTCCCTCGATTACACCAAGATCCCATCATCAGATCCCAAAATGAAAAAAATGGGACCAACTAGAAAGTACACCCTCTAAGTAGGCGAAAATTTTTTTCGACTCGGTCGACAAACAACTGAGATATGAGGTAACAAACATACAAAAAAAAAAAAAACATACAGTCGAATTGATAACCTCCTCCTTTTTTGAAGTCGGTTAAAAATCAAGCCTAAAACTGCGAATACGAGATAGCGCCTTTCGTTAATAAACCTGCCAACAGGAACGATGTTCATTTCAACTCTCCAAGTAGTAAGTCATTGACTGGAAGGCAAAAGAAGAAAAGTTCAGGAAATATTGTAGATTTTCAGTAGCGAACTTGTACTTTATTGAAGCCATTCCAGAGCATTTGGCGTTCAGATTCGCGAAGTTGTAAATTTGTGATCAAGGCTTTACGTTTCGGGACAAAGTTTTGTGAGATGGAAAATAGTTTCCTTGACCTCACCACGAGTGTAAGTAAGGTTTATTTATGGTCAGTTATTTGTAAAACAAACTGTTTACTACGCATTATATATTTATTTGAAGACTTTCGCACAAATTCAGTGTACAAAGGCGGACTTAATGCTAAAATCATTATTTGCCAGTCAAACTTTTAGGTCATGCGGAAAGATGGCAACGGTTTGCAGTGTAAAAAAAACAAATGAAAGTAGGAACATCGTAACAAACAAATCTTATAAATATATATAGAAAATAACTATATAAATAGAATCTACTAAATATATAATGTAAAGCAAAGCCAAAAATTCTTAAAACTACAAATGCATAGTCACAGATATTTTTTTGAAAACGAAAGGCAGCCAGAGCTAACACTAATTCAAATTTCAATCTGCTTTAACTCGCAGTCATTATTGGCGTACCGATTGGGTCCGGTAATTCCACAGCTGATTAGCTGAGAACAGCTCTGGGGAGAGAGCAACTCTTGAAGACGGTATTCGTATTTTCGGACACTGCTTGCTCGCAAGACGCTAGCATGAGTAACGAGAGCCCAGCTCGAATATATAAAGGTTATTTTACGGACAATTAATAAACGTTTTATTAAGTTACAACATATTTGCTATTGCTATGCCAAAACACTCACAAGTCCAGGACTCTTTTTTTTAATTGCTCGCGTCAATACGGCGTGAGATTTTCGTTTGTCAGTGATCGATTTTCCAATGAAATACAGTTACACAGCACTGACCAAAAAATATAGGCTCAATTTTGTAAATATTTGTGTATGTTTTGTGTGGTTTTTATCAACTTTTAATTGATTTTCAAAAGAATATCACTCGGAATATTCACGCGACTGATTAAAAAATAGAGCTCCAGAACTTGGCAGGAATTTCCACTGTATTTCGTTCAGTCAAAGTAGAGAGTAGCTATCGAACAGTGATGTTTATCTGTTAGTCAGGTTAACAAGCTACTTTAAAATACCTAAACCATCTTAAGGTAAATAAATTCAACGGACACTTGGTGTGTTCAGCCGCTCTGTCTTTAAGCGAAAACTAGTAAAATCTCCCATTTTGTTTGTAAGTTTTGTATAGGCCCGCACTAGACTCAGGCTACATACAGACTCGGTCTAGAGAGTCATCATCATTCTCTTGCCCTGTTCCCAGTTTACCTGGGGTCGTCGCAGTATGTTATCATCTTCCACACTATTCTATCTCCCGTCACTGAATCATCCACATCTTTCATACTCATATCTTGTTTCACACAATCCATCCATCTCTTTTTTGGTTGGCCTCTTCCCTTCCATCCATTAAAATATACTCATCACTCTTTTAGTTACATGACTTTCTTCCCTCCACATAACATGACCGTACCAAGACAGACGATGTCCCGCTATCTTCTCGGTTATCGGTGCCACTTTCAAACTTCCTCGTTGACTCGGTCCAGAGAGTGCTAAACCTAAATCACGTATGCACACTAGAAATGAACCGTTCTTAAGAGTAGGCCCTCAGATTGTCAATAGGTAGGTACGGCTGTGCAAACGGCGAGGCCCGTCTTAACGACACCTGTTCCGTACAATGAGTAATGTAAGCCGTGCGGATAATTCAATGGGGGTCATATTGGAACCAGTATATTTGAACAAATTAGGAGCGGAATTTTTAGGTTACGGAAACAGATTTTATAGTGGTCGATTTTGGTCACATGTGGTATTCAAAATCGGTAAAGCTTAAAAGCGGCACAGTAAGTTACTGTGGACAAACTTGGTATCGTAATGTAGGTATTTTGTTTCTAACTAATACATTTCCGTAAAATGTCTTTGGTCTAATTTCCTGCGCTATATTTTCTTCAATCTCCTATGTGTAAGAATCTTTGACGTGACGGAAATGGGAAAACTATTTATTTTCCGACCAAATGTTACAAATAGTATAAAATTAGCGTACTCTGCCTACTGGACTGATTTTGATGAACCTGTATCCTAAGTTGAAATATATTTGATTAAACTAAAAAAGAATCATCTCGCTATGAATTCTCTTTTTTCAGAAATCTTGAGACAAACATACATGTTACACTTACGAAATTGGTACACTTGTTTGGACGCCTTTATAAATCAACATACCCAAATATTATCCAATTCTAACGATACCACCTACATGCACATAGAATTGATTGCCTCCTTTGCTTTTAGAATGTTTTTAACACTCACAGTGTCATATTTTATATTTATAAAGATGAAATAAGAAACCAAAAATTTGCGCACGGGCGGGACTTGAACCAGCAACCTTTTGGCAAACCGGGCCAAACGCTCGGTTGCAACGGCTTGCCAAAAGGTTGCTGGTTCAAGTCCCGCCCGTGCGCAAATTTTTGGTTTCTTATTTCATCTTCATGAATATAAAATATGACACTGTGAGTGTTAAAAACATTCTAAAAGCATTAGATAGCGAAGCGACATCAATTTCCAAGTTGAATTTATTCTGTAAAGAATAACTGCTTGGGCCATCTGTTTCATAAACAGACAGCTAGATGGCGCTAAGCGTCACGCAATTGACGTTTTCATAAGAAACCACAAATTTCGCAGGGTCGGACTAACAGCACGGTAGCTCAATTGGTAAGAGCGTTTGGCCCAGTTTGCCAAAAGGTTGCTGGTTCAAGTCCCGCCCGTGCGCAAATTTTTGGTTTCTTATTTCATCTTTATGATTGCCTCCTTGTTTTGAAGTCGGTAAAAAAGAGTGACAATAAATATCAGTCTCCTAAGGCTTCGTCGTCACCTGACGTATAAACGGCAAAAAACCCTCGACTCGTATAATTCAATACATAAGTGGCTGTTATATGAATGGGACACTCATATTAATATCACCTATCCACCGGCCCGTATCAGACCATTAATAATAATTAACGGAAAGCGTAGCTGCTGTATTACACTCTAATCCACTTTGAGAAGATGTGATATGTAATATGAGACATATAAGTGTGGAACTGTTCTTTTATTACAAATACAAATACAAATATATTTATTTGCCATTAAGTAGGGTACAATACATATTGACCTGATTACTCAAATCTTAAACGAATAATAATGTGTTCCGAGCCTAAAACATGTATATTCATATTCGTTTATTAACTTATACTAATAATATACCAGCAGACGATGGGGATAATATTATGGTAAATTGGCCACAACCTTAGACTGTAGAGTGACCATAAGGACAATATTATAGGAGTATGGTATATGAGCTCAATAACATACGATGCTTTCGATGAATATGATAACCGGAGACTTTAGCACCATCTTTAGCAATTCGACATAGCGCTGTACCTAATCATGTGCATACAAGCTACCATTTACCACTTTTCGATCAACTAGTTTCAAAGCTTAGACGCTGAAAACTCGGACTGTAGTATTCAATAATGCACTATGCTAATGCACTCTAGATGCTTTGAAAGCACCTCAATGAATAAGGCTTCAATGTACTGTCGTCGATAGAAGTTTAATCAAAGTGAAAATACCTAACGTTGTATAAAAGAAGAAATACCGTTTTTTTACAAGCATTATATATCCAATATCATCGAAAACTGTAAAAATAACATTATGCAGTACACATATTTTGCAGTAACGACTATTCTAGAAATTTCATGGGTGGATATATCATAGAGTAGATATATCATATCATAGATACATCATGGAGTGTCATATCATTTTTCATTAAAGCTGGCATCCGTTGAAAAATATTTTAACATGTTTTCGTTGCCTGAACACTGCGTCAAATTGACGATGATGTATGGTAGTAAATGTTTTTTTTGTCATATAAACACCAACTGTATATGTCCATTTTGGTAGCGAAATGTGACTGGACATGATTACGAATATTCGAAATAAAAATGTCTCTTCGAAATTGCGTTCGTTTACATTCGTAAATCTAATAACTTGGCAACGAACACCAAATTGGATGCATCCAAACCCATAACAAAGATAACGAAAAAAAAACCTGTCAATCAGAACAAAAGTGATGATCGTCCGAAAATTCTTGCTGGGGTTAGAATAAAGCCCATTAATTATTGATACTGGCTATCTGACCTTTGTCAACGACTGTACATTGGTTTTATTTCTCCACATTCTATTTCATCCCGTGTCATACGGCAGGCGGACGACATCGACGACGCTGCAAATCTGTCAACTGAGGCAAAAGTGCCCTACTACAATGACATAGCCCCTAGTTTTAGTTTGCCTTACATACAATAGTAACAGTATTATTTTTATTTGTTACTCTTCATGACATGACACTTCACAGCACTTGCTAGATTATCTGTGTCTTGTCTCGAAGCGCTCGTAGGGCACAAAAGATAAGGAGTCATGTTCTAACTTCTAGCCCCATCTGGGCCATAATTGATTGATATTAACTAATTTTTGGCGTTCAAAAGTGGCATTATGTGTCTTAAATTGAATGAATTATTTTCGACTTTGACTTTGGCTATGTTAAATTGCTGTGATGAATACTTCCACAAGATTCATTTCATTCATAATGGATCAAGTCTGATCTAGCGACAGCATTTTACCCTATTATGATGATTTTATCTCGTTCGAGTGACTGGCAATAGAGACTGGGACAGATAGAGTACAAAACATACTCATATAGTCTTTGTGAGTAGGGCCCTGACGTCCCGTTAAGTCGGTAAAATGACTAAGCGTTTCATATCCTGTAAATGTCGGAAAGTTGCTTACTAGGATATTTTATTTAAAATAATATTTGCAGATTTTGCTTAATACGATGTTCACTTACGTGAAATTTACTACTATTTGTGATGGCACGTGAGTGTGACCCATCGCCTACAATACAGTTTTAAAGTACTCGTAGGTACAATAGACAATGCTAATATAAACCTTTATTGGACTTTGGAATGAACATACTTGAAATACAAATAATTTATTGCACATACATAGAAACAAGTCTGGTTATAATACATACTAACTTTTGAATAATAAAGCGTTGGTTAGTTTAAGCGAAGAAGTACTTTCTACATCATACTCTATCTCTATTTATATGAACATGCCATTGACTCGTACTACATAAATGTTCATATAAAGGATTGAGGTATATAAACAAAGAACTGTGAAAGCACTCCGGGAGTGCCGGCAGAAGTGAAAACTTGAATATCAACGTTGTGCATTTTTGATTTTTTGGAATAGATTTTTATAGAATACAATATTTATTTATTGCGCTATCGTACACAAACATTACAATTTATATTATATTAAATTACATTAAAAAGTTTATCTCTCAGAACAATCAACTTACATCCATAATTTCGCCAACCGTCTTACGGTTTTTCGATCAGGTCACGTGTCCTGACGCGAGTTTCACATTTTTCCCCCATCCCACAAAAGTGCTCAACGCCGCTAAAGAAGTTTTCACTTCAAAAAAAACTGTACATTTATATTTACAGACTTCTTTCGGTTTCTGCCTCACACAGCGGAAATCGATGAAGCTGCAAAGCTGTCATACAAGTCACAATTTATCTAGCAAAAATGTAATTATTTCTGTATTCCATATCTTGTACAGTAAGTCACTGACGGAACTAGTCTTCGTTTTCAAGGCAAGTTCGAGGGCCATTACGAGTTTAAAAATATCTAAGTAACTTAAAAAAAGGTTTAAGGTACCGGAATTGTTTAAAATTATAATGAAATGGAATTGATCGGCGTAGATTGTAGTGTATCTCAAGAAATTTTTAGAAAGTTTATACTCAATTCCGCCTACGCGCCTAAATCTGTAAATCTTAGAAGTTTTCCAAACTTCAAAATGCTTTTCCTTGTTGAATGAATATCGATGAGTCGCGAAAGCCTTCGGATTATTGAATAATTCATAGAGGCCTCTCGTTTGCATCCTGATGGCAACTCGCTCTCGCGTCTACACATGAGTTCCTTATGCGTACGGAGGCGGCCGGCCAGAAATTCCCGATACCGTAAAAATCGACTATCGGATTTGACGGGACGCTTTAGTACACAATTTTCACAAAGTGCTGGCATGCCAATTACGGTTTTGATCAAAATAGTACGAGTAGTAGGCCTTATGATTTGAGATTTTAAAAAAAAACGATTATATTAAAACACTGGACGGATATAAATAAAGAAAGTTTTTGACCAATTGTGTGTTTTGTTTCAGTTTTGATGAATAAATTAATATAATTAAGTAATGAAATATTTTTTGCGAACAACAATACCTAAACATTGTTAGTAACTTATGAACTAAGTTAGTAACTAAAATTACGATCCATTATTTAAAGATATAAATACAGTAAATAATAAAAAATAAAGTGGCGGATTCTGCACCACAATTGATTGACATTGGTGTAATGTATTTCTTTAAATCAATGTATTTCGATTTTCACTGATGTTGGTTCATTGTTTTGTGCCAGCAATCTCATAATCGCTATGCCACCGTTATGCTAATATGAAAAGCTGTTACTAAGCACATCATGACAACAAAGTCCGCATAAAAAAGCCGGTCATTGTGTTCATTCATCACGCCACGCGCCAAAATGTTGCAACGCCACTCCTCCCGATTTAATACAACGCAAATAAATTATGCTCGTATCGTGTTTTCAGGCTTCCGCTGAAAATATTTGCACTGAGTAATGGCACGGTAACATGACACTATTAGATGAGTTTGCGCCTATAAACGCCTTTCATGGTTGACGACACGACTATGATACGACTCTAGAATAGTTCTGTCTAGTTTTTTTAAATGTATGTTTATATATTTTTTATGTATTTTTGTATGTATTTTTTTAATAATACCCCTTCCTATAAGCTCATTATTTCTTTACCCTAAGGTTGTCTGGAAGAGATCGCTTATAGCGATAAGACCGCCTAAATTGTACATTTTTCTTGAAATTAATTTGTTATTTACCTTTCTGGTGTGCAATTAAGAGTTATCTATCTATGTATATATCTATGTATGTTACAAATATTATAATGCTTGATGAAGTCCGTATTTTTTTTCTAGTCGAATATTGTATAGAATATTTTTATAAATTATAAAATAATATGTATCGGTAAGGTTTTACCAACGTCAGTTAAGACTTATCCAATTGAATAACTTGAAGATGACCGATTTTAAAATGTCATTTACATAAATGATTGCTGACAAATACTTGTAGGTGACGTTTTAAAATAAGGTGTTTTATGTTATGTTCGACGAATATTCCTTATCTGACGTTGGTAAAATCGAGCCTAAAAAAGTATAATTGTTACACTATTTTATTAAGAAAGATCTCAGTGTTCAACGATAAATTATGAATGAATGAATGAATGAATGAATTTTTATTTATTTGACACACAAATAAAATTACATTATATAAATTAATTACATTATATAAATTAAAAACATAAATAAATTACAATGTATAAATTAAAAACAACTAAAATTAAATTAATACAAAAAACAAACAAAAACAAAGCGCCCAGGTGTGCCAAAAAGGTCCCCGCTCAGTATATATCGTGACAGCAGATGGTTAGCATGCCACGACACTGATTTTCAGCGGGAACCCCTGTTAGGCACTGGGTGTAAACACACACTTGGAAAGAAAAAAAAAAGAAAAAAAAAACAACAACAAAACACAATAAAATAAAAATAAGATTACATTATTATAATTAAATAAGATAAATAAATCATTCATTATCATTTTACATTCAAATTATCAGATTCTTAATAAATTGCATATGTACGGTAGGTACTAGCTGCGCTTGCAGCGCCCTCATCTCACCGGTCTCGAACCGGTCGCGCGGGCGTGCGTGCCCACCCTAGCAATCTGTCATCTGTCAAATAAGTAGACCCGCTCTGTAACCCACACCTAACCAAAAAAAAGTAAAAGAAATTCGCCACGTTTCGCTTTGTTTAAAACCACACCCCAGATTCAAAATTAATTTCAGTTTGTAGCCGAGTTAAAATTAGAAGCACGGCTGAACGAGGAAACAGAAAGCGATCTAGCCTCCTGTTTGGTGCGTGGATCTTGCCGTGCCCCCACGTACGACGCGCATACTACGTTGGTAAGTTGATGGAACCGAAATCACATGATTTTTTGCCTCTTCTTGTTGGCTTGAGAGAAAGGCTTTTTTACATTGTAACTGAAAGGTTTTTTCCCTTTCAGGGCGCGCACTGGAGGGGGCAAGGAGTTCCAGCACCGCGTGGCGGCGAATCGGAAAGATCCCCGGAAGGTCACTGTGCGATGTCGGGGAGTCAGAAATACAGGCGTGCACGCTCTTCTCCCCCGCCCGTTCCCACCCCATGCCCAAAGCAGGTTTTCCTCCAAATATGCAGGTTTATGGGTTTTTATTACTCCAAATAGCAAAGTTGCTAGGTGTAGTTTTCGGCGTGCTTCCATTTTTAATATATTTGCTGCATTAAGATATGGCGTCACATGAGTCCGTGGTGGAATGTAAAAGCAAAACCTTGCACATGCATTTTGCACCCGCTGGATGAGCTTTGCAGACCTTGCGAGTAAGCATGGACCATATACTGTGTCGCAGTAATTGAGTTTCGAAAGAATCAGCGATTCGCACAATGCTATTCTCAGTTTTTCACATAAATAAGGTCTGATTTTATACAGCAGCCTCAGTCTGTAGAAACAATTCTTTACACATTCTGCAACATGGCTCTCGAATCTGAGGTTGCTGTCAAAAATCAAGCCCAGGTTCCTTGCCCTGTCCACTCTTTCAATTGGTTCAGCGTTTATTGTTATTTGAATTGCAGCATTATCAAGTTTAGCCAAATTCTTAGCCGTTATTACTTATGCGGATTGTGAGATATGTGTTTATTTTATTAAAAAGTGAATAATTTCGTAAAAAAGGAATGCCAAGATTACTTACAATATTCGACTAGCAATTAAAAACGGACTTTAGTGACTCCAATTTTTATTTTCAAATGCTGTCGCATGCGTATGTGGAGGTGGAATAACGGCGTATAATACTTACGAACAAATAACCTATAATTTTATTGGGAACAAGATTGAGATTTTCTCTTTTCTAAGTATGGCATGCTGTGCGAATTAGTTGTAGCAGCGAACATACCTAACTTATTTATGAATGAAATTGCTGTAGACATAATGTAGAGTAAGTGTATGTTTTCCCTAAATCCCAAACATAAACGAGGAAAAACACGAAACAAATATTCTTTATTCCGTATTGTAGGCTCGATTGTGGTAGGTGGCTCCGCGAATATGTTATGTTATGAGCCAATTACTCGTACATCATTTAATGTACTCATAGGAATGGTCAGACATTGTAAGCGCATGCCATCCCCAAGGCCAGGCCTCACTCACCCTGTGTAATGAAGGCCGTGCGACACGTCTGCCGACCAATTAGTCATAATTATAAAAAGGTTTAACCTTTGCGACCAGTGACGTCATTATAAGGATGAAACACGTGCCGAGCGTCTATTTAACGACTTTTTGCGTGATACCATCTTTTTAATCACTCACAACAAAAAGGTACAAGGTATACAAGGTAATTCGATTGTTACTTTAACTTTGGATATTACAAGTTATTTTTATAACTGTACAAATTAATAATTTATTATTGTTTGATTATTAACCCTATTTTTGAATCACTGGCATCAAAATGCCGAGGGGATTTTGATCGAAAATCAATTAAACCCAACGAATAGAAAGCTTAATAGAGACTGATTGAATGTGTGTACCTTTTTTTATATTAAGTTTAACTATTTTCATTAAATGCTCACACATCAACCACAATATTATAAACGCAAGTAGTTCAAATATAGGTCCTTAAGTATCAGTGCATTTGGTGTAATATTTCTGCCTCAACAAAGTTTTAACTTAAAAAAATAAAACTCAGGTAAAACCGGGAACTCTCCCAAGTTTTGTGGCTCTAGTCTTTTCTTTTGTTTCAATCGATTAACTCCACAGACTTTATTCAAAAGTCAAAGTATCGTTAATTTAAAAGACATTAACCGGCAATATAAACTTCAACTTCTCATACAATAATCTGAGCAAAGTTTTTAAAAGTTTAAGCTAGCGTTAAGTCGAGAGGATTAAGAAATGTGACACTGAATTTTAAAGTTTCGATATGAGTATCATAAAGCACTTATCGCGCTTCAAAGTTTGTGAGATAAACTGATTGGGTACTTGGTTTACCTAAATCTAAATAAATTAAATGTGAGTACGTTTTTTTGTGTTTTGTTAGACTTATTACTGCTGCCAAACAATTTATAGCTGTTAGTGTCTATATACCATAGTATTACCATAAGGAAAATAAATGAAATGTTATTATTATATATTTATATATATGTTCAAACAATACAATAGGTACGGTCGGCATTAAAAAGCAATTGTTTAGTATGCAGTCCATGTTTTTATAATCTCACGATATATGTATATTAATGGAAGATATACTATATGAATGAAACCATATGAGCTTAATTTTCTGTTGATTATAAAGATACTGTTACTCGTAGTCTGAACGCACCGAGGCAGCACTAATAAGTCCGTTTGGACCCGAGCCAACTTGCATGCTGGAGTGGACGCTCTTAATGTACAAATGATTTCGAGATGCACCCACACAATGTTGAGAGACAATAAGAATACGATTTAGCTCTCTAAGCAAACAGTTTAGCAACACTTGATAGGTATGTTCCATCTTAATAACAATAGGTCGACCGCAAAACTTAGATATATCTGACGTCACTTTTGACGCCTTTTTTATTTGCCTTCCAATTAATGTACTCTGTATCATCCTTATGTATTAAATGATTTTCCTAACACACAAAAGGAGAACATTTAGTTCATAATAAATAAAATAAAATTATTATTTGACAACATCACATAAATTACTTCGATCCCAAGCTAAGTAGTTAAAGCATTTGTGTTATGGAAATCGGAAACAACGGTGGTACCACAATACCCAGACAAGAGACAATATAGAAAAGATCGTTTTCTACATTGACCCTACCGGGAATCGAACCCGGAAACTCACGAGATGGCGACGCTTGAATCAGCGTGCTAGCCACTCGACCATGGTGGTCGTCGTCAGAATAATAATATGAAGTACATAAATTGGGAGGAGAAGACGACAAAAGTGTTGTCAAGAACGTCAGTCTCAGTTTCGCGGTTTACCTATGACCGTGTGTATGAAATTACCAACTGTACTTCTTAAAGACCTCGTTAATGAATGGTATGAAGTCGTGAAGATAGATTTGGAAAGTTTAACTTTGAAACTATAAAATGATTAAAAATATCCTTACCGTCATTCACCTTAGCTAAATAGGTTACAGTGAACCAAATGCAAAAAGAAGATTCTATCATTCTATCTACCAAAGCAGACAGTACCTATATGCACATAAAACGATATGATACCAAATATACCAATAGTTGTTATGATGTGCTATACAGTAGCTTTATAACCAGGTACTTAATCTTATATTTAGTCTAAATGCTTGGAAAATTACATATAAATCTACATAGCACAGTCACACACTACACTGTCTAAATTGTTCATATACGGACCAAACATTCAGAAATTATTAATTAATGGTTTTTGGAACAGCTTTCGCACAACCGCAGCATAAATTATATTTGTAAGCGATAATTGAATGACATTCAGCAACGTTTTCCGATACGCGCAAATGTTGCTGCGGCAAGCCAAGGTCTGCAGACCACGGATGCTCGTTGCATAGTTAAAGTTATTTAAAAATATTAAAAGTATATGCAAAAGTAAAGGATATTGAGAATATGGAGATTATCATTTAATATTGTTTTATTTATAGTGATAGATTTAGCGACCTACGACTACCGGCATCATTATCTCAAACAAGCGGTCCCTCGCGATTGCATCCGTGCGTTTTGAGTTTTCTTTTATGACTTAAAGCCTTGATCGATAAATAAGCCATCCAATACAACAATATTTTTTCTAATCCGTCCTGTAGTTCCTGTGATTACCGCGTTTAAACAAACAAACTCTTAAGCTTTATAATATTAGTAAAAATTTAGAAAAATATATATATAAGGTATGAATTCAGCTAATGTCCGTCTAGCTAGGTAGTTGAAAATGATTCTATCAATAGAACTTTCCATCGTAACGTTTCTGCAAAACGAGACAAATAAGACTCAACTGCATACGAGTAAAATTCAAAACTATGCACCCAGTTTTGAGATAAAACCATATTTATCCATCCGTAACGGGAACAGCATCAACCATACTGAATCAGGTTACGTCAAAAGATCTGGGACCCTATTTTTGAATTACTTGCGTCAAGATTGCGTGTGGTATTCATTGATTAATGTCCGATTTTCCAATGAAAAGTAGTTTAAATCCACAAGAGAGTGGTTTAAACAAACAAAACAAATGACTACAGCAAGATGGCGTCATATTTACCAACGAAGTTACCTTCTTCATCAGACGCTGTGTTATTTGGGGATCTCGTACAATGAAGCTATAAAAACGTGGTAAAATATGCCCAATTGTCTTTGTAATAAGGTCTTTAATGGTCGCTATAGTACAGACTTTATTGGTGATTATTGTTAAATTCGCCAATCTGTAAGATGTTGCGAATTTTCAGTTACTTCTTTTGATCAATTCGAACTGATAAAGCTAAATTAAACAGTTAACTTGTGTAATCAAAAATATAACAATACCACACCATTGCTAATGAGCCACACAAGTCCATAGTTATTGGTAGGTTACAGAATTCCGTAACTTATCATTTAGTTTGGTACGACGTTTACGACTAGTCTGTAATTACGTATTAAATTAAAATTAGGAAGGCGGTCTATGCAAAAAAATGTCATAGTGATTACTTATTTAGTAACATAATTTAATAGGCAATACATTAGGTGGAAATTAAGTAACAATAAAACTGGATACCGTTTTCCTTTTCCTACATTTTAATGGACAGATTTATTGCTTAAACATGAATTAATTTACATGTTTATGGTGGCTTATTCTGATGCATAAAGTATGGGGTTAGGATTGACGTGCAATCACTCACACAATATTTCTTTCAGCGAGCAGTTTAAAAAGTCTTTCTTCATAAATCGTGGAAGACACAACTTCCGATGAGTTCCAGGGCATACTCGTAAATTGTCAAACCACATAATATCGCAGATTAATAATTAGTTACACAGAATATATTTCGATTAGAAACTTGAAATTCAGGTTCGTATTTATTAACCTACCTAACGGTTTGCATGATACCCATGAAGAAAAATATTAGTTGTTAAAATCTGTTCAAAGATACCTTATTGTCAAATTCAATATCAAACTGTATAACTTAGAAAAAAGAACGAAATTTAGAGGTAGTAATTGTTTTCTGCAGAATATGCTTAACGAATACAAAGATTAAACTCAACCAGACAAGAAATTTGGTTAAAAGTGCATAATCAGCTTAATAGCAAAAGCAGAAAATCGCCTTCAGTCGCGAACGAAATTGGATAAACTTGTCAGCAGTGACCCACAAGCTGAAAGAGGACCAGCAACGCTATCTAACAAATTTACTTAGAGTAAGTTACACCAAAGAACCGCACCTTAACTCTAACCGCTTAAAGTAAAGGCCATAACGTAGCAGACGCAATGATAATTGAGACTTGTGAGTTCTATCTTCTGTTCATACTGTGTTATTTATGACATGAGAAATCATAATAAACAGCACGTAACAGGTAATTATGTTTATACAGTAGTTTATATATTTTTGTATAATGTTACGTATTTTATAATTATTTAACATGAAATTTTATATACGTAATATATACATTATTTTGACCTTTTCTTATCTCATTTTAATCAAATCCGTCCATTTTCATTTTTGTTTAATATATTTCATCGCCGATGCTCCTTTCTTTATGCTTTTCCTTACCTGAAGGTTGCCTGAATTGTACTCCTATTTTTATTTAAGATGTATTATGTAATTATTATAAATTAACTTCAGAGACAGTACAACCCCCTCATACACTAGTTACGGAAACATTCTTGTCTGGAAAGTTATGATGTACATAAAAATGGAAATTCCAATATCAAAGTCCATTAATGCGTCCAAGTTTTGCAATAATATCGAGGAACCCATATCAATAAGTTTTCCTCCCGCTGCGAAAGAAATAGCTCGTTGGTTGTATTATTCCCATTACCCTTTGGGTGGCACTTAAGTTGTATATTTACCTAGTAATTTTGTGAACCGAAACAAGTTTTTAACTTATTCGTATTAGGTTGTAGTTGTGCCATAGTATTTAAGACCTCGTTACATAATACACTATTACCTACTTTTGTTTCGGAATAAATCATTTACAGAATCTAGAACTATGCACAGCTAACTACGAACCATATACGTTGGCACGTAAGAAATATACGTGGCGATGAAATTACCTTTAAAGATTTCATAGCAAGTTTTTTTTATTTAGGACCTTCATAATCATGTAAATCATTACTAAAGTAAATAGACAAGTAATGATAATAAAAAAAAACAAAAGCATCTAAGAAAAGCTTAATGATCGCGTCCTAAGGCCTGCGCGATCGATAGTTTTTTTTTTATATATAATTATTGGACGGTTCTCCCTTGTTTTGTCGAAAAACGTTTGATATAATTTCACTTTTACTAATCACTCTTAACATAATGGTTGTTTAACATAATTTTGTTTAACATAATTTTTATAACAGATAATATTTGTTTGATATAACAACGTTTGTGCTAACATTTAAGAGGCATAATCATCATTCGACCTAATAATCATTTCATCTAATTTTTGTTTTATCTAATCTTATTTTGAATAATTATCATTTTACATACTTTTATTTAGTATAATGATCAGTTCAATATTTTGCATTTAATCACAAAAAAGGAGCGCCACCGAGCAGCAGAACCCCCCTCTGTTGGTGTTGTGTAGGTTAGGTTAGGTTAGAACAGTGATCCGACAACGCGCGAAGGCGAGCGAGCGAAGCGAGCGTGCCGCGGCAGCAGCCGCCGAGCGCCAGAATTCCCCTTGGTTGATGTCATCTAGGTTATGTAGGTTAGAACAGTGACAGTTTTTTTTATTTTTATTATACAAATTGACACTAGATAAAACAACAAAAAAAACTGTCACTATTCTAACCTACATAACCTAGATGACATCAACAAAGGGGAATTCTGGTGCTCGGCGGCCGCTGCCGCGGCACGCCGATAATTTTTTGTGTCATTTATGTTCAGTTATAAAGTTTCGGTTAAATAAAAATTAGATTAAGCACTCATTAGGCCAAGCAAACATTATGTCATGTAATATTAGGCAAAGTGAAAATTCGATGAAATGAAATTATATTACACTAGCGGTCCCCCGCGACTTCGTCCGCGCGTTTTGAGTTTGCTCCCTCCCTTCCCGTCGCAGCGTGATGTTTTATATCCTAAACCCTTTCTCAATAAATAAGCTATCTAACACAGAAATATTTTTTCAAATCGGTTCAGCAGTTCCTGAGATAAGCGCGTTCAAACCAACAAACTCTTCAGCTTTATAATATAATTAGCGCAAGCGCACGTTGTACTTAAGCTGCGAACATTATTTTGGTGCGGAGTTATGTGAAAACTGTGATAGCTCCTAAGATATTTATTGGAATCAAATGATATAGAGGGCAACTTTGTTCTAAATGAAATGCTCGTGATGATGAATGTATTTATTTTGATAAGAATAAATACCTGTGTGTATAATACACCTCTAAAAATAATGCATTATTTTTTTACAAATTTATTAACATAAAAAAGGTTGTAGTAAGTCAACCATAAAAGATAGACTTATGCTGTCGCGGACTTTATTATAGAATTCTTAATGCTGAACAATCTTGTAATACATGATTTTTGTGTAACTTTAGCGGTTTCCGCAGCGTACGCAGCGGAAGCTATTAAAAGGAATATCTTTCTCCCGTTTTCGCAACATTTTTCATTGCTGCTGTGGTCTTGTGAGTCGTATCTTTATGTTATATAGCTTAAAGCCTTCCTCGATAAATGGACTATCCAACATAAAAATAATTTTTCAAATCGGGCCAGTAGTTTCTGAGATTAGCGCGTTCAAACAAACAAACAAACAAACAAACAAACAAACAAACAAACAAACTCTTCAGCTTTATAATATTAGTATAGATGAACAATTATGTCAATCAAAATTAGATAAAATAAATATTATAGGAATCGAATAATTATATCAAATGAAATTAGATATTTTAAATATTTGTGAAGTGAAATTATATCAAACGTTGTTCGACAAAACAAGGGAGAACCTTATTGAACACCGATCACATACATTGCTCTGATTCCAAAGAAAGTAGCTAATGCACTTGTGATATGGAAATCAGACACAACGGTGGTACCACAACACCCAGACCCAATACAATAGAGATTTTTTTAATTTCTATATTGTCTCGACCGGGAATCGAACCCGGGACCTCGGAGCGGCGACGCCTTGAAACCAGCGTGCTTAGCCACTACACCACGGAGGTTGTCAAAATTTTACCGTCAAAAGTTGTCGTCAAAAGTTGACTCAACTATTGGTTAAATGAAATGATTTTGCATTATTAGAAGACAAAACACAAAACAAAATCACAGAATGGCTATTTTAATTACCATTGGTTAAGATATTTTTTATTCAAAACACGCACAATCCCGAATATTCAACCGCTGGTAACGACGTTTACCGATTTGTTGAGTTAACTATCGGTCTCGCAATCGGGCCCTAGTGGGTATTGGTATGGCTATATCCATGTAATCGGTCGTTAAAAAGTTGTTTTACTTTGTGTTTACTATGTACTAAACTAAATTCTGGCAAAGTCAGACAAAGCCAAGCTAAGTCCGTGGGATATCGCTCACAATACTTGTCACATGAAATTTACATTGACAAGGAGATTTCCAGCGAATTCAGAGGAATTCTATTCTGGAAATAGAATTTAGCACCGGTTCTCATCGCCTGGATTATTATGTGACGTGACATTTGATTTCAGTTAGCGACATCTTTACTACGAAGCTAGACTTTCTTGGGAGTCAATTCCATTATTGCTCTGGTTCTGTGTCGGGTTGAAAGTTCTTTTCAATTTATAAAGAATTCTATAAATGTGACTGCATGTCTCATGTGAATTGAGTAGAACTACTTTCATTCAGAATTATTAGGTACTGACATTATTACATTCTACAAAAATCTCTCTTAACAAAATACAAAAATCAATTTTTAGGGGTCCGTAGCCGAATAGCAAAAAACGGAACTCCTCTAGTTTTATCAAGTCCGTCTGTCGGTCTATCTGTCTGTCTGCCTGGCCGTCCTTAAGCCACAGCCACTTGATTGTGAAACTATTAGCTTTCCTTTCAACCGTTTTACGTTTCCAATTCGAAAAATAAAAAATAATGACATATGAGGAAGACTCCCGTACGTTCCCTAAAACCATTTAATCTGAAAGTAAAATGTTTGTAACATAGGCGCTTCCAAAGTGGTAACATGGACATTTCCTCTCTCTCTAACTTTAGAACTAAGCTAGTTAAAATTTTGAAAAAAAAAACATGATGTAGATCTTTACAAATCCTTTCCACAAAAATTGGTTTTACATTTTCAACGACCATGTATGTACCAAATATAACTTTGTTCTTCATACTATAACATTTGTTTTGCTATCAACAAAATATAGTGGTATTTTAGCTAAGTGGAGTTAAGTGGATCCTTATTTAGTTAAAGTCGGCACGGAACCCTCAGTGCGCGAGTCCAGCCCGCACTTGGCCGGTTTTTCATTTCAGATTTTTGCTGCAAGCTACGAATGTTCTCGCAAGAAGGCCATTCGCTACACAAATCAATGTCTGAAAGCATAGCCGTGTGCGACGCAAAGGTCAATTGGAACCCATCGATTCCAGAACAGGTATAAATGTATGAATTATTCAAATATTCATTACAGTACTCGAAAGAAATCCTCCACCAGGAAATTATTACTTTTGAAGCGTCGGGGCGAAGTCGGCCACGAATCTATGATGAGCAACATATTTTATTGGATCATTCTCATTTTAACTGCTGAGCTTTTGTTAATAATATTAAATTAGGATTCTTGACCATTCTTGACTTACAAAAATGGATTCTTGCGACAACATTACTTTGAATTTTATTACATACTTCTGTTAGCGTAATCATAAATCCACAGGAATCTGCAAAATGATTTCTATGATTGTTATCTAGAGTTTATAACATGAAAATAGGATAATTATCATATTATTATTATATTCTATTGGAATGGGCTGTAAACATAACATTCAAACTCATAATGAAATCTGTCATGAATTGAGGCTGTAATAAAACGTGATTATTCATGGCATGAAAATTTAATTTGTGATGATGCTCTTCATAGTAACAATACGAATATAATATGAAGCAAATCCGAACAATCACACGTTTGAACGCATTTATCAATCAGGATTATTACAAGTGTATAAGGGATATATATTGAACTGAAAGCTAATGTAATCATATTGTACCACATTCAAGAAATATTTTCTATAATTAAGTAAGTATCTATGTGAACCGTTAATCGGAAAATATTTTTGTTATTTTTATGGACCTATTTGGCTTCTTTTGCTTGATTGTTTCATTCAACACTTACTGTTTTTGTATTGTATTGGCTCTAAAATGCTTGAACTCAGAGATATAGATATCTAAAATTTTAATCCCTAGTCAATGTATATCAATGATCCCTTACACACTGCGACCTTTAGCATTGATACTGCATTTTGGAAACGTGCTTAAGCACCGCGACTCACGCAATGGACAGATTTAATTTAGCATCGATGCAGTCGCGCGTTAGTATCCATTCAGTACATAATTTAAAATTTTCCAGCTTCTACATCGCGACTGTATCGATGCTTACGCACGTTAGCATCGTGACTGTATCGATGCTAAAAGAAGCGTAAATGTTAACATATTGCGACTGCATCGATGCTAAATTAAATCTGCGTCATTGCGCGAGTCGCGGTGCTGAAGCACGTTTTCAAAACGCGCGTCTGCATCGATGCTAAAAGTTGCAGTGTGAACTCGATGTAGTAAATGATAATGTCAAATTCTATGACCACAAGCATTTGTTTGCAATACATTTCTGGTCCCATTGTTTTATTTGAAAATAACAATATATTACATTATATTAGAATAAAACCAAAAAAGATAAAGAATTCTGGTTACTTATAGGGCCTATGTTTTAAGTTTCTGCTCTTTTTACAGGCCACACCCTGTATGTATTAGTTATGCCCTATGTCTGTACATTTATTATGTTTAAAACACACTTCGTATAACGAAACGCTTCACTCTAGCTATCTTAAAAATAAGTTTTAACAAGTCCGCAACCCTTCTGTGTCATTTTAGTATCACAGTTTAAAAGGTTTACTGAATTAAAATGGCTTTAGTGGCCTACAAATAAAAAAACAATTCTCATGTTTCCGAATCAGAATACAAAGCGCTATAACCAGCATATTTTATTTGAACTCCCATTTCATATATCATGGCAAGTGCAATTGTTTCTATTCCCGAAGGCACCATGGCACCTTTCAGACCGTTTCACACTTCGATAAACTGCACTGTGGATATCACATGAACTATACTACCAGATTTATGCTTGTAAGCTGGGACTCAAAAAACTGGGCAGAAAACTTTATGGAACGTGACAGTGTGCTCAGCTTCTAATAAGTAAAAAGACTCAGCCGATATAGATTTACTGTAATGCACGTATTTTGAATTTGCATACCCCTGCATTTCAGAAACCGAGCAAATATCGGCAAACAGAATTTTTGCGGTCTGTACACTATACTTTCGACTCATCTCTGTTTAGTGCTAAGCAATCAAATTGGCTTACTTATGTTTACGTACATTATTGTAAATACTCTCCGTATCCCTCCGTAATTTATATGATTTGTTAATAAGTTAGCTCTTACTCTACTTTGGTAACATTATTAACTCTATTGCCTCTAAATTGAACTGGCTGAAGTTCTATGTAATTTTAATTAATTACTTTTATGTCTTATCGTAGTCTAATGGCGATGACCTATCTGAATAATAACAATAATATATGAAATACAGGGCCATAAAATAAATATCTTAAGGACTAACATACATTATAAAATAAAATACAAACAAACAAATAAAATTTAAGCGCTTTGTTCGTGGTGTCACGTAATCTTTCGTGCAATCGTCGGAATACGACACCTTTCGGCCAAAAATATTCCTTCATGAAGATCGTCAAAGTTTTAGTCGGAATCTAGTCACAAAGGAATTAAAATTCACACATTGCGACTAGACTCCAACTTGACGACCCAGAGAGTATAGTTGGTCTTCTTGTGCACGTATTCCATGACCTTCTCAGCTTTTGTGGTGTGATGCATGAGAGAAACATACAACTGGGTCGAATTAATAATGATTACGAATTTAATATTTAGACTTTCAGGTTGTTTTCATTATATATTATACATCATCATCATTATCAGCCAAAGGCCGTCAACTGTTGAAAATAGACAATGATAATTTGTAATTAAACAAAACTCCTATTAATATCAGACTGAAAACGTCACGTAAAGCTCTAGTTTTATATTTGTATTGCATACGGCGTGTTATATCCTAAGGGTACATGTTCGAAGGTTTTGCAGCTCAGATCGCTGCTGCCCGTTAGCAGTTGAGTGCAGCGCGGCGCGGCCAGAAATATTGGTCTCTAGCGTTTTCACGGTTTTCCTTGATGTTACAATCTATGCGAAAATGTGAGAGCGTATAGGGGTATTTTTAAACCAGTCACTTGAATGTAGCGTGTGATTATCATTCCGAAACGAAATCAACGAAAGTCATGCGAAATATAAACGAGAGTTCCTGTGTGCCCAGATAATATAATACTAAGGTATACTGAACGGACGGAACGGACATTTATTTATAAATATCACACTCCGTCCTAACGCGAGTGATTCAGGTATAGGCACATTATGAGACAAAATAGAGAAGAGATCAAAGTGTATTATTATAAAATTAAACAAGTATTAGGTGTATTTCACTTACTTAATTATAATTATGTAAGTGAAATACACCTAATACCTATTAATTCGTCATGAACTGTTAATTTAGTATGTAAGACAAGTTTTAAAGTTATTCTACGACCTGTTAATTTTATAATAAATAAATACAATATACAGGGTGATGTTTTGAAGAAAACCTCTTCACAACATTCTACAAAATTCAAAACAAATTGGAAAACTCGCACCCTCGCGCGTAGCAAGCGCGTATCTGCGAAATACTACTCCGTAGCTAATGGTGTTGAGTAGTTTTGACTCGCTCGCTAGTATCGCAATTATAAAAAGATTTTGTAGATTTTTCTATTTTTATTTTATTTGTATTGGTATAGGTATCCGACGTAGGTCCGAAACAATAAACCTAACTGTGAAGCAGATATACTGGATATCTGCTACATAGTTAGGTTTTAACGACTTTGTTTACAAACTGCATTTATAGAGCATAAGCGGTTAATGGATTTATTGTTTTGTTTTCATAAACAGTATTCCTGATACTAACATTGACCAAAATAACCGATTTTAGTCTTATAGATACAGCCTAATCGCTTAAAATGTCAGCCTAGATTGAATCTGGAATTTTATTGAATCAGAGGCGCGTATTTGCTGACCTGGAATTTCACACATAGTGAAACTTGCTGCCGAAAATATACGCCGTTTGAACAAGCGAATACAATTTATCCTTGACAAAGTGAATTTCTATTTTATTTGATTGGCGTTTCGGGAGAGTAAATTATAAAGCGCGAAATGTGTGGGCGCTTAAACGGTATACCGTAATTGAAAAAAGTTGTTGGTTCATTTTACTTCTGAGTAAAAATAAAAGGCTTGTTTAAGTTATATTATTTGAAACTTCCTTATTGCATTTTATTAATGCTGTTTGAGATTAATCACGTGAATAACCAAAAACATATAAGTAAAGGTTCTTTACAGAATTGTTATACTATCTGAATTTGAGAAGTGAACTGATTAAAATGAGGATTCGAAAAAGTCCAAATTCACATTTAATAGCTACATAAAAACAGTGAGCTCACTTGCTATTCTGCCAAGTTTATGACTTTATACCTGTTGCACGAAATACCTGTGGCGTTTAGGTTACTAAGTGCACTTTAAATTAGCTTAAACGGTGCTTTAACGAATCACTAAATTAAGCTAATCCACTGTAAGTGTTGAGCTGACTTATTGCTCTTAGATACTACTAGTTTAAACAAGCTCTTAGCTACCCTCTGACCGCTTTTAGATAAAATATTTACGAAATGACCAAACTATGTAGCACAGTAGAGCGAATAACAACTTTATTAGCTTTCATATAAGAGCGTTCATGAGATGTTAATAATAATGGTAACTCATTCTTTCGGGAAGTTGTTTATTCAGTAGGGAGCGTATACCCTTTACAAATCGTTAAGAAAGTACGTTTCGATACAATGGATGGCTTCGCTGATAGACGTTCGGCAGAACTGAGATGCAATGTATAAATCATTATGGTTATTTCCCCGGAGTGCCCATTTCGCTCAAAAGAGATGCTGCAATAGACGTTTGGATTTGAGAAAAACGATCCTGCCAAGACAATATCTACGGGAATGGCACAGAAAAATGGCAAGCAAACACAAAAATAGGTTAATGTTTTTTATCCGGATGTATTTCATGTATTTATATTAATGTAAGGTTTTTTCTGTTAAGGTCGACTCGGGCTTTTTAAGTATTCCCATAAATTATAACTTTTGTATTGCATGTGTTTTAAAATATTTCAATATTAAAAAGCACCACGTATTCTTATCAGAATTGGTCCACTAAGCCTAAGAAATGATTACATAAGCACAATATGCTCTATGTATCGAATGCAACTACGAATAAACGTGGTACACACAGTTAGACAGGTCCACAATGTGGTCTTAGCCTAAGTGGGAATGCGGTAACCGCTACCGGAACGTTTCAGACAACCTACTCTGTGAGAAAATTTCATTATTTTAAATTCTCGTCATTCTTCTCATCCCACGCTTTGTCAAAGACAATTTTAAAGTTGAATAATTATTAAAATACATAATTTACTAATACAAAATACACTATTTATTATATTTTCATAATTCAATCACTAGTCACAGCGCTTTTAGGTTCACTTAGGTTTACCTTTCAACGATTACGAAAGTATTTAATTAATTAATTAGTTCTTTGTATATTTTATAAAACATTTCGCACCCTGATGACCCTTCTCATATTTTCTCTCTGTTCTGTAGACCTACTTATTCCAGCTAAAAAAATGTCTGATGTTTCTGTAGTAGACCGCCAGACCACGAAAATGTAGAAGAATATTAAACATTCTTAAATACCCTTTTGTTTTGCTGTTCGCTTAAGTATTCCGTTTTCCAAGTTCCAGCTATGCTTCAGCCACCGACGTCTCTTTGTGCCAAATGAAACGTTATTTTATAGTGCAATGCAGTGTAATAGGTTTTATTTATAAGGTGAACAGAAAATACAGTTAAGTTGTATTATACACAAGAAGCGCCTTTAATTTTAAAGTTGATTGTATGTTAGTTTATTTGGGAAGTGACTAATGAAATTGATGGGACATTCGTGCTGAACGTTGTTTGTAAAGACTTCTACACTTACGACGACTAAAATCACAGTGTATTGGTTTGGACCGGAATTAGGAATTACCTTAATTACAGCTAGTAAAAGCACTATGATGGCTAGTTAGGGATTAGGTTTTGAAGCCGATTTTAAATAATAATAATACACTTTCTGTATCAGCTCGCACCGTAAGTGTGAAATACACCTTTGTGTTATAGTCAAAAAAGTATAATAGCGTACCAAATTACAATATTAAACTTACACTGCAGGAGAAAATATGTAACTTTGCTGGGCCGTACCGTACCTGAAACAAAAACAAAACTTCCTGAAAAAAGTTGATTGGATTTTGCTTGGAGCTTTATAAAATGAAGCTGTGAAATAGATTTGGAGATTATTTTGTAGGGTTCCGTAGCCGAAGGCCAAAAAACGGAACCCTACAAAATAATCTCCTTATAATTTCGTCGAGTCTGTCTGTCTGTCCGTCTGTATGTCACAGCCACTTTATCCTGCAACTATAAGTATCATACTGTTAAAATTTAGATGGTAGATGTATCGTGTTAACCGCTTTACGATCCTTATACAAAAAATAAAAAGGAATTTATTTTTAAGGGGGGACTCCCATACATGAAACTAAAACCGGAAAAACATTTTTTATGCGTGCTATGGATAAGTCTTTTAAAATGTCATCGACGTTCCTAAAACCATTTTCCCTAAAAGTCTAACGTTTGCAACCCCCCCCCCCCTCCAACATAACTTTGTATACAATCACTATGATAAACAAAGTTATATTTGCTGTCAAAAAAATTGTGGTCTTTTAGCTTAGTGGAAGTAAATGGATCCCTAATTCAGTCAAAGTTTGCACGGAACCCTCAGTGGGCGAGTCCGACTCGCACTTAGCCGGTTTTATTTTAATGTGTCATCGTCTCCTAGCTCGACCCTTAAGCACGGAACTTAAGCCAATTTTTTTAACTTAAATCTAAAATGTCAACGCGTCTTTTAACTGTGTCAACATCCCAGGAACTGCCAGGGACTAAATCATAATTTAACCTGGAGTTAGCTTACTTCGGCCAGACAATAAGACCTCTTAAATAATGACTTTTTAATGAAAGTCTGCGTGTAACTAACTGCAGAGATGTACTCTCGTCTCCTTGTGTGCTTGAATAATGATTTAATTTGGGAACTCAACAAGATAAAAGGTGACAAAAAGAGAATTAAGTGGTTGACATTAAATGGGTTAAACAGAGCTTACGGCGCGAGACAATTGCACCCGAAATTAGCTTTACAATGCTCGCGCGCCGGCTTATGACGTGACATGTGTGAAACACAAACATAAAAGGCCAAGATTGTACTGTAGGGGGTGTGCGGATTACATGTGAAAAAAAAGTGCTCACTTAAACACAGACCCTACACTTTCATACAATGTTAATATATTATATGACTTTAATATTTATTTACTTTTTTCCTGTAGCTACTCAAGCTCCAGCAGTTCAAGTTCAACACTTATTTTAGAGGTTGGATTCGACCAAACTGGCATAAACGCGTATAACTATACCAAGTAGATTTTCATCCTTTATTTTATACTCGAAAAACTCAGTGGTTTATTGACATCAAATTGTAATAGGAATTACTAAACTGGCATAGCAGAACGAATGATTGAACTGTATTATCATCCGGCAAATCAATTCTTCACCACAGCAGTATGGTGCGAAAGTAAAAATCCTGTCAACTAAAGTATATCGTATTATACCACGGTAATCATCGAGTAGCGAGCTGTCAAAAGTTTTGAATTTGACAAAATTTTCTAACATAAATCATATGGCAAGCGGACGTCATTACGTAACACCAAGCATAATACTTGAATGAGCTCTTATTTCACGCAACACGGTGGGTATAAAAGTTACTTCCGTCTGTAAGCAACATTATTGAGCAGTAGATGGTAAAATGGATAATGGACATAATCCCGAATAACTAGCGATTCCGATCGATTCGAATACACCCTCATATAAAGATGAAATGAGATGAGAAACCAAAAATTTGCGCACGGGCGGGACTTGAACCAGCAACCTTTTGGCAAACCGGGCCAAAAGGTTGCTGGTTCAAGTCCCGCCCGTGCGCAAATTTTTGGTTTCTCATCTCATTTCATCTTTATGAATATAAAATATTACACTGTGAGTGTCAAAAACATTCTAAAACACCCTCTTATATTTAACTTTTATTTAATTATTGAACTGAAAAAAAATACTTTTATTTTATTTTTATTTTTATGATATCATATAGTAACCTCCACTGTTAAAATCTTAAATAATTAAATGTGACGGATCCTCAGAATACGTAATTGTGCCAAAAGTACGGATTCTTAAACGGCAGAGAGTTAATTGAGTTTCAGAGTAACTCTCGGAATGGTTGCCACTTGACACAAGAATTTTCCGAGTGTGTCGTAGGTACGTCTTAGAATTTCCCTAACTTTGAAGATTGCTTTCGACGTCTTGTATTTAAATATTCTCGCCAGCGGCCTTTCAGCGGCACGCATTCTTTGCTTCATATAACAAAATGTACAGCGTTTTTTTAAATTTTAATTTGTTGGCTGGATGGCTTGGAAAAATATAGCTGCTTTAGTAAAACAGCAAGAAAGCACACAAAAAAGACATAGAATGTTGTGTTATTTTCTCGTGATTTTACTTAACGACCTCCGTGATAAAGTGGCTAAGCTAGAGGGTTCGATTTCCGGTTGGGTCAATGTAGAAATCATATTTTTCTGTATTGTCTCTGGTCTGGGTGTTGTGGTATGTTTTGTCAGTGTTCTAACATTGTGTCAGTTTTCCAAAACACAAATGCATTGGGTACTTACTTTGGAATCAGAGAAATGTGTGTGATTGGTGGTCTATATATTTTATTTTATTAATTCGAACGGGGCCGCTGGCAGCCTATGGCTCCGTAATACGCTGTAATGAAATGTGGGGTAATTCATGACTTCCATGATTTGATTAATTTAGGAATTTTAGAGTAAATAACATCTATATATAGCACACGTAGAATTGTAGATACATTTATATGTAGCACACGTAGGAGAACCTAATGTGTATCCAGCCTTATCTTAACGACCTACCAGCATCAGACGTTGGTCTTCAAAATGGAAGGACGTATCTTAAAGAAATTGCCGCGTACTTAAAGAACAAACTCCGTAATTATACTTCGGAAATTATTCGAGTAATCGTTTGGGTCTTTGAAAACATGAAGGTGGGTGAAGAGATGCTTGAGTTCATTTGAGTTATAATTTTAATATAAAACAATTTCAACATTTCTTAGCCAAAGTCCGCCTAAATATGTAATAATTTATTGTAACCAAATATTACTTTATATGCCGTTCCCATGAATGAATGAATAAATTAATCTTTATTTCGAACAATAACATTCAAATCAAATAACAAACAATAAAAATGTCAAAATTACGATTTATAAATATGTAAATATACATAAACACGGATACACGTATTTTATCAACTTGTCAACTAAATAAAAAGTAAAGCTGTAAAACTTTACAGTTATTTAAAAGTATCTAGTACAAAGAAGGGTTAATTACTTTAACCTTCGTCACAGCTATAAAACCCTTGTTGCTTTAGGCGTTAAAATTCTAAACTTAAAAAGCTGTTGCCCTTTAAATATTTTTCTAGCTTCCGTGAAAAGTTGCGAAAATAATTAAGCACCGTTTTAATTAAGTTCAAGACAAGTCTGGCATCTGGCTCGTGAGACTAAAGCGTCTAAATAAGCGATGGAGGGTTGTCAGATAAACTTAATGTTTTTTTTGAAATTAAATGTAACTAATATAAAATTATTGACTGTTTTCATCACTTATTAATGATTTACTGATAAATTCTAGTTGTCTTTAGGTCAGGGTTCAGAAAAGTATAAATAACAATGGGATTTACATACTTATGTAGATGTTTAGGAGAAAATGATATTAATTTTACTTTTCTACTATACCTAGCTATAAGTACAAACTATAGTTAAAATTTGAAACTATTTTTTAATTCGTCATTTACACTGATGAAACTTATTAACCTTTTTTTCCTAACAGCTTTACCTTAAATTGTGCATGAAATGTATGTTTCGACGGTATATTTGTTTTCATGTTTGTTTGCTGTCGTAATAAGTAAGGATGAAACTCTGCAGGCGTGTGGGCCGCGAGTTTTAAGGTAAAACTCGGCAGTACACAGCAAAGGTAAATAAACGGAGAACCGAAGGGGTATCACCTAACTCAATGGCTCAGTGTGAGCTAGAACACGCTTGATAAAAACAATATCAAAAGTATTACATATTTACACTATGAAAAGCCACTGAGGTTTGCCTACAGTGCTTACAATATACAAGCGCCTGTGCCATGCTATTACACACAGATGGAATATGTAAGCCATAACTTGCCAGATCCGTAATAGCCCTGCAGATACGCTTCGCAACATTGCTATTACAAAATTTTACGTCCAAAATGAGAACACAGATTACTTTTTCCTTCAAGAGATTTCATAATAAGTTATGTCCTAGGTATGAGAATGTGGAAAAATGCGAGTTACGAAAATTCGATTTGAGTTTAGCCTCATTTGCGCTTGATTTTATGGACCCACTTACACAGATTTTAGAAAGGCTACGAGTATTACTATATAAGAATCTATGCAATGTTAAATTTTAGTATTTTTAGTTCTAGTATTCAATAAGTGTAATTACTAGAACTATAATATTTGAGTTAATAAGCACCTGCACACTGCGACTTTAGGCACTGCATCGCTATGCAGTCGCGATGCCAGCATCGATGCAGTCGCAAAGTGTCAACCTTTACACACTTACGCTACTTTTAGCATCGATACAGTCGCGGTGCTAACGCGCGTTAGTATCGATATCGATGTCGCGAGCAGAAGCTGGACATTGACAAAATTATGTATTGTATGCATCGATCAGGCGACTGCATCGATACTCACGTGCGTTAGCATCGATGCAGTCGCGCTTCCGAATTGATACTAACGGAAAACAGCATCGATGCCGAATTAGACTCTTTGCACACCGCGACTTTAAGCAGCGATGCAGTCGCATAGTGTTAACTTTTACACACTTGCGCTACTTTCAGCACCGATGCAGTCGCGATGCAGAAGCTGGACGTTAACAAAAAAAAATACTGTATATTGACGACTGCATCGATACTAACGCGTGTAAGTTTCAAAGCTAAATTAAATCTGTTTATTCCTATCCTATGAACATTCCCACACATCGCCATCTAGTCCCAAAGTAAGCTACTCAAAGCTTGTGTTATGGGTGCCAGACAACGGATATAATACTTAAATACTTTTTTGTTTGTAAATACATACATAATATACATAGAAAACACCCAGACCAATACAAACAAACATGTTCATGCACACAAATGTTTGTATTGTGCGGGGATCGAACCCGCACCCGCTGCGTAGTAGGCGATTTCTCGACCACTATACCAGACGGGTCATGTCGGGTCATGTTTATTGTGTGAGTCGCGATGCTAAAGCGATCGATGCTAAAAGTCGCAGTGTATAGAGGGTTCTAAAATGTTTCACTGCTCCTCTTCTTCATAACTCAAAATATCAGTTTCCGTAAATTGATAAAGCAAAACTTAATAACTAAATAGCGAACTCCAAGTGGTTGGCAAAATAGAAATAATCGAGTGGTTCTTTACAGGCAGACGGGTCTAAAAAAAGGTATTTCTTTCAGGTCAAGGTTTTAACTGAAGCCGATTCCAGGATTAATGTAAATTGGACAGGATTAACCATTTATTGATAAGGTATAGGTTTCAATGATACTCTTAGCAAGCAATGTCCGGCATAGTATCCGCTCTCTAATCTATCAATCTACAATATATTTTACTACACGTTTCTGACACATACGCCAATTTGGCGCCCACTAATTCCGGGTCCTTTGAAAAGTACCTGTATGGTAAGTAGTTAGATAGTGACGTTTTTAGGCTATTTTTAGTACAACTCAGCTTAGGACGTCACTCATTTATATTTTTAAAATAAGAAACACTACGCACGGATACTGAATACAATTCCAAGCACGTACGTCTAGAGCGTGAGTTAAGACACGTGTATAGTTCAGGTATCACCATCTTATTCCGCACAGCACAATTACCACGCTGTCGGCAGCAAGCACCACTAAATTTAACCGAACCGCTGATTTTGTTGCTGATTAACCGTTTGCTGATTCGATACAGTTAGGAAGCTTCTTGAGTAAGAAGTTAACAAACTTATGTTTCTGCTGGGTGGGGGTAGATACAGTCATAACGCCGAATTATTTTACTTGTTAAAACAAAGACATGCTTTGGATGTAAAACAGCAAACAAAATCAAAATTAAAATTCCTTATTTTGTTCAGAAATATTGAATGAATAACTTGGGATAGAATAATGTGAACCACTATACGCAATCATTTATATTAAAACTACGATTCACGCCTACAAAATTTCTACGATAGCATCTTCGTAGCAATGATAGTGCGACGAAAATGCAATCCGACCCGTCTGGTGTAATGGTCGAGAAATCGCCTGCTACGCAGCGGGTGCGGGTTCGATCCCCGCACAATACAAACATTTGTGTGCATGAACATATCTGTTTGTATTGGTCTGGGTGTTTTCTATGTATATCATGTAAGTATTTACAAACAAAAAGTATTTAAGTATTATATCCGTTGTCTGGCACCCATAACACAAGCTTTGAGTAGCTTAATTTGGGGCAAGATGGCGATGTGTGGGAATGTCCAAAGGATATTATTATTTTTATTAAAAAAATCCATATTTTCAAACTACACTACTGAACTAATATCACCATCATCATTCAAAGGAGTGCTGAATGTAGGCATGCCCTACGGCTTTCCACAGCGACCGATCACAAGCGGTCTTTTTACAGTGTGATCCTGCGATCTAAACAAAGTCGTCCGTCCATCTTGTCGGTGGACGTCCTACGCTGCGCATTTGGTCGAAAATTCTCCGTCGATCGAAAGGTCGAAATCTAGAACTTTTCTGCCTTGACGGCCACAGTTCTTCGCGCTATGTGCCCTGTCCATTGCCATTTGAGCTTACTGATTCTCAAGGCTATGAAAAGTATCTCCTTATTTTGGATAAGATGTCGTAGAGAAATACCGAGCGTAGCCCCCATTGCTCGTTTTGTTATTTTGAGCTTGATCATAAGGCCAATAGTAAAATACTATGTTTCGGATCCGCATGTCATCACTGGTAACATACACTGGTTGAAGACTTTTGTCTTCAAACACTGAGGTAATTAAGGCGAGAAGACACTCTTGCGTAATTTTCCGAACGCTGCCCAGTCGAGTTGGATTGGATTCGTCGATTGGCCGAAGTAGAATTCGTTAAAGTTGAACCTACCTACTTGGCTTATTTGTCCCAATTAGCCCTATACGTCGACAACTTTGAGCATTAAGTTTCCAACTGGAGTGGGGAGCTTGACATGTTTTTAGTCTTTTACATCTTGATTTTAAAACCAAGCTGTTGGGTCATCGTCTGTCATGGTCTTCGAGCATAGTGACAAGATCGTTTAGCGTCTTATCGTCAACGACTATATCAACGGCAAATCGGAGTGGTATGATGTATTCGCCATTGACGTTGATGCCGAATCCTTCTCATTCCAAGAGCTCGAGCATCGAGATATAACGTCTCCCTGGCTCGTTCGTTCGTCTAACTAGGTAATGACTATAAACGAACTTACGCAATCATTGAGGTTATCACTACGAAAAATGACTACGAGGATTCTACAATTGCATTTCCGTAACAAACGGTTCAGAATGTTGCAGTTGAAAGTTAAGAACATGGGTGAATATTTACATTGACCCCGCAAGTTTCTAGAATAAATATTGGTTGTGCTAGCAATAACTAACGACACCAAATAAACCAGCAATACGAGTACCTATACAGTTTCTATTACGCTGCTGTATACAAATAAAATATATAAATATGCACCAGATAACACAACAAATTATCGTGGTTTCGAAGTTAGGAATTATCTGAATTGCGGTACGAATACCAGACAACGATTACGACTGGGGCGTCTTCCAAAAATACATACAGGGTGTTGTTTGGTCAATGACATCTAACTCAGGGATGATAATATGAGTTATGCTTATTCGCAACAAAAATATTTATTTTATATGCAAGTTTTATTAAAGAAATACACTTTACAATACAAAAAAACAAAACAAAACGAATGGGGAGACTGGGTACGGTCACGCGTAGCTCGCGCGTATCTACGAAATACTACGCCGCAGCTGGTGAGCTACGAAGATGCGACCTGGTTTTGTTAACTTGCTTACTAATATCGCAATAATAAACTGATTATGAATTTTGTGTTTCTTTTTCATCAAAAATATATATTTTTTTGCTATCAAAATCGTATGTAGAACCACCCCTGAGTACCTCGTCGCTGTCCAAAACAACAAACAGCCTGTATACATATTAACATCAATGACCTAGGTAGGTACAAATATTCGTGCTTATCACATAAACTTTTGTCCCTTGCAGAATTCTAACCCACGACATCTGGCGGAATAGTCAGGAGTGATAGTTACTACACAAAACACTTCGTCAACAGTATTTAAGGGGATTTAATAAAGTCTGATCTTGTCAATTTCAAAACATTAAAAGCTTCTAATATAAAACGTTTACATTCACATCATGTCACAGTAAAATTAATAATTTTATTCAGTAGCGCACTTAGAAAATTGCCGATTTAATTTATTCCTGCCGACGGACTCAATACAAATTGCTTCCTTTTCGTGTTTTGTTTTCGTTTTTTACTGGGGTTAGGAAAACTTTAATAAAAGACACATAAAAGTTTTTATTTATTTCAACAAAGAGTGCATTACATGACAGTTCTCTATTATGTTATATTTTTACAAATTACCTATTTGTACGAGAATACAAGATTGACCGTTACCACCTTACCACAAAATCTCTTAGACCAGTGCAGTCGCGCGTTTTGAAAACGTGTTTCAGCATCGCGACTTAAGCTATGATCAGATTTAAATTTAGGGCGACTGGATCGATGCTTACGCGCGTTAGTATCGATGCAGTCGCCAAAATTCAGTACATAATTTGTGAATTTTCAGCTTCTGAATCGCGACTACATCGATGCTAACGCGTTATCATCACGAATGTATCGATGTTAAAAAGTAGCGCAGTGTGTAAAGGTGACATTTTGCGATTGCATCGATGCTAACGCGCTTAAAGTCGCAGTGTGTAAAGGGTCTAACACCTTGCGTTGCTTTTGTTTGAAGTGACGCCCGTTTTAGTGTTAGGATAGTTACATTCTAACCTTTTAGTGTTGTATGTGCAAACGATTGACGTCAAAAAGTGGTTGGTCATGAGAGACCTCGACCGTATCTATTATGTTAGTACCTTACGTTATTTCAAAACGAAAGCATAATTCGCAGAGAAGATGTACATTTCTTGAACAATCTCTGTCTTTTTATCCAGCGGCTAAATACACAATAGCTATTCTTTATGTTACAGTTTCTCTGAAAGGCTTTTACGATAATGCGATTTGTTAAGAATAAGGGGTTATTTAATTTGAAATACCTTCCCCGGCTCGTGGGTAAGCGTAGGTATCACAATTGATCCTTCGAAGCCGTACACAAAGAAAGTTAGTACAGAAGGTCTACTCTGTACAAAGTTGTTGGTATTAGTTAGATCTCGCTGTTGCGCTTTATCTTCTGTTATGCTCGCAAGAGGGGCAAGGATTAGTAAGAATGGGCAAGATACAAGTAGGACGTCTGATTTTTAGTTTACCCTGCAAAAATGAATCTATTTAATGTCTTTTTTCCACTGCTTTCCTTAGCACTTCGGTGAGCTGTCTGTGAGCGGTCTGCATTCAGTGTGATCCTGCAATCTTTACAAGGTCGTCTGTCCATCTTATCGGTGGGCATCCTTTTGCGCAACTGAATCAGGAAGGTTGCGCCTTTGGTCAAAGGGTCTCCAATAAGGAACTTTTCTACCCCTGGCATCAGTTCTTCGCGCTATGTGCCCTGTCCACTGCCACTTGAACTTACTGATTCGCAGGGCGATGTACGTTACTTTAGTTATTTTACGTATCTTCTCGTTTTTGCTTCGATCTCGTAGAAAGACACTAAGCGTAGTCCTCTCCATTGCTTGTTGAGTGATTTTGAGCGTCCTTATGATAACTAGTATGCACTATTTTTGTTAGATTGGATTTTAACTAAAGAAGGTTGGTAAAAATTACTTTACGAGTTGCGTGCAGTGACTTTGTAACAGGAATAAATGGGTTACTGTATACACTGCCATTGTAAGGGAACGTAAATAAAATTGGAAGTCTTTTATCCTAAAAGCGTTTTTGTTCTGTTAAGCGAGCACGATAAAGGGATTGTTTGGAATTGGCGTAACTTAACAATCAACGGCTTTAAACCTTACTGGAGACAATTGAACGATAAAATAATATTTTAGCAATATTGCCCTAATCAGCTTTTATATGTCACCTTTGATATCTTATTATTGTAAATCAAATCAAATTATTTTCAAAGCGTTGGTAAGAAGATTTAGGGACGCGCTAATATAAAATAATTGCTGAAAAATAAAACTTAATTTACCTAAGTGCTCATTTAAAACAAAAGTAAAGTAAGGCCGACAAAAAAATTGCTAAGCTCTTAAAGTTACAAAATTCTAATTTGTCTTTTTTTGGGTCAAAGGACTGACTCTTTTACCTTTAAAATTAGGGGTCACTAGGAATTTAAATTAATATGTGAATCGAGACCCGGTGACATCGATTATTTTGTTGAAAAAATATAAGACTTAACTATATTTAACCCACTATCTTAACCTTGGCTCTCTTCAGAATTAACAGCCATTTTCTTTTATTTGTGTTCTTTGGATGTCGTCATTATCATCAGCTTTATCATTCATAATTTTGTATTTATTAAGTTTATGTATTCTTTGTATGTTTATTATTCTTTTGCTTATGTATCCTATTATATATTTGTGTAATATTAGTATGTATGTTTATGTTAGTGCATTTTACTTCTTTTTCTTACCACTCTTCTCACATATTATTAATATTCCGCCACTGATTAAACTCTCTGCATTACCAGGTGGTTGACTGGTAGAGAATGCCACTAGGCATTAAGTCCGCCAATTGTACAACTTACAGTGCAATAAAGTTTAAATAAATAATAAATAAATAAGACTTAGAGCCTGCTTTACAATCGGCAAATAAGCATTAACCATCGAATAAATCAAATATGGAACGTCATTTCGTATGAAATAAGAGGAAACTTACGTTCTGGTTACTTATTAAGACATTGTAAAACGGAACGTAAATTATTATTTTTTGAATCTTTACGAGAGTAATTTGTTACTGAACATGCACGTATTTATTGCCTAAACATATCGTGTTCCAACACCTACAAACCAATGAATGTAAGTAAACAAGCTCCAATATTTTGATCGGAAACCGCCTAATTAATTATGATGAAATAGCTGCGAACACGGAGCCGACTAGAGAAGATTAATAACAGGTGAAGTCCTTTGTAATTATCTCCGGGTAGTTCAGGGATATCCTAACTTGACCCTACTCTGTTATTGATTTTCGAGTCTCGATCTAGTAATCCGGTAATTACGTTCTGAAAAAAATACAACTACTTACCGCACCAAATTAGACGATTATTATTGAGAGCCTGTGGTGTTACAGAGTAATTAGTTACTGAAGAATGTAGCACATCTATACACCCGTCAAGGTATCAATCAACTCGCGGCGTTCAGTATTCTTTGTATTAAACTCCATACATCAACGTACATCTATTAACTTCGTAACGTCACCACGTCGGATCGAGATCAACTTGGAACCTACTCTCGACCAGCAGGGCATGCGTTGTAACGCGCTTACGGCACGTCGCTCGCTTGTTGACGACTATCCGTCCACCCTGTCGAACGGGCTGTCATTCACAAGAAGAACATAAGTTGTAACATAGTGTAACATAAGTTGTCATAAGTTGTAGCAAACAGGATCCGAGGCAAGGCGTTCGCTATCCGGTGCCGATCCCATCCGAGGCGTTGCTGTTCCCTTTACGTAACGCGCTTCCGTATGGTTGACGCCTCGTTGATGCCGTTCCCGTGCTGGGTTGATAAGTCGGCGCCAACCTTTAATGGCCGAAAATCAACAGTACTAAATGTTCTACGCAAAGCGAGAAACCAAAGCGTTCGAGCATAAAACCGGATTAAGTATCGATTGAAATATGTTTTATTGGTAGTGGTAGCTGACACCACGAATTATCGTTTTTGTCGTCCATTATATAATTCAGTTAAAGCGTACTCGAACCGCTAGTGAACACTTTGGTCACTACACATACACGACACGAAAGATATTGCGGAAGATTCTGGGACCAACAAGAGGAGAAGATGGCGCATGGAGGCGGAGGTACAACCGAGAGATAGAAGAGCTAGTGTCTGAGCCGAACATCATCGGAGAAATAAAATCTTCCCGACTTTGCTGGCTAGGACACGTGGAGAGGATGGGAGAGGATCGAGCCGTAAAGAGAGCGTATCTTGGTCAACCTTCCGGGCGCCGACCGGTGGGGCGCCCAAGATATCGCTAGAAGGATGAAGTCGCCAAAGACCTGAAAGAGCTAGAAGTGTCCGACTGGTCAGATATGGCACATAATAGGGAAGAATGGCGCACTTTAATGTCGGAGGCCAAGATCCACTTCGGGTCGCTGAGCCAGCGAAGTAAGTAAGTACTACACATACACAGTAGGTCCCTCTGAAGGGTTGAAAAAGATATCCACCTGTTATTTGGAATTACTGGAATTGTAGGAGAGACCGGTTGTTGCCGAGTTGTTTGCCATCGCACCGAAGAATTTCAATTAAAAGATAAGACACTCTGCCCTGGGAAATTGTTTATACAGGCTGGCCAAAAGAGTGACGTCTAAAACTTTTCTTTTGATCTTTACATCGAAATATACCATATTTATGATAGCCAATTTTTTGTTGTTTTCAAAGTTTTTTTTTCTTCAATTTTTTTAATACTTTTGTTAGTATTCGTTTTAGCTAGCTCAAAATTTTATCTAAGTAAATTTAATTTGTTAGGATCATACTGCAATATAAACTGACGTAACACCAAAAAAGTGGAGGAATTATTAGTTTAGAAATTCTGAAAATTTGCAAAAATAATAAATATCTAGAAAACTTCAAACATTTGGCTTCCATAAATTGGGTATGTTTGAATAACCCTGGATCTAAAAAATATTTTTGGACGTCACTGTTTCAGACACCCTAAAAGAAAGAAAGAAAGGGTTTATTTGCTCATGAAAAAAGGTACATTTGGATGTTATAAATCTATGGTTAGCTCAGATTTTTCAGCTATCATTTAATAGCATGCAAATAATAAACAATTAATAACAATCAATCAACCTAGTCAGAATTCAAAATAATTATACACATTTCAAAGTTTTCAAGAGTATTAATACAATTTCAATGAGTTTCAATAATAATAAAACGGCTCAAACATCATGACTTCAAATTTATCAAATCATCTACTTTATAAAAACAATGGTGAATTAGCCATTTGAAAAGTGCACTTTTAAAACTGTTGAACAGCAGGTCTTTTATATTATGTGGTACTTTGTTATAAATAAGAGTACACATCCAGTAACAGTTTCTTTTTTAATTTTGCAGTTTTTGGAGTGATATCAGCCACATTTTTTTGCCATTTCTGATATTGCGCATATAAACCTCCTGTGCTTGCCTTAAAAAAATGCATGTTTTGCTTTACAAACTTACAAATCCCAAAAATATAAAGACATGGAAGAGGCAGTATTTGTAAGTAAGTAAATAACGGCGTGCATGGCTCATCAGGTGCAGTACCATATATAGCCCTAATGCACTTTTTTGTGCAATGTTAACTCTATTTGCATCAGAGCCATGACCCCATATGATAAGTCCGTAATGTAAAATGGATTCTACATACGCAAAGTAAGCAGTGCTATATTTTTGGTAGCGACTTTACCTAATTAATACAGTGCGTATGAAAATCTGTTAATTTTCTATTAATGTTATTTTGAAACGGGTTCCGAAGCAATACATGGCATGTGATTTTTTTTCAAACATTTTACATATAAATGACATAAGAGTGTACTGGGTGCGTATTGCGATAAGGTTTGACAGTTAAGCACCTCTGCTTTACTGACAAATTAGCAATTCGTATTAAAATCTTGCAATATACAATAGTATTACAAAATAATAATATTCATACCATCGCAGTATTATTATGATATTATTAAATTGATAATATTCATTTACACTGTGTGGGAATTGAACTGCCTGGAATTTGAACGGATTAAGTTGGATCGCAATACGCCCCCTGTTATTATTTCTTCGTTCAGTTATTAAGTTATACAGCGTGTGGCCTGTAATTGGAGCAAAAATTTATATCAATGATTCTAAAGAGTATACGTAGTTAGCTTGACCTGATCACAGTGCTCTAAAACACTTTAACTCAGAGATATAATAATTGTACATTACTGGTTCGATTTATTTTGTTAGAAAATAACAATAAAATTATTTTTTATGTAATAAATCATACCCATTTAGAATTGATTACTGGTAACTTAAAGGACTTATATAAAAATTTTTTGCTCCTATTACAAGCCACACCCTGTATACTACTCGTGAAACTTAGGTAATTTTAATAGTCTATCTTGCTATGAATGCATTACCTACAATCATTTCTGTCGATTGAAATCCTTAATAGAGCAAATTAATTACAACATACTTTTATGTAAATACGAAAGGTGAATTAAATGGATAAATTTGCAAACAAAATTCAATACATTAGGGGCTGTATAAATAACGAAACAAACACGCTGTAGGCACTTTTAAATTATTTCTTTATAATGTTCTGAATAATTCAAATTAAACAGTAATATTAACGCTACCTATGTATAATATTTCAGAAAGGTAAACAGAAAATACCACACAAGTAAAGTTTTCCCTATGGAACTTTACACCCTCTAAATAGCTTTAATGAACATTGGGCCACAAGAAAATCCACTGACGACGTCATTACTCCGTATGAACCCCAAAGGTGTGATAAAGTTTAATACATTACGATGGGTGCAAGGAGCCCTCACAAGACCTCTGGGCTCAAGTTAACCTCACCGGCCCGATGGTGCACCTGCCGAACAACGGACGAGGCTCTGACG
This sequence comes from Pyrausta purpuralis, assembly GCA_963924145.1. NCBI lineage: Eukaryota > Metazoa > Arthropoda > Insecta > Lepidoptera > Crambidae > Pyrausta > Pyrausta purpuralis. The sequence continues at coordinate 7,299,493 of OZ001645.1, forward strand.
CCGGTTATTCCCATGTGGTTGAGGGGTCAGACGGCAGTCGCTCTCGTAAAAGCCAAATCAGCCAAACATTTATGGAATGACGTACGCGAATAAAGATCTTGAGTGCACTGTTAGGGCGCCGCCGCAAAACGGCGCGCAGGAACATCGCCCGACTCCTGTGATAAGTGGACTAGGGCTACCGTGCCACGGGCGGACACGGCTAAAGACGCGAGCCCCAAAGAAACTCCGCTTTGCAACATGGAACATCGGCAGCCTGACCGGACGCGCAAGAGAGTTGGCCGACGTACTCTTCAGGCGGAGGGTGGACGTGGCATTCCTACAGGAGACTCGGTGGAAAGGCAGCAGATCCCGGCTCATTGGGAATGGCTACAAGCTGATCTACACAGGGGCGCCTAGTGGGGAGAACGGAGTGGCCGTGGTGCTCTCTGGGGGGCTGCAGGATGACATCCTAGAGGTGAAACGCTTTAGCGATCGTCTAATGGTGGTACAGGTGCTTATTGAAGGAGTAGTCACTTACTTGATAGGTGCCTATGCGCCACAGGCTGGGCGTAGCGATGCCGAAAGGATTTCATTTTGGAGCCAACTCAGTGAGGTACTTTGCGGCATACCGTTATCTCAAGGAATCGTTTTGGGTGGTGATCTGAACGGTCATGTGGGCGAACGGTGTGAGGAGTTTGAGCGTATCCACGGTGGTTTCGGGTATGGTAGTCGCAATGTGGAAGGAGGCGATATCCTTAGGATGTGTGCGACTGCTGACCTGGCCATCGTGAACACGTTTTTCAAAAAGAAATCTGAGCACCTTATAACCTACAAGAGCGGTGGACGCGCTACCCAAATCGACTTTCTACTTATTAGGAGGCACCTTATCAGCAAAGTAGCCAACTGCAAAGTCATTCCTGGCGAGAGTCTGACCGCACAACACCGTCTACTTGTCATGGACCTCTGCTTGAAGCCTAAAGCCAAACACATCGAGCGTCGTAGACGCCAAATCAGGTGGTGGAAGCTCGATGAAGTCACATCCCAGAAGTTTGCATCAGTTATTGGCGACAAGTTCAAAGATACTGATGGCAAACCAGTCCAGGAACACTGGGACAGGATTCAGGCAACTATCACCGATGCGGCAAAAGCGGTGCTCGGTATGGCCAAGGGCGGTCGTAAACGTGACAAGGAGACTTGGTGGTGGAATGTCACAGTCCAGCGGGAGACTAGGGTGAAGAAAGCCTTCTTTAAAACGTGGCAAGCGTCCAGATCTCCTGAAGACCACGACGCGTACAGGGCTGCTAAACGTGCCACAAAAAGAGCTGTAGCCAGAGCCAGACGTGAACACTTAAAACCACTTTATGATAAGTTGGAATCGTCTGAGGGGCAGAAGCACATCTTTAAGTTGGCACGTTCGAGGGTCAATGCGGCGCAGGACATTTCCCAGTGTCGCTGCATTCAGGACCCGGACGGCAACCTGCTATGCGAAGACCTCGCGGTGAAGGAGAGATGGCGCTCATACTTCCACGAACTGCTGAATAAGCAACATAAAGAGGTGCATCCACCTGTCCTCCCTCCTAACCAAGGACTAGTGCCACCGATAACGCCCGAAGAAGTCTTTAATAGTCTTCGTCGCATGAAGAATCGGAAAGCTGTCGGCGCCGATGGAGTCCCCATCGAGGCCTGGAAGGCGATGGGTTCTCGTGGTGTGGACATCTTGACCTACCTTTTCAACCGCATACTCCTCACCGGTAAAATTCCAAACCAATGGAGGCTGAGTATTATTACTCCAGTTTACAAGGGCAAGGGGTCGGTACAGGAGTGCGGCAACTACCGCGGTATAAAGGTCATGTCCCACACCATGAAGCTCTTTGAGCGAATTGTAGACTCTCGGATCCGGCAGGAGTGCACTGTCTCGGAGTGTCAATATGGATTTCGCCCTGGGAACGGTACCATGGACCCTATTTTTGCCTTAAGAACCGTCATGGAGAAATACAGATAGAAGAACACGCCTCTGCATCTATTATTTCTTGATATGCAGAAGGCCTTTGACTGTGTTCCTCGTGTGGTGATCTGGTGGGCACTGAGGTCTAGAGGGGTTCCAGAGGCCTATGTTGACATCATTCGGGACATGTACTGCAATTCCGATTCTGTGGTTCGGACTGCAGTTGGTGACTCCAGACCCTTCCCCATCACCGTTGGTGTACACCAGGGTTCCGTCCTTAGTCCGTTTCTGTTTAGTGTGATATTGGACGTATTGTCAGACAGCATCAGAGACTCGCATGAGCAGCCTCCATGGTTGTTGATGTATGCTGATGATATCGCACTGGCGGACGCGGACAGGGGACGATTGGTTAAACGTGTAAATGCGTGGAAAGAGTCGCTAGAAAAAGGCGGCCTGAAACTAAACGTGGCGAAGACTGAGTACTTGGCATGCAACTCCACAGACCCCACGTCCGTTCGCATAGGCGGAGACATGGTCGAGCGCACGGACCAGTTTAAATACTTGGGATCTGTACTTCACGCGTCTGGTGACATCGATTACGACGTCAAGGCACGCATTGCTGCTGCGTGGGCAAAGTGGCGTGAGGTGACTAGTGTTATTTGTGACCCCAAAATGCCGGTTAAGTTGAAGGGACTGGTCTACAAGACCATCATTAGAACCGTCCTTTTGTACGGTAGTGAAGCGTGGCCGGTGCTTGAGCGACACAAGCAGGAACTGCGTGTCACGGAGATGAACATGCTGCGATGGATGTGCGGAGTCACGCGAAAAGATCGCATTAGAAACTCCCGCATCCGCGGCAGCCTGCATGTTCGTGACATAGCGGACAAGTTGCAGGAGAGTCGCCTTCGCTGGTACGGTCACGTTTTGCGAAAACCGGCGAGCTACGTGGGTAACAAATGTCTAGCCATGCCGCCTCCGCCAGGCCCCGGCAGAAGGGGCAGACCCAAAAAGTGCTGGCTTGATGTCGTGAAAGACGATATGCGTGCCAATCAACTGTCCACAGAGGATGCCCAAGACCGTGGAAAGTGGAGACGGAAAAGTAGGAAGGCGGACCCCGGGCGTCACCGCACGCAACTGGGATTAACACCGGGATGATGATGATGATGATGACATTACGATATTCCGCGAAAAACTCGTTCTAAGAGGCACATCGCATATTTTATATACCTACCTATCTAAGGCTGGTTGCCGAGAGATCGAGAATTAATACAAGCATTTCCAAGCATTTAATTGGTAGATGTTGCTTTAAGGCATTAAGTCTGCCACTTGTACAACTTACAATGCAATAAAGTTTCAATAATGATTCGACATATGACAATGAAAAAACAACAAATGAAAGTTTTCTCAGTGCAATGGATTAACGCACAGCGCTGACCTTTCAAATTATCATCAAATAACAAAAATAAACCTCCTAATTCGGATGCTTTAGAATGTTTTTAACACCCACAGTGTCTTATTTTATATTCATAAAGATGAAATAAGAAACCAAAAATTTGCGCACGGGCGGGACTTGAACCAGCAACCTTTTGGCAAACCGGGCCAAACGCTCTTACCAATTGAGCTACCGTGCTGTTAGTCCGACCCTGCGAAATTTGTGGTTTCTTATGAAAACGTCAATTGCGTGACGCTTAGCGCCATCTAGCCGTCTGTTCATGAAACAGATGGCCCAAGCAGTTATTCTTTACAGAATAAATTCAACTTGGAAATTGATGTCGCTTCGCTATCTAATGCTTTAGAATGTTTTAACACCCACAGTGTCATATTTTATAATCATAAAGATGAAATAAGAAACCAAAAATTTGCCCACGGGCGGGACTTGAACCAGCAACCTTTTGGCAAACCGGGCCAAACGCTCTTACCAATTGAGCTACCGTGCTGTATGAATAAGAAACCAAAAATTTTTGGTTTCTTATTTCATATTTTATTTTCATGTTTATTTATGAATATAAAATATGACACTGTGGGTGTTAAAAACATTCTAAAGTATTAGATAGCGAAGCGACATCAATTTCAAAGTTGAATTTATTCTGTAAAGAATAACTGCTTGGGCCATCTGTTTCATGAACAGACGGCTAGATGGCGCTAAGCGTCACGCAATTGACGTTTTCATAAGAAACCACAAATTTCGCAGGGTCGGACTAACAGCACGGTAGCTCAATTGGTAAGAGCGTTTGGCCCGGTTTGCCAAAAGGTTGCTGGTTCAAGTCCCGCCCGTGCGCAAATTTTTGGTTTCTTATTTCATCTTTGTGAATATAAAATATGATTTTGTGAGTGTTAAAAACATTCTAAAGCATTAGATAGCGAAGCGACATCAATTTCCAAGTTGAATTTATTCTGTAAAGAATAACTGCTTGGGCCATCTGTTTCATAAACAGACGGCTAGATGGCGCTAAGCGTCACGCAATTGACGTTTCCATAAGAAACCACAAATTTCGCAGGGTCGGACTAACAGCACGGTAGCTCAATTGGTAAGAGCGTTTGGCCCGGTTTGCCAAAAGGTTGCTGGTTCAAGTCCCGCCCGTGCGCAAATTTTTGGTTTCTTATTTCATCTTTATGAATATAAAATATGACACTGTGGGTGTTAAAAACATTCTAAAGCATTAGATAGCGAAGCGACATCAATTTCCAAGTTGAATTTATTCTGTAAAGAATAACTGCTTGGGCCATCTGTTTCATGAACAGACGGCTAGATGGCGCTAAGCGTCACGCAATTGACGTTTTCATAAGAAACCACAAATTTCGCAGGGTCGGACTAACAGAACGGTAGCTCAATTGGTAAGAGCGTTTGGCCCGGTTCTCCTAATTCGGATTTTAAAAAAAAAGTTTTTGGTTTTTTTTCCTGCCTAAAGACTTTCAGTGCGACCATCGTATGTAGCTCTTAAAAATTCAACAGTTGCGTTACGTTTTGAACATACTATGTTCATAAGTTTGGATTTGCATATCGCAGAGTTAAAGCATTGAGCACTATAACCAGGTCAAGGAAACTATGTATACTCTGTAGAATCATTGATCAAAAAGGGTTGCTTGTATTACAGGCATCGCGATGCCTGTAATGCCTGTAATACAAGTAATATTTATCAAACTTTTTCGGTCTGGTTGGGCTCTATGACTGCGATAACTTATGCAGTTTTACAATGCGCTTGTAACTAAATATCCCCAACATGATTTCCACTAAAACTATTATAAAGTTTGCCACTATTATGATGAGGTTTCGCTGCACTTAACGACAGTAGATAACGTCATACTGCGACCGTTTGTTCAGTAAAGTTCATCCGGGGTCTGGGACCTGTGTATGATTTATATTAATTAGTATTCTGTGCAAGAACTTAATAAGTTCCTACATTTAAAATACGAAAGGATGGGTTTTCTTGTTTTAAAATAACTGTTAAAGTACTAATATGCGGAGAACATCTACCTACGAATACAATAGTTTTAAATCTCGTTCAAATAAATAATATAAGTGCCATTTTTACGTACAAATTGAATATTTAACGTGTGCACCAGCGCATAAGTTATGAATTAATTTCATTTTACCGAAAATGAGCCTCCCAAGAAAAGAAGACCCGTTAATTTTCTTGCCAATCTGTGAAACGTTATCGCTGACAAATTACAAGCGTAGTAGCAGCATCACATCAAATGGTTACTTAGCCAAATTAAGAGAGAGCGAGATTACTCACAGTTTTTAAAGTATGCCCACTCACTTTTATTTGCCTTAATAATTATACTACGGCGTAAATGTAACTGAAAGAATTTGTGTTTTTGCTGTCTCACTTCATTTCATTTCATTTCATTTATTTAACAGTAAACATACTGACTTACAGTCACCCAAAGCGTCAGTATGCTAGTCACACAGTGAAAGTGGTCAAAAAAACATTACAATAAAATAAAACAAATAAGCTACATCAGGATTACAATACCATATGTCATCAATAATTAAATGTCAGAAAAAATACACATTATAGTCAGTCAGAATTATAAAACGTTATCAAATTCTTATGTCAGTTCAGTAATACTACTGCGAAAACACTCAGAACACAAACTTTCTATATAAAAAACAGCTTTGTGCATGAATTGACCTAAGCTGTCAGCAAATATGTCAATATCATAGTCGTTGGCGAGTATATCTCCTATAAGGCGTAGAGCCCGAACGGTCGGTGCATTCGCGGCGTACTTTGTGCGCGCTGCGGGCCAACATAACAGGCGCGGGCGCCGTCGCGGCGCCACCAACCCTTCCGCGTTACAACTTAAACGATTAGGCTCACTTAACATATAATATTTATTTATACATTTTTTACTTTGACGATCTACGTGGTGTAGTGGCTAAGCACGCTGGGTTTCAAGGCGTCGCCGCTCCGAGGTCCCGGGTTCGATTCCCGGTCGGGTCAATATAGAAATCAAAATTTTCTATATTGTCTCGTGTTGTGGTACAACCGTTGTGTCTGATTTCCATTAGACAAGTGCATTAGCTACTTACTTTGGGATTAGAGCAATGTGTGTGATTGGTGTCCAATATTTATTATTATTATTTATTAATTATTATTTACCTTGCTTCGATACTTAAGTACCTTTTTATGTAGACTTTCACATGTATTTTTTACGATAACATATTTTATGTACATTGTTTTTTTACGTGTCTATTTGTACAATTATTTATTATCGGCCTACGGTGCCGCGCCGTGGCACGGTCTAGGGCGCAGCGCCGTAGAGATGAGGCCGCGGTCTTAGTTGTCTTTGTGACGTAATTTTGTGGCGTCTATGAAAATTATTTGTCTGCACATACAAGCAAGAGTATTTTGCGCGTGTGGTGTGCAATTAGGAGTACCTTGCAGAGGAAGTTATTAAAACCGTTTTGCGAAAATGAACAGAGCAGCGGTGGTATTAATATAAATGGGAAAATGCTGTTATTAACATTCGTGGCTTGCGTGAAAAATGACCCACGATGTAATTTGTTCATTTTAATAAAAAGAAAACGTCTTCAAAATATAGTACTTTACAAGCACTAAAATAAACCGAGCTTTCTCTATGGTAATACGTCGGGCAATCTAGCGCTGTCCGTCACATAGCTTGACTTATCCCATAGGATTCCAAAAGCAATATACGAGAATTCAAATAACTTGTCCCGCTGACGTACAGTCCACCTCACATGCAGCTATAAATAACAGTTTTTATGTCAACACAGTAGGAGTCATTTAACATAATACATGCGGTGAACTGTACGGTGTGTCCGACAAATATTTTTCGTTTTTATTCTTTGATCCGATGTGGTAAGGTCTACAATAGTGTGTGTTGGACATGCAAAGAGGAAGCAGGTGACAGCTGGCTCTTACGGAAGCTTGTTTACAAATCACGTACCTCTGAAATATCGCACGCTGAGTGACAGAATCGTATTGTGAGAAATGACATTTTTCTCGTTTGTAAAAAAAGTGGTTTTTGACAACTGAAATAAGTTCTCTACTGTCTTGGAAATTAACACTGTCTACCAACTATAAAATTCTCAAGTATTATACTCAAGTGTAACGGCTGCTTTGAAAAAGTTTAATTTACTAAGGCTCGGTTTCGTTATCGATAGTTGATTATAAATCGGTATTAATAATGGTAATTTCCAATCGCTATAAGTTTATTAGGTATATCATTTCAAAGAATGAAAAAATTTGACACATAATCTAATGTAGTACTCTGCTTATTTCTACGTCAAACAAAAAAGTTTTGTAACAAGTCGGAAAATTGTGAATATTATTTTTGTAGCTCTTGTTGTTCCAAAACATTGCATAAAGATAAATTGATTACTCAAGGATGCAAAACAAAAACAGAATAACGGCGTAGATTCATCATTTTCGACTGCTTTCACAGTCGTAACTTGTATGAATAGACTTGGAAAAATAATTGGCCTTTTGTTCTGGAGCTACTATTTATCAATACGAGTTTCAATCTCCGCTTTGTTTTAATTTATCGGGAATATTAATCGGGATAAACAATAGCGTTCGGTAACGCGGCGAAATCAAAACTGAACTCTGATTTGCATAGGCGGATGCGGGTAATAACTGTTCATAGATTAAAGATCAAAACTGAGCGTCTGTGGAATGCATTCATCAACTTCCGAGCACACTGTGAAATAAATTATGAGTCGTAAAAACTTTGACCATTTTATTTAAAAATATGTATATGTAAAGCATGAACCTATATAGATTATAATATCCAAATCATAACTTCTTAATGTGACATAATGCTAAATTATCCATGCTCGATTGATAAGGCTTGAACACACTTTATTTATATAAACTCATATGGTATTGGATAAATATCGGGCATCATTTTTAATGGTCCTCAAAAGTTTCTGAGTGTATATCATAATCAGACACTACTCGCTGATGCATAATGCAATTTGCTGAAAAGCATTCCATATGCCGAACTAGATAGACTAAATGTAAGTTCCTGAAACATCTTGGGGCATGCACAGTGAATATGTAATAAAATGAAGACGTTTTGTGATATTTTTCAATCTAATATTGCTGTTACTAGGTATACGCTAAAGCTTTAAAATAGCAAAACGCAAATTTTTATATACTTTTGTAGGCGAATTTACATTTGTTGTTTGCGCAGAATATCTTTAGTGTGTATTTAATTCCAAAAGAGGCATGTTTACGATCGGTTTTGTTTTTAGACCACTAAAGCCATCGTTCAATGGACCTGAATGAGGGCAGAATTACCTTCATAGTTTTTGTCAGGAATTGCATTGATATTTACCGACATGAACATACCAAAATGCAGTTAAATTAGCTATGATTCAATCGGATCATTGAAATATGAACGATGAAGCCTGATTGATTGAGGGGCAACCTACTTTTTGTAATAAAAACGTAGTAAATGATGCTTGCTTAATTTTAGTGTTTTATCTCATCAGAAAAGCCTCTCTGGCAGCTCTGGCCTAACCTACATAGGTGAGGCCAGAGCACTTAAACATCAGCACGGCGAAACATGAAACGTTGTTTTTAATTTATGAGCACTGCGCTTCTCCGTTAGCTGGCTTTACTGCTTAGGGTGCAAAGGCACTAACCTGGTTTAGCTGGTTGCATGTCGCTGAACGAGTAAAAGTCGAAAGTGAAATTACTCTGGCCAGTAGGTGATGTCAGCAAGACTGTCTCCTAGGACATGGTCTGCTCGGTTTATGGACACCATTATCAAACTGGTAAAAATACCAATGGTAGTAAAATTGTATTGTGTGAAATAGAACACCCCACCTTTGTGATAAAGAAGTTATCTATAATGTCAAATTGTGTTGTAAAAAGTTCGCATTTTTAGATAAGAACGTGCTTTTGACCTACTTAACTCACACGGAATATAGAGTTATTTCTAGTCCATTGTAGATGGAGTTTACTTCTTACAGGCATTAAATCTGTAGTCCCTAAATATATTTTTTTTGGCGTATCACTACTGAAGCATTAAGCATAAAATATTTCTTACTAATCAAAATTTTACTTTATTGCTAGTGTATTGTACGCAACATACCCTAGCAAGAAAGTAAGGTAAGGTAAGGTAGGTAAGGTTTATTGGTTGTATGCCACCAAAAGCGTCAAAATCAGTTAGACCAGCTACTAGGTGATGTGCTGTGCTGACAGTCATCTAGGACAAGGTGTGCTCAGTTTATGACCGTCTCCTTTATTTTAACTGGTATTAGGTACTTACACATTGCGAAAGCTACCCCAATATTATGATAGAGGCACTGTGGCTAGTGGTAAAATACGCAGCAAAATTGATTGCATTTTTTAATAATAAGACAGTACTTTCGAAAGTACCTAAACTTGGAACAGCTTAGAACTTTACTATATCCTAATATCCAACACCCAACCCCTAGTTTACTCAAATGGGATGAAGAGTTTTCTTACCCGTCTGCAAGAAGTGCTATGTTTTTTTATTTAAAAAAAAGGTAACCCGCTGCGGCGGCATTTAGTTTCATCCACTTTCGTGACCTGAAAGCACGATCGCCAAAGCGAATGACCAATTCTAAGTAAGTAAATAACCAATCAGGAGCGTGCAAAACTCGCACTTTTTCTCAGGTATAGTTGCCAGATGGGGTATCTAAAAATAAATCATATACATTATGCGTTTAGTGGGTATGTGTTCGATGACTAAAGCGTCGCATAAGGCCTTAATTTTATTCTCTCTTCATTCTACTTTCTTGCTGGGGTAATGTGTTTAGTGGTTGCATGTCACCGAACACGTAAAAGTCAGTTAGTCCAGCCAGTAGGTGCTGTCGGCTAGACAATCCCCTAGGACCGGGTCTGCTCAGTTTATGGCCGTCTCCTAACAAGATTCCAGACGCTCGTTACGCCAATTTATTACACCCTTGAAGGGATTTATATTTTTTGCGGTAGTTTCACCACTAACGTTTTCTGAGAGGATGTGTGCGACGCATTGTGTGTCGATGTCAGGGCTGTGCTTAAAAGTATTTATTTGAATCTGTAATAAGAAAGGTGACCATATAAAATTTAATTTCGCACCTTTTTTGGATATACTTTGCTGCTGGTTTTCCTGCCTCTAACTTTAACCTCTCGACTACTCAGTTATGGGCAGCACCTCTTGATTTGTTTTTTTCCGTTACTTCAATTATTGGTACCGTTGATCCCTTATTTGTATCTTTATTTAGTTTATAAAGCAGTAACATCAAATCAAAACCACAATGAACATAAAATTAACTTAAAATAACACACCGTATCTTATTTAAAACGTGATATAAATACCAGGAAATTAAAATATTATATTTGCCAGCCCTACTATCCGAGTATATACGATGTACCGTATCGTTCGTTACGTGACATATATCATAGCATACATCCTATTTTTGTAGCGTATCCCTTTGTGCGTCGAGGCGAGTGAGTGTGCGAGACAAGGGCAATTGTCATCCGATTCTAAACGCCGGGAATTACTGACTTTTCGCTATTAATAACTTTAGCCTGAATTGCGGCCGAGTGGATATCCAGCCGGGAGTGTGGAAATCCTTTCTAGCTGACTATGTTTTTCTGTTTTAGCCTATAAAACACTAGTGTAGCCGGTCACTGAAGAAGGATGGAATCAAAAATTATTTGTTAACATATACTGTACCTAAACTACAATATTTAATCCATGAATGATTATCATATTATCATATTACATGAAGGTTTATTAGACGGTATTAACATTCAAAGAAATATTGAAAGCAAAATGAAAGTTACTGCTACGCTTAGTAATTAGTTTAAAAAGAACCATATTTTGGATCTATTCAAAGTAACTCCTAAGCTTATATGGTAGAATGGCAATGGTAGTTGGGTGAGCACGCGCGATATGTTTGGTAGCTAGTCGTGTACTGGTTAAAAAAAAGAAAACTTATTAAAATCATCAATTTGGTCGATGACACGTGAAATGCTGACAACGTGCCGATGCGTCGCGATTGTGAAACAATGTACGTAACTCGTACGAAGACACATGCAAATATGCCACCGGGCTATGGAGTGCTCACTGAGGATACGAAATTAAGATAGAAATTACTACTTAATAAAACGTTTGATAATTACGTTTATCGTTTCCCTAATTACAGACTGTTCAGATGGAAGATAAGAAGCTATTGAGTAGATAAGCAAAGGAAAAAATATATACCAACTTAATCCTGAAGAGATTTTAACAAAACAAAAAGTAGGTTTCACATTCCATTTCCTTGCGAACCCTAAAAACGAACCCCGTATTCTCGTCGGCAGCGTATTCTGAATGGCGTACACGTCTGTTTCCACAACTTTCATATTTCTATTAGCTAGCTTCGAAACTAAAACCTTGCGGAATCCCTGTTTGACTAAATATGCCCGCGTGAAAATAACCGAAACACGCAACAGTTTTTCTGCTAAAAATTCTGCAGGGGCAGGTTTTACATGACTTGTATGCACCTAAGCGATCGCGTTACGGACGTGATTACAATCCATGCTAATCATGCCACATAAGCGATCTCGTTAATGATTTCCGAAACCACTCTTTGAAGACTAATATTAATACTGTTATCTATTTTTCTGATTTTTTTTCTATGTCAATTTTTCAAGCTAAATGCAGTAAGCCTAATTCAGAGTTCTTAAAAATTAAGAAGTTTATGAAATGTGAATGAAGCGATTAAAATATTTATTTATTTTAAAAAAATATGCTCAAACAAACGGTACATATGACGGACTTAATGCTTAAAGCATTCTCTACCAGTCAACCATATCTTAACAGAGAAAATACAGACAGTGCGAAGAAAGTGCTAAAGCGACAAATAAAGAGCATGACGTTAATAACTTCAAATTAAAGGTACAATGGGGAAATTATATTTTGATAGTAAACACATTATGTGCTACTTATTACATTAATAACATATTCACATACATACTATAGATATAATACACATAGTAAATATACGTAATAATGATAGTACACATGAAATATAATACTATAATATAATACTCACAAGACGTCATAAAAAAATTCAACACAATATCACGTTCCGTAATAACTCAGCGTATCTACATTTTAGCTGACGGAAAATATACGCGTCCGAAAAATGAAAAATGGACACTGGAAAAAAACAGGACAGCGTCGACGTGGCGGTGTCGTAGCGCGTGGAGCCAAAAAACGGTCGCACATAAAGTTGGAGGTTTTTCAGCGGGTTCAGAGCTAATGACCGAAATTATCCACAGCGCTTGATAATAATATTCAGGTAGTGGAATTAAGCATCTAACTTGAGTTTTTTCCTAGAAGTTTTTTATAATATAAATTCAATTGAAAGTCATATCATTTTTTATAAGATACACAACACAAATAACAGTCAAACATTAAACAAAATTATCTTTAAAACATAGGTGCCGAACTGCATTTGAACGCATGTGTACACAAGTTTATATAAAAAATAAATTATTGAGCTAATATATATATATATATATTTAGGTACCTACTCGTTTTTTTAAGTAACGTACGTAAATAAAAAATATAATTTGTTTTCATTCTTGTGATTTGTTATTGATCCAATCAAGTAGTATAGTTTTCCTAACGTCTTATAAAAAAAGTTTCTAGTGATATATTTTCCTTTTACTCCATTCTTTGACTTGTTTCCTTAATTGTATTGGTCATAACAAATACTTATTAAAATAAATACTTTCTGACCGCTTTAAACACGTAAACTTCTCAACGGAACTCTACGCCGTAGCTCGTAGTCAGGTTACTTTTTTCGTAGCTGGCATGTAGCCACGCAGTGTTTCGTAGCAACTTGTAGCACCACTTTTTAGAGCTTGAACGTAACATTTCGTAGCACCTTGTAGAAACCCCATTTTCAGGCTTTATAATATAATTTTAGAGACTAAAATCAAGTGTAGTGGTGTTGTGCGTGCGGAAGTTTTATCACTGTTGATAAATTGTTATGATGACACGAGTATCGCACGACTTATCCACTTCAAGCCGAAGTAAGTAAGATTTTTATTTTAAATTCTAATGTGTCGGAGAAGTATGTTAGTTAGATTCAGATCGTGGTCATTCGGTGTTTATTTTAGAGAATAGGTGACGCGATATTAGTATAAAGAGTTGACTATCTTTTAAAGTAGCAAATGCAATTTCGCGTTAATACTAGACATATAAGTTTTACATTGGCTTGTATGACTAAAATATTATAAAATAACATAAAAAAATCCAGTTAATGCAAAATGCGAGAACTTGCGGCAGTCTCTTGAAATAATGTGGCAGATCAAAAAGTAAATAAATCGTCAGTATTCAAAATAATCGCGCGCCGAGATAATGTCGGCACAGGAATGTATGTATTATCTCAAACCGCATATTTAAATTCGAGTTGAGTGGGAAACCTCCTATTTTGTACGTAAACTTTTCGCCGTTACCCGGGCACGTACGTAATCCTCGGAATTATTCACGAAGTGGAATATTACTCGTCTGGATAAAGGATTAGGATAAATTAGGATTTTTGACAAACACCATTTTCGTGTGCATTTCGCTTTGACTCGGCAAAAGCCGGAGACAGTAAAACGGTATTCAAAGTGAACGCTGTTTCTAGTGGTTAACCTGCGCCGCGGGTGGAATGAATGGGATTTTTCAACAGGTTAAGGGCTTTATGTAAGTAAATTGTGAAATGAATAAAACTGTGCATGAGCTGAGCTTACAATCTGAAAAGGAAAATGGATCAACTTTTTAGTGCTATGAAGTGCAATTAAAAAATTTGATAGTGAATTAAGAAAAACATAAATTGTCTCTTGGTATGTTTTCAATTTATCATTTCTCAACTCTATCATTGAAGGAAGAGGATTCAGACATACAACATTGTTTCTCAGATTGTACATTTACAGAAAAAAAACCAAACACTTTAAGGATGAAGAGTTTTTTTTTTGCGATAATTTTTAGCACTATTGGCTTTAATTTTATGAAACTACTAGCGGCCCCGTCCGCGACTTCGTCCGCGCGTTTTGAGTTTGCTCCCTCCCCTCCCGTCGCAGCGTCATGTTTTTGTATCCTAAAGCCTTTCTCGATAAATAAGCTATCCAACACAGAAATATTATTTCAAATCGGTCCAGCAGTTCCTGAGATAAGCGCGTTCAAACCAACAAACTCTTCAGATTTATAATATATTAGCGCTAGCGCACGTTGTACTTAAGCTGCGAACATTATTTTGGTGCGGAGTTATGTTTAAACTGTGATAGCTCCTAAGATATTCATTGAAATCAAATGATATAAAGGGCAACTTGGTTCTAAATAAAATGGTCGTGATGATGAATGTATTTATTTTGATAAGAATTAATACCTGTGTGTATAATACACCTCTAAAAATAATGCATTATTTTTTTACAAATTTATGAACATAAAAAAGGTTGTAGTAAGTCAACCATAAAAGATAGACATATGCTGTCGCGGACTTTATTATAGAATTTTTAATGCTGAACAATCCTGTCATACATGATTTTTGTGTAACTTAAGCGGTTTCCGCAGCGTATGCAGCGGAAGCTCTCAAAAGGAATATCTTTCTCCCGTTTTCGCAACATTTTTCATTTCTGCTGTGGTCTTATGAGTTGTATCTTTATGTTATATAGCCTAAAGCCTTCCTCGATAAATGGACTATACAACGTAAAAATATTTTTTTTAAATCGGGCCAGTAGTTTTTGAGATTAGCGCGTTCAAACAAACAAACAAACAATCAAACTCTTCAGCTTTATAATATTAGTATAGATATAGATATAGATTTTCGCTTTATAGTTCATTTATTGAAATAGCCTGCAGGCAAACATCACGCAAAAACTGCTAAAGTTGGATTCGACCAAATCAAGGCTTTCACGCGCGTAACTGTACGAAAGATAATTTTGTTCCTCAAAATTGTTTTTCGACGTAAAATTGATAAGAATTACTAAACTCGCAAGACAGAAATAATTTTGCGAACTGTATTATTATCCTGAAAATGAATACTGCATGCATGCAATTATTACTCATATGGCAAGCCGACAAAATTACGTTAAAATTGAATGAGCACTTATAACACGCAACATCTAAAAAAACAATATTCTATAATAGTAGATGGTAAAATAGAATAATAAGACACTTCGGATAACTAGTGATTAACATTTATTCTCGTTTGGTCGAATCCGCCCTGAGTCAAACAAATATTACAATCAATCGGTGCATCCGAGGTGTATTCATTAAAATCAATGGAGCTATCAACGAGACATCCACGGGGTCGATACACGCTCAGTACAAAGATGAATGCGTACGTAATGAGCCTGTAATGTTGATGAAGTGCGAATAACTCGGGCGCTTGTGCCTGTTTTAGCTTTTACGACACGTGTTTTGTCTTTTGGTAGTCAACTTGCCTTCTTAGCAATAAAAAATGCTTTGAGAATATCTTGTGTAAATGGTTCACAACCTAATTTATACGCACATCGAGTTGACGGTTTATCAGTCTCTGTCATCATAGTATTACTTTAATACGACAGGGTGGTGATTAAATATGTATGGTTGTATTGTAATCTTTATCCCATAAACCGAAGAGGTTGCTAGGTTGCAAGTGCATTAATATTGTAACACCTTAGCAAAGCTGAATAGCGTTTACTCGTATTTTACATTGTTGTGGTCTTTCAATTTATGGTTTTAATTAAACACTATTCATACTTAGCATTTAATGCGAGATGTACTCGCTGTTATTAATTTCTTGCATTCATATCTGTAATTAAATCCGAATAATCTGAAACATTTAATGAAAACTTAAAAAATACACCATGGTAAAACGTCAATGTAGTATATCTTTCATTTATTTCATAGACTTAAACTTCGTTGTTTAGGTTCACATCGATCACGAAACTGGGCCTAAGTAAAAAAGTGCACGATAGACCTTTTGTATTTTCAGAAATGATGAAGTGCGGCTATGAACTTTTGATGTCAAAAATTCGTAAAAAGAGCTTGTTCTTGAAAAAATACATGACTTGTATTATCTCGGACAGCGGAAATGCTCCACGAAAACCTCTGTCCTTTTATTTAAGCTCCTTTGTTTTCCTTTTGGTCGGATTCCTGTAAATACACACAGACAAAGGCAATTGCATATATTTTTTATGCGTACTTCTAGCCTGGATTTGGTACTATGGACACATGTTTATCTTGATAACTTTAGACATTTGTGGTTTCAAGACTTGTATGTAAATTTAATATAGGTAGGTAAGTTCAAACATATCTAACTCTATGCAAACTCTGCTTATAAAAATCAATCAGCGGGCGAAGTCTAAAGAAAATTTTTGACATTTCGCGTAGGCGAATTCAACTTTCGCAACATTGATGAGGTCACGTGCCTACGCGTTAAAGTAAGCGCTTGCAAAATTCAACATGTGACGGTGGCCGAGTGGTATAAGCATACACTCGGATATCGTAAGACACGGGGTTCCTTGTCTGTCACACAGCCAAAGTTGCTTTTTACAAGTGCAATTTAAAATATTTTAACTAACGTAGCTATATCTTTAATAAATCTTTAAAAATATTTGTATTTTTTTAAGCTTCATCCACAAAATCTTCTCAATCAATAAATACACGAAAACACCAATTTTGTCTCAGCATTTTCAAACGCCACCTGGTGGTTTTACAGGGAACTATGCCGAAACTTCGGAGGCTGGACGCAAAAGTACCGTAAGTAATACCTTTCTTTATACAGTTTGTTGAAGCTGAGTTCCTTTTTAATACAAGTTAGTAGCTGATGCATTCTTAAATTAGTACCATTGCACTCTTTCATAAAGTAGCTTGACAAGCAGCTGGCTTATACTTTTAAGCTGTCAGATTTTCTAGAAAACATAATCAGGAATATTGCGGGTAACGTGCCACAATATATTCCTTCTGCAGTATTATTTGTGGAAATGTCTTTTAACATTCGATCACTATATATTCTTCCATTTTAATTGACAGTGGATTGTAATTTTGTAAGGCTTCGCTGGCTTTTTTCGCCACATACGAGTTAAAATAATAACTTAAAGACCAAAACAATAAATGATTAACTATGTAATTATAATTCAATTGCTCGTGCCAACCAAATACTCAAAGAGATGGCGTTAAATAAAGGAAAATCAAGACCACTCCATCAATCAATCAATCATTCAATATGGATCACTCTTAGATAAAATCAAACACCACATTGACTTAACTTACTGCATAGTGAAAGTTTACTGTGGTTCTGTCTAGAGTCTTAGCTCGTCCCAGGAATTTTAAAACGAAGCGGGGAACGGCAGCGCAACTATTTCAAGGGAGATTCAAATAGTTTGAGACTGCGCTCGTATGTCTGTCAGATTTGAAAGCGCTTGTTTATAATACGAGTACCTAGCTGTAAGGTTAGTGATAATAGGACTACTTAGAGGTAGAATTTATGGAAAATTGGTTAAATTAAGAGCAAAATTATAGCACCATTTTGGCCCTTTGGGTAGCATTAAATCCATGGCAATCAATAATTCAATTGTTAAGACATTATTTCTTTACTTTATTTTATGGTTGCCTGTTAGATCCACCTTAACAGAATGAAAATGATGATTGATTGATTAAAATAAATAAATAAGATACTTGGTTGTAGGTAGCGAATAATATGTAAAATGTTGCATCAAATTAATTGTGTACTTACAAGTTGGAATAAATACAACATGAAAACGAATACATTTGCATCTAAAACACGTACGATTTCCGCTCGGTTCTCGTTTACCGATCGTCATTACACAAAAAAGACATCACTCTCGTTTCTCGCACCGGAAATTAAGGCCGCCACTCTAGATTGAGCAAAGAGATAACCGGGATCCCATGAGTCCTGCAGGGCTATTATGTATTTTGTAAAAAAATAACAATAATGAAAGAAATTCACCTTTCGTATAATGCACCGGAAAGATGTGAAGAAATCCAACGCATTGGATATCATCTTTCGGCTTCAGCCGAAGAGGTAGACCTAAAAAAAGGTCGTTGATGAGTTGGCCAGCTTTGCGAGAGATTGGGTAAAACATTTAACGAATTTATTTTGCGCTCATGAAAATGCTTAATTTCATAGTAAATTATTTAGTTTTTGGCTGGGCCCACTCGTGGGCCCAGATTCAATGAGTAGTATTTGCGTGAACTTGAGAACCGACTAAGAGAGATTGCGATTGTCATTAGAAGCAAAAAGTGATCAATGGAAGGTGTTGGCTTTTGCCTAGCGTTTCAAAATGTAGGTTGAACAAAGCAAGATTTAAAAATCTGTGTATTTTTGGGATTCTTGTGAAAGCCCACGCGTTAAATAGCACACATTTCTGGAAGCCCAGACGTGTATGTGCTCGGATCTATAATTCTTCAAGAGCCTTTTATTTAAAAAAAAGTGTTTGAAATTAAAAAAAAGAAAGAAAAGTGATTGGGTATCTTATGTGTGGTAGCGGCAGCATTGTCATTCGGTTTGTTTTTTGATCATACCTAGGTCATTTACACACTGTGACTTGGCGCAGCGATGCAGTCGCAAATAGTCAACCTTTACTACGCTTCTTCTAGCATGATGTAGACATTAGCCATTGACGACTGTATCTGTATATTTGTGACTGTAACGATACTAACGCGTGATAGCATCGATGAGAAATCTGTTCATTGCTGATGTAGCAGAAAAAAGTCGCAGTATGTAAGGCCTTTAATACGAACTAGAGATTGCATAATTTTAACGTCCACAATATACGTAATATGAAGTCGGAGGTTAGCATCGCATGAGCCCCGAATAATTTTCGTTAACACAACAGTTAGTGTTGGCAAACATAAAGCGGATTGCTGTAAAAGCCTAACAAAAGACTCATTTCCATAAAGCAAGCAACTGTTTATAGAGAACCTCTCAACTGGCAGCCATATTGCGCACGTCACTCCGTTGACTGGCGGCCATGTTGCGCGCGCCACTCCGTTGACTGGCAGCCACCCCTAGGGACCCCCCCGTTGTTTGGGAACGTTGCATTCTTTCGACCATTTCTCTAATATTTTGTAACAGTGCCCAATGAAACGTATACATATTTTAATTCTACATAAAATTATCTATAAAACAGTGCTTACGCAATTTACAATATCGATATTATGAGAATAAATAAAGTTTAATATCCACACTTTACAATTTTACTGTACAGTTTTGTATTAATTTACTCTATACCGTAATCTTTTATTTAAAAAATTCAAACGTAATATAATATGTCTTCAAACTTAATTTTTTAACTTTCTGCGATCACAACGTTGTAGTACAACACGGACGACTTACGAACACTGACAATTGTTCAAATATTTTGTATGATCTGTGATCCCGCTCCTTGGCTTGCTAGCTTGCCTGTTCTTTCCTCTACACGTTGATATAGATGCGAAAGGGATAACAACAGCCACGTGTGTAGAAATTACCGAGAAATGCGCGGTTAAGTGGGAAGCCCGATTCGGGCATGGCGCCAAACAAAGGTAATTTTGACAGAGCCCGAGTCTGGTTCCTTGCCAGTTGCGAGGAAAATTCCTCTCGCCCGAATCGGGTTCCTTACCAGTTTGAAATAGGTTAGCAGATGTGGTTATAATAAGAAAACAGGTAAATTGTTTTTGAACTCACGTTTCACTGCTTTATGCAAAACCACAGACTTTTCCATTTCTGTTAATTTTTGCTACACGTTAAGTTGAAAACACTGTTAGTACATAACATGGTACATAGGATGTAAATGCTAACAGTCATTCATTGAAATTTCAAAAATGTTACTGTATCACCAAAAATGTTATTGTATCAAAAGTATGTGTTTTTTATTACAATGCATTTATTGCTACATGACTGAAACTGTATGGCAAAGTATCTAGGGCCTGTAACATCCCACTGCTGGGCAAAGGTCTTATCTAAACTATGAGGTAGTTTGAGCCATACTCCACCATGCGGGCTCAATGCGGGTTGTTGGGGGGGCGTTTGCAAGGCAAGTGACTAACCCTGTTGTAAGATGTTATCAAGCCATCCATAAGGCCTCTGACTAGGCTTAACGACTTATATCAACCGATATTAGCCACCCATCGATAATGGTCATCCATCCAAACACGACCGCGCCGTAGGTTGCTTCACTTCGGTATCACTACCAAAGCACTGCAACCACTGCGCTACGAGCACCTCCTATACAAAGTATGTAGGTAAAAAATGAATAAATTCCATGGACACGCCAGTCGTGACTCGCGGCAACCTAGATGAAAAGTCCGATATTTTATTCATGAATTACCCGGTATTCTGCCTGGCAAATTTTTGTTTTCGGCGAATTAAAGTACGTTCCCATTGGAAAAATATCCGATAAAAAAAGCTGTGAATAAAATTGGTTAGATTTGATCTTATTTGTTTATGGGTTTTTACGGTCTCGGATAATCTATTTCGACCAAGCGAAGCAGAAAGTCAATTTCAGAAGCTACTATACCGACTTAATAAATACATTTCACTAATGGTAAGCTACTTTACTTAAATTTAAAGCTACGATACAAAATCAAAATCAAAATCAAAAATATTTTATTCAATTTAGGACACAAAATGCCACTTATGAATGTCAATAACTAGTGTAATATCAATCAATTTTGGCCCGTATGGGGCAAGAACATGTCTCCTTATCTTTTGGGCCCTACTAGCGCTTCGAGACAAAACACAGACAATTTGGCAAGTGCTGAGAAGAAACGCCGGAACAAACTCAGTCACCACTAGCTGCCTCAAAAATGATACAAATCAAAATAAACAGGTAGGTACATCAGTTTGGTGCAGGCTGGACTGTCCATACATTTTCGTCATTAAGATAGTCTTGAATTTTATAATACCTCTTCGACATTAGGGTAATTTTGACATGTAACTTCAATTTGTGAATAGGTAGTTCGATGACATTATTAGGTATATTGTTGAAAAATTTAACACAATTTCCCAGGAATGAATTCATTGTTTTGGCTAACCTGAAGTTTGGAATGACAAGTTTGCTTTTATTTCGTGTGTTATACGAATGTATGTCACTTTTTTTAATGAAAAAATCTAAATTTTTACGTACGTACATGATATTATCAAATATGTATTGAGAAGCGACAGTGAGGATGTTAATTTCCTTAAAAAAATCTCTCAGGGATTCGCGGAGACTAAGTTTGTAAATGGCACAAATGGCTCTTTTCTGTAAAATAAAGATGGTATCGATGTCCGCAGCAGAACCCCACAAGAGAAGACCATAAGACATTATACTATGAAAGTAACTAAAATACACAAACCTGGCTGTTTCAACATCAGTCAAATGTCTAATTTTTCTAACCGCAAAGGCAGCTGAAGCGAGTCTCCCAGCCAGAGCGTCAACATGTGGTCCCCACTGCAATTTCGAATTCAATGTAATGACCAGAAAAACAGTGGAGTGTGATAGATCTAATTTTTCACCGTTAAGTACAATTTCTGTGGTAGCTTGCTTCACGCTAGGCATGGTGAATTTAATACATTTAGTCTTTTTTGTATTAACATTACATCTCTTACTCATTGATACTACTATATATTTCACGCAGAGTCATATCATAAACACAAAAATAATCGTCACTGGTACCTAGATAAAATAGATTGACGTTGGTAAATGGAAACGCACCCCCACAGGAATGTGTCACATTGTCAAGCACCGTTATAATTGTTAATTACAGTTCAAAATAATCGCGTTTTTCTCGGGGTGTTTTCGAGGCAGCCCTTACAAAGGCTTTCTTTGTCTCGCCATTTGTATTTATTTCATGTTTTATGGAATACGCTCGTTTTGTTTTATCATCGTTGTACTAATGAGAGGTAATTCTAAGTAGTCCCTAATTAGTTTAGGTTTAAATTGTTATAAATTAACCACCATTTATTACAGTTATATATGATCGGCGTTATTTTCGGAAGTAAATAATACCCACATAAAGAAAAATTGTACCCAAAAATGCAAAAGAGCTGTATTTCAATAAAGTTTTCACTTCTCCGACACGTCCCAAGTTAGCGTTCCTAGTATCGACGAACTCAAAAGGAAATAATAAATCAATTGGACTTTGCATTACCCGTGTAAGCAGAAGCAGTAGGCTTACACTGCTTGCATTCGCTCTAGCTTGACCGTTTATTCGCGTTTGAGATGTCCTATTTGTTTTTTTATCCACGCAAATTCAATTTTATTTTGCATATTTAAGGTTGAAGCAAATCTAGTCACCCGGCACGGGAACAGCATCAACCAGGCGTCAACCATACGGAAGTATGTTACGTAAAGGGAACAGTAACGATTCGGATGGGATCGGCACCGAATAGCGAACGCCTCGCTTCGGATCGTGTTTGATACAACTTATGACAGTTCTTCTTGTGAATGACATTTGACAGGATGAACGGATTGTCGTCGCGTACGCGTAAGTGCGTTACAACGTTACAACGCATGCGCCGCTGCTCGAGAGTTGGTCCCGAGTTGGTGACGTTACGAAGTTGTTAGATGTGCGTTGAAGTATGGAGTTTCATACAAAGAATACCGAACGCCTCGAGTTGATACGGTGCTGTCACCGTGACAGGTGTATTGATGTGCTTCAACCTTTATTCGCTTTTGAGATGTCCTATTTGTTTCTTTTTCCATGCAAAGTTAATCCCATCAAAAACAATACTTGTCAAAAAAAACAAGTCTCGCAACTCAGTTGTTCTGCGGTAAAAAGTTGTGAGATCCATGTAATACCAAGTCGGTTATTAATTTATTTAATCTCTACTTAAGCGACTTTCTGTCTTAATACGTCCAGTCTCTAAGACCACGATCGTGGTCCATAACAATTGAAAATCAATTGTGTCTGGAATCTCCGTACTCGAAGAATTAAGTTGTTACGTAATAATTAACAGCATCTTATAGTGACGCATATCAATATTAAAATTCTTTAATGTTTTATATAAATATATTGAGACTTGGCCATCGCCTGAAAACACGTGTAAATTCAATCGCCTGAAAACACATGTGAATTCAATTATTTAGTGCGATGGCCAAGTCTCAATATATTTATATAAAACATTAAAGAATTTAAATATTGATATGCGTCACTATAAGATACTGATAATTATTACGTAACAACTTAATTTAATTTAATAAGACTATCGTGTGCAGGCGGAGCAATTGGCGGAATTGCTTTCACTGCGGTTGAAATATGCTGGCGACAACGTTTTCAAACCCGTAAAGCTTTATAAAATAAGACAAATTCAGTCTCATTCGTTTTTTATACACCCTATACTAAGCTTGTGCTTGTTGTGTCTTATATATATGTTTAAATGTTTCAGTAAATATGAAACAGAATTTCGTCCATATTTAACTACCTACAAGCAAAAACGATTGACGTTTACATGTAGAAGTCAAGTAATATGAAACTCAATTAACTAACATTCGAGTTACTCGTGCCTCAGATTTTATGGTATAAGTCTACTAGATTTGAAATATACTATGGTGCCAAAAGTCAAGTCGCACTTAAACCGTTTTTCATTCAGTTTCATCAGTTCAGTTCGCTTCGGGGATTAAACCATCTTTTCGTGAAAATAGGCGAATAAATCACTTTACAATGCCTCACCGTTGCGCTAACTTTTATTAAACTTTTAAGAACTTTTCAATGCGAGCGCTTTATTTTTTACGCAGCCATTTTTGGCAGTGACTGGGTGTTGTTCGGTATTGAGGCTTAATAAAAGTTTGAAGGCTTTGTGGGAATGAAATGCATTTCTCGTTAAAACCTAAACAGGATTGGTTTTAAAATTGCAATGTTAACGTTTTAAGTTTAACCAGAACTACTCTTTTGAAATTAGTCATATTGGTTATGTAGGATATGGACGTGGGACGGAAAGTAAGAAGTAAGATATGACACTAGAGAGATTGAGAAAATAGAGTAGCGTTTGAATTTGAAAGAGGAATGCAGAAGTTGATGTTATTATTATTGACATGACAGGAGTGTGTGGGTTTGAAGTCAGATGCAAGACATAAAGACGTGATAATTTTATTAGAAGACGTTTCTTAAATCAAGTATTTCCAATATCCAAACCCCGAGCTCCCGAGCGATTTGTTCACGATTATATCTATTGTAGTAGGACAACTAAGCACGAAATGAAATCCATAACCATATTTAAATAAAACGTTATTCGAAGTTGTAACATATTCCTAATTTTCTGCTAAAGATTTTCTTTATCAATGGATCCTTTGTCTGAAAATATTGCTTCTCTATCGCAGTAAATCCACAAGCGATGACTATCGTGGCTTTTCTACTTTGTCTTGAACTTGTGACAATCTAATATCCGGGCTCCGGGCTGCTCTTTAGATAGCCTCGGGGTTCATGAGACGTACCATTGTCTTCAGAGACGATCGACTTTTGATTTCACTTTATGAGATTTTTAATTTGACCGACTTTTAATTGAAGTAAAGTTTGAATGGTTTAGAATGTTTTTAACACTCACAGTGCCATATTTTATATTCATAAAGATGAAATAAGAAACCAGAAATTTGTGCACGGGCAGGACTTGAACCAGCAACATTTTGGCTGCCTTTTGGCCCGGTCAGCCAAAAGGTTGCTGGTTCAAGAACCGTCCGTGCGCAAATTTTTGGTTTCTTATTTCATCTTTATAAAGTTTTAATGTAATTTTTTCAAAAAAAAAATCTAGTTCTTTAATTTGTGTATTATATCTGAGCCCAGAAGACCATCATCATATACTTTAGATTGTTAAACTTTAATTTTTCCCTCAACTGATATTTACTCAGTTACCTACATTCACAAGATATTGTAGTTTTATCCTTAAAATATTTCGAATTCCTCTTACAGAGTTTGCTGAGACCAATAAGTCCTACTAATTTACAAAGCGCAACCATAAAAGAGATACACGAGTAGAAATAAAAGGCATCGAAAGTAGCTCGTTGCGGGAGACAAATAGGGGTCTTACTTTTGTGCCTACTCGAACATCATAATCATCATAATCATAATAGTGCCTAGCCGATTTCGACTCAGATGGGCAGTAATAACGACTAGCCGACTGCGCATGAAAATATTGTAGTGCACAAGTGTGCGCGCAGACACAGGTGCACTCTGTATTCCTTTCACTCTTATAGCCCAATGGGAAAGCAAACTGACACGACCGGAGAGGGATTGGTCGCAGGACTAACGGTTTCCTAAGGCGGGGGGTGAAACATCGCCAATTTCCAAACTTCAGGCTTGCCGTGAGAACTTCTGAACAGAAAAAAAAGGTACATACACACATCAAAAGTGTCTTGGGATCAACATTTATTTTTGCAATTATTTTTCTCCTGATTGATATTAATAAAAAAATTCTGTAAGGATTCATCAAATAAAGTGTTTTGGTATGTCTACAGTAACGATAAACCAATTTTTGTTCACAGGATTGTTCAGCATTAAGGGTCCTACAATAAAGTCCGTGACAGCATATGTCGATCTTTTATGGTTGACTTACTACAACCTTTTTCATGTTAATAAATTTGTAAAAAAATAATGCATTATTTTAAGAGGTGTATTATACACACAGGTATTTATTCTTACCAAAATAAATACATTCATCATCACGAGCATTTCATTTAGAACCAAGTTGCCCTGTATATCATTTGATTTCAATAAATATCTTAGTAGCTATCACAGTTTTAACATAACTCCGCACCAAATAATGTTCGCAGCTTAAGTACAACGTGCACTTGCGCTAATATATTATAAAGCTGAAGAGTTTGTTTGTTTGATAGGGCTTATCTCAGGAACTGCTGGCTCGATTTGAAAAGATATTTCTGTGTTGGATAGCTTATTTATCGAGAAAGGCTTTAGGATATAAAACATGACGCTGCGGCGGGAGGGGAGGGAGCAAACTCAAAAGACACCTATTATGCATGTCGCTTGGTCTGCCTGGGAACCAGGTTACAGCTAAAAATAAACAGACAATGCAGTAAAATTTATTGTGACCTTGTGCAATGACAGCGTGTCGAACTATTGACGGACGTTGTAATGACTAATGGCTGGCTGTCATTACGAAAAGTAATTAAAATAAAGTTTTTAAATGAAATATTGTGACGGGTTATATTTAATAATAAAATATAATGCACTGAAATGTTGTCGTTCGCCAAATTTGTGTTTTTTAATCACTGCGAGCGCTGTCATCGATATCGCACGCAGCGAATTGGCTTTGGATAAAGCTGCAAGGGTCCTAAATGGGTATGTTTTTCACGAATATTGCACATAGTTTACAACGGGAGTGGATGGATATTTAATGAAGCTTGCCATGTTATTGTAATAATAATATCCATAGAAGTAACTATTTTTAAAAAATAAAAATAAAAAGATAAACGCCATTCGTTCTTTCTTTTGTGTGTGAAATAAATAATGAAATCTAAATATGTAGAGCAGTACTAACTAACTATACCCAATATAGTTTCTTAGATTCTTTAACAATGGAGTATCTCTTCCTTAGTTTGTAGCTATTTTAGGAACTAGGTGCTTTTTCTATGAAATGCTAATTTGGTTGTACCTGTTTTGTTGAAATTTTTATCTATTACGAGTATGTTTTTACATGATACAGACGTGAAACGGAACGCAAGAGAATGACAGAAATCGAACGAAATATACAGAGTATAAAGATATACCTATGTCTGTTTTAAATTTGAATGTGGAATGCAGAAGGTGTTTTATGTGTAAGCAAGAAGTACAGGGGGGAGGTGGTTGTAATTTTGGTATAGGATAAAGTGTAAGTATTGAGCAATCAAAGTTAATAAAATAAATGTTTTACCAATAAAAACTTTTCTACTTGTATCATGTATATCTACGTAAGACTGTTCTCACTATGCTACGAATGGCCGGGCTATCTCGGCAAACGCCAGGCGCGACCCGGCGATAAACTATTGTTTTAGCCTCTCTCTCCCGAGTTCGGCTGACGTTGTAGTTGTTAGTCGCGCCCTGGTAATCTACTGCTGAAGCTTGAGAGGTCTGGCTCAGGCTATGTGTAAGTTTCAGTACATTTTAATGAGAGGTCTACTTTTTCCACTTGAAACTACATTTATGGCCGGTTGCACAACGTCCCGATAAATTCTGATTAGCGTCATCTGTTCAATGCTTTGGCAATACAATTTCATATTTGTTTTTTGTTGGTTAGAGCTTATTTATTATATAAGTTATTATTTATTAATGATATTAGAGGCCTTTATGTTGTAAAGACGTAGTAGCAGTGAAAAGAAGCACTAAACGCAGAGACGAGTGGATCTCCAATTGGTTGATGATGACGAATTCGGTTTTCTGTCATGACAGACAGACCGACAGTATAGAACTGATGACAGTAAGCAACGCATGTGTTGCGTACAAAAAATACTAGCCAAAAGTCTGAATAAAAAAGGCAATAAAATCGTCTTAATAAAAGCTTGATATTATTTCTATGTTATTTATTCGCATCCTATTTAAAATGTCCTTTTCCCATCTTGAAGCAATTCTATTGAATATACACCTTTATTTTCAAGTTTGCTTTAACGGATAATTAATTAGCTGTCCAGCTAAGCGTGAGACGTAAAGGAGTTGAGTTTATGTTTGAATGAATAAATTATCTACGTGCATAGGGAGATGCAGGGCACACGGGGATATAATACACATTAATGATGTGGTTGAGCGATCGCTTCCTGACTGACTATCAGAGTTTTGTCAAGATCAGAAGGACCATTTGTAAAGACAACATATTGCTAAATCCATACTCTTTTATTTGTGGAATTGTATTATGAAGATGGATGGTGCAACCGAACTTGTAAAATATTTAGGTAACTACACATTCACTTACAGATGTTGGAACTCGTTGTTTTAATGATTTTTTGAGGCATCAAAGTATATTGTTTACCTGAAAAGAAATAAAAGTGTCATTATTAAAAGTGCGTAATAACAGTCATTATTATTCGATTAATTAGTTCGATGCACCAATGCTGAAACATTTCATTTCAGTATTGGTGTATCGAAATAATGGTTCCTGAAAAGTAGAAAAGTTTTAATTTAAAATTTGTTTCTGTACACTAACCCTTATTCCTAAGTCTTATTGTATACTAACAATGGGCCCTTAGTTGGTGAAATAAAATAACTTTTATTATTATTATTAGTGCATATCAATGTATAGTCGACAGCACATCAGGTTATAATTTTTTGTTGAAAACTGACCCTTGTCACAACTGCATAAGATACCGCATTGATTTCCTTGACGTGCTGTCGTCCGTACAAAAGCTAACATGTATCTACTAAAATCTTAAAACATGTATCTATCTACTAACCATAGCTAACCTTGGACTAATAAACCACTGGATATGAAACGCAAGAGCGAATGTATGAAAACATCATTAGCCAATTTCTGCGGGGCAGGGGGAGCTTGTCGTGTCAATTTTTGACATTTAGTGCATGAAAGTGTTGATATTTTTTTATCGATATGTATGGAACGAATGAAGGAACGAATCTTTTGTAAAATTATATCACCAAAACAATAAAATACATTATGGGCATGTAATGCACAAACCATCAAATTAACAATTGAAACATAAAAAGTGAACTTTCTAAGACATTTTGAAACAGTTGTTAGTACACAACATAACCTTGCGCCATTAAAATCCTCCTAAGGGATAATTAAGCAGTAGATTTTTTGCATTGGCATTCAATCACGCTTGGCGAAAATTGGATGCCACCACAATATTCGGTGATGTTTTGTGGGGATCCATTTTGCCTCTCTTTGGACTGCTTCTACTCACTTTATTTTCCTAAATGGATCTACAGAAAATATGAAATAATATTGTAAAGATGTATTGTCAAATATGAAGTTTAAAATTTTAAACCAAATTGTTGTATTTTTTAAGATTACCTTAATCTTCTTGCGAGTGAAACATTTAATAGATTTATCATTTAATTTTAAAAGAATTTATATTAAAAAATAATAACGGCCTTACCACAAATAATGTTCAAACCTAGTTTAATTATTTGTGGTAAGGCAGTAAATGTTTATCGATATGATTTATCGACAATTGTCAAGCACAATTAAAATTAAACTGACAAGAGAACGAATGATAAACATATGATAATCCTACCGTATAAAGTATACGGTATCTTGTTGATTTTGTAGTAACTGACCACCACTTTTTTAAATGGCAATGTTGCTTTTCTCTTGGAAAACACATTTTACTATTTTCATGAAAAATAACAGCTTTTTTGGGATAAAGCGTTACTTACGGATTAATGTAAATATTTTTTTGTCTTGCCACTATAATTTTTATACAAAAATAAGCCACATTTACCCATTTTTTCCGTCAATGTTTCTCACTGAGCTCTATAACCGTACTGACAAGACGTCACCTGTAAGTGAGGCCAAAAAGCCCGCTTCGTGGCTAAGGGGGCACAAGCGAAATTGCCCGTCATTGCGCGTCCAGTGGTAAATTCATCCAAGTAGCTAACCCATACAGAGATAATAACTTTGAATAAAAGTTTTTATTATTATTACTATTTTAAAAAAGCTAGTGGTACAACGGGTACCTACATAGGTACCTAAAATTAAAGACATCATTAAGGTTAACTCATTTTATTTGTAAGGTTAACTGACTGTTTTATTAAAAAGTGATTGCGTTTTTTTTTCAGATAAAAAGAGTGGAGTTGATATTTCCTCGTGAAAATATGAATCTATATTCGAAGGTGTGTTTTGTTAATTTACATTTTAAATTGGCCTTGGTGGTGTAATCTGTGGCTATTAACGGAACGGTTGAACGAGCTACCACAGTCGTGTTTGGAATTTAATGTGAATGCTCTGTAGTATGCTAGTCAGTAAAGATCGTAAAGAACGGGTACTAGTAACAAAATGCAGTAGATTTTCCGAGTTGCTCTATGATTGCTCTATCTGAAAAGCTGTTTTAGATATGGAAACATTATTATCATAAGTGTTTAATGTTCTCAAAAAATATGAGCTAATTAACCATAGCTCATGTTTTTTTAAGACTTTGCTAAGCATTATTTTTAAAAGTATTTATGTAAGTATAAAGTCTTCAACCAGTGTGTGTTACCAGTGGCAAGGACATACGGATCCGAAACATGATCTCTAACTATTGGCCTCATAAAGAAGCTCAAAATCACACAACGAGCGATGGAGAGGGCTAAGCTGGGTGTTTCTCTACGGGATCGAATCAGAAATGAGGAGATACGTAGAAGAACTAAGGTAACGGACATAGCCTTGAGAATCAGTAAGCTCAAGTGTCAATAGACTGGGCATAGCGCGAAGAACAGATGGCCGTTGGGGCAGGAAAGTTCTAGATTGGAGACCCTTCGACCAAAGACGCAGCGTAGAACGTCCACCAACAAGATGGACAGACGACCTTATAAAGATCGCAGGATCAAACTGGATGCAGATCGCTAGTGATCGGTCGCTGTGGAAAGCCGTGGGGGAGGCCTATGTTCAGCAGTGGACGTTCATCGGCTGTTAATGATGATGATGATGATGATGATATGAGTATATTAATAGTATACTCATATTATTAATTTGTTGCATTTTGTGTTCTTTTACGCCGTCTTTAACGTTTCTGCTGCACCCAATGATTGACTGGTAGAGAAGGGTTTAAGTATAAATTCCGCCTCTTTTACATTCTTAAGGTTGTGCAATGCAGAATATTAAAAAAATGTATAAGTGCCGTTTACTAATTTTCTATGATATAGACAAATAATTTTGAGAGGAGCTTTTTATAATACTACTAGCAGTTCCCCGCCAGTGCGTCCGCACGCTTTTTTTATACCCTAACCCTGCCTCCCTCGATAAATAAGCTATACAACAAAAAATTTACAAATCGGTTCAATAGTTCCTGAGTTTAGCGCGTTAAAAACAAATAAACAAATATATAAGATAACATGTTTTCGTATATATGCTTCGCACAGGGTACCCGAGAAAATAATACTTATGATAAGGTTCAGAAAAATTACATTGTAGGCGGCGGGCGTACAGTTAGTTCAGTACAAAGAGTTAAATACTGTTTTAAATATAAGTACCAATCTTTGTGGTTGGTAATCTATACAAGGTGAGTACTAATCTATCAAAAGATACGTCAATATTAATTAAAATGCAATTTAGGTCACTGTGTCTGTTTTAAATGCAAAACAACTCCTCAAATTCAATGAGCTCATTGATATGCCTTTGGTATCATTACGTTGCTTTGTCTTCAATATTAAATCGTTCATCAATGTTTTGTTATTATTATTTCATTTTAATGGCTCTAAAGGCTTCTTGATTTGTCATTGAGTTTGTTATCTTTAATAATATTACGAACCTGAAGAGCTTGTTTGTTTGTTTGTTCGTTCATTTGAACGCACTAATCTCAGAAACTACTGGACCGTTTTGAACAACACTTTTGACGTTAGATAAATAAATATAAATATTGGAGACCAATCACATACATTGCTCTGAGTAAGTAGATAATGCACTAGTGTTATGAAAATCAGACACAACGGTGGTACCGCAACACCCAGACCCGAGACAATAATAGAATATTTTTATTTCTTTATTGACCCGAATGGGAATCGAACCCGGCACCTCGGAGCGGTGACGCTTTGAAACCCAGCGTGTTTAGCCACTACACCACGGAGGTCGTCCATACGTCACGGAGATAACCCATTTATTGAGGAAATCGGGGGAAAAATATTCCTTTAACTTCCGCTGCGTGCGCTGCGTAAACCGTTTAATTACTCTAAAATCTGTTTGACAAGATTATTTTGCATTAACAGTACTAGGATAAAGTCCGCGACAGCATACGTCTATCTTTTATGTTTTAGTCACTTCAACATTTTTTATGTTAAAAAATTTGTTAAAAAATAATGCACTTTGCACACGGGTATTGATTCTTATTTAAAAAAAAAAACATTTATCATCACGAGCATTTGATTTTGAAAAAAGTTGCCCTTCAGGTACGAGTACATCATTTCATTTTAATAAATATCTTACAACCTATCACAGTTTTGAAATAACTCCGCATCAAAATAATACTGGCAGCTTAAGTACCTACAACGCGAGCTTGCGCTAAATATGGTTGCTGGCCTCTCACTTACATCTATACTAATATTATAAAGCTGAAGAGTTTGTTTGTTTAAACGCGCTTATGTCAGGGACTACTGGAGCGATTTGAAAAACTCTTTTTGTGTTGGATAGATTATTTGAGGCTAAGGCTAAAGGCTTTAGCACGGTAATCTTTAGGCTAACAAACATCACACTGCGACAGGAGGAGAGGAAGCTTACGCAAAACGCATGGACGAAGTCTGCCATTATATCGCTGAAATACTTTAAAAAAAAGTTTTAATTCAAATGCCACGGCACAAATAACTTCTAAATATTTCGATATATTGTTTTGAAAACTTTGCGAATTTCAAAATCGCTACACAGTTTTAAAACTACCCGCTGTCTGTACGCATAATGCTTAAAGCTTTAAAACCACTCAGGGGATTTGGATGCGGCTGCAGGGATTGATTGAATTTTTTGAAAAGATAAAGTGTTTCATAACGAAGTTTTATATGTATAATACATGTATAGTGTAGTAGTGAAACACTTATGATTTTAGAGGTTTCGAACTAATGCCATTAATTAACACAATATTTTTCCGCGCTTATATTGCAAACGCTGGCTGAACCTTGCGAGATTACTCAAAACAATGTTCTACAATATTAACTTTACAGCTTTAAAAGACCTACAAAAAACTGGCGATGGTATGTTTCTATTTATTAGGATAATAACAAATTTTCACATGTATTTAGTATCAGCATTGCATGCGAAGCCGCTAGTTATAAAATATAACCAGATAATAGCTTATAATAATAATAAGAGTATTTATATGGACGCTATCTTTTTAATTAAAACAACCGCATTATTTTCACCGATGCAGTAGTAAAACTATAATGCAAATCGTTCCAGGAGGATTAGAGTAGAGACAACATCTAAAGTGACATTTAACGAAGTTTATTACAAGACTAAACTAGTAACGACCGCCTAAATAGACTGGCTACCTCTTTAAGAGGGCGCTATAAACGGAACACTTAAGAGTAAAAATTCTAAGCTCAAGGGCTTCTTAAGTGCCCTATAAATGGCTTAGTTGGGCTCTCAATAGTAAAATACACACGTGTTGTTAGCTTTAGCGGCATGTCAAGTGCTCGTACAATGGCGTACTTATTTTTATTGTTTAAGAGGGCAAATACGACGTTCACGGTAGTGGGAGTAACTGTCCGGTTATACTTGATAAGTTTGAAGTTTATTATACTATTTTGCATTATTATGGATGGATTGATTATCTGTAGCCTATAGAAAAATGGTAAGGTTAACCCAATTGGTGACCTATTTAATAAGGGGATACCAGGATTTTTAACGCGCACACTAGCGCCACTTTAGTAGAAAAATCATAACTCGTTAAATAAAATACCAATCAAAAATCTGGTAGATACCCGGATTTTTACCGCGCACACGCGGCAAAAATCCGGGTAGCGCCTTAAGTAGAGAATGCTTAAGGGTTTTAATTTCACCATTTAAACAAAACGTTGGTTTAGCAATAAAACAAACGATTAAGCAATTTGTTTTACTAACTGACTTTGCCCCATTTAACTATTTACTATTAATAGTGTGTGGAACTGACATCACGAACAAATCTCATGTGCCATGAATTAAAGCCGTTTGTCATCAACTTAAACAAATGTTTGATATTCGACATTCAAATTTCAAGGAATATTTAATAATCTAGTCGTATTTGCGACACATTTTTGACTTTCAGTACCCCAATCACGAACTTTTGACGTATTCGTCACGTTATCGTAGCGAGTTTACGTAGTACAACGTTAGTCGGCATCACGAAGCACTCTCGTGTCGTGTAGTAAGCTCGATAGCATTGACGAAGATGACGTCATACTAACGTAAACATGGCCGTTGAATGACACGTCCAGAAACAAGTTAAGCGATCTTTTTTATGAATATTATCGAAATATATCATGATATTCCAGTAAAATCTAAGAGAAATCAATAACGAAACAAAATTACGATCAATATGTTTGGCAGGGTTAGCAAATGTAAAAATTTGATCTATTAAAATATGAAGATATATGTTTTTCTGTAATCTTTAGATTTTTGAACTGTTTAGTAGACTGTCAATTGACAGATTGACGTTATGCCATCATATTGTGACAAAATTTCAAAGTTTTACAAAAGATTTAGTTAAAATTATGAAATAATATTAAAATAACGAGGACAAGTCGTTTGCAGTACAACGTAACAATATTTGCTTTTTGAAAAAGTAAGTACGTAAAAGTAATATAAGGATAAGTGATTAAAATGCTATTATTCATTGGCTATTATAGCGAGATAAAGTCTAGCTAGATCTTATTTCTCAAGAAATTGTGATATATCCAAGCCCTCAGCTCTCCAAGAGGACGCTGTTTCTAACAAATGGAATGAAAGCATTAACCTCAATATAAAATATATAATATATTATTTTTCAGAGTGAAGACAGACCAAAATACAATGTATAGAAATACGCCTACCCAGCTAGAAGAAATAAAGTGAGTCTAGCAGTTCCAGCGGTCTTCGTTTCTCTCATATGTCATATTGAGAGCATAGATGAACCCAACAAGATCAAAATCGATACACCTGTTAGGAAGTGCCCTGTTTCTGATTTCTTTTAAGGTTAAATATAAGGAGTATAAAATAAAAATATTGCAATAAATTTCATATTTCTACTGCAATGTCTTAATTTTAGAATTATAAATATGACCACAAACGTTTTCTTTATTCCACACGTTTCTTTATTTCTCGGCAAAAGCCAAAGCTCTGTCTGTTGTTATATGTGAGATTTTGAGCACATATAGTAAGAAACTATGTGTCGGATCCGTACGTTCTCACTAGTACACACACACCCGTTGAAGACTTTCGTCTTCAAACACTGAGGTTAATGAGACATGACGACGTCTTGCGCAGATTCCCGACCTCTGCCTAGCCGGCCGCGTTGGATTCGTTGATACCTAGACCTCTTTCTTAGAAGCACTTGTTGTAAGGCTTGGTTAAGGCTTTCGACTATAGTTCCAAAATCTCATCTTTGCCTGCACGAATAATAATATAATAATTATCAATAAACCGGAGTTGAGAGATGTATTTGCTATTGACTTTGATGCCGAATCTTTCCCATTCCAGGAGCTTGAATCCGTCTTCAAATGCAGCTGTATGATAATTTTAGAAAAAAAAAACAATTTAGGCGGTCTTATCCGTAAAAGTTACCTAGTTTCTCTTCGCTCATTTTTGACACACAAAATCTCAAGTAATCTTGTTGCAACTCACGATACTATACGTCAAAGAAAGGTTCGTGATCGCAAATCCAGTTTAACACTATAGAAAATGTTTACGCACAATAAATGTCAGGTATTTGAGCTGCCAAATTTAGTTTGTTTTACGTCCGATAGAGGCGCTTTCAGATTCTCATACAAATGATTACGTTACTATACGAATACTTTGACGCAAATTATTCGTGATAGGGGTACAGGTGTGTTTTCTGGCGCATAATTACCGACTTCAAAATACGGATTCATTATATTTATGGATTTATAAAAAAAAAACAGTTTTCATATTTTAGAGTTCTACTTCAATTGACGTTGGTACGAATTGTATGTCAAAAACGATTACTCGACAAATTTTAAGGTAACTCTATATTGAATTCTACAATCCAACTACTACCTTAGGATTCTGCGCCAAAGTCCTTCCCCCAAGTCTAGGTAGCGTCCTGTAATTTCAGTTTCTCACAAAGCTGAAAAGCCTGTTGAATATCGCAGGTGTTTCATTTACTTGCAGTTGCAACAAGTGCTTTGTATTATGTTTTAGGATTATGAATTAAGTTTTTAACCGACTTCAAAAAAGGAGGAGGTTATCAATGCGTTTTTTTTTGTATGTATGTTACCTCATATCTCAGTCGTTTGTCGACGCAATCGAAATTTTTTTTCACCTACTTAGAGGATGTACCTTCTAGTTGGTCCCATTTTTTCCATTTTGGGATCTGATGATGGGATCTTGGTGTAATCGAGGGAAACCCTCAAAATTTAAAGGCACGTATAGTGTTTCTTTACTTGAATCTTAATGTTGACATGTTGTTACGTCTAATAGTCTACATCTTGTGGGGCTGAGCTGATGGTGGAACTCCTTAACGCTTAGGAGTTCAGTAATTATAATGACGGAACTTATGATAGGTAATTTGTAGCTTCTTAAAAAATAGAATCATAAGGTGCAACTCCCCCTCCCCCCCTCTTATGTAATCACTAAAAATGAAGAAATAAAATAAACTTTAAAAAAAGCCATCACTTTGACCATCAAGCATCAACTATCACAGCACCGACTCCAAAAAGAAGTTGTTTGCCTAAAACGGATTTCTTTCCTTTCAATGGTGAAGAGTTTATTTAAGACTTTTTAGTGCATTTTGGTTTTGAAGTCGGTTTTTACTTTTTTTAATGTTCAAAAGTTTTGCAGTATCTCATGTTAATCTCAAATAATTTTTAATTTATTTTAATTAATACCACTGCTGGGCAAATGTCTCCCCCAAACTCCTCGATCTATCTCGTTCCATGACCAACGACTCCAATTCATTAGCAAAAGTAACCAAATCGTCACACCAGTGCTTTCTCAGTCTGCCTATGCGGCTGGTATCCATCGCTTGACGATTTGGCCCATCAGTCTAGGTGCATCTTCTATATGTGTCCCGCCCACTCCGACTTCAGCCTTGCTGTCTTCTCGCCTACAGATGTAGGCTATACCAGTTCTGGAGCGTAATGTAATATAACGGCCCCGTATCCATCCTGTTAATACCAAACATGCTTCTTTCCATGGCTCTTTGGCAAACCCTGAGCTTGAATTTTTGACTTTCGGTCAGTATCCACGTCTGCGCTCCATACGTAAGATCTTATTTCAATTAATCAGAACTAAATTTAAAATCAGAAGCAAAATGTATATAGAATAGAAATATAGTAGTAGATATAACCGAAAGTAACATCGAGGGTACCTATACACCGCCGAGGTCCGAGGTCACCGCCGCCTATCCACCTCAGTAGCCAAAATCACATGCGCCTCGCGTCGTCTTGTTTGAAGGGACGCCTGTTTTAATGTGGTGTGTGCAAGCTATTTTCGTTCGAAAGTGTGTTGTATTTCGTTCCGTGAGGTGCGGGATACCTAGCGCGTACACAACTGCGGATCGGATAGTAGTTTGCGTAAGATTTGTTTTAAATACTGCATCTTTGTTGTTGCGGAAGCTTACCTCTTTGAAACATCAAACCTTCATACCTTTTGGTCTGGTAATTTGATGAGTTAAACAAATTCCTACAGCCACTTGACACAGCTAACAACGTGAATGCCGTTTCCAGCCACCAATGGGTAAACACGGCCTAAGTACTACTCAAAAGCTCTGAAGCACCATCAATTAGAGGACAAAGAACACAATTCACTGCTAATAGAGCTATAATTAGGTTGGCAGACCAAATTATCAACTATAATAATTGTTCCCTTGTTTGAAACAGGGTTAAAAGATTTTGGTATTCTCTTATATCGGGGGACCTATATTGATAGGTAACATTTGTGTTTTTTTTACCATGAAACCTTCTAATATGATTCCAGTTCAAGTCTGAAGTCGAGTTAATATATTTTTATGAACATTTTGTCAAAAAAAAATCTTGAAATCATAAAGCCTTTGAATATCGTATTACTCTATAAAAAACGTTGATTTTCCATTAATACCTACTTAAGATTTCAAATGATTGTGTAAGTAAACCATAAATACTGCATTAATAAGTAGCTTGTTTTCTTGTCAAAGCCAGCAGCGTTTTGGCATTGACATTTTCAAATATTCACAAAGGAAAACAATATGTTGCCGGTTCAGTTTGCACTCCGCTAATGACGTGCCTACATGACTGTGTTTTGTTTAAAATTTACATTACGAGTAGAGCTAAAGGAATTAGCTAAAAAATTTTGCTTAAAGGAATATTAAATTAATAACCATATATTTTTAGTACGTTTCAAAACATGACATTACCCAATTTGAATAGGTTTTATATTCTAAACGTGAAATGCTTCTTATTTTCTTTTAGTAAATTTACTTTTTTACTTATTTACGAAAATTATTATTTTCATCATAATTTTCAATCCCATACAAAAAGATGGATGTTGTAAGTCACACTAGGAACGTAGAGTGTGAGCGATATTACACAAACATCCGGGCACGGAAGTCTAGACATAGTTTCCTGTAAAACAAGCCCTGTCTCAGCATTTTGTCACCTCCTGAGGTGACAAAATGCTGAGACAAAATTACTGTTTTCGTGTTTTAATTGATTGAGACTAATTTTTGAATTTAGTTAATGAAATCAAATTTTTTTAAAGACATAAGTACTTTTTAAGTTGAAAGGATATTTGATGCAGCAGAAAAAAAAATGTCTACGCTAAATGTCAAAAGTTTTAATTTAGGCTTCGGCCGCTGTACAAAATCAGTTTCATAGCAATATAAAATGAATTTCACTGTTCAATACAAAACTCTCCAACTATTCCTTGTACTATAAAGCTGGCAAGATATAACAGTATGGCGCTGGCTCGAATCTCATTGCGAGCGGCGACTTTTGAGATGGTATTATAATAAAGTGGGCATCGCAATGATGCTGTTTCAAATAGAAACGACTACGTTTTATATAGTTAAACTGAGGTTTTAGATTTGTTTGCCTCTAGGTTAAAAAAATATTTATACTTACACAACCATATGTAAGACTAGATAGAATAGAATAATTATTTATTTGACACACACAATAAATACATCAACTTACAATTATTATAACAAATAGAAAAGACAGATAGATACAGAAAGATACAAAGGCACAAAATAATAATAATACCATAGAATAAATCAAAATTACACGCGGAAGTTCATAATTGTTAATTGTAAAAACAAATCCATAAAACGTCAAAGAAAGCATCCAGTGGCTGCCATAACGCTATACAGAACTTTTAAGACCCAAGGTCCTAAATGAACCAGGTCATAAGTTACCTACTTAATCATTTGTAAGAGGACTCCTCTTGCACATTGCACATCATACTATTAATTGAGTTATATAAAAGAGTTTTTTTTCCTAAGGTTTTGTTCATTCAATTTTTATTTTATATTTATAATTATATTTTTACTACCTACCAAGAACTACAATCATAAAAAGGTTGAATGAATATCTAAAGATTGATTAAATAAATAACATAAAGTATTTATTTTTTAATATTTAAAGTTTGAAGTGTAATGTGCTATAATGAACATCTTAGAAGTTTTATTAAAAGCAATTTTTGCATAAGGGACGATTTTTCAATGGTCATATAAAACTTATCAGACTGATAAATCATAAAGCGACAAATTAAAATAATATATATAGCTACTGATTGATGACTATTAGGTGACGTTTTCAAATTTAACATAAACTGCTGAACATAAATCCTGCAAAAACGTTGACGAAAACCATCATTCATCATGAATCCAAAAAGAAATCCAAATCGCAAAGACAGAATACAATTAATTAGTATCATATACCCGTATCAGAAATTAAAAACATAAAATGTGTCAGTGTAAAATCAAAATTGTTTAAATCGATGCGGATGCTGTTGCGAAGCGCGTTAAATTCAGTGCGGGGCGCGGGTCTTGATTTATATATTTAAGTCATTTGTTGTAATAATTAGCCTTAAAATCCACATATAGTATGTACTTCAAATAACGAAGAAATCCGCAAATATTTATGCTAGGGGGCTAGTAGCCCTGAAAGAACGTATAGCTACTACGATAACACCTTGGCACTAAAACATTTAACTCCCGCAAATGATATATTCGGACGCTCACGGATCAATGGGACGCTGGCGGTCGCGTGAACGAAGGAATAACAATTTATAAACACCTCCTTAACACAAAGCTGTATTAACACGGCTGTTACTGCGAACTATAAATCGAAATAATCTACATTTTTTAAACAATTTCCTCGTGGTTAGGTAAAAAAATAACTTTAAACAAATAATATTGTACATTGCCCAACGCTTGCATACGAAAAAAATTCCGACCATTGTCAAAAAAGCGAAACAATAACAACAGGACCAGAAGAGGAAATTGTTAAAGCCCTGAAAAACTTTCTAAGTGGCAGAATATCAAAATCGATTTTGTAGTTAATATGTGCATTGTTGAATCATATTTGTTCACTTCAACTCAACTACATTTCTATATTATACCTTATATTGTTTTAAAAGAAAACAAAGCACAAACGGCCAATAAATTTGCCTGTCCATCTGTCATAAAAGCTTTCAGACGTGCACCTTTTTAGCGCCTGCTCTTACTCAACGCATGCCGCCATCAAGATTGGCATGTACTGCACTAATCTGATATTCCTTTCAGGTTAAAGATATCTTTATATAGCAAGCAAAGCCATAAAAAACTGCAGAATCGCAAAAAAAAGTGTAAAATGCAGTGTGTACAGTGTAAAAACGAAATTGTGTTCTCATGATGTGTCTCTCTGTGCGTGAGTTCGTGTGTCTATG
Source organism: Pyrausta purpuralis (assembly GCA_963924145.1). Classification (NCBI taxonomy): domain Eukaryota; kingdom Metazoa; phylum Arthropoda; class Insecta; order Lepidoptera; family Crambidae; genus Pyrausta; species Pyrausta purpuralis. Next base: position 7,340,508 of record OZ001645.1, read on the forward strand.
TGTGTCGCTACTCGTACTAGTGATCTTCTCCTTTGTATATGTGCTGTGTGTTGACTTTTTGTGCGGATCATTAATGGTCAGGCAAATTTTCCGGAAACTAAAAAAAAGCAATCGCATTCTTTTTGTACAAAACAAAAATCGGAAGCAGACTCTTATGACAGGAAAGCACAAGACTAGAAGCTACAATGATCAAACTTGAAGCGCAGCGAGCCAAAAGCGAAAGACAGCTACAATGATTAACGTCGGAGCGCAGCGAGCCAAAGGCCGAAGGCATCTACAATCAACAGCGTCAGAGCGCAGCGAGCTATAAGCGAAACAGCGATAATGTTCAACGTCGGAGCGCAGCGAGCCATAAGCCGAAGACAGCTACAATCATCAGCGTCAGAGCGCAGCGAGCTTTAAGCGAAACAGCGACAATGATCAACGTCTGAGCGCAGCGAGCCATAAACCGAAGACAGCTACAACCATTTACGTCGGAGCGTAACAAGTCATAAGCCGAAGACAGCTACAATCATCAACGTCAGAGCGCATCGAGTCACAAGCCGAAGACCGCTACAATTATCAACGTCGCAGCGCACCGAGTCATAAGCCGAAGACAGCTACAATCATCAACGTTGGAGCGCATCGAGTCACAAGCCGAAGACAATTACAATAATCAATGTCAGAGCGCATCGAGTCATTAGTCGAAGACAGCTACAATCATCAACATCGGAGCGCATCGAGTCATTAGCCGAAGACAGCTACAATCATCAACGTCGCAGCACATCGAGTCATAAGCCGAAGACAGGTACAATCATCAACGTCGGAGCGCATCGAGTCACAAGCCGAAGACAACTACAATCATCAACGTCGGAGCGCATCGAGCCATAAAGCCGAAGACAGCTACAATCATCAATGTCAGTGCGCATCGAGTCACAAGCCGAAGACAACTACAATCATCAACGTCGGAGCGCATCGAGTCATAAGCCGAAGAGAACTACAATCATCAACGTCGGAAGCGCAGCGAGCCAGCCATAAGCCGAAGACAGCTACAATCATCAACATCGGAGCGCAGCGAGCCATAAGCCAAAGACAGCTACAATGATCAATGTCGGAGCGCAGTAAATAACAGATACAGAGGACCACCATGGCATGAGAGCCCAACCCCTCGCAGCATCAACGCTCACTCCCCCTGGATAATACCCGTCTTCCCTACTCCTAGACCAATTTAGGCTGAATAGCTACTTTGGTTCTGGTCGGAGGGCTGCGGCTTGCCGACCTTCCTCTCCCATCCCAGAGCGTGTCCCTCCTACCTCCAACTCGTGCACCTCGGTTTGCCGGTTTTACCGGATCTGAGCCCTTGTGGCCTGGCTGAGTAATGCACTATCGAATCGAATCGAAAACGAATATTTCTTATCTGACTATTGAAAAATCAGCCCTAAGTTTAAAATGGATTGAATGGAACTACTACTCGCATTATAAAACTTAAGTATTTCTACGCTTTTAGTTACGTTATGTCGATTTCGATATGTTTCTTAGAGTATAATCAAATTGGGTGTTAATATTATTCCGATACGCTAAATATTCTATGTATTAATTAACGCGTATCTCATTATCTCTATCGTACTCCAAACAAATTAATTATCTATTCTACAGTACCTGTTTCTCGGTAGAATTAAAACAAGATAATAGCGTGATAATATTATAGTAGCTCACATTAGGCTTGATTACTTGGAATTACCGCGTCTTTGTGAAGCGCTTACAAATAAGGGCTATTAGCGAGAAATAAAACTTAGTTAAATCTGATTTCTTTTTTACTGGATTCTTTTTTATTTGATTTATTTCAACGCATATTTCAACTCACACTTTACTTTTCAAATGTGATATAAAATTGATTAGACACCACAAAACCAAACCAAACTTGAGGACGAAGTTAAAGGGGCCATAATACCTCCTCCGTAAAAAGTACTCCTACGCTGTGATAAACGTATAAATCGTACGAGGGCTATTTAACTCCAGCATACCATCCTCAATCACCATAATAGTCAGTTACAGTTTATCATAAAATAACCGGTACTAACATTTTCTTTCTAAGACCCGGGCAACGTGACATACTGCAAAATCTCAAGACACTGTAAGCTCTTATTAATTTTAATGAGCACATTTCATAATAATTTTATTTATTTAAACTTTATTGCACTGTAAGTTGTACAATTGGCGGACTTAATGCCTAATGGCATTCTCTACCAGTCAACCACTTGGTAATGCACAGAGTTTAATCAGTGGCGGAATATTACTAATATGTGAGAAGAGTGGCAAAAAAAGGAAGTAAAATGCACTAACATAAACATACAAACTAACATTACACAAATATATAATAGGACTAGCGGTCCCCCGCGACTTCGTCCGCGCGTTTTGAGTTTGCTCCCTCCCCTCCCGTCGCAGCGTCATGTTTTATATCCTAAAGCTTTCGTTGTACTTAAGCTGCGAACATTATTTTGGTGCGGAGTTATGTTAAAACTGTGATAGCTCCTAAGATATTTATTGAAATCAAATGATATAAAGGGCAACTTGGTTCTAAATGAAATGCTCGTGATGATGAATGTATTTATTTTGATAAGAATAAATACCTGTGTGTATAATACACCTCTAAAAATAATGCATTATTTTTTTACAAATTTATTAACATAAAAAAGGTTGTAGTAAGTCAACCATAAGAGATAGATATATGCTGTCGCGGACTTTATTATAGAACTCTTAATGCTGAACAATCCTGGCATACATGATTTTTGTGTAACTTAAGCGGTTTCCGCAGCGTATGCAGCGGAAGCTCTCAAAAGGAATATCTTTCTCCCGTTTTCGCAACATTTTTCATTTCTGGTGTGGTTTTATGAGTCGTATCTTTATGTTATATAGCCTAAAGCCTTCTTCGATAAATGGACTATCCAACGCAAAAAAAAAATTTCAAATCGGGCCAGTAGTTTTTGAGATTAGCGCGTTCAAACAAACAAACAAACAAACAAACAAACAAACTCTTCAGCTTTATAATATTAGTATAGATACGTAAGCAAAATACTAATAAACATACATAGAATTCATATACATACTTAATAAAAACAATATTATGAATGATAAAGGTGATGATAATGACGACATCCAAAAAACACTAAAAAATTATGTCATGACAAATGACACCTTAGTCTTGCCTATGATCATGAATGCTGTAAGCATTCGAAACCACAGGCATATAGTCTTAATTAAATATACGCGAAAAAAACTGTAGTCTTTCATTTTAATCGGTATTAACATTTTCCGTACACTTTATAAGCATGCCGTTTGTTAATCGATGACTGAAAATTTACAAGTCCATAAACTGGCATTGAAAAGGATCGGGGTATAAATATTTTACGGCCGGCGTCTGTTTGCCAAAGTATTTATACAACGTTATGTTCAACTTTACCCGTAGACTACCTTATCAGAAAGATTTTGCTAATAACTGACCGATGATGGTCCGATGGTAGAGGCATAGTATGAGACGGAGGTACGGTTTTGATATGGGCGGAGATGGGAAACAATTTTTTGTTATTTTTCGTTTTAAAAATATGGTTGCTTTATTAAATCCTTTTTGTAGCTAGCCAATATTTTAAGCTTGTGCTTTAGTGTACAAGAATAGTCGAACGTAGGATGAGGCTTCCTTGCACGTTCGTAATAATACTGAGGGTATGTTTGAAATCAAAAAAAAAATCAAAAATCAAAATATTTATTTACTTTTAACAATCGTTTCAGTAACAAGTAAGTGGCTAGAGTCTCCTTTTAAGTACAAAGGTACTTGTGCCAGGAGCCTCTGCTCTTCCATAACATAACTGTTATAATTTTATTTAACAATAATATGAACTTTTAACCTAATTAAAACATGTGTACAGAATTTACAAAATATACAAAAAGAAATGTGTGTGTGTGTGTGTGTGTGTGTGTGTGTGTGTGTGTGTGTGTGTGTGTGTGTGTGTTTGTGTGTGTGTGTGTGTGTGTGTGTGTGTGTGTGTGTGTGTGTGTGTGTGTGTGTGTGATGGTGTGTGGTGCATTTCACCGTTGAATGTAAGATAGTTTAGTTTCATCACGATTTACTTTACAGTTTTCTTACAGATTTTATGATTCAATTATATTCAATTTAAATTATTTTAAAATTGATTCAATTTCTTCATACTTAAGACTTTTTATCCATGATGTTAAAGTTAATTTACAGGCGTAATACGTTTTATTATAAATATGAATTTTTTTATTAATTAAATTATATAGACGAGCCGATCGTGCATCATATTGCATTTTAGCAAAAACAGTTCTTGTGGTAGGTTCTTTCAAGACAGTGTCCTTTCGTCTCCTGTTTTCTATATTTTGATCGTACGTGGTACTCTTATGTTTTTTCAAGATGATGTTTAGTATATAAAGTTTACGCACCGAAAGCAAGTCACTGAGTTCGTAAAGTTCTGTAGTAGAAAAACGTCGCTTTTTAAAGTACATTACTTTTATAAGTGCTCTCTGAGCTCTTTCAACTTCAATAAATCGTGTTTTATAGGCTCCACCCCAAACAGGTATGCAGTAGGTAATTATTGACTGGACCAGTGCAAGATATATTTCATTAAGTAGATTTCTTGAGCTTTTGTGGGATGGGACTACGTATCTTAACGATTTAAACATATAAATAAATTTTCTAATTCTAGATGATATTAATTCAATTTGCGGATACCATGATAGTTTTTGATCAATCAATACTCCTAAATATTTGATACGGTCCACTCTTTTTATTGAAGGACAATTACACTCTCCATTTGCAGAATTTTCACATTCATGTATCTTCAAGTTAAAATCTTTACTCGCTTGCATGTTAGTTTTTATACTGAAACAAATGTAGTTTGTCTTGCTAGTGTTTAATGACAGGAGATTACATTTAAGCCATTTCGAAACCATGGCCATACCATATTCAGCGTTTTGTTTTACAATATTCCAATTAGGTCCATAAAAGACTATCGCGGTATCGTCTGCATAAGTAAAGATTTTAGCATTTGGTATAACCTTTGTACACAAGTCATTTATGTACACCAGGAAAAGGGTAGGGCCAAGTACACTACCTTGAGGAACCCCATAGTGCACATCAATGTAATTACTGGTATCTTGGTTAAGTTTGACCTTTTGCTTCCTGTTACTAAGATAGTCCTGGAAAATTGAAAGAGTGGAGCCCCTAATCCCAATTTTTTCTAATTTACGCACAAGGATGGGGACAGAGACCGTGTCAAAGGCTTTTCTTAGATCAAGAAAAATTGACAGGCATTTATTTCCTTTGTCAAGTTGCTCTGATAGAAAAGAACTCAAAGATATGACAGCTTGTTCAGTCGATATTCCTTTTCTGAAGCCGAATTGGTTAGATGATAATATATTGAAAGTGTTTAGGTAATTAATTAGTCTGGTATTTAGTAATTTTTCTAAGATTTTGGACAGGGCAGGTAAAAGACAGATAGGCCTATAGTTACTCACGTCCATTCTGTCCCCGCCCTTGTATACCGGTGTGATTATTGATAGTTTTAATAACTCGGGAAAGGTACCATTACTAAAGCAAAGATTAAACAAATGAGTTAATACAGGAGTAATTTCATATCTTATTAGTTTTAAAAAATTTGTAGGAACTTTATCCCAACCCGGTGCACTATTGGACTTTAAGTTAATTATTATAGAATTAATTTCTTCAGGATCAGTATCTAGTAAGACCATAGATTGACATTGAGCAGGTATACTATTTAAGTACCTATTGAGAGCATTATTAGAAGTATTTAAATGTATGCTCTCTGCCAAGTCTTTACCAATATTGGCAAAGTATTTATTAATATAGTTTGCTGAATCAGTAGGTGTAGTTCTGAATTTAGCCAGTTCTTCGTTAGTTTTTTTAGTTTTATTAGTGTAGGTTATTTGTTTTACGTTTTTCCATAGCAGTCTGTTGTTATCGATTGAACCAGCAATTAATTCGCGTTCATGTTTTCTTTTAAGTTTTTTCAACAAGTTGTTACAATAATTTCTGTAACGTGTATATGTAATTTTTTTTATATCATTACTAGGATCAGAGTGTGACTGTTTCTGAAGTTGGTTGCGGTTTTTGATACACTTAAGGAGACCAGGAGTCATCCAAGGTTTAATTACACGTTTGCTTTTTGGGATTTTTACAATAGAAGTATTTTTTTCTATACTTTCGGTTAGGTTTTTGACTAGATTCTCAACTATCATGTTAGGATTATCGCAGTAAAGCAATCTCTGTATATTTTGCTCCTTTAAGTAGTTAAACGCGCTTTCGAAATCTACGGTCGTCTTAGATTTTATTACTTTAAGCTCCTGTCTAGATTTACATAATACCAAAAATGTAGTGTAGTGATCAGTTAAAGTTGTTTGCAATATAGCAATGAACGCCGAATCTTTTTTACCGTGTATTTTTAGCATGAAATGATCCAGGCAACTCTGCTTTCTTGTGGGCAAAATATGTCCTGGAAGAATTCCATAATTGGATAACATCTCAAGATACGATGTTCTATTATCATATTCGTTGGACTGTTCTGATGGTTTACAAATTAAGTTTATATTTATATCCCCCGTTATTATTAAGTTTTTCCGAGTTTTAAGTGTATCTAAATGGTTACCAAGAGATGTAATAAAACCATCTGCTTTTTTATTCGATGGTGAACGGTAAATGCAGAGTATGACATTGTTAATTAAATCCAGTTCCAGGCACGAAGCTCCAGATAATTTAACTTCTTTTATATTACATGCAAGTGTTTCTTTGACATAAACAGTCACACCGTCGTTTTTGTTTACATGATTAGTAGTTTGATATGAGCGATAATTATTCATGATAGGGATTGGCTTTTCTGAGTTAAGATGACATTCTGTTAGTATAATTATGTCGATTTCCTTTTTGATACTAGAAAGTGTAACTAAAAAGTCATCGAAATTACAGTATATGCTGCAGATATTCTGGGAGATGATCGATAGATCACTTTTTTTTCCATGGTAATGTTGGTAAATATCCGCAACGTCGCACTGAACAGCTCTGGCTATATTGAAGCTATCAATCTCGTGCATTGTGTTAAGTTGTTTAGCCATTAAAATTGTTAATAAGACTGAGTTCAATAATTGCGAGGTAGTTAGATAAAGTATCATTAAAGGTTTCTTTTTTTTTTACATGCGGTTGAAATCTTGTAATGTTGCATATCAAATATACATGCCGGTTATGTATAATTTGCATTGAAATGTTTATGTAATTGTATGTTTGTTGTGTATAAATAAGTTCAGGTGTGTGATGAATATGATAGTGTATTATGGTGTTTGTGTGTATGAGAAATTGTATGTAAATTTTTAACAAAGTTATCAGGGTAATATAATTTGTTTGAAAATATAATATATGTTGCAACAGTAAAAGAGTGTACAAAAAGATGACTGTATGAATAAGAATAGTATAACTTACGACTAGTCATTTGTCAGAGCCAATGTTAAATAAATTTTGCACTTGAGATTCACATGTAATGTTAATAATCGGTGAGTTTTCAGTCTTTCGAACATACACTTTTCCGTAAGCTGTCCAACAGTATTTGTAATCCTTGGATTTGGCAAGATCTCTTGCGAGAAAGTGCAGTCGGGATGCATGACGCGTTAGATGCTCTGTTACAAAAACAGGCGTGTCTTCGTCAGAACGGAAGCCAAGATGTTTTGCACACAGTTTCGTCTTGTTTCTGACGTTAAATTGTTTTGTCATTTTGATAATATCAGTTTTAGTCAGGGTAGAGTTAGTTTCTACTATGATGGAGGTATTTTTGCCGTCTGCTTTTTTACCTCGAACCCTGTATATGTCTTTCACATCCGTATTGCTCATTTTACAGCCCACATTCTCAGCTAAATGCGTCACCATCTCCAGCAAGTCAGATTTATCTTCCTTTAATTTTTTTGGTACATTTTTTATTTCAAAGTTACACTTTCTTTGTACTCTCTGCATGTCTTCAATTTTTTCTTCAAGTAATTTTATTTGTTTTTTGTCGTCTTTAGATTGGTTTTCCAAAATTTCTATTTTCTTTCTGAAATCTTCATTTTGAAGTGTAAGAAAAGCAATGGAATTTTCAATGTTTGAATTGACTTGCTTTATTTCCTTAAGTGTAGGCAATATATCTTTTAATTCTTCTTTCTGCTTCGTAAAAAGATTCATCATCATTTCTTTCATTTCTTCTTTAAAAGAATCAAATTCGACTGAATAATCATCTTCATTCCGCCTTCTTTTATTGCGCGTGTATATAAAATTGGGTGGGGTGTGATCTTTACTAATGCATTCTAAATTAGACTCCGACATAGATTTGTCCATCATGTTTAGAGTACGCTTTTTTACTTACGCCAACTCCTTGTATTACTCGCTGACGCTACCGCTTATGAGCTAGGGCAACGGCTATGTTGTGACGTTCGCAGGTGGGTGACGCACACGCAGAGCAAAATGCTTGCGACGTGCAGTACGTAGCTCGGAGAAATATTGTGCTCACCGTTGTCGTCTCACTCTTACAGTCAGCGCGGTAACTTGTCGCTGCGTTATGAGCGCCTGGTACTTCACGAATTTTTTGCAGATTTATAATTTATTAAAATACGTTTTATAAAATCATTTTGAAAACTATTTTTTAAAAATTAGCAAAGGTCCACACGTGTAAACGCTTTCGCGGTCCGAGGGGAAGAGGAGAAAATACAAAATGGTTACTAGATACTTTTTGACAGTTAATGGAAACTTGAAACAAAATCATTTTTTTTGCATCGACACAATAAAGCAATTAGAACGTACATTGACTTTAGCAATTACAACTTTGTTTAGGTATTTCGATTAAAGTCAGTACATATAAAGCAAATTAAGGTTCCGTAAGGCAACGCAGTAAATGTCTTAATTACATTTAGAAAAAATCAGAGAAATGTTTATTACTTAAAAGTGAGCATTATCAACCTTTGTAAATCAATAGTAGATTGTTATACAAGGGGACAAATGGGTGCTTTCACCCGAGTTATACATACTATTTTTCATTTCGACTGTGAGGAAAATTAAAAAATATATTAAGATATTATATTGTTTGGCGAGAGATGAATCCTCAAGTTTTTACATCACATATCAGTTTCTTTACTGTCGTTATACAAAAACACAAGATTAGAAGGACAGTAAAGGCTCGAAAGACAATAGAGTACCACCTAAAACGCGGACGATATCAAATATTTCAAATCATTGTTGAAAATATCGATCGATTTTTTCTCACAGACAATAGGAGAAGAACGCAACCTTGCGAAAACAAACTTGTCACCAAAACTTCCACAGGTTATGTCAAATTCCAGGTTAAATTTTGTCTCATGAGATAGTGCTATGAATGACAGCTAAAGGTGGGAGTGAGTAAGAAGATTAATGAATAACAAAAATGGCGGCAAGGCGCCTCCGCCTGCTTAATGATCTATGCAATAATCGACCAAAAAAAAAAAAACGTCAAAGACAAACAAAATGTGACAATTTAAAATGAAAAAAAAAAAGTGGCACTATGCATGGCGGGAAACCGAAGTTTTAAGTATTAGTAGATTTTAAATTGTAAAAAATTAGACCAATTGTACATTTTTCAAACCATAATAAACACGTTTTTAATGTGAAGCTAATCTTAAAAATATGAAAAGCTTGTTTATTATAATAATATGATGTGACTCAATTACCTTTAGCTTTGATCGTAGCAGTTAAAACTAAATTACTTTCCACCCTAGGGATGGAAAAGCTATTTTCCACCCGTCTATCTTCACATGAAAGTTCAATTTTCCGAACAGAAGAAATGAAAAGTTATTCTAAACTGCTACGGTTTTAAAAAAAAACAAATGATGAAACACACACACACACACATACACACACACACACACACACATATATATGATAATTGTAATTGGTAACATAGAAAGGTTGACGACATCAGTCACACTCACTTATATGTTATTTGTTTAGAAAATAATAAAAAAAAACAGGAACCTAAAGGAAGCAACATGCTAATCTATGATAGAAAGAAAATATTTTTAAATTCAGATTTGATGTATTCTTTGTACATATCATTCTTGGCGGATGGAGGTAATTTGGTAATTCATCAAAGGATCAAGTAGATACTGTGCGGTTCGCGCGCCGTACACATTTTGAGCCGTTTCGGTGTGCAAGCAATTTATTTTTTATTTACTTAAACTTTGTAGCATTGTAACATGTGAGATTGGCGGACTTAATGCCTACTGGCATTCTCTACCAGTCAACCACCTTTTAAGCAAATTGTTTTAGTTATTGTGCTAGCTAGGTATGTACATGACGGATGACTACGAATATTGGTAACTCTATTGACAGTACCCATTTTCGATTATGAAGCAATCCCTTCAAGCCCGATACGTCTTTGTTTATGTTGTCAAATTGGATCGGATTCGATAAATACGGTATAATACTATGTAAATGCGAAGCTTTAAGCTCGCTCAGAGTAAGTCGGTATATTCTGTTCTCTATGAACGATGAAAATGATCGTTACATTTTATACATTGTATTTGAATCAATTTAGGGTTGCGCACATAATATGTCATATCATGTTCAAAAGTATCGCAACTTCTGAATTTGCGAGGGCTACATTTATTAGATTTTCGAACTACCTGGTTATAGGTGATTAGCTACACATGTCCCTAACTTTTACTGAAAAGTTTGACCAATTTTAGTGTTCAGTATTTTTTCTTCACACAAATTTTGCTTAGGGCTGTGCTGACGTGTTTTCGATATTTTTATCTTTAAGAAATTTTATCAGAAAGTCAATAATATATATTTTCTTTGAAATAACAACTTTAAGTTTGCGGGTTCATTCCTAATGTTGACTTTGGGATATGACAAGGCTAACTTGAATTAAATGGAACGTTTTTTAGTGATAAAAATATTCCCGGAGGGCCCAGAAGATGTGAACAACATAATGCGTGCCGGACGCCCGAGCACGTCAATAAAACGTTGATAAAGTGCAGAAATTATATTGGTCAATCGTCAAGTTACCAATAATTACCGCGAATTAAGAACCAGGTCTTCCTGCGACTTTTTCTTGTTCCGAAATCTGACGAAACTTATGAAAAGATTACTGTTAGCCACGATTAGAGAAATAAAGACAGCATCGTTAAGGTCACAAAAACTGTTTTATTTTTAAGTTCATCGAGTTTTTAAAAAAAAAACGTTAGCACAAGTTTGCTATATCTAAAAAGGATTCTATTCTAAATGGAACAATAAAGATTTTCACTAATAAATAATAAGTTTCAATCTACAATTTCTCAACTTTTTCTAACATTATCGTAGATTGGAACAAATAACTCAATAAATATGATCATTACAATACGTAAACGGTGCGCGTCTCTGGAGCGCAGTGTGCAGGGTAGCGGTAACAGCATCCTGAATATGATTGCTGATAGACTGGACTGCACTAATGTGAGCCGTTCTTGTGCCATATCGCGGGGAGTGGTGCAGAAATGGCCGTTATAAACTGATATTTACATTTTATTTTTAATTTTTTGATGTACCATCCAAACTGTATTTACTAAAATAGTTTATAGGTTTTACTAACAAAAAAGAGTTACTGTTACTTATAATATAATAATAATATAATGTGGATCATTTCAATTTACTCTTACTATTGCATTTTTTTTTTATATATTTGATTTTATTTGGACACATTCCTCTACACTTTCGGTTACCGAATCGCTCTCCATTAAAGAACAAATATTATTACTAAAATCAAATCGCTATAATAGCAATTCCTTTTCCATATCCTTACAGCAACAGTAAATCTCTGCTCGTGGCTAAATTGATGTAGATTGGGGTCTGTCGTGAATTGAAAACATAAGCCGCCGCCAGTGATTTTCTTCGGGAGAACTGTCCATGAAAACTAAGCCTTATTTATTATAAGAAGAGCTGGAAAATTAACTGGGATTCTTCGACACATGTAATTATTTATAGGTTCTACGTAGCTATTACGTATCCTATTAGGAATGTTGAAGGTACACACGAGAATTGAACTTTTAAGTAAATTTCGAATTTAAACACGAGCTGCCTCGAGACACAGCAGGTGCAATCCAGCAATTACTCATAAGTTTAATTCGCATTTAGACCCGTTATTTTCATAGAGAATAAAAAAGTGAGTGTGGTTTTTTATTTAGAAGAAGTTTAATGGAAAAACAGTGAGTAATAAAATAACTTGCAAGTTAAATTCGCATTAAGACTCGTCACCTTATACTTTTTGGAATGCAACACAAAAGTTTAACATCACAAAGGTCAAATCATTACGAAACAAAAAATGGTTGTCTGTAACTAATTGCTGAAAGAAATATCTCACAGGTCATTTTAGAAAATGAAAATGATATCTAGAATCTCAAACTTTAAAATCATTAATTCCATCAAAAGTGCAAAATAGCCAACCGTTACATAGCCAAACCATGGTCTTTGTTTAGCATTGGATGTCCTTTGGCTGATAAATATGATGGTGATGATGAGAGACTTTAAGCGAACGTAAGTTGAGATTCGTTTCTTTTATCAGATAACTTGAAAAATCAAAAAAAAAATATTATAATAATAATAAAAAAGCTGCCAAATGCGAGTCGTACTCGCGCACTGAGGGTTCCGTCACCGTGCCAACTTCAACTGAATAAGGGGAATCCACTTAGCTAAAATACCACACTATTTTGTTGATAACAAATATAACTTTGTTTTTCATAGTGTTTGTTTGAAGAACAAAGTTATGTTAGCGGTTGTTGAAAATGTATCTCCTATATCTCCAAAAACTATATCTCCAAAAACTACTAGTTCGAGCCCATCCATACTTATTTTCGTTCAAAGAATTTGTTAAGATCTACATTACATAATTTCTAAAATTTACACTCGCTTACTTTAGAATTAGACGGGGGAAGGGGAGAAAATAGTTTATCAACCTCGAATGTTACTTTAAAATACCTATCCATAGACACCCTACACGCATAGGTTTGACGAAAAAAAATCGGTTTTAGTTTCATGTATGGGAATATATATTTTTTGTATAAGAATCGTGAAGCGAAATATATATTAACCTTAGCTTTAGAGAAGTATTAACAACAAAAAGCGATGGCTGTGCAAAAGATTTTTTCGTCCCAGGTGGTTAGAAGCCGAAGATCACGACCATACAATACTTTTGTAATATTTTAAGAGTTTCATGTGTAGTATTCAATAATACGTTTTAGTCGTCCTTACAAACTTGCCATTACCACTTACTGAAAGATAGCAGCGCCTCTGTTTTTGTAATAAGGCTACCTACCTCATTTCTCTCGCTTTGAATATTATGAGTTTTTAACTACTCTGGCATTCAGAATATTAGCATGCAATTAATTATTCATGCGCCGATCTTGCAATGCATTCATTTTCATAGAGAAGCAAAAGGCATTTTTTAATAATCTTTATATTTTTTATTGAATGAAGTTAACGGTGATGCCATAAGGCCCTACTGTTATTGTCCTAACCATACACTGCAGCGATGCAGTCGCGATGCTCACGCGCGTTAGCATCGATGCAGTCGCAAAATGTCAACCTTTACACACTGCGCTACTCTAAGCATCGATACCTTCGCGATGCTAACGCGCGTTAGTCGCAGTCGTTAGTTACAGTCGCGATGCAGAAGCTGGAAATTGACAAATTATGTTCTGAATTTTGGCGACTACATCGACACTAACGTGCGACTGCTTCGATGTTAAATTAAATCTGTTCATTGCGTGAGTCGCATTATGTAAGACCCCTTACACACTTAATGGGTCTATCACACTGTGACTTTTAGCATCGATGCAGTCACGCGGTTTGTAAACGCGCTTCAGCATCACAACTCACGCAATGACGATTGCGAACACGATTTAACAATTACCAGCTTCTGCATCGTGACTGTATCGATGCTAAAAGTAGCGCAGTGTGTAAAGTGTCTCAGGGGTCATAGAAGATAAACTTTTTACATTGATTGAACAGTGTGTGCGTAGAAAATCTGTAAAACTCAATACATAACGGTGCTGCTTACCGTAAGCTAACGATTAAAGCACGGTATTGTAACACATGACTTGATGAGTTTACTCGCAAGTTACCGTTAACTGTGAGTTAAGTTTAGCCTTTGATCCTGAATAGATCATGCTAGTTCGGTATAATTTCATGGTAACTGTTTCGCTCTCATAACGAATAAGTTACAACGTTAACGTAGGTAAGTACTAAGTACTCACTGGGACAAACTTTGTTAACTTGGATGGCTCGGTGTTTACTGAAATTTACAGGTAAATTAATAAAATGTTATTCTAACCTACATACGGGTGTGCTTACTCATAGTTACAACAATAATGAGCTACAGTTACACGTTTGGATTATATTTAATATTTTTCACAGAATTACAATACCATCATATATCAACAATCTCGCAACATTGACGAGGTGACGTAGCCTACACGTTAAACACTTCCAAAATTTAATAGGCTTGCCCAGGTGTCGGTGGCCGAGTGGTGTAGGCATGCTCCTGGATAAGGCAAGATACAGGGCTCGATCCCTTTTCTGTCACAGTAGCTATTTTAAAAGTTCAATTAACATTATTCAGTTTGAATAGTGACCAAAATACTATAAAAACTATAAAATAAAGTGAAAACCGAGTTCAAAATAAAATGCACTAAAGAGTTTTAAATAAAATCTTGAATCTTTTAATTTGAAGAAAGAGCTCTACTTTAGGCGAACAATATATTTTTGGAGGTGCCCTGTGTCGGATGTCTCGACATAGTTCCGTATAAAACCACCAGGTGGCGCTCGAAAAATGCTGAGACAAAATTGGTGTTTTCGTGTATTTATTGATTGAGAAGAATTTTTGAATGTTGCTTAAAAATCTACAAATATTTTTTAAGATTTATTAAAGATATAGCTACGTAAGTTCAAATGATATTTTATGAATTAGAAAATCATAAAATTGAAATTGTCGACGCGAAATGTCAAAAATGATGCATCAGACTACGCCCGCTGAGTCGGAAGTCTCGACATAGTTCCATGTAAAACCACCAGGTGGCGCTCGAAAAATGCTGAGACAAAATTGGTCTTTTCGTGTATTTATTGATTGTGAAGATTTTTGAATGATGCTTAAAAAACTAAAAATATTTTTTAGGATTTCTTAAAGATATAGCTACGTAAGTTAAAATGATATTTGATGAATTAGTAAATCATAAAATTGAAATTGTCGACGCGAAATGTCAAAACTGATGCATCAGACTTCGCCCGCTGCGCTGGTAGTCTGATGCAACATTTTTGACATTTCGCGTAGACAATTTCAATTTTATGATTTTCTAATTCTTTAAATATCATTTTAACTTATGTAGCTTGTAAGTTTAATAAATCTTAAAAAAAAATGTAATTTTTAAGCTTCATTCGAAAATTCTTCTCGATCAATAAATACACGAAAACATTAATTTTGTTACGGCATTTTTCGAGCGCCACCTGTTGGTTTTACAGGGAACTATGTCGAGACTTCCGACACTGGTGGGTTGCTTAAGATGGGCATTGCGATAGCCTATAAAACTTGAGTGTATCCCTCGATTACACAAAGACCCCATCAGATCCTACTATGACCACTATGGTAAAAACGAAATAAGCCGGTGAAAAATAATTTCAAATCAGGTCTCATCAAGTCAGGTGCACAAATGACTGAGATATATCTCAGTAAAACATATCACCTCTATACCAAAAATTTATAACCTCCTTCTTTTTGAAATCAATTAATAATACAATAATCATCATTTTATCATCTTGGCTTGATTGCAAACGTATTATTCGTCTGATCCTTTTAAAAGTAGGCGCACCGCCAGGTAGCCCTTGAGAAGTATGCCGTAGTACCCCTTCTCCTGAGCTTCGCTATAGTCTGGTAACAAATAGCCTTGATACCCCTCAATTACTACGTATGTTTCAGAACACGAACTTATGAGTGTATGTGTTGGTAATATGCAACTGGAGTGCCGTGTGTGGGCCAGTAAATTGCGCTTTAGTGCCCTTAACGAGAAGTTACGCTCGCCTCCGACTGTCACGCAGTCTGGCATTCGTGACAAAGTAACTACGACGATAGTTGAGACCCCTTTTTAGCGACTTCAAAAAAATGAGGTAACCAATTCAATGTGTATGTATGTGATATTGTTGGAATTTGATAATATATATCTTCCAAACACGTGTGCAATATTTCGTAAGTTATGTGTGTATATTTGTATGTTTGTACACGGGTTTCTCGAAAGCAAAAGTCGTAGCGAGATGATTCCTTTTTAGTTCAATTTGGTATATTTTAACAAAGGAAACAATGTATTACAAATTGGCGGTCCAATTCCAATTCTAGGTATATTTTTAAACTTTCGCGTTGCATTATAACTTATAACTACGGGTCTAAACGCGACGTATACAGGGTGTTGATTTCAATACGAGCGGAATTTTCAGAGGTGATTATGTACCTTGTTCTGATCATGAATCACAAAAAAAATGAGTTCGAAAAAATATTTTTATTTTTATTAAATAATGACGGTTTTCAAAGTAGACCCTAGCGATTTGTAGAGTAGGCCCTCGACACCACACCGCGCCGGCTTGCGTGCGAACGAACGATACCTACAAAGCACAAAGGCACCGCAATCCTTTGTGTTTGGCGCGTGAGCGCCGCTCAGGCTTTCCGCCGCCGCCCGCCATAGCGCCGTGCGGTGAAGTAGCGGCTATCTCTTTTTATCGCCCAGCCCGCGCTATCTCGTTCTCGCCCGTCGCTCATACCTCAGTTGTGCTAATAACATCGCATAGGCAACATGTTTTGCGAAAATGACGCAAAATTATTCTAACGGTGAACTCGTTGAAATGGTGCCATTGTATGCAATAACTGACAATAGTTTGAGTGCAGCTATAAGGATGTTTGGTGAACGCATTGTGTATACCGAAGAATCAACAAACGTTAATGACCTAAGACAGAGAATAGTCAGTGCATTCGAGTTAGTTTGACAAAATCGTTTTGTGCTGAACAGTTTAAAAGGGAACACCAGACGCCGTGCCAGACTGTGTATTGCTCAGTCTGTTGGACACTTCGATCATTTATTGAGGTTAGTGTAAATAAAAATGTACAAAAAACTAGATGTAATGATAAATCGATGTCAATAAGTTGATTCCAAATTTTTAACTACGCCAAAAATACTTTAGACTCGCGTCATTTAATAATCTTGGTACTTTTTTATTTTGAAACGGTTTAGCATTAATCTAGACAAAAGCTCAGGGTTCGATTTCCGTTTGAACTCCCGAAGTTAGTTAAAATGATATACCTACCTACATGACTTACTCATTAAGTAATAATAACTAAAAAAATCATAAACCATAATAACTTCTTTTGATTTTCAAAAGATTAGCCAAGCCAATTCCCACCTGAAGGCTCAAATTGTGTTTAAGTTACAGTACAGTACAGATGACTTTAGTTAGCCTAGATTAAGATTCAATTCGTAGTAGTAATTTTGAGTTTGAGGTTCGATAGATTCTCGATTGATTGCTCAAATTAATAAAAAACAGTGCGATCGATACCCAGTGCGCCATTAATTGATTCAAATTTAAGTGTTTCGGGTTAAAGTTTCAGAATTTCTGGTGGATTGCCCAATTTCAGTGAGTTTTATCAAGATTAGGTAATTTGATTTGTTACAGATGAGTTTTAGGTATGTTTGTCGGTCCTAAGCCCGATTAAAGTAGGAAGGGAAATTTGGAATCAACTAATCCAAACACGTGAAATCGCTTATTCTTAAAGTCGGTAAAAATAGCAACATACACACTCGGGCATAACTTACCCGGCAGATAAAGATAAATCAGAACTGACCGCTAGTTAGTACCTACTTGTCGCGTGCTACGCGATTCGCGCCCGCTACGATTACAGTGTAAACATAATGCAGTGTCTGACGCCACAACGCAGTAAGGGTTTCATAAAAAATAATCGCTTAAAATTTCAGTTTAATTATTTTGTAATATTTGGTTCCACATACCTGTTCTATATGGGATCATACATTGTTTTTATAAATACCGCTCGGATTGAAATCAACACCCTGTATAATGTATGCAAAAACATGTTGCTTTATCATACTTACTATAGTAAACTCGTTAGTGTAGCGATTAGTTCGCTGTCAATATCCATAAGGCCAAAATATGTTTCTAGTTTTTACGTCTTGAAAATACTCGCGTACCTTTCTGTTCTGGCTTATCTCTCTTGAGAGGGGCCGTCGTTTGATGGGATCAGACCTACTGGATTCGCTTACATTTTCACTCTGACCAAATAACCTCTATAAAGAGGTTTTCTGAAATTCAAAACGGTCGCCTCAGGAATGCTTAGAAGGGTAAGGTTAAAATGGAAACGTCGTTTTAGTATGAAACTATCCACTTAGATATTTACGGCTAAGCAAAGGAACGTTAATTAGGAAACCAGTTTTAAGCTTTATTTTACATAAAACGGTAACTTTTAGGCTTTTGTTACTTACTTATTTTTTTGGCGTGTTGCCAATTTATTCAAGTAAGGCAATTTTTCTTTGGAAATTTTAGCCTGCGGTGTGTAATTTAATTATATTATATTAAACAGATTCGGCTTGTTCGGGAGGCTGGAAGTCATCAAACCTACGAGCGAGACGATTCGTGATGACCCTTGAGAACAGCTTGTAGACATGGCTCAGGAGTGAGATGGGTCTATAGTTCTTCAATAGGGTTTTGTCTCCTTTTTTGAAAAACAACACCACCACACTCCTGTTCCATGCCTCAGGCGTGATGCCCTCTAGCAGAACGGAATTAAAGAGTCTCTGAAGGACTTTAAGTACCGGTGTTCCACCCGCTTTCAGGAGCTCTGCTGTGATTCCGTCCTCGCCAGGTGCCTTATTGTTTTTAAGCTGTTTCAGGGCCATCCTAATCTCGTAGAGGCTGATGTCCGGGATGTCTTCAGTGTAGTGTCGGGTCAGGATAGCTCGTGGGTCCGGTCGAGCTATCAACGGGTTTGGCTACTGAGGTGTACAACTGCCCATAGAACCTTTCGATCTCCCTCAACCTCTGCTTTCGTCGACGCTACACTGCCGTCCTCCGTCTTAAGCTTCGTCAACAGGCTTTGCCCAATAGACATGTCCCTTGCAAACACTTTGGAGCCTTGGTTCCGCTCTATTGTTTCTTTAACAACAAGCCGGTTTCCGAAAAGGCTACAGTACCATAGACCACATTCATACGCTAAGGCAAATTATACAGAAGTCCGAGGAGTATAATATGCCTCTATGTTTAGCTTTTGTGGACTATGAGAAGGCCTTTGATTCGATCGAAACTTGGGCGGTGCTTCGGTCTCTTCAGCGGTGTCACATAGACTATAGGTATATAGAGGTGTTAAAGTGTCTATATAACAACGCCACCATGTCGGTCCGAGTACAGGAACAGAATACGAGGGCGATTCCATTGCGAAGAGGTGTAAGACAGGGCGATGTTATATCTCCGAAACTGTTTACAGCGGCATTGGAAGACGCCTTCAAGCTCCTGGAATGGGAAGGATTCGGCATCTCCGTCAATGGCGAATACATAACACACCTTCGGTTTGCCGATGATATAGTCGTTGTGGGAAAGACGCTGGATGATCTAGGCACTATGCTCGAAGACCTCGACCGAGTATCCCAACAAATGGGTCATAAAATGAACATGGAGAAGACGAAAATTATGTCGAGTTCCCTTGTTGTACCCACTCCAGTATCCATTGGGAACTCAATTTTCGAAGTTGTCGACGAGTACGTCTACCTGGGACAAGTGATCCAATTGGGTAGGTCCAACTTTGAGAAAGAGGTCAATCGACGAATCCAACTCGGCTGGGGAGCGTTCGGGAAACTGCGCAAGAGCGTCTTCTCGTCTCAATTACCTCAGTGTCTGAAGACGAAAGTCTTCAATCAGTGTGTGTTACCAGTGATGACATACGGATCCGAAACGTGGTCTCTTACTATGGGCCTTATAATGAAGCTAAAAATTACACAACGAGCGATGGAGCGGGCTATGCTCGGTGTTTCTCTACGAGATCGAATCAGAAACGAAGAGATACGTAGAAGAACCAAGGTAACGGACATAGCCTTGAGAATCAGAACCTCAAGTGGCAATGGGCAGGGCACATAGCGCGAAGAACTGATGGCCGTTGGGGCAGGAAAGTTCTAGATTGGAGACCCTTCGACCAAAGACGCAGCGTAGGACGTCCACCAACAAGATGGACAGACGACCTTAAAAAGATCGCAGGATCAAACTGGATGCATACCGCTGGTGATCGGTCGCTATGGAAAGCCGTGGGGGAGGCCTATGTTCAGCAGTGAACGTCCTTTGGCTGATTATGATGATGATGAAACAGATTCTAGCGTTTTAATACAGCTATGTTAAAAAGAACACACTTGGCTTTGGACAGAGTTCATACAGCCTTAAGCATACGATATATTTTTTTGTGACACATTTTGTATAAATAATTGGCATAAAGACAACAATTTGGCCCTTTGGCTAGTAACCTCTTCTAGGAATAAATGCATCGAGTTTTTTTTAATGTATCTAGTTACGTTATTGGAAACGGGAGTAAGGTAGGGCAGCAGAATCATAATAAATAACAAATTAGTATGCTCCCGGCATTCTGTTTTCATCGAAGGCTTATCAAACAGCCTCAACAGCGTCCATCGCTACGCTAATGAATATTCTGTTTTCATTTAAAAACACTTCCACGAGCACACGTTTGAAGGCCTGAAAGCTTTGCCGGTAACTGCCGTTGTTTACTAAAGCGCTAAAGAAATATTTAATCAATCAACATCGGTATGTTTTTTGCAAAGCCTTGCGTTGTTTATCTCGGGAGTCGCTGAGTCAGGTATTATGCTGGAAGGTTTCAATTTAATGATTTTCTGCTACATCTAATATCTTTTTGACTTACGTAGCTACACCTATTAAATAACTTGAAAAATATTTGTAATTATAAAATCTTTCATAATCATTGTATACACAAAAATAGCAATTTGGTCTCAGCGTCTTTCGAGCGCCTATTTACAAGGAACTATGTCGAGACTTTCGTACCAGTGCCGAACCTATTTAACTCACTAATGAACACCATTTAAAGTAGAAGTAACTTCCAGCAGTTCTTCGAAGAAGAGCAAATTGAACGCTGACTGACCACTTTGAAACTTCACAACTGAAATTCTGAAAAGTATCGCGAGTCCGATGCAATCTGAAAACCATAACTTTCAGTTTGCTGAAGTTGCTAACGATGTTACGAGTGCTAGAGTAACCAATGTCTTGAGCAACGTTTTTTAGTTTGTAGACTTTGGATTTTTAACCGACTAAACAAAAGGAGGTTCTTGATCATGTCGTTTGAACCAAATCTTAACTTCGGGCCAACTTTGACGACCTCCGTGGTGTATTGGCTAAGCACGCTGGGTTGCAAGGCGTCGCCGCTCCGAGGTCCCGGGTTCGATTCCCGGTCGGGTTAAAAAAGAAATCAAAATTTTCTAAATTTTCTCGGGTCTGGGTGTTGTGGTGGTGGTACCGTTGTGTCTGATTCCCATAACACAATTGCATTGGCCACTTACTTTGGGCTCAGAGCAATGTATGTGATTGGTGTCCAATAATTATTTATTTATTTAATCTTTTTCGCAAGCAAACCAAACCAAAAAACCAAACGCGAGATAATCGTGAAACAGAGACGGTTACGCGATTAGCTCGCGTATAGTCCATCCAATTTTGATGCGGTTATCAGAAAAGAATTTGTTTCTTTAGAAAAAGGTTAAAGTAACTATTTTAGTTCATTGTAACTGGTTTCCAAATCATTTAAGACAAAGTCGTGTAACTGTTATCATTATTTTAGATTCACCTTCAATTCAAACAATATTCTAATATTTTAATTCACAGAAAAGGTGACAAACAAAGGTAATAAGAGTGGCTAGCACTCTTGTTATATTAGTGGTATAAATGAATGGAGTGGGAAATCATTTTGTCTTTGTTACAAAATGAAAACACATACAGCGCACACATACGCCGAGAAAATGGCTACTTTGAAATCGAAGCCTTTGATATGTGATTACATCTATACGTCTATTTGTATTTTTTAATCAGCCAATATTTAATTTGTACGATGTCCGACTACAAAAAAGAGGAAGTTATCAATTCGACTGAATGTTGTTTTTTTGTATCATATGTAACCTCATATCTCAGTCAGTAGTAGCTTATTAAAGAAAAACAGAGTCAAAAGGTGCAACGTCCCTCTAGAAATAAACAAAAAAATACAAATAGAATTAACTTGTTTAAAAAAGTAAAAACCGACTGCAAAAACAAAATTGACTAAATCTTCTTTATATCGACTCTTTAAAAAAAGGACTTCATTTTACGCAAACAATTTCTTTTTGGAATCGGTGCCCTGATAGATGATGCTTAAACGTCATGACCAATGCGATGGCACCGACTCCATTTTTAAGTTTATTTGTAACCAAGCGACTGCCAATTAATAATGGTAACGTCAGAAGCAAACAAATAAATATTACCGAACGATTGTCTAAAGCCATTAAATTAGATGAAAAGTATGTAAATTCATTACGACGCAATGCAACAACCACAGATTCCGGGAAAAGAAAAAGCAAATTGAATAACCAACAGAAACAGGAGTATTCACGTGCCAAATTGTTGTTTCTTAGAAACTGAACCTGTCTTGATTGATTGAAGCGTAGAAATTGTTTTGCGATCGTATTTTTTGCTGCTCAGTCTATATTTGTCTAATTTATTTGTACACTTCTTATAAGGTTTCGATTGAGTTGTTTGTTTGCTTATTTATTGGTGTTGTATGTATTCTTGTCTACGTTTTTTGTTAAGACTAAATTGAGGACAAAGGAGCTTCGTCTCTGAAAAGAAATGTACAAAGAAGTTATCATTAAATGAGTCTAAAAGACTCTTTCAAGTTTTTTTTGTCAACTTTTTACTCAATTGTTTATTTCAAAACAACAATACATTTTATGTACATGTCAACATGTTCAGGAATAAGTATGATTAATTTCTTAGTAAACTTCTTAGGAAAATTCAATTTCCGACATCTCCCACAGTAGAGGTTAAATGAGCTTGAAAACGTAGTTGCAATTTCCTAAATGCGACTGCGAAATGAGAACGTCGGTATTACCATCTATGAGATGCAAATCGTCTTGAGAATACGAAAAAGAAACAATGAGGCAAAGGAAATTTCCAAAGCATCTTGTACCAAATTGTTTCATTACGGAGCAAGCCCACTTGATACTTGTAGCATCGGAAAATTGAGAACGAATGGAAATGCATTCGAAACCGTCTAAGAGGCGATTTGAAAAATTGAAAGAGTTCTCGATTCGGCAAAATGAGCCCTTGTGACACGAATCAATGCAACGATTGCATCGTCAGGACACGAATTCGCACGATCTGTTCGTTTTGTTACAAGCCCGTATTTGAAATCAACACTTTGTTAGAAGAGAGGCTCTAGGAGGATCTGAAAAACTTTTAAAATAAAATTATTAAAGGAAATTGTATCATGCATTTATTTGAAAAGTTTCTAACAATGTACGTTTGCTATTATGAATTTTTTTTCTTTATTAATAACAAACAAGAAAAAATTAAACTAAGACATGCAAATAAAAAAATAACTTAATATTAATACCTATTCAAACACGAAACCATTTCCTTGCGGCAAGGAGGCTATGATGCTGGCTGCGTTGCCGCGTTGGATAGCTATGCTGATCCTTTGGGCTAGGAACCAGCCAGCTTTATTATTATGAATTGAAAGTGAATTTTATTTTATTTTAAGTAGGTATTATTACTATTTAGAAGGATCGGTTTAACTGAATTTCGGCAGCTACAACCGAACTTCAGCATTTGGCCGAACTTCGGTTCAGATGCCGAATATTCGCCACAAGAAAAATAGTTTCTACTATTTATTAATAAGTAAAAATTGACACTATAGATAGATTAACCTAAGTGAATAGAATGAATTAATCATACATTATGTCATTTTTGCTTTAACTTTGTTTCTACTTGCACTATTTTGACTGCTTTTTTACTTGCACTATTTTGACTGTTTTTTTACTTGCACTTATTTCCCGGACAGATTTTTTTACCGATAACATAGACATTCCTCTTAGAGCAATTTTTTTTGTTAATGTGAACAATTGCATGCGACACGCCGAAAACCTATTTGCTGGCCGAACCCGACTTCAGGCCACGCGGTGGGAGCGCGATGTGCAGGCGATTACATTTATATATAATTGTAAAAAATGAGTAAACACGTCACGCTTAAAAGGAAGCTTGCGAAATTGGACCGAAGTTGGCCCGAAGTTCGGATTCGGTTCAAACCACATTCGGCCCACCTCTACTTTTTATTAGCTACTTTTTAATTGAATCGCGGTGCAATTAATTCATCTCTACTGATCAATATAACCTTTAATAAAATACGAGGGTCAAACTGAAAATCAAAAACTGATTACATTAGCCAGTTATTAGTTTTATTATATCTTTTCAAAATATTGTCCATTGACGTCAATACACCGCTGCATGCGATGGAACCACTGGGAAAAGCACTTTGCCCACTCGTCCTTAGGGGTCTCTTCAATGGCATCGCGATACGCAGCCACCGCTTCTTCAGCATTCATAAACCGCTTTCCTTTAAGTTTTTCTTTAATTTTTGGAAATAAATAAAAATCACAAGGCGCGAGGTCGGGGCTATACGGCGGGTGACCCAGTAATTCAACGTTTGATGTCGCCAAATAGTCGATCGTTCGCTTGGCGGTGTGCGACGAGGCGTTGTCGTGGTGAAGGAGGATCCTACTGCGAGGTCGTTTCTCTCGAACTTTTTCCAAGACAAGTGGCAAACAATTGGTAGTGTACCATTCTGCAGAAACTGTTTTTTGATCCTCTAACACAATTGTTGCGAAATGACCTATCCTTCCAAAGAACGAGGCCACCATTTTTTTTCCCGCACTTCGATCTCTCTTCACTTTAGTTGGCAACTCCTCGAAAGGAAACACCCACTGAGCAGATTGTCTTTTGGTTTCAGGATCATAACAGTAAATCCAGCTTTCGTCACCTGTTAGTATGTCGAACACAGCATTTGAGTCACCTCCGTTAAATCTTTCAATCATTTTACGGCACCAATCCACACGATGGAGTTTTTGAGCCTTAGTCAAATTATGAGGTATCCACCGGGCGCAAAGCTTCCTGACCGCTAAATGTTCGTGGAGGATTTTGTGCACTTGACTCATACCGATGCCTAAGCTTGTCCGAATCTGCTGATAGGTCACTCTTTTGTCAGTCTCTATCATACGCCGCACAACACAGATGTTATTTTCAGTCGTCGCCGTAGAAGGCCTTCCCTCACGTACATCATCAGTGAGATTAGTGCGACCACGTTTAAACTCATTAAACCAGTTGTAAACAGTCGCACGAGATGGGGCTTCATCGTGAAAGGCCAATCGTAGTCTATCATAACTTTCTTGTTGACTTAAATGACATCGAAAGTCATAAAAAATCATTGCACGAAAATTTTCTCGTGTTAAATTCATGTTGACGTGACACAGACAATTTTCAATTTGCCGCCAAATCGTAAAACAAATGACAAATGAATGAAATATATACTCAGTAATATTGGCAAAGAGTTCTATTTTCAAATTTTAGAATATTTTTATTATTATCTAACTTTCAGTTTGACCCTCGTATACAACATTCATATATATTTATATATATTTTTTTTAATCATAAAGCGTTGTCAACACAAATTCCGATGCTATCGTGATTGAAACGCGTAATTAAAATATTTAAATTAAAAATCGCCATCAAATGATCGTAATTATTTTCGAAGCTGCGTTTCATCCCGGGGGTACTCTAGCTAATTGGTTGCGGTGACGCCACGCGTTAATGATGTAACGATTTGGGACCGAAAGCCTAGCTTTACCAGCTAGCACATTATTAAAACAATTTTTTATTTAACTCACAGAATAGACTTAGAGTCTAAAGTGATTAACGACGAGTTCTGGTCACCGTTATCTGCTAGATACTTTCTACGAAAAAACGTTCCGAAATTCTTTAATTAGTGCTTAATTGTTGTTGTCGTAAAGGCTGTTAAAATCATGAAAAAGTATGCAAAACCTTTCGTGTGCACTAAATGTCATCTAACTAACCAATCAGAGTCGACGTAGACGCAACGAAAGCCAATTATGAACGTTGTTAAACGCACGGAAAGCTGATCCTTCGAACCTTAACATGCACAATTTTACCAACTAGAATTATATGCAGCAACTCATCACGTTATTAACCGCAGCTGTTTGATCTCCTCTAAGCTATATTAGCAGTCGGTCACAATTAATTTGCGATGCATCTCTATTTGTCACTCCAACCATCTGCGGAGTAATACGCGGGATGTCTTGAGTGACGGCTCCATTTGCTTATGTTCTGTCCTGATGTATCGGAAATTAAACCACACTCAGATTACGAGACAGTTATCAAAGTAATTGCTACAAATTATTAATAGCTGCTATGGGTGGAAATTGTGATCGTCCGATCACAAAAAATCGGATTTTTCATTAAATTGCTTGTTAAATAAATAGATAGGTACTCTTATCGCCTATTTCAAAATGTGTAAATAACTTCCCAATAGGGTTAGGTATATGTCCACTACTTCAAACGGAATGACGTTCTTTATTTGAATTATGCGTTGTTTAGTGCTTAATTGTCAATTCAACAGTTCGACATGTGTACTTTTATCATCGTGATATTAAAAGGCGCGCTAAGCCGTTGATCCTGCGCCTGATCTCTTTCCGGTCATGTCAGATTGCTGTCCCATCGAGCTATGAAAGTGAGAGGAATACCTAGAGAGTGCACCTGTGTTTAAGCACACATTTATGCAATATAATATGTCCCGCATCTGTCGTTGTAACTGGCCACCGTATCTGAAATCCGCCGGGACTATACTACTATTATTTTGAAGGTTTTATCTTTGTTTACTTTCCTTTTAAGAATCTGGGACAATATCTGCAACTATAACCTACTATTTTCTACATTTAAATCTTTGGATTCCTACGTTTAGTAAGTAAGTATTTGTGTGTGATGTGCACGCAGCAAAGCATCTGTGATCTATTTTACACACACTGCCATTTATCTTATCGTCATAATAACTGAATAATTGCCCTTGTCCTGTTTGAATAATTTTAATTAATAAAATAAAACACACGTGTGATCGAGATACTGTTCAAATACTAATCACTAAAACTAAATGGAGATTGCAACGACTTAAACTACTACTACCTACTACTAAACCTAACCTGAATGTTATCGTTAACGCACAATATAGGCAAAGTAATATTCATGGGATCTTTGAAGACAGGTGTGTGATGCCTTTAATTAATATGTAGGAACAATAGCGACCTGTGATCAATATTGTACGTCCGGGATTAACCAGATTATGAGGATACACCGTAATTTAATTAGACACGCTTTACGCGTAAACATAATCATTGAGTGTGTAACTATTGGTGATCGTTTATTAGTTATGCATCGAAAGGTTTTCAGAACTGTTAAAATTCTTGTATATAAACTAACGATCTCCTGCGGCTCCGCTAGTGCACATATTGGATTTCCTACACAAACACACTTACACACAATTACCCTTTTCACTTCTAACAATCGATCAATCGTAATTGTGAAGCAATCTGCGGCATAAATATGATTTCTGGAATACTAAATACTACTCTGTTACCAGCCTCGGGTCACAACTATACCAAAACCGAATTTCATCTTAATCGGCTTAGCCGTGAAGAGGTTACAGACTGAGAAATAATCAGAAACATTTTCGCTAGCTTAATATTAATTATTATGGATAGTTGATATGATATTCATCGATAGGTTTCAGATACGTCGATATATCATAATATTAACTTACAATGTGGTAGGGATTAACAGTCCTAAGGGTGAAATATTAGGTTTAAATGACTGTCATATTATAGTCCTTATGTCTGGGTAGCCATTTATAGCCATTGATGTTAAATTTATCTATCTGGTAGATTGAGCTTACGAGCTTCCAATTCCAATTGAAATATAATTGGTTGAAAATTATTTAATATTTATACGGCAGTTTTCTCATGCAATGAAGGACATCCTATGTTTGCATTAAACAATGTAGGTATGCACTTTTGTCGATTTTTATTTATTTATTATTCTTCCCGGGTTTAACCTGTAACTGATCTGGTAACAAAAGTTTTTAACACAATAATTACGTCACCAAATCCTAACTGCTCTCTCGATTTTAGTTTCAAAAACTCAAACACTTACGGCGCAATTATTGTCACCAAAAAGTCATTCAAGGAGTCAGATTTGCAAATAGTACGTAAGGGCCCGCGCCATAAAATAAGGGATTACAGTGACTCAAGCCGTCCGTCCTATGGTCCGTCCTCTCGTAAAAAGTCACAGGTAGCGACACACTCGCCACTTATCCTTTTTACTGCCTACGTCCCGAATTTTGTTGATATATTATGTTACCTACAACACGTAAGGGTTTTGGACCTCACCTAGAATTATGTAAAAAACTGTAATTAGAGCTAAAGCAGAAAATACAAAGGTTACATGTACATGAGGTACATGTGACCTTTGTACTACTAAACACGCACACCAACAGTCACGCAGCCTACGCGTTAAAGAAAGCACTTGAAAAATTCAACAGGCTTGCTGGTTGGTGGCTGAGTGACATAGACATATGCCCGGATAGCGTAAGCCATGGGTTTCGATCCCTCGACTGACAGTTGATTTTTTCACAGTTAAGTTTGTTTAGTGATAAAAAACTTTGAAAACAAAAAAAAAATACAGATCTATTTTAAATAGGATACACATTTTTATAATTACATTTTATACCTCTCTGGAATAGTGAAGGTTAGCCTCCAGTATCATATGTATTTGCTTCAAGGAAAAAAGTAGTTCTCAAGCCAATTAAAATAAATAATTCGTGATTTACCAACAATTATTGCCTAAACTGCTGCTGTTTTATGGCACCGTCTGCCATAAATCTTAGCGTTTATTATTCCTAAGTCTATACACTCACCAGAGATCTGAGTAGGACTTAATATACGGATTCATTATATTCATATATGCAGGACTTCCTTGATTTGAATTACATTTTAAATAGCTTCATACTGTGTCCTCAAAGAAATCCTTCCTTACTTAAATTTAATTAATTGTCCTGCCTTCGACTCTGAGATTTAATTGACCATGTAGTATGCCCTGCTACGCGTCTATTTACTCGCACACAGGTTTAGCGCAAGAAAGAGAAAGTAGAAAACCTCACTCCCTCCCACGCCTCACAGCACTGCCAGCCGCCTGTCGCTCATTCGTGTCCGTGCGCGCGCGCCGTTACAACGCACGCAGTAACCACAGTATATATCGTTAAGTTTTTATTTCGTGCTAAACGTTACTTACCTTATAGTGATACGTATTATATACACATAAAGTGAATGTGAAGTAAAACGCACTACCCAGCGTGGCTGCACCATGCATGCTTTACGCTTCGCGGCCGAGCTAGCACGCGATGCTAGCCAGTCCGCATTTTCCGCTCCGAATCAATACGCGATATTGATCTGTAGCAAATACCGGCCGAGCTGACACGCGATGTCAGCCAGTCCTAATTATTTAGATCATTTTTGATCTCAGCTGAGACTTTTGGTATGCGTTGCTTCCAATATCCTACCCTCATTTTCATTGCGAAAAAAGAGGAACAAGTTGGGTGAATTTACAGTCAATCGGGCTTTAATGCTAATAAAAGATTACAGCCAAAGGCATTCATACATAATTCTACATACTAAGCAGCGCTGACGATGCGCCATCATGGCCTCTAAGTATGAAGCAGCGGCCCTCGCCCGCACTCATCCGGCCCAACAGGCGCCTGCCTGGGTATGTTCTACCTGTGCGAACGCGACGGCCCATGATGCGCCGCGGATTACTTCGTAACGGTGATCTACCGTCACAATTCCAGCGTTTTTTCAACGTTTCGCACTTGGAATCAGAATCCGACCAAAAAAGGTATGTGTTTTTATGAAATCTTTATTATATCACCTTAAAGCCGTACGTACATATGTACTTATTACGGGCTACCGTATTCCACTCGTGGCGAAACCACGACCGAACACTTGTCTCAGCCAATCTTTTGATAAATATTAAAATGGAGCATAATGTAAGCCATCACACTAACAAACAAAAATAGCAATAAAATAATATAAAGGACCTTTTCGTAAGTACCGAAAAATAGTGGTGGCAGAAATATTTCAAATCGAATAAATTTTCATTTATTTTGTACATTTTTGCTCGGAAAAGTAAAATTGAGATTTAAAAACACTTTTACTGCCTAGACCTTAATCATAAATACACGTTATCTGCAACCTGCAGTACACGCTTCAATTTTTTTCCCAAAGCTCTAAAATCGGTAGAATGGCATCTCTCCATAGCTCATGTAGTTATGTATGTTATAGCTATATCCGCCATTGATTACAACTCTTTTGTACTTATTTCTTGCCAATGGCCATAAAATTGTCTAATTAGACAATGCTATGGTAAACACAACATTGCTTAATAACACTACTTAAAATATCGAATTTAATAGATTTTGTAAAAAGATAACAATTTACTTTTTTAGGAAGCAAGTTTCTACATACATTTCTGCTTTCTGCTTATACCTATAACTATTTAGCTTGTGGTTGGCTCTTTGATTATAAATAGCAAGCAAGCAAGCTGTAAGCTTGCCCAGTACGTACCAAAATATGGTTGGGTCCATATAAAAACCGGTCCGTTTAAAAACCGCATTATTTGCTTTCAATTTTAACAGCTATGATAAAAATGAGAATGAGCTTTGCTCAATACCTGGCATATGTATAATTCTGAATGGTAGAAAATTTGACGTATTTAGTTTTGAGATCCAACTTAGATTTAATCAATTTCTCAGTAAATAAATCGGTAAAGCTTAGATTTTATTTACCGACGCAATAACAACTAGCTCGAAACCGTGATTGTTTTGAAATGTATCTTATCAAATTCCGTAATCAATATAGTATTACCGTCATATTAGATTTATTAAGGTGTCCGCGGTATTCCATTGTTTTGGAGTTTATTTCATTTTTAGAAAAATATGCTGTGACAGTGATACGCTTTTTTATGAATGCATTCATATAACCGTCGCAAAAATCGGTACTTAATCTCGAGTAAAGAGAACTGTGTCCTTTATCTTTGGAAAAGTCAGCCACCGACCAGTAAAGATTGTGACAACCTTTGGTCACCTTAAATTTATTGACATTTGTTTCTATGAGCTTGTTTTTAACATATGCTACCACGATCACCACCGAAGAATAATTAAAATAAAATGTCATATTGTATGAAGTATCCGCAGATAGCACTAACCAGAACTAATCAACACATTGTTATATATACTGTAAGAATAGGTAGCTACAAAATTGAAACAAGTCCATTTTACGAAAATAATGCCTTTTTGTTTTTTATGGATATGCAATAACAAAGCATATGAATTGGTACAATTTAATTTTATCAAGTATAATATTATTTTATTTAATATTCTTCGGTTATTTTTATTTGCCATGTGCCACATGCCACACGTAAAACGTAGGGACGTTTAAGGTGTGATAAATACAAGACATGTTCATTATTACGCAAATGCTACTATCGATATTTTTTTTAACAAAAGGCAATTATTATATATTAAAATAAAAAATAAAAAAACTGGCGTATCCTAAATGCAATGCTGCATTAGACCCAAATTGCACTACAATTATCTAATTCGAGTTATTGGAAATATGAACCATGTTAATTTTCCTACTATTTATTCTGTGATATAAGAATAAACTACATCAAGTAAATATATTCTCTAATCATCAGTTTTTTCCACCCAATTACATTCATCCACTCCTCAACAATCTTCCCCAGAAAGCCACTAAGTTAATAAGATATAAAATAGATTCTTATAATATGAACTTTATCGTTTGATGTTTAAAGAATTCGATAAACTGTGTTTAATAAATTTTCAAAGGACATTTTGTCTTAATATTCACCAGTTACTAAGGTATGGTGGAACAATTGTAGAATTAAAATTAATAACAAAACAGGTCTAGTGGCCCGCCTCCTAGTTGAAAATATATATATATTTCATTTTCAAAATGTTTTTTTAAAGAACTTTCCCTTCACTCTTACGCCAGAGGACGTCATGTGATACGACAATTCATTAAAATTTGAGTCAATTAATTATTGTAAACCAAAAAATTCTTGTTTTTTTTATGAACCATATATAACAATGTTTTTAAATATGTATGAAACCAGTCTACATTGGGATCTCGATATGACAAAGGTACTTGTATACGATATCGGTTTATTTTTAGACTTTTTGTCCAAATAGGTATCCTAATTCTGAATCATAATCAGATTTTTTTGACACTGCTCATAATATTGAAACAAGTCAATATTTGTCAAACTTAAATATATATATATATATATATATATATAAATTAAATTATAATTAAATAAATAGTAACTAACTCGAAAGATAGTATTGATATTTACTATAATCCTTAAAAGTTATCTAGACAATAAAATTAAGAGTAAATTTACAACGAGAAATCTCACCATGTGCCGACTATCGAATACTCGGCGAACATTCCTGGTCGATTAGTCGAATATTAGATAAACGTATTTGGCCGGGGCCGGGTAGTACCAAAACTTCTGTCGGAGAAATTGTTTGCGGTCGTTCGCCCTTATAAAGTCACAAAGCTCTCAGAAGCCGATTTTTAATCTTCTTCATTTCTGAAGAAGATTGTATATTGTATATTGATAGATATAGTTACTTTTCAGTAACTAAAATACTTATTGAATTTTTAATTATATATAAATAAATAAAAAATCATAACTTACCTACTTACCCATGCCTTAAAATTTCTGATAACGATAATATTTCAAAGCCATTGAATTTTCGTATTCTTTTGGTAACTCAGCAAATAATCATATAGCATTGATTGACACCTGTGAATATTTTCATGATCTTAAGAGAATTTTATTCCTTAAAATAAACAAATTAATCAATTGCTTTTATATCAATCATCTAACACTTTTTAAAACCAAATGTTTTCTCAGGTATTCGAAATTTAAATGTAAAAAATATTATTTATATGTTTGGTATTCGGACGTATATCTTTAAAACAGTCACATTAATACCTAAATATCCCATACTAAAAAGCAATAGAATATCATGTATGTATTTCAAATCTATAATTATAAAATATGTTAAAAAATTGCAAGACAAGATAACGATTTGTCAGACTTACCTTCCAGCCCGTTACCTTATCAAAGATAATGCGCTTACTAAAAAGTGTTTTCTGTATGTAGCTTTCCTCGTAATAAAATTATCATTTGTTTTACGTGCCAAATTCAGTGTGTAAAACTATAAAATTCGCAAACCGTCTCAGTTCAAAAATACATATTCCGTATTGTTTGTTATTTATATAACACGCCACAATAAAAATAAGAAATAAAACTATTTCAGTTTCAGATTCCTAAAATAAATAAATTATGTATTTTTAGTTATCCATAAAAAAAAACTCACAAATATCTTCTTTCTTCCTAGTAAAAATATTTGTTTATAGTAGAAAGTTATAACTTATCATAGTTATCATACATCCATTCTTTTTTAGAAATAGTAATACATCTAAATGTCAAAGATGGCGACGTGAACAATAAATTGTTATTTAATATGATCGTTCTAATGATCAAACACTAACAGAGATATCAACTTATTCTGTTGTAACAACATTGATTTTACTCCGAACATCTACATGGTCAATTAAATCTCAGAGTCGAAGGCAGGACAATTGGATGATCAAACGAACTTACCTTAAGTGAAGTTCGATCCAAATTGTCCTGACTTCGACGAAGAGATTTAAGGTCCCACCCTTTCCAATTCCCGAGTACGTTTTTTATGCAAAAATAATAGTCACCCATACCATAAGTATAATCAATGTTGTACATCTCATACATCGGTCTCCTTGCTCTGAAATGAATGAGCGACAGGCGGCTGGCAGTGCTGTGAGGCGTGGGAGGGAGTGAGGTTTTCTACTTTCTCTTTCTTGCGCTAAACCTGTGTGCGAGTAAATAGACGCGTAGCAGGGCATACTACATGGTCAATTAAATCTCTTCGTCGAAGTCAGGACAATTTGGATCGAACTTCACTTAAGGTAAGTTCGTTTGATCATCCAATAATTTATCGTTATTTGACTATTCAATAAATATGCAACATTGTATTGGTTAGAGGCAATCTTGCTGTATTTGCTATGAAGGTTGATTATTTGAAATAATGCTGGAGTGGTGAAAACCAGAATAAGGTTGGCTGTGCACGTTGCCAACACGGAAGGAGTGGCTGGCGCTAAAGTGTTATGGCTGAGTCAGAGCCGTCGCTCAGCTGCCGACTCGCTTCCTTCTGTTCTTTTATTCAGGAATGCTGTGAGATTTTATCACACGAGCCAAGCTGTTTGCTTTCCAACCGTTGTGGAGTAGATTTATAAGCTGAAAACAGATTAAACTAGTCGCGTTACTTTTACCATTATAATCACACAGCCTTAAAATAAACCATAGCAGAAATATGTGATAAATAGATAAAATGGTGTTTATATGAAATCTCGTAGTGTTCGTTGTTTTTTTTAACTTGACCATGGATAATTTAGTATGTCCTTCCGGTCTAGCAATTAACTATTAAGCTGAATCACGCCGCTGATTAAGCTTTGCTTGCTCTAATTACGCCTTGGTGGTGATTGTGAAGTGTATTTTTATGCTGACGAGTTTTATGTACACAGATTATACCAGATGCTCTGAGCCTGTTCTATATTAGTTCGATGAAACGGAAATCCGACGTGACTACAGATCGGTACTCCATCGGTTGCATTAGACAACAATAACAACGGAACAGAGGTAACGTTCGAGACCAATCATTCGATCACAGCAAACGTGGCCGGATCCTCCTGAATTAGATATAGTTTACGTGCCTAAGACCTAAGACCCTTTCCACAATGCAACTTTTAACAGCGATGCCATCGCGATGCAGATGCAATGCAGCATCGATGCTGTCGCAAAGTGTGAACTTTAACACCCTGTGCTACTTTAAGCATCGATGCAAAAGCTGGAAATTGACAAATTATGTATTGTATTTTGGTGACTGCATCGATACTAACGCGCTACTACATCGACGCTAAATTAAATCTGTTCATTGCGTGAGTTGCGATGCTGAAGCGCGTTTTCAAACGCCCGAATGCATCGATGCAAAAAGTCGCAGTGTGTAAGGGATCTAATGCTTACACACACAGGACAAACTTGGCGCATGTTTTTGGCACCTTCAAATGTTTATCTTCTTCGTGTTATTAATTTAGTTTCTGCAATATGAAATGGGTATCTATCATAACACAGAAATTTTTGATATCGAATTTCGTTTCACAGAAAACTATTCAATGAATGTTAATATCTTTTTTTCTTGTTTAATCGAATAGTTATTTATCCTTTTAACTGCGGCCATCTTGCATTCCCGAGTGACGTCGACTGAGTTACGCCTACCCCCGTAATGGCCCCTGACGACTCCGGTTACTAAAAACAGCGATAAGCGAACAACACTTGGCATGTGAGCGTGTGATTTATAAGTCGAGTTCCTCGAAACACAAGCTATCTTGTTGTATTATAGCGTAAACACATGCGTATTTGTAATACGCACTTTGTTTTGCTCAAGTGGGTATTAGCACTTAAGTTCCACCATATTTATTTTGAACCCTAATATGTAGTAAATAAGGTTCATTTCTACTGGGCGGCCCGAACGCTCCGTCACAAACGGCTGAATTCTAAGAAAAAATCTATGCCTGCCGGTCTGCTGTTGCCATATTTGCCATCCTTGTTTATCATACAGTGTTTTGTTTCATTCTTACACGCTTTCGTTCACAGGTGACGTCATTTAGACCGACTTTGCCGTTAACTGGCGGAGCAGACATATTATGTCTGGCCCGCAGTCAACGTTTTATTTTTATTTTTTATATCAGACATAATATTTATTTATTTATTTATTTTATTCCAACTTACAAACTATCCTTACAGGTGGTAACTTATTGCGATAGCGAAGCGACAATAGACTAAGAAA
The DNA here is from genome assembly GCA_963924145.1 of Pyrausta purpuralis. NCBI lineage: Eukaryota > Metazoa > Arthropoda > Insecta > Lepidoptera > Crambidae > Pyrausta > Pyrausta purpuralis. The sequence goes on from OZ001645.1 coordinate 7,376,762, forward strand.
CAACCTTAAAAATAAATTAAAAACCTTAAAAAACTAATCTAACAGGTACCTAACAAATACAAAAATACAAAATAATTTATTTTTCAGGAGTTAATAATACAATTAACAATTATGTTACACATCGGTCCCCGTACTAGGCTGTGAAGCCTGTATCACGGGTGGCCATTAAGATTAAGTACCTTTATAATACATTATTATTCATCTGTGCATTTATATGACACTGTCATTAGTGCCGCCTTTGTGAATTCACTTAGACAGCAACAGAATAGATCCACTTCCTCTCCTATTATATTTAGTATGCGGAGCGCGCCCCTATTATAATATGTCTGCTGCGCAGTCAGAAGGTCGTCGTTTCATAACATCGAATAACAGTTCACCAAAAAAATGATTCGCAACTGTTCTGTTAAGCAGAATAACGATATACCAAACTAATGTTTCATAGAATTATTAAGTTATCGATATAACCTTTCATAAAAACTTGTTTCAATGTGTAACGGTTCCCATATATTTTTGCATACGCATGCAAGTAAGAAGGCATGCGCATGCATACGCATACAAGTAAGAAGGCATACATGCATACATTAATGCATGCAAGTAAGCAAGCAGGCATGCATAAATGCATGCATGCAAGCAAACAGGCATGCATGCAGCAAGCAAGCAGGCATGCAAACAAGCAGCATGCATTAGGATTTCCTCGTCTCCGGCGCTGCGGGAATAGCAGCCTCGTCGCCCTTGCGTAACAAGGCGAAGTCACCCACATTCGCCTCCGTAGCTTCGGCTTGCTGGTCGCCTTCGGCGACCAGCCTCAGCCGCTCCGGCTCGCACGGGTGCCTACACCTTGTTACAGCGGGCGGAGGCTGCTCTCCCTCCGCGCCTCCGGCTTTTAAATTACACTCTAGTATCGGGCAGACTATAACCACGGCGAGGAGACCACGGCGAGTCGGGATTAACGCAGTTTATTTATTAGATCAATATTTATTACATATTGATATCAGTTATGCTTTAAATTGTCTATTAATAAAGTATGCAATATAAGATTAGTAACAAATTCGTTTGGAAATACGGACTTTAGTGAAGTAAAAATCGATGTTTCAAGAATTCTGCATATTGAAACTTACGTGGAAATAAAATTATGGGTAACAAAATAGAAAGCTAACGTTACTTCGATAAAATACGTAATTTATGAAAAGAAGTAACGATGAAGTAAGTTTGTAGATAATAAGCATTCGAGTAAATGAAATTGTGATGTAACAATATTCTAGAATTTGTTGAATATTATTTTGAAACATCTGCGAATCGTTTTATGGGAAATGAAAATCGATAAAGAAAATTGCGATTAAGTGATGGGTTCCCATATGAAATACATATGAACTTCTTGGAATGCTTCAAATTGATGGCTGAGATTATTCGTTAAAAAGCTAGAATATTGTTATTTTTTGGCTATAAAAATTAGCATGGAACGTGTGTAAGTAAAGAATCTAAGTTTAAATTAATGAGGTTATTCTTAGTTAAATTTAATGAGTTTAAATTAAACTTAGATATTTTTCTTTCCTTATCCTGTCTCTTTTTAGAGCTATGTAAACGCCAAAACGTTTGACTGCGTCCAGTGGTGTTGTGTTTGACTTCGATTACTAACCAATTACACATTAATTCAGTTTTGGTCCTTATTTGTATTTTGTTGCTGTACGGACAACAGCACGTCAAGGTAAACACTGCGGTATCTTATGCCGTTGCAATAAGGGCTAGTTTGCAACAAAAGTGGGTTACCTAATGTGCTGGCCACTGTACCATAATAAATCAATATGTATTGATACATGGGCGGTATCCTTATTGCAGTGAAACTTCTGTAATGTTTTTGTAACTTTATTCATACGTGTAATGTAACTGTGAAACAATCGTGTCAGTTCTTGACGACAACCCTGTGATTAGTGCACATTTTTATGGCTACAGGTAATGATTCTGATATAAAAAAAGGTTTCTTAATTAGAAAGTTGCACCTAACTTTCTAAATAAAGAAAAAAAAACATTCAAACGAATTGATAACCTCCTCCTTTTTTGAAGTCGGTTGAAAAGTAATGTATCTGCATAAAAACAAACTGATATTTTTATTCAATTATTAACTTATAGCGATTTTTTTGACCATTAACACCACCACTAGTCAATCTGCCAGATGTTTTTATCAAAATTATAAAAAAAGTTTACGTATCGCTAGCAATTTCCTGTTAAATGTATCGAATTTAGTGACAGATTTGTTCAGTGATATTTAGTAATAGCATTAGGTATTTGACGTGAATAAGCTTGAAAGAATAAGTTTCTGGTACATGGGTCATATTTTATAATTATATTATTAGTTTTATAGTGTTTTGTTACTATACAAACTTAAATCTACAAATTGCACTTGTAAAAAGCAACTGTGTCAGACAAGGAATCGAACCCCGTCTCTTACGCTATCCGGGCGTATGCCTATGCCACTCGGCCACCGACACACTGGCAAGCCTATTGAATTTTGCAAGTGCTTTTTTATCGCGAAGGGTGCGTAACCTCATCAATGTTGTGAGATTGCTCTCACAATATCTAAAGGACTTTTTTCGTGTGGTAATTCGATTGCGAGTTTAACCGTCTTACCAAAAAATATCTACACGAAAAAAAACTATCGCACGAACAAAATCTAAATACATAGAGTTCTTGACCCTGACAATTCAAAAACTATTTTTTCTTCGACAAAGAAAATTTTATCTGTGAACTTTTTTCGTATACGAATTGCACGAGAATTGCCCCCCAGGTACGCAGTTAATATTATGATGCCGAGATGTGTGCGAACGACACAAGTCCACTCTCTGTTTCTTCACTCTCATTAATTCGGCGAGACGGCAGATCTGACGTGACTGATGAGAGATCAGGCGCGGGACCAACGGCTGTAGGTTTTTTCCGAGGCACGGCGGATGTGTCATCACCACCGACTTCCTGACTCCGAGCTGTTTCCGAGTATGAGAGACAAAATAAAAACAGAAGCAAAGGATATTGACCAAAGCCGGGCCCAGATTGCGTCTTTTTTAGTTTATATTTCAATCTTGTTTGAATTATAATTGCACTTTAAGTATTGAATTACTTTAGTAAAATATAACAATTACCTTCTTAATGTATCAAAATAAATAAATATCTTTATTTACTGCTTTAGAATGTTTTTAACACTCACAGTGTCATATTTTATATTCATAAAGATGAAATAAGAAACAAAAATTTTGCGCACAGGCGGGACTTGAACCAGCAACCTGGGCTGACCGGGTTAAACGCTTTTACCAATTCAGACCTCTAGCAACATTGTCTGCCTTTAAATGTTATTCTTAGAGATGGTGAATGTATATATCTATTATCAGTTAAATGTTATATTATTAACCATATCTATAAACTCTAAATTATTAATGTATCTGCATGAAAACCAACTGATATTTTTGTTCAACAATTAACTTATAACGAATATTTTTTTTCCAACCATTAACACTACCAATAGTCAATCTGCCAGTTTTTTTTAACAAAATTTATAAATATAGGTTACGTATCGCTAGCAATTTCCTGCTTATCCCTCAATCCCTTTCTATTATCACCGAGGTGTTTCACGTTTCACAGCTAATACGGCTGAGTAACGTCGGCGATCGCAGCCTAAGAGATTATCATCTCTTTTACTGGGGATGATTGAAAAAATGCTTTTCACCAACGCCGGCCCTGGCGCTCTCCAATGATTTTAGGGTTAAAAGCTTTGCCGGCGTTTCCTGGGAAGTTGAGGGTTAAATGTATCGACTTTAGTGACAGATTTGTTCGGTGCTATTTAGTAATAAATTTAGGTTTTTGGCGTGAATAAGCTTGAAGAGTAAGGTTCTGGTACTTAGGTCGTATTTTATAATTATATTTTTGTTTTTATAGTGTTTTGTCACTGTACAAACTTAAAACTATAAATTGTACTCGTAAAAAGCAACTATGTCAGACGAGGAATCGAACCCTATCCGGGCGTATGCCTATGCCATTCGGCCACCGACACATTAGCAAGCCTGTTAAATTTTGCAAGCGCTTACTTTAACGCGTAGGCTGCGTGACCTCATATGAAATTGCTCTCACAATATCCGAAGGAAATATTTTTACAACTATTTAACAATCGATTATTATGAAAAAAGACAACTTATAAAAATATTTTTGTTTTTATAGTGTTTTATCATTATACAAACTTAATTCTATGAGTTGATATTTACAAGTGCAATTTCTAGAACCGTATCTTTATGTTTCTTACCAAGATCGGTAAATATGTTATTGTTAGTAGCTATTTGGAAATAAAAAGATTAGTTTGACTTTAAGGAAGTTTTGATGTGTAATTTGCCAAAGAAAACTTTAAATTGCAACCGTGCTAAGATCCGACTTAGGGTTTGGTCGCTAGTAGCCCAGATAATATATAACTATCTAGTAGTAAATATTATAAAAGCCACTACGGGTATGAGAAGCGGTTGCCATGGGACAAGATTTCATATTACAAGCTAAACACTGGCACAATTTGTCAAGAGCACGCGATGCCGGACTTTATATTACAAATTATTCTTTAGTGGAGATTTAAAGTCCTTTCAGTGCTTATATAACAGTTTATTTAAGCACTTTAATATACGTTGCAGATACTGAGACACTTTGGTCATAACACAATAAGGAAAACAAAACATTAAAGGGATAATATTGTATTCTTTAGTGGAGATTTAAAGTCCTTTCAGTGCTTATATAACAGTTTATTTAAGCACTTTAATATACGTTGCAAATACTGAGACACTTTGGTCATAACACAATAAGGAAAACAAAAGATTAAAGGGATAATATTGCTTTTTACGTAACTTAATAGTTTAAAAACCATTTTCGCCAGTTCAAAAGTAGTCATGACAAGTGAAGTGTAAAACAGCCGTTACGCTTCGGCCGCGGAATGCGACGAAGTTTTAAAACTGAAGTTCGGAACGAATCGATGCAGTTGGGAACGCGCCAGAATGAATGATAGCAGAATTAAATACAACTCCATTTATACTGCAGTTAAACGAGGATTTTCCTCGCGGTCTTAGGGTCTTGATTGCTCATCACCATGATCATCGAAATTATCAGCCAAAGGACGTCCAACACTGAACATAGGCCTTTTTCTATGGGCCTCCCCCACGGTTTTCGACAGCGACCGGTTGCAAGCAGTCTGCATCCAGTCGATTACGCTAAGACAAACAAACAAACGACTATCTTGATTTTAATTAACAGAGTAGGACTTCCACCGACAAGATGGACAGACCACCTATTAAAGATCGCAGGGCCAAACTGCATGCCGACCGCTTACGATCGGTCTCTGTGGAGATCTGTAGGGGAAGCCTATGTTCCGCAGTGGAGGACGTCCTTTGGCTGAATATTATGATGATGATGAGGTGAAGAACGCCTTTTGTTAACTATTTCAAGTAAAATAAAAACAATCTAGTAAAATAAATGTTAAAGTTAAAGCAACATGTTACTTTATGGCTGTGAGTTATTAATTTCTTTCCCATTGCCTCGTATTTAGTAATTTTAATATGATTCATTTGTTTAACGTAAGAACTTTTACTACATTAACAATTTCGTTTTGGTTACTATCACGTACACGTTTTTGACTTGAATTTGTATTATAAAAAGTAGTCGTGAAAGTTCTTTTACTGAAAAAAACTTTCACGACTACTTTTTTTAGGAAACTGCGGCTTACTGAAGCCGCAGTTTCCTCTCTGGAGGAACGCCAATAGATGCACTGTATAAAAAATGAGCAAATTCAATTCCTTATGCCACCATAAGCAAATTTCATCCATGAAATCCCTATTTACTCATTATGTGAAACTCAAATCATAAGTAAAGTCTTTGCCAAGCATAAAGCTTGGGATTATTTGTAACTTTGGCACTATTATGTATACTATAAATTTTAGACATGCACTTAGGAAACTTTAAATCTATAGTATATTGTAAAAAACATGAATACGGAATTGTCATTACGATAAAATATTGTCTTGATCTCCGAATATGACTCTAAGGTTTACTATATTTTTTGTCGAAATTCAGGCTGACAAATTTGATGGCAGATATCTGACTTAAAAAGCCACTTGCCCTATGTCCCACATCGCCTAAAAAAATACCTGTCGTAAAAAACTAGGGGACAATCAATCTGAAATACCCTTAGGGTATTCCGAAAAAAACAACTTCAGGTATTATCGGGCTCAATCATGCAAGCATCTGCGTGGCGCGAGGAATTTTTCGATTAAGCCCGCTGTTAGACGGGGCTCCGTCACTGTGGCTTGGGCGGCAGAATAGGTTTTTAGGGTTCCGTAGCCGAATGGCAAAAAACGGAACCCTTATAGTTTCGTAAAGTTTGTCTGTCTGTCTGTCTGTCTTTCTGTCTGTCTGTCTGTCCGTCCGTATGCCACAGCCACTTTATTCTGTACCTATAAGCATCACACTATTGAAATTTGGTAGGAAGGTCTATCCTGTTAACCGCTTTACAATTCTTATACAAGAAATAAAAAATAAAGATATTTAATGGGGGGCTCCCATACATGAAACTAAATGGAAATTTTTTTTTACTCTAACCAATGCGTGTCGGATGTCTATGAATAGGTCTTTCAAAATGACATTATAAGGTTTGTAAAACCATTTTCTTTTAAAGTCTAATCCCCCCCGCCCCCCATCTAACTTCTAAACTAATATATAATGTAGATCTTAACAAATACTTTTAACGAAAATTGGTTTGAACGCGATCGAACTAGTAGTTTTTGAGATATAGCACATTTTCATCAACCGCAAACATAACTTTGTTCTTCATACAAACACTCTGAAATATAAATTTATATTTGCTGTCAACAAAATATTGTGGTATTTTATCTAAGTGAATTAGTTAAAGTTGGCACGGAACCCTCAGTGCGCGAGTCCGACTCGCAATTGGCCGGTTTTTTAGGGTTCCGTAGCCGAATGGCAAAAAACGGAACCCTTATGGTTTTGTCAAGTCTGTCTGTCTGTCTGTCTGTCTGTCTGTCTGTCTGTCTGTCTGTCTGTCTGTCTGTCTGTCTGTCCGTCCGTATGTCACAGCCATTTCATTCTGTAACTATAAGCATTACACAATTGAAATTTGCTAGGAAGATGTATCCTGTTAACCGCTTTACGATTCTCATACAAAAAATAAAAAATAATGACATTTAAGGGGGGGCTCCTATACATGAAACTAAAACCAAAATTTTTACTTAAACCTATGTGTGTGGGGTTTCTATAGATAAGTCTTTTAAAATGACATCAAGGTTCCTAAAACCATTTTCTTACAAAGTTTAACATTTCATAGCTAGACGCTTCCAAAGTGGTAAAATAGGCGTCCCCCCCATCTAATTTCTAAACCAAGCAAGTGTAAATTTTGAAAAATATATATGATGTAGATCTTAATAAATACTTTCAATGAAAATTGGTTCGGATGGGATCGAACGAGTAGTTTTTGAGATATAGCACATTTTCAACAACCGCAAACATAACTTTGTACTTCATACAAACACTATGAAAAACAAAGTTATATTTGCAGTCAGCAAAATATTGTGGTATTAAACTAAGTAGAAGTAAATGGATTCTCTAATTCAGTTAAAGTTGGCACGGAACCCTCAGTGCGCGAGTCCGACTCGCACTTGGCCGGTTTTTTTTTTAACAGCTTGCAGCCTATTAATCGGTAGAAGCCAGTCATTGTTACTGACTGGTGTTAAGTAAAGGCATGTTCACATTTTATTGTTTGTCCTCTTACAGTTATATTCACGATAGTCTTGATAAAGAGGAACATCTTCAGAAACATTGCCTATTGAACAAGCATGGATTTCTATAGATATAAGTATAAGTCAAAATACATATTTCATGTGAATAAGACAAATACAAGTTCTCCTTTTCCGAAAGCACATTAGCGATTCTCGTAATATGAATTGTTTAGAGGTATGTTTCTGAACAGAAGGAAAACATAATCTCAATTATTTTCTTACTTTTTCGCAGAGCATAGGACTCTTTTTTTTATTTCACGTCGGCCCAACCAAAAAACTAAAAACCGGCCAAGTGCGAGTCGGACTCACGCACTGAGGCTTCCGTGCCAACTTTAACTGAATTAAGGAATCCACTTACTTCTACTTAGTACAATACCACAATATTTTTTTGACTGCAAATATAACTTTGTTATTTATAGTGTTTGTATGAAGTACAAAGTTATGTTTGCGGTTGTTGAAAATGTGCTATATCTCAAAAACTACTGGTTCGATCCCGTCTGAACCAATTTTCGTTGAAAGTATTTGTTAAGATCTACATTCCATATTTTTTTCAAAATTTACACTTGCTTGGTTTAGAAGTTAGATGGGGGCGACGCCCATTTTACCACTTTGGAAGCGTCTAGCTATAAAACGTTAGACTTTAAAAGAGGTTTGAGGAACCTCAATGTCATTTAAAAAAAATTTTTTTTTTGGTTTTAGTTTCATATATGGGAGCCCCCCCCCCCCCCCTCTTAAATGTCATTATTGTTAATTCTTTTTATGAGAATAGGTAAGCGGTTAACAGGATACATCTTCCTGCCAAATTTCAATTGTGTAATGCTTATAGTTACAGAATAAAATGGCTGTGACATACGGACGGACAGACAGACAGACTTGACGAAAGGGTTATAAGGGTTCCGTTTTTTTGCCATTCGGCTACGGAACCCTAAAAACGGAGCGGTATGTACGAGTATGTCCGCTTTCATGGATGTACGCTTTTAATTAATTATTTGAGACTGACAACAAGTGCACGTTTTCGGCACATTTTAGGAATAGTATTTGAAAACCCATATCAATGCAATCATCTACAAAGGCTGCAATCACACCTCGAATCCCCGCAACCGTAACACAATGAAGATGAAATGGAATTTTGCTGTCCCATAATTCAGTTTGCGTTTCCAATCCGCTTTCTCTGTGTCAATAAAAGAGAATAGTGACGACATTTTGAAAATAATGTTTTAATCATTGAATCTGATGGCACTTACATTGTATCTACACCTACACCAATTTGTAATTTTAGTAGGTAGTAAGTACATGTTGCATAAAACATCGCGTGACTGTAAGATGATTGGGTGATTAAAGGAAACCTGCAATAACTAATAAGATGAATAAGTTTATCTTAAGTCCAGTAATAAAATCGCCTGATGACTCACATAAGATAAAGCCAGAACATCAATAAACAAACCTTCTTTGTAACAAAAATATCCTCCTTTTTACAACGAACGTAAAAAATGAGTGGTTTAGTGTAATCTTGGAAGCATATTTCGCTGCATACAAGCCCTAAGAAAGCCGCGCAGGGAGATAACATAATTTACGACGAGCAGTATTGCGATAAATTCTCCTCGCCACTGTTAAATTTTCCGTCCACACTTTGCCACGAATGGAAATCCTGTAAAATTAATACCGTTCGCGCAAATGTTTACCGAACTATGTTTCGATAGGACGCGGCCACTGTTATCTTTGGATTTTAATTAGCTACGTCATTTTCGTTTTTCTTGTTATTTTTAATTAAAAATTTTAATGTTATGTTTTATATTCTTATCAAAGTAATCTGCTGTAGTGCTGATACAGCATAGCGCAACGTGTTATAAATTTCAGAATGCAGTTTTTACTGCAGGTATTTATTCGAGATTCAAATTATTTATATAGAAGCAGCACTGTTAATTAATTTGTAAACATAATATATATAAATAAGCGCCAGACAACACACCAGTTGTCATAGTTTCAAAGTAAGGTACTCTCTTCCTTGTGTTTCGAAGTATCAGAAAACGATTATGACGGTGGCGCGACTTAGGTGCAAATGTTCGTGCTCATCACACAAACATTTGCCCCTTGCGGGATTCAAACCCGCGACTGCTAGCAGAGAAGTCAGGAGCTCTAATGGTATGAGTAGGTACATTATCTGGAGCCACTGTAGTGGCCCGCCAAAGCCGAGTCAAGCGAAGCGCAATGGCTTTCTCGAAGTGCATTGTCGGTTTTTTGAACAATTGTAACTTCGGTTCGAATTATACCATAGAAGTTTAACTACAATTAATTAGTGTGCCAAAATGAAAATGCTTATTGTAAAAATTACTACACATACCTTACTTACATGGCTGGTGGAATAACTAAGGTAACTAGCGTACTAACAAAATGCGCGTAAATTACGCGCTGAAAATCTCCAAAAGCCAACACGAATCATAAACAGACCGCAGTCTTAAACAGAATCAACCCTAACTCAATGGAATAAGTATTAAAATCGAACACACTGCTTTGGCCTCTGTTTAACCTTAAATAGCATGCCCCTGGGCAGTGGCTATCGGCTTCTGATGAGTTTACAGTACAAATAAAAAACACATGACCCGCTCTTCACTTTATTGCTTGGCTTCTACTTTGTACTGAAAAAGTTGTTTGTGAAGAGGAGTATTAAAAATATCGAGCCGTTACCTAAATAGGTTTGTGTAAATCTAGTTAAGGCGCAAGATCAACTGAAACTATTATTTCAATCTAAGCTACCACTATAGCTTTTGTTGACACTATTGATACATTGTAAATCATCATTCATCATTATCAGCCAAAGGACGTCCACTGCTGAACATAGGCCTCCCCGACGGCTTTCCACAGCGACCGATCACGAGCGGTCTGCATCCAGTTTGATCTTGCGATCTTTATAAGGTCGTCTGTCCATCTCGTCAGTGGACGTCCCAAGCTGCGCTTTTGGTCAAACGGTCTCCAATCAAGAACTTTTCTGCCCCAATCCATTGTAAATAAGTGTTGTAATAAACATGACTTTGAAAGCACGTGTGCGCCGTTAGACTTGCTTGGTGAAACCAAATGGAATTATGTATGTGCACGGATGAAGGGTTCTCGGAAGCAGGGTTTGCGGTTAATGTGGAATCATGTGAAAGGAATGCAGCTAAGGATCAGGATTCCCAGTAAGCAGATAGTTAACTGAATGAATTTTCTGCTAGCAAAACCTCATTCAGCGTATATTTTATTTTTGCCAGGGTATCGTACACATTTTGTAAACGTACCTAATAACCTTCAAAAACAACGATGTTGAGCGTATGCACGTCGAAGGTGCACTTACTTGACTTATAAGACATTGAGGTAGCCATATCTAGCAAATGTTGTTAGGCAGATATACTGACTCTTACCCCTGCGACCGAGAAGTCTGAAGCACAACAAATGTCTATGTTTGGCGTAGATAATTACCATTTCCTGATTTTCTGTGCAGGTATTTATTCGGGATTCAAATTATTTATAAAGACGCAGCACTGTTCATAAATTTGTAAACATAATATATATAACTATGCGCCAAACAACACACCAGTTGTCATAGTTTCAAAGTAAGGTACTCTCTTCCTTGTGTTTCGAAGTATCAGAAAACGATTATGACGGTGGCGCGACTTAGGTGCAAATGTTCGTGCTCATCACACAAACATTTGCCCCTTGCGGGATTCAAACCCGCGACTGCTAGCAGAGAAGTCAGGAGTTCTAATGGTATAAGTAGGTACATTATCTGGAGCCACTGTAGTGGCCCGCCAAAGCCGAGTCAAGCGAAGCGCAATGGCTTACTCGAAGTGCATTGTCGGTTTTTTGAACAATTGTAACTTCGGTTCGAATTATACCATAGAAGTTTAACTACAATTAATTAGTGTGCCAAAATGAAAATGCTTATTGTAAAAATTACTACACATACCTTACTTACATGGCTTGTGGAATAACTAAGGTAACTAGCGTACTAACAAAATGCGCGTAAATTACGCGCTGAAAATCTCCAAAAGCCAACACGAATCATAAACGGACCGCAGTCTTAAACAGAATCAACCCTAACTCAATGGAATAAGTATTAAAATCGAACACACTGCTTTGGCCTCTGTTTAACCTTAAATAGCATGCCCCTGGGCAGTGGCTATCGGCTTCTGATGAGTTTACAGTACAAATAAAAAACACATGGCCAGCTCTTCACTTTATTGCTTGGCTTCTACTTTGTACTGAAAAAGTTGTTTGTTAAGAGGAGTATTAAAAATATCGAGCCATTACCTAAATAGGTTTGTGTAAATCTAGTAAAGGCGCAAGATCAACTGAAACTATTATTTCAATCTACCTATATACCTACCACTATAGCTTTTGTTGACACTATTGATACATTGTAAATCATCATTCATCATTATCAGCCAAAGGACGTCCACTGCTGAACATAGGCCTCCCCGACGGCTTTTCTCAGCGACCGATCACGAGCGGTCTGCATCCAGTGTGATTCCGCGATCTTAACAAGATCGTCCGTCCATCTCGTCAGTGGACGTCCCAAGCTGCGCTTTTGGTCGAACGGTCTCCAATCTAGAACTTTTCTGCCCCAATACATTGTAAATAAGTGTTGTAATAAACATGACTTTGAAAGCACGTGTGCGCCGTTAGACTTGCTTGGTGAAACCAAATGGAATTATGTACGTGCACGGATAAAGGGTTCTAGGAAGGAGAATTTGCGGTTAATGTGGAATCATGTGAAAGGAATGCAGCTAAGGATCAGGATTCCCAGTAAGCAGATAGTTAACTGAATGAATTTTCTGCTAGCAAAACCTCATTCAGCGTATATTTTATTTTTGCCAGGGTATCGTACACATTTTGTAAACGTACCTAATAACCTTCAAAAACAACGATGTTGAGCGTATGCACGTCGAAGGTGCACTTACTTGACTTATAAGACATTGAGGTAGCCATATCTAGCAAATGTTGTTAGGCAGATATACTTGATCTTACCCCTGTGGCTAAAGTCTGAGGCACAAGAAATGTCAATGTTTCGCGTAGATGATTAAATTTTTCTGATTTTCTGCTGCGTCTAATAACCTTTTTACATTATTAATAAATTGTTAAAAATATTTGTATATATACTTATTAAGGCCTTATTCAAAAACTCTTTTCAATCAATAAATACAAGAAAACATTAATTTTGTCTCGAGCATCTCCTGGTTGTTCTACAGGGAAACTATGTCGAGACTTCCGTATCTGTCTACATTCTAAAGCTCGCGTCACAGATGCAGGCTTTTCATGTTATGTTCGTATTTTCACAAGTGCACCTCGCGTATTGTGGATTAAAATCACAACTCGGTTAAGCCGTTTATTGTTTATGAGTATGTGTTATTACCGGATTAACGGCACTCCGTCGTAAAGTGCTAAAAAGGGAGGGCATGGAGTACTCATAGATAATTTATTCAAAGAGCTTTATGCTGTCCTATTTAGGAAAATTTCATTGAATTATATCCGGTACATTTGAAATAGTTGTAAGTTTCCATATCGCATTCCGTATTAACGTATTACTCATAGTTATCAGTTACTCAAGTCAAAGTGTCTGCTTACATTACGAGTATTTCCTTATTTTGTAGCAAATACTTGTTGTGTTAACTGGTTCCATGCCACAGCAAGCACCGGTGCGTTATAACAATTAAATTTCTATTGTGTCTCAAGTGTGGCAGCAAATGGGTTAATCCGAAATCGTAGGGTAATGTGTGCTTTGAAACTTTTTTCGAGAGTAATTTATACGATGCACCTAGCAGTTCATACGATGATCTTTTGTTAAAACAATTGATATAAATTGCAAATTGCACTTATAAAAAGCAACTTTGGCTGTGTGATAGACGAGGAATCGAACCCCGTGTCTTACGCAATCCAGGCGTATGCCTATTGCGTTGCATATTTGGATTGCGTAAGACACGGGGTCCGATTCATCGTCTGTCACACAGCCAAAGTTGCTTAGTGCAATTAGCAATTTATATTATTAAGTTTGTATAGTGACAAAACACTATAAAAACATAAATATATTTATGAAAAACAATAGATAATTAAAAAATATAAATAACCCGCGACAAATGTATTACCTTACAGGCACCAAGAATTAATAAGACATGTGTAAGGTAGTCAGATTTCCTCATCAATTATTAAAGAGCTGGTTATCTTCAAACAGGTTATCAGATATTGGTCATCATCATCATCCTATCAATATCATTAAAGTAACACGGTACCAAATTTTGAATTGTTTGGACAACTAGTAACTAGAAAAAGAGCTGATGATCTTCGAACGGTTAAACAGATATTCATGAAACACGAATAACAACACGCGGGATAAAATAACTACAAAAAAACTAAATTAACTACGATACCACAGACAGATAAGCAGACACTTTAAACTTAAAATAACACTTCTATCTTTATGCGTCCGGTTCAAAAACTTTTCTATTTTGCGGAAAATTTAATAAAAATCTTAAAAGTAACGTTAGCCTGCCCACTGCTGGGCCCATCTCAACTATACGGTAGTTCGAGCCATACTCCACCACGCGGGCTCAGTGCGGATTGGTGGAGGGGTGTTTGCAAGCGAATAATGCTGCTGTCAGATGGTATCAAGCCGCCCATAAGGGTTAGGCTTAACGACTCATAACATCCAATATTAGCCGGGACCAACGGCTTCACGTGCCTTACGAAGCATGGAGTTGCTCGTGAAAAGCAATAGAAAAGTTCTTTTCTAGAACGACGTGTACAATACACATTCCACCTAATTGAACTAGCACAAAGAGGTCTCTAGAAGTGTTAACGTTAATTCATTGGGGTTGTTTTCAGCGTGCATCTGACGTGAAGTTGGTGCTTCGTCACAGAACCTCGCTCGAGGACTGATGTGTATTGTTCCTATGTCTATAATATATGTGAAAAATTGTTGTTTTCGTACCATGTGTAGATGAGACAAGATTTTATATCAAACTTGCCTAACATGAGTTCGACTCGAGTTATGTTTGCCTAAGAGTCGATTTTACCAACGTCAGATAAGATATACCCGACTAAATAAGTATACAACGACCGTTTTAAAATAATCATCGTAAATGATTGCTGACAAGAGGTGACGGTTTCAAATTATGCTTTTTGTATTTCTATTTGACGAATGTTCCTTAACTGATTGTACGCAATGTGGGGGATTTTGCAGGAAAAATATAAACTTTGGATAACATTTATAAGAAATTGATGTAATTCGTGTGAAGTAAAAGAAACAACTGAGTAAATAGTAAAAAAGACACAAAGAGAAGGAAAATGAGACATAAACAAAAGTATAAAAATAGAAAAGGTTTGCGACGTTGATATTGGTAAAACCGACCCTAAGTCAGGATGGATGTAAAGAAAAATCTTTTTTTTTAATGCAAATAATATTTATTACTTTTACAAAGTGTTAGTTTTATACAATACTAGCGGTCCCCCGCGACTTCGTCCGCGCGTTTTGAGTTTGCTCCCTCCCCTCCCGTCGCAGCGTCATGTTTTATATACTAAAGCCTTTCTCGATAAATAAGCTATCCAACACAGAAATATTTTTTCAAATCAGTCCAGCAGTTCCTGAGATAAGCGCGTTCAAACAAAAAAACTCTTCAGCTTTATAATATATTATATTAGCGAAAGCGCACGGTGTACTTAAGCTGCGAACATTATTTTGGTGCGGAGTTATGTTAAAACTGTGATAGCTCCTAAGATATTTATTGAAATCAAATGATATAAAGGGCAACTTGGTTCTAAATGAAATGCTCGTGATGATGAATGTATTTATTATGATAAGAATAAATACCTGTGTGTATAATACACCTCTAAAAATAATGCATTATTTTATTACAAATTTATTAACATAAAAAAGGTTATAGTAAGTCAACCATAAAAGATAGACATATGCTGTCGCGGACTTTATTATAGAATTCTTAATGCTAAATAATCCTGTCATACATGATTTTTGTGTAACTTAAGCGGTTTCCGCAGCGTATGCAGCGGAAGCTCTCAAAATGAATATCTTTCTCCCGTTTTCGCAACATTTTTTATTTCTGCTGTGGTCTTATGAGTTGTATCTTTATGTTATATAGCTTAAAGCCTTCCTCGATAAATGGACTATCCAACGTAAAAAAAATTTTTCAAATCGGGCCAGTAGTTTTTGAGATTAGCGCGTTCAAACAAACAAACAAACAAACAAACAAACAAACAAACTCTTCAGCTTTATAATATTAGTATAGATAAAACAATTTTAAATATAAAAAGCTTATTCGAAGTGGTCTCCATTGGCTGCAATACAGTCATTTAAACGTTGAGGTCAGTTATCAATAGAAGCACGCACTCTTTCCATGTGAAAATTCTTCACTGCCAATCGTATGGATTGTTTTAGGGACTCCAAATTATCATGGCGTTTAGAGCAAGCCGTACTCTCTAAAACTGACTAAAAAATCATAATCCAGCGGATTAAGATCGGGACAAGACGACGGCCAGTCTTCAGCTCCGAGATCCGAGTATCCGAAACGTTCGCGTTAAACCAAGACTGCGTAGACCGAGCTTTATGACGCGGCGCCGAGTTTTGTTGGAAAGCCCATGCTTGGTTATTGAACATGGTGTTGTTAAGGGGCTTAACTACCTTCTCAAGAATGGTATCTTGATACACTTGAGCCGATGTTTTGATACCTTTTTCACAAAAATATGGCTCAGTCACTCCGTCATAGCTAACATCCCACCAAACCATCACTGAAGTCGGGTAGTGCCCACGTTGCACTCTGCCGACTAATTGGGAAGCTTTCTTAAAGGTTTGAGCATAAATACGGTCATTTTGTTTGTTAAAATTTTGCTCAATTGTAAGGATTTTCTCATCCGTAAACATTTTTTTCTGTGACCTACGTACCGCTTCAGTAGTTTTTTCGATTTTACCACCCTATTCTTTTTTGAATTATCATTTAAAAAATGACGAGACTAGAATAAGTCATCTTTTAAAATACGCGACATGGTTCTGGGTGCTATCTTCATCTCCCGAGATAAAATCTTTTGCTTTTGGACAGGATTTCTGCGAAGTCTTTCCCTTACTGCTTTGACCACCTTTTTCGTACGATCACTACGTGGACGGCCAGATCTTTTTCTGTCACAAACACTGAAGGTCTCATTTTACCTATTGATAGCCACGTTCACAAACATTTGACTAATATCAAGCGTATGGAGAGTTTTAAAAATTGCATTTGGCTCCATACCAACTTTGTGTAATTCAATCACAGCGATTCGGTTCTATTTATCACCCCACTTCAATTTAATATCGCAAAATATTATAAAATGTATCGGCGCCAAAATTAGAAAACACAATGAGCAATTGTATAAAAATGACAGATTCCAAATTCAGACCCCTAAAACGATTTACCGAGTGTAAATGGTTTAATTTTAATTAATAATGCCGTGATATATAAGTTAAGCTTCAAAGTTGTGTATAAAAGTATCCTGGCTGTTTTCTCATGAAATCTATTGTTCTCGATATTAGCCAGGCAACGGGTAAAGTTATAATATTTGTTTAAAGTCGGGATTAGTTTAGTTGGACGATGTTTTTAAAGTAGTTTCTGGTTAACACAGCCAGGCCTCCGGGTAGGCAGTGATTACATCTATTTTGGTATTAATTTAAGCGAAGTGTACCCTAATATAATCTATGAAATACAGCGTGGGTCAGATCCTAGGGACTTTCGATGCGATAAAATTATAAATGTTTGATTGGAAGATTCTAAGATTTCAAAACTATTGCTACGCACACCTAGACGTAGTGCTTTTGTCCACTTATTTTATTCCAAATTTGTAATATATTGGGGCTAAGTTGCAAAATGTTATTAAAAACGTGAAAAGCTGCCAAAGTTCATACGATAGATAGATTTGGATGATGGGGACCGCGCGACGACAGAGCATCACAAACTATTGACAATGAAATGACAAATGACTGACTGTCATTAATATACGTACCTAATTAAAAACCAAAGGTATTTCCATCAAATTTTGTATTATAATTTTATTCTATTCAGTTACTTTAATCTACAGTGTCGATTTTTACTTATTAATAAATTTTAATGCACGGATACGTAGTACAGACGTCCTCCAACGTTGTTTTTTTTGGTCACTGCGAGCGCTGTCATCAATTCTGGCTCCCCCACTAACTACTTCACACTCAACGAATATATAGTTATATTTATGTTGTGCCAAGAGTAGTGCAATTGAGTCTTGTGTTTAGCGATTTAGAGAAAAATACTAGAGGTACAAGTTCAAAAGTTTAAAATTAGTGAACAAATGCATTCATCATCATCATCATCATTATCAAACAAAGGACGTCCACTGCTGAACAAAGGCCTCCCCCACGGCTTTCCACAGCGACCGATCACTTGCGGTCTGCATTCAGTTTGATCTTGCGATCTTTATAAGGTCGTCTGTCCATCTTGTCTGTGGACGTCCTACGCTGCGTCTTTGGTCGAAGGGTCTCCAATCTAGAACTTTCCTGCCCCAACGGCCATCAGTTCTTCGCGCTGTGTCCTGCCCAATGCCACTTAAGCTTACTGATTCTCAAGGCTATGTCTGTTACCTTAATTCTTCTACGTATCTTCTCGTTTCTGATTCGATCTCGTAGTCACTTGCTGATAAATGACTTGTTCATTCATAGTGTTAGCGAGCAGAAAATCGAGAAGCATAGAACGGCACTAGAAATCGACTGGTGCCCCGCCCTAGACCAGCTGTCAATCTGTCACCGACAATCGCGCCAATTCCGCGCGGAAAATGTTGTGTTGCTCTTTCAGTAATACCTAAATAATTATATTCATGGCAAAGTGAGTTTTAGTGTTAATAATAGTATGCAACCGCTTTTAAATTTAAATAAACGGGACAAACCTGGTCTAGCACAACAGTCGACCTCTATGCACTCTCTGTTTGTTCGTTAACATAATCTGTACAGCTTAATTTCAATTCGCTATTAGCCTGAGAGCTGGGAGACTGCACTATATAGGATGACAGTCTGCAATTTTGTAACTAAGTAAAGCGAAATTGCTGCCAGTTTAAGTATCTTTCGCTTACCGTCAGTGTGTTTCAATCAATTTGCAAAAAACTGACATACGGAGTGGTCTTTAAAATTCTGGTTAAGAATTAAATCAGCCTGTGAGTTTTTGATGTCTTTGTAATTTCAGGAATTTTTGTATTTTCTTAGTGAATACTTTTTATAACTTAAAAAATATTTTTAATACGAATATTAAAATAAATATAAACAGGTGTTAAAGGCGCTATAACTGACATCGATACTTTCTGAAGAGAGATTAGAACATTGAACTACTATTGCTAGCGTATGGAACTGACATCACGAACAAATCTCGTGCGCCTGAGTTGACGCCACTTATCATCAACTTATACAAAAGGTTTCCCCCGCAATTTTAAAAGTTAAGCGGTCCCAGCGAACATTGATTCGCCCCGGTCCCGTCCCGCCCCAGCCCCTGTGAAACAGGTAATTTGATTGTATATGATTTGATTTCAAATGATTTCTACGTCGGGTCTACGTACCGGGAATCGAACCTAGGACCCCAGAGCGGCAACGCTTTGAAACCAGCCTGCTTAGCCACAACACCACGTTGACGACCCGTTTGGTGTAGTGGTCGAGAAATCGCCTACTACGCAGCGGGTGCGGGTTCGATCCCCGCAGAAAACACATTTGTGTGCATGAACATGCCTGTTTGTATTGGTCTGGGTGTTTTCTATGTACATCATGTATGTATTTACAAAAAAAGTATTTAAGTATTATATCCGTTGTCTGGCACCCATAACACAAGCTTTGAGTAGCTTACTTTGGGACTAGATGGCGATGCGATTTAATATTTATTTATTTAAATACCACGGTAGCATGCGTTGTCAAATGTACTTCATATATAGGTAGGTCTATCATGAATATTTTTTCTTTCTGGTCCGGGAATCACCAGGATATTGTGTCCACCTGCCACAATTCCTCATCATACAACAGGCCGTGGGAAAAGCCGTTTTCTCTCAATTTTATTTATAAAGACAATTATGAAACATCAAATATCATTGGCAATGAAACATGTCTTTCGTGTGATTGTCAAAACATAAAATAAAAATCAAAATCACTAAGAAGTATCGGTATCAGTTTTGAAGAAATCATCTCTAAAATAAGATACTACCCTTTTTTAACCTCGTTAAAAGAATAATTTTAATAAAACACGGAACAGAACTTTCGCCAATTCTGTAAAAAGAATTTTTATGTAAAATTTGAACTTGATTGGACCAAGGAATCACGTTGTCTCATACAAATTTTGCTGCTTTAAGCCTCTACGATCAGCTGTTTATGCTGTGCGTTGATCAGTCAGTCAATCACTCGTTCAGGACCTTCATTTTATATGTATAGATAACAACTCACTATACCCTGATTTTTAATTAGATAGACCAAAATGACACTTTGTGAGTGGCCACTTTTTCGTTATTTAAAAATAGTTTTTTTCCTAAATAATCGACATATTCAACTGGGTGTCTATAGTTGCTTATAAATTATTTTAAATAATTAAATAGATATAGTTTGAATTTGTGTTGTGAAGAAGATTAATAACATGAACTAAAACAGAAAATACAAAAAATCAATAGAAAAAAACCGTTTTAAAATAATGTTTCCTCCAATACAATCATAAATTCTAATAATGTATTTGAGGAAAGTAGTAAAAAGTCCATATAAGTATAAAATCATACAATAATATTGCTATGTACTTACATACTTTCACTTGAAAGGAATTAATTTCTTTACTCTTTAGAATTTTTCATTTATGTATTTTGTTTGTTTAAAGCTGTATTCAACGATTTACATGCATTGCTAATCCAAAAAATCACAATATTGAAAAAACGTATCACAAATACAATGAATCGCTCATAATTCAATTGTTACAACACTATTGCACTAGGCTTGCAACATTAAAAAATAAAAAGTTCGATTGAAGCTGTCATTCTGGTCTATCTAATTAAAAATCAGAGTAAAGATAAGCTAACCTTCAATGGCTATGTTGGTATGTGTTTGATCTAGTCATATCTTCTTCATCTTGCCAAGCAATTACTTGTAGAAATAGTTATACTTAGATGTATCTGTGTTCAAGTATTTTGGTGTTCTTATTTGCACATTCCAGTAAACAGAAATAGATTTCAAACTATCTTTAATGCTTGTTCCTTTAACTGTCATTGCGCTTATGCCACAGATTAAATAAGTTTCTCGCCGGAACTTTACGATGCGGTTATTGCAACATTGTTCTCTGTTTTAGTGCACATTGCAATTTGATTTGACTAGTTTTAAAGCTTTTTACGAACTGGTATTAAACTTTCAATTACTTTTTAAAAATCTTTCTAAGTCCATCTATGACACCTTCAAAAAGATTAAGAATGTTTTTAACACTGACAGTGTCATATTTTATATTCATAAAGATGAAATAAGAAACAAAAAAAACTGCGCACGGGCAGACCTCGAACCAGCAACTTCTTGGCAGATTGGGGTAAACGCTCGTCCAAATGAGCTACCGTCCTGTCGGTCCGACACTGCGACTTTTTTGTTTTCTAACATTTAAAATACATAATTAATGGCCATTGATAAAAAATATTTCGACTTAGATTATAGATATATTCTGCGAAATAAAGTTTTTCGAATATTCGTTTTTTGTGTTTAACATGCCTAGAAAATCACCTTTACAGAATAATTACCTTGGCCAGACATTTTTTATTCCAAATGTCTTGCAAACAAAGTATAATTTAAATTCATATAATTTCTTTTCCACACTGAACACGGGAAATGATTCCTGCCTACATGAATGTGTATTAAAAACAACGCAATAGATTTTGGTGTTAATTACTTTTCAACGCTTTCACCATCACGAGTCTCGATTTTCCGATTAAATGGCAGAATAACACCGTCTTATATACACAGAAGGCATCGATGATACTTGGTTCATTAAGATAATTACGAGTAATGAACGCTACATACATATACATAATGGGATATAATTATCATCACTTAAGAAATAATACTGCTACTAGGTAAATCTATATAAAATATACTATGTTGATAAACTGCCCTATTCAACTTCAAAGTGTTATTATAAGCTTCGTTATTATTTTGTCCGTGCAATAAAATATACTGCTCATTAAAATCGACAGTGGGGACTATCCACTAGTCAGACATTGGTGTAAAATCACTCAATTGCTTTTAGAGATTAGATATTAAATAGATACTAACACTAGTTGATAAGTTTTCTGTAATTCTCTTACTAATACAAAATGAATTCACCTTGTCCTATAAATAAACATTTATTTGTATTTATTTATTATTAGTGTTTTTCGCTACCTTCTCTCAGGGTCGTTTCCCATGGAGACATTCCCCGTATTTTACAGGTACTGTTTTCTGCAGGATACTGTAGTAGCGTACGCTTTCAATGCTTACATTCACCCGTTTGCTGTGACCCGCAAAAACCAATACTTGTTTTTACCGATACATTTTTGACATTTAACTGGACCAGTTCCACTTCTATGCATAAACAAAGATACCATGGCAACGCTGTGAAGGAAAGGAATATACAGAGTGCCGACGTATCGGTAGGTGCTAGCGAGATCGACTGTTGACAGGACTCAGTTGACGGACAACCGTACCTGCGAAAAAATTGAAAAAACTGCCGTGTGAATACACCAAATCTTTTGCAGGTTCCAATAATGCAGTGATCCTGCAAACCTGGACTGCCATAGGAAGTTATTATAAATTAACTGTTATCAAAAGTTGTTTCTAACTATGGGTTTCAGAGCTTTCAGTAAATAAAAACTAGTATTTTGCTTGCATTGATGACATCCAAGAAGAGTAACAGAGTTGTTGATACATTAACTAAGTTTCAGTGAAGCACAAGAGCAAAACTGAAAGTATAAAACATTTCAACTTAAACAGGTCACTCGTGAAAATATTTTCCCGGTGAACATACATATCGATTCCCACCCAAAAAGTCTCTATAGGTAATTGTTTCAGGTATAAGTAAAATAGTATGATTAATTGTTAAATAAACAAAGAAGCAGGGGAAATTGATAGGAACGATAGAATGTGGAAGAAAGCGAATGAGCGGGGACACCTGATTCGACAAAATCATTTTTTTAAATCTATTATAGACGGAAGAATAGAAGGAAGCGAGGAAGACCAAGAATGAGCCAAACACATCAACATGGTTCAGCATTTTGGCGCCGGCATGATATAATAGTTTTCGCTGTTTCCAAACATTAGGCAAAGGGAATCCAGCAAACAGCCAAGGAATTGTGTCGCCACTTCTTTATTAATGTTCAACTGTTTCTGGCGGATATTTATTGTTTAACCCGATTGCTGTTATTGGCATCCTTTCGTCCTTGTTTTTCATTTGATGTATCTTTTTATTGCGGAAGGCTTACTTTTGTATTATATCATTCTCCATCAGATGAAGGGATGAAAGTTGTCCCTGAACCCGGGTTATTGTATTAGCGAGTTTGTTTATAGATTTAAAAAAGAATTGAGATAAATTGGATTCCAATTTTTTTTTGATAGGCGCTAAGATTCTAAGTCAAATATTCGTCATGTTTGTGTGGAGCCACTAGACGATTTGCAAGATGTAGTAAAGTCTGTTTCTCTTTGCTTGTCGAAAAATGTAAACAATCTTTTTATAACTTTTACAATATTATCAGTGAATAAAATACATTTACTATCCGATTTAAAAAGGTCTCAATTCTAAGCGATGAATTACCTATGCAGTTTGCGACTTATGTAATTATCTTATTTTGAAATGAATTATTATGGTAAAAACTAATTTTAAAAATTGTTTACAATATTCGACAAGCAAAAAAAACGGACTTTAGTCGCTTTTATGCCGCCAGATGTATTTAATGCTGTATATAAGTAAAATTAACGTACTTTTCAGTTTTCTATACCAGTGAGTAAGTAAGTATGAGAGAGCGTAATGCCTATTCGTTCTTTGTATTCAATTTATTCACTTTTACCTTATAAACATTTCAACATTGTGTCCGTGTTTTTTGTTGAGAGTTCAGAACATTTTGAGGTTTTTGGAAGGATATAAAAAAAAAAACTTAAGCTATGTTCTGAAAATACCTTTCTTGTATGCACTTATTCTACCAAGCCTATTATTATCACGCCTACACCATATCGTGTCGCCACTTAGTGCAAACTGATACATGTCAATATTTTCTCGAAGTCACGCAAGCACTTGACAAAAGCTCGGAATACACATTTTTCTTAATAATCCGGGCGTCATCACGTCACAGGTCCACATGATTTATCACGGAATAAATTCGTGTTACTAAGCATTCCATATTGACGGCAATTCCGATACAATTTTTAACCTTTATTGATAGATGGGGTGATAACATTTTTTCTTTAGCACCGGATGGTAGAGCTTTATTACGCATTATTACGGTTTTAGACAAGGATTGTTACTTCAAGTATTTTTTTTCGAAACTATAAAATATTTTGTACAAATAGTTTACGAAGTTCTTGGTAACTGTTATAAGAAAATTTTGAGAACATAAAGAACCTGTCAACTCCGTTTAAAAAGGTTGCGGTTATGGTTATTAAAGATCCTATAAATGGTCATTTTTGAACTGTGACGGCAATTGAGTCTAAGAGGGGTTTAATTGTGTCTTATTGCGGGAAAAGTTGTCGGAAAAACTATCTTTAACAAAAGCAACTAATTTAAGAAGTTACACAAGGGAGTTAGGCGCGGCAGTGACATCAGGTAACTTGCAAGCAATGCGGACGCGATTAAATAAAACCAGTCACCACTCAGTTAATATTTAACTCGGGGTTGAAATGACGTGAATTACTACTTACTTACACTGCATCGGAAATTAAATTTCTAACTGAACCGTACTGTAGCCGTACCTGAAACAAAATCGAAACGTTAGTATTTTGTTTTTTACAAAAATCGGTAACAAATGCTGGTGCTCAGTAAAATAGGGCTTCGAAAACTCTTGGATATTGTAGGTAGCAATGATTCAAGCGCACATATCATTTTACTAGCTCGGATCCATACGTTTTTAAGGCCCGCTTGCTTAAACTTAGCAGATAAGAGGTAACTGTTAACTAGTAATACTAGGGTTTCAGTCTGTGTCACAATCATTAGATAATGATTCAACTTGACCTTACAGTGCTTGGAAGTTAAATTGTGGACGTTCCATTGCGTAGTTAGCTTTCACAGTACTAATATATCCGTGTTTTTGTTGAGCTTTTGCTTTACTAACAATTAAAGCGATCGAGTTAGATAATACCTCTATCGTTCCGACGATCGTCTGCCGGATAAACGTTGGGAAGAATGGCTAAATAGGCTTTAGTTAGGTCATGTTGCTGGATTGTATCTCGTTGCTTAGTGAATCATACTAATTAAGAACAATCCTAGGGACTTACTAGACCAGCTTACTATGTATTGTTTTTTCTACTACATACGGTAACAACTTTTATTTGATAAAGCCTAAATACTAATAATAATGCGATTAATTTAATAAGTAGTATTCCTAATAAATATTGTAACTAACTGCAGGTAAATAAAAATACAGTCGTTTTTAATAAAAATAAAAATAGATCTAGATCACTAGAGTTTATCGAGTTACTTACATAATTAAATTACTACTAAACCGCGAACATATTATAATTACTTATATCTCTGGTGATATAGGAAAATGACGATTTCGTATAGTTATGTTACTATAACTAAATAACTGTGACCTGCAAGGTATATTGGCTTTGTGTTAAAATGTGAACATTTGTATTACCTAGAGTTAAATTACGTGCAATTATTGTTGTTTCATGTATTGTGATAAAATTTAACATTGAGCACTTAATTGATTTGTAAAGTTATTGTCTTAATAGCCGGAGATCGAATCTCTGAATATATTTGTACAATCGTATAATTGATGTTTGCCTTCCTGATTACTTTCGTGAAAAGTTGCTTTCGCTCTGATTTAATACAAAATAGAATATTTTTTGAGTTAAGCTTTTTTTGGATATTTTTTTTGATTCAGCTAGTAAATTGAAAATATAGTAAACAAAACTAAACAGAAATAATAGAATCAGTACCAGCTATTACCTGTTACAGTATACAGTGCCTGTTTAACTATCGATAGTTTGTCTAATTATTGATTTTCAGATGTGTCTTTTGATAATAAAAAGGCATTCGTTGCTACGGTAATTACACCGAAAGTGGCTTATCAATCAGCAGTACTTACTGATAAAAAAGCAAGGTAAGGATCGTAAGGTCCCACTGCTGGGCAAAGGCATTTTGAGCCATACTCCAATACTCGGGCTCAGTGCGGATTGGTGAAGCAAGCAAGATGTTATCAAGCCGCCCATACGGCTCAGGGTGCTCGTAGTGCAGTGGTATCAGCGTTTTGGTAGTGAAACTGAGGTCGGGCAACACTAGCGGATATCTAAGTTAAAAGGTTGAAGCAAATCTACCCACCCAGTCACGGTGACAGCACCATATCAACTCGAGGCGTTCAGTATTATTTGTATGAAACTCTATACTTCAAGGCATATCTATCAACTTCGTATCGTCATCACCTCGGATCGAGACCACCTCGGGACCCACTCTCGACTCGACTTGTTAAGTGGGCTCCAACCTTAAATATAATAGTACACAAATAGATAAATAGTCTCTTCTAAAGACGTAACTATTTCTTTGAGACGATTTAGTGTTTTATGATTTGAGTCAGAGAAATTTATTTCATACAATTTGGGCAATTAATATGTACTGTCTCATTTTTGAGGGTATCTTTGCAGCATAGAGATGTCACTTCTACTTGGGTGCTAAAGTGAGTACTCAAACTTCGGCATGAGTTCAATCAAAGCTTTGATGAAGTTAGCTTTGTACAAAAAGTTGATGTGTTCATACGAGTCAGTCGAAATTGAACGAAAAACTTTGCTGTAATCCTGATAAATGTCTTGACAAATTTTAATTAAAATGTATTACAGTATATTACAGTATTTGGGAGACGTGGAATAAGATAAGTTGGTAACAAAGTGGAAGACGCAGTTGATGAATTTGTAAACTTGTTGAAGTCGCGACCGCGGCCGCCGATACAGAAACCTTTGTTTGCAGTGATGGGAAATCTGATACACGTAACGAAAATGATTTAGTTTTCATTTAACTAAAACTGAATTTATTTATTTTTAAATGATACAAACAACACCCAGATGAGTGAAATGATTACACTTTAATGATATCCATATGACAGTTTTTTTTTACAACTTTAGGAACACAAAACAGAACAACATCATGAGAAATGCAACATAATAGTTTTATTAATTTAATAATATAACATATCGACAAAATCAAATGAATCAAAAATATTAAGTATTATCCCTCTGAAACGGGGCAATTTATCGTTAAATATGTCTATGTTCATGTGGTTTATTGTTAGAAGTTCATTGTATAGGCGACACATCCTGCGCTGGTAGTCTGATGCAACATTTTGGACATTTCGCGTAGACAACTTAAAAATTACAACTAATATTTGTATTTTTTAAGCTTCATTCGAAAATTCTTCTCGCACAATAAATACACGAAAACACTAATTTTGTTACGGCATTTTTCGAGCGCCACCTGGTGGTTTTACAGGGAACTATGTCGAGACTTCCGACACTGGTAACTGGAATAAAGGAAGATATGGCGTTTATGCAGATTTGTAGCGTGAAAGTTTTAAGAAGTTTTTTTTTTTTATAGAATTCGCTACTACTTGTACGGAAAATGAATTCTTGAATCAAACTAATTTTCAAAAAAAATCTTTAGGCTTTCTCAAGTTATTCGCATGTAAGCGCGGAATATAACAAACATTTAAATATAGTTAATATAAAACAAATTATTGAAATCGCTGGTCCCATCCCTAGTTGTAATCAAAAGTCGCAGAGGGCGGAACAATCGACTGATGTTCGGTCGGGCACCGCAGTTGTGACTCAGACAAGAACTAACTTACAAATTTATTCTCGGTTTTGGGCGGATTTCATAATATCTTTATCTCTAAAACAAATTTTGGGGCTTGGTCTTTCGTACTAGACACGCGATTAAAATAAATTGAATGCGAGAAGTGATGATATCTCATACTAATAGAACCTACTAAACAACCGGTCCAAATTACCTATACTGAAACCTATACCTATAAAGATGTAACGTTGTATATTTTTGTCTAAGTTCGCGTGAAACGAAAAGCTAAATGGATGTAGGACTCCAGTCCATATTTTGGCATAGATATAATGGATGCTGACACTGACATTTGTCAAGTGTGACAGCTGCTGTTTTTTCCGGTTCCGCCACTGTTGGTCGTGCGTCGGAGTGGAACGTGTGTTAATATGTAAAAAAATTTGTTAACGGGGCACGTCCCATTTATTTTGTAGTTTGATAGTTATTCCTGACGCCGCCAACATGTCAATTCGGATGAATTAATTTCGAAAATGATTTGATATAAATGACTGGAAAATGGTCTCAAATAGAAAAATTAGCATAAATGTTTAGTAATTAATTCAGAAATTATATGGCGAGCCAGCTGTTGCGGGTTTCGCTTTTGATATGTGTCTGTAAGTTGAACAGTCACAATTTTGTAATCATGTTGTAACCTCAGTGACCTTAGTAAGACCTTATTTAGACCTCATTGGGATTTTGGAAGTCAGATTTTCCTGATGGATGGATTTGCTTCTTGTCTGCTGTTTTGGGGATGGACCGGTATCGGTGAAATTTTGGGGTAACGTTGCAGAGTTGTTTGTAGTGTGATGCAACAAAGATTTGAAATAGTAACCTGCGTTGAAATCCGAGGTTGGTTTTCCTTGTATTTACTTTAACTTTAGTGAAAAGTGAGATAATTTAGCTATTAATTTGGGCATAACTTAGGAATCCCTTTGAGGATAAATTATGGAATCAATTAGGAAATTAAAGGTTTAAATTGGTGGTTTATCTTTGTTTAATTAGAAATTTGCGAACATAAGTATTTGTAATAGTATGGATATAAATGACTAAATTAGAACCTAACCTAGTCTCTACTGAATTCTGAGCTATTAAGTTTTGTATTTGACTATTTAAAGGTGTTAAAAGGTAGATGTGTAATAGCAAATTTGAATAAACTTTTGTTGCCAAATGCTATACCCGGATTTCTTTATTTCATTTGAATATTAGTACCTTTTAAACACCCTTTGACCACACTAGCCGGGAGTGACTGCGACAAACATATGAACCTACTAACCAGTAAAGTATACACAGTTTGTAAAGGCAAAACAACATCGTTGGTTCTTTATTATTATCACAAGTCGTATGTTTAGCATTTATTGATTTACTTCTTTAGCACTATTTCTCCAAGGCTCTATTCGAAAAAAATAAGCAGTGCTTACTAAAAGCTATCTATAAAAAATATTATTCTTCATCACAAACGACAAAAGCGCGGACTCGAAAAAAGCGTGACACAAAAGTGTATGTGGGCCGAGTTGCTCGAATTTTGCTTTGTTGTACGTTTCCATTATTTTTTAACCGACTTCATAAAAAGGAGGGGGTTATCAATTCGACTGTATGTTTTTTTTATGTATGTTACCTCATATCTCAGTCGTTTGTAGACCGAATCGAAAAATTTTTTCACCTACTTAGAGGGTGTACTTTCTAATTGGTCCCATTTTATACATTTTGGGATCTGATGATGGGATCTTGGTGTAATCGAGGGAAACCCTCAAATTTTCAAGGCACGTATAGTGTTTATTTTCTAGAATCTTAATGTTGATGTGTTGTTACGTCTGATAGTCTACATCTTGTGGGGCTGAGCTGATGGTGGAACTCCTTAACGCTTAGGAGTTCAGTAATTATAATGACGGAACATATGAAAGGTAATTTGTAGCTTCTTAAAAAATAAAATCATAAGGTATATACATACCCCCCCCCCCTTCTAATGTAATCACTAAATATGAAGAAATAAAATAAACTTAAAAAAAAAGTAAAAACCGACTTCAAAACCAAAATGCACTAAACAGTCTTAAATATACTCTTCACCATTGAAAGGTAAGGAATCCGTTTTAGGCAAACAATTTATTTTTGGAGTCGGTGCCATCACTTTGACCATCAAGCATCAACTATCTCAGCACCGACTCCAAAAAGAAATTGTTTGCCTAAAACGGATTCCTTTCCTTTCAATGGTGAAGAGTTTATTGAAGACTTTTTAGTGCATTTTGGTTTTGAAGTCGGTTTTTACTTTTTTTTAAGTTTATGTAATGGAAACGAACATAATATCGTTGAGGCCACCAATTGTATTGGATAACGTTTGAAGTTACATTTATTTTTACAAAAAAGTAGTAAAAGTTTGTTGTTGTAGAAGTAGTTTGTATAAGAAATTGGGAAGGAAAAAAGTACAACGTACGTAACATTAGGATATTGTCTGTGGTTCTGATACACTTATGATGATACAAGCGTGCTTATAATGGGTGTTATTATGTCTTGAATTAGTATTTGGTACAAACACACGTTAACTCTTTATTGCTTCGACGACACCCAATGTCCTAACACTGAACGAGTATTTATACTGCAGTTTAAAGAATACATGTCAACATGAAACAAGTTTTAACTATATTTAGCCGAAACATTTGGTGTAGTGACGAAGGCTGGCATAGTGGTGACTCTCCTGACCACTAAACCGTCGAGGGTTGGAATTTTGCAAGGCGCAAATGTTTGTGCAACGAGCACGAAGTACGAACATTTGTGAATGTAAATACTTAGGGGTAACATCCCTGTCATAATGGTTATCTGGTACTCGTAACACAAGAAAGAAAATCCCTTACTTTGAAACCACGATAATTGGTGTGTCTGGACAATATTTATTTATTTGACAATACACATTGCATAGGTACACTTACGTGTTGATAATTCATAACATTAATGAAGTATGCTACACGCAATCGAATGCCTTGCCACATTACGTTTCATGGCATGACCGAACGCTATCACAAATTCGTCCAAAGGATTTCAGACCGGGTAGAGGCCTAGCCTATCGAGGTAGGTGGGTCGACGTTGACAAATTGCGTCGCGTAGGTACCACGTCAAAGGAAATTATTTAAAACACTCGCTCCCACTCAATGTTACACTCATTTTCCACCTAAAAAACTTTCAGAAAGCAATATATTTTCGGTGTCTCGAGGTATGACTGGCTTTAAGGCGATATATTTAAAACGAGATACGGAGACTTCTTAACGATTTTTTTTTTATGTAAATGTTAATACTAGACGCGTTTGAATTAAACTTAATCGATTTTTTTTATGAACCGTAGGTTATAAACATTTTGAAAAGCACTCCAAAATGTTGATCTCTAAAATAAATGACTTGCAAATGAAAAACAAAATGCTTTTTGTCAATGAAACCGTAGAAGTTCCATTAGAGCCGCTATTTTATATTTCAAAAGTGTTCTGACGATTTTCATTGTTGGCTTCCCTCGTGGCAAATTACAAATTTATGTTTGGTGACAGTTTTTAATTCCTTACGTTTTCAGTAACAATGACACGTTTTCAGTATATTTTTTTTTCATTAATTATTTAACGGAATTCAGGAAGTAATTATTGCTGTGTTCACATAAAGTAAATGACGTTTTATTATCCTGTATAATAACTAGACCGGAATGTTCTCCGGTCGGCTCGGCTCTCGATTTTCATTATGACGTTGGATATGATTGATTGTCGATATGTGAGAGGTAGTCAACATACGCTATAATACCTGTTTGGTGAAATTATTGCGCAAACTTGTTGTTTTGGCGGAACATGACAAACAACAATAGCAATGTTGTAAGCATAATTGACAGTTTGATGATCGTGCTCCTTTTAACAGATTACGACAAAGCTTTTTTATGAGAATGTACGGTCAGCATCGTAACTACAAACATAAACAACTGTCGAAGTAATTATTGGTCCTGTTCTTAGTCTCTTGCAAACTTTGTCATTCCGAATGAGAAATGAGAAGATACGTAGAAAAACTAAGGTAACGGACATAGCCTTGAGAATCAGTAAGCTCAAGTGGCAATGGGCAAGGCACATAGCGCGAAGAACTGATGGCCGTTGGGGCAGGAAAGTTCTAGATTGGAGACCCTTCGACCTGAGAAGTAGCGTAGGACGTCCTCCGACAAGCTGGACAGACGACCTTGTAAAGATTGCAGGATCAAACTAGATGCAGACCGCTAGTGATCGGTCGCTGTGGAAAGCCGTTAGGGAGGCCTATGTTCAGCAGTGGACGTACTTTGGCTGATAATGATGATGGTGATAAAGCATTATTGACAGTTTAATGATCGTGCTCTTTTAAACAGATTATAACAAAGCTATTTATGAGAAGGTACGGTCAGAATTGTCACTAAAAACTTAGACAACTGTCAAAGTAATTATTGGTCACGTCCTTAGTCTCTGGCAAACTTTGTCATTTTGACATAAATCCGTTCCTTTTTGCTTGTCCAGTTTTGTAAACAATCTTGATGTTCCTTTTTACCGAAATAGTTCATTTTAAAATAAGATAAACACAAAACTCACCAACTACATAGATAATTCATCATTTAGCACTGAGATCTTTTTTAATCAAATAGTTAATGAGTTTTATTCTCATGTGTTATTTAAAAAGTTGTAAAAAGATTGTTTACATTATTCAACTAGCAAAGAAAACCAGAATTTGGTTTGATGGTGCACGTATTAAGCCTGATTTAAAATCAGTGAGTTGTTATTACTACGTATAGAGAAGCTATGCCAAGCAATAAATAAACAACATGTTTTCATCTGACATACTAGTTTTTGGTATGAATTCATTTATCTTAGGCCTGATTTTTCAGTAGTCAGATAAGAGATATTCTTCGAACAAATTACAATATGGCTACTTTGAAAACGTCACTTGATTGCCAGCCATTATACGTGACTGTCATTTTTTAAATCTGTCGCTTTATAATTTATCAGACTGATAAGTTTTATCTGACCATTGAAAAATCGGCCCTTACAAAAATAAAAGCGTGTATATTAAGTTATACATATAAGTTCGATTATACAGATTCAAAAAAGGAAACAATCTTATAAAAAAGATGAAATCACTAACAACAAATTACCACCTTACAAAACCCTTTCCAGACGCGTGTCTCGCGCAGGCGCCACTCGCGCGCGCTCGCACTGTCCCGAAAAGTTCCGTGACCTCTTGTCCGTGAGCGGTGTCTATGTGTGCGTTGGTCGAACGCGCTTTGTATATAGTTTGACTTCTGTACTACTATCCATATTTTGTGTCCTGAGTGACTATAGGATCTCGATGTGCTAGCTGGCACTGTAAGTTTTTAACTCGTTGTATAGCTCGAGATTTAAACGCAAAAGCATGAAGGACTTCATAACTGGAGGAGGAAAAGTGCTGCTGCGATATCGATCGATCAGTCATACTATTTATAGTCAGCTCCATTGGCAACAGAGTTTTGGCGCCCTTATATCAATAGAAAGTGCAAGCGAGACAGACTCAAGTTGACAACCAGCCGACTATTATGTACGTACTATATTTTGACAGGTATAGTATAAAGCTGAAGAGTTTGTTTGTTTGAACGCGCTTATCACTAAAATAATGCTCATAGCTCAAGTAGGTACGCACAACGCTCACTTACGCCAGCCGCTATGGTCACTGCACTGGACTCTGCGAGGAGGTTCTATCTAGGTCACCGTCGCCTAACCACCTCGACAACCAAAATCGCTTGCACCACGCATCGTCTTTTGCTTGAAGTGACGCCCGTTTTTGTGAGGTGTGTGCAAGCGATTTGCGTCGTTCAAGTCGTTAGGTGGCGGAGACCGTGACCACGAACCATGAAAATAGGTACCTACGTGTTCTGCGTTAAAACATTTTACTGGAAATCCGAAATGAACGCGAGCAACACCGCTGGGGTCCACTAGTCTTAGAAAATGAAGAAATCATCACTTTACTTTAACTGCTAGGAAAACTAATTACCCTTTTATCAGATTTCAGCTTGACATTCAGACTATAAAGCCGGGTCCCGAGGGTGATCGGGAAAAACGGCCGTAATGCATCACGGATGGAGAGCTATCTGTTCCACGGATAACAGAGTAATCGAGCTCTAATGTGCACATCTGAGAGATAAATAGGGGGTAGGGAAGGGGGGGGAGGGCAAAGCATCGCCAATATGAGTGTCATTATTAGGTTTTATTTGATGCACACACATTTGAGTGGTTGTAGCATGATGAGGTTTAAATTCTTTTGAGAAAAGTCACCAGTGTGCGTCTAGTATTAAGTGCTCGGTCGGAAGAAAAACTATACATTTACTAGCGGTCCCCCGCGGCGTCACCCTCATAAGTTTCGTAATATATTTCTACGCAAAACACATACATATTGTCATTGGAAGTGAGAGGCCAGAAACCATAGCGGTTAGCGCATGCGCATGTTATACTCCATCAGTGGTCATTTTTCGTGCGGAGTTATTTTAACACTGTGATGGGGGCTTCTATTATATTTATTAATATCAAATGATGTAAAGGGCATTTTTGTTCAAAATGAAACGCTCGTGATGATGATGTGATAAAACAGTCAACAACTCAGTTAGTAAGTAAGTCAGTCAATAACTATTTGTCATATGTTGTTTAAGGTATTGTCAGTATGAATAAAGTAAGGCGAACAATAGCCCTAAAAGTTAGGAAGTCAAAATTAGTGGTTTAAGTTTAAATCAGCCAGGCGACCGTTGAAATGGAATCTGGTAAATCTCCTATGGCCCCTCGACGTTGATTACTGGAGCACTCAATGTCCGGGGATAACGAATCAATCGGGGACAAATATGCGCTCCATTTGAGAGCAGCAGTTTCCGATGGAGACAAATTGGCCTCGGGCTGTCACATTAGGGTCCATTCTCACTTGATAGTGTAAGATAAATCAATAGCATTCTGATGACCTGCTCTGAATGTGACGACTTGAGAATTTAAAATAAACTTTAAAAAAAAATAAAAACCGACTTCAAAACCAAAATGCACTAAAAAGTCTTAAATAAACTCTTCACCATTGAAAGGAAAGGAAGTCGTTTTAGGCAAACAATTTCTTTTTGGAGTCGGTGCTGTGATAGTTGATGCTTGATGGTCAAAGTGATGGCACCGACTCCAAAAAGAAATTGTTTGCCTAAAACGACTTCCTTTCCTTTCAATGGTGAAGAGTTTATTTAAGACTTTTTAGTGCATTTTGGTTTTAAAGTCGGTTTTTATTTTTTTTAAAGTTTATTTTATTTCTTTATTTTTAGTGATTACATAAGAGGGGGGGAGGGAGTTGCACTTATGATTCTATTTTTTACGAAGCTACAAATTACCTATCATAAGTTTCGTCATTATAATTACTAAACTCCTAGGCGTTAAGGAGTTCCACCATCAGCTCAGCCCCACAAAATGTTGACTATCAGACGTAACAACACGTCAACATTAAGATTCTAGTAAAGAAACAGTATACGTGCATTTAAAATTTGAGGGTTTCTCTCGAATACACCAAGATCCCATCATCAGATCCCAAAATGGAAAAAATGGGACCAACTAGAAGGTATACCCTCTAAGTAGGTGAAAAAATTGTTCGATTCAGTCGACAAACGACTGAGATATGAGGTAACATACATAAAAAAAAAAATGATAAAAAAAAACATACAGTCGAATTGATAACCTCCTCCTTTTTTGAAGTCGGTTAATAAATGGATGTAATTTTTGAGCGAGTTCTGACTTTTTTAGTCGCACAGGAAATTATAATGCAGGAAAAGCATCTGTCAAGAAGAAAAAACATTTTTGCATTATTAATATTTTTGGGCTTCTTAACAGTCAAGTAGTATTTGCAAGTACAATAGTATAAAAAATGTTTACTGTTATGATAATGCAAATACAAATGAGTGTACAAAGTGACCGCGAGAGATGCCGCGAAGATAAATCATTAATAAGATATCCTGAAACAAACAATTTCAGCTGGTCTTGGCTTCGTCTTTCCGGTCATGTAAATTGCCCTGACCGTACTAAGCCACAGAGTAAATAGATTCATAAGTAGTATGAGTTATTAAGATTGAAATGATTTGCTGTTTTCCAGCGCTCGGGCCTACTTCAAGATTATGATACTGTAGACCAATTTCAATACCTTGTGTCAGTGACCACGAACAAAGGCACCAGTGAGACAGAGATGCGCAGACAAATTGCATGGGCATGCATGGGCATGGGAAAGACAACAATGACCCAAATGAGCAAACTGTGAAGAGACAGAATCATATCTTATCGGACTACGATACACTTCGCTCGCACACATGGCCATTGTTCTATTTGCCACAGAGACATGGACACTAAAAGCCGCGGACAAGCAACGGCTGGACGCCTTTGAAATGTGGTGTTGGCGCCGAATGCTACGAATACCTTGGACGGCCTTTCGTACAAATAAATATCTAAATCCACAGGGAACTGAAACTAGAGCATGAACAAGGACTGTCGACAACCTGCCTGCAGCGTATAGTGCGGTACTTTGGCCATATTGCGAGGAGAGATGGGGATAGTTTGGAACGCAGTCCAAAGCGAGGGTCGGATCAGCACCCTGAGCCAAATGGCAAACGCACAGTTTCGTATCAAATCTTCGCTCACGCTAACGCTGAATCAAAAACGCTAATAGATTGGTAGCCAAGATGAACGGAACGTGGCGATCGCTTATTCTTTTCAACCATTCGTTAAAAATTCGAACATTGTCTATGGTTGCGTTCGACGCCATACGCAAATGTCAAAGTCAAGTGTTGAAGTGACGTACGTTCAAATAAGTTTTAAAGCGCGCGCGGCGGACAGTCACGGACGAGAGCTCGTCGTAACTTCTGAAATTCTTTTAGAGTTGTTTTAATCTAATTTATATTTGTGAAAGTGTTATTTTGTGAAGTTTGGAAGCAGTGAGTATTATAAAAAAAAACTCCATTTCCGACGTTGAAAATTATAAAATTATTTTGCTTTAAATTTCCGCGAAGCGACGCCGGCGCAGGCAACTAACTACACGCTACTAACTACTTCGCGGAAATTTAAAGCAAAATAATTTTATAATTTTCAACTTAATAATGGATTTCCGCAAAGTAACGCCTGATTCCATTAATTATCCATTTCCGACTTTATTTATAAATTGTGTTTTTGATATTGAGTGCTATGTTTTAGTACAAAATAGTGTTGTTTATTTTATCTAACTATGAATTATCATTATGTTTTAGTAATGGTACCAGCAAGATTAGGAGCTAGCCCGGAACAATTTAGTGCATTAATAGAAATTATGGAAAGGTAGGTCTACCAACTACCTATACTTATTTTTGTGCATAGCACTTGAGTCTCCATACGATTAACATATATATATGTATCTCCGAGCGATTGAAAACACCGACCAGCGCCGTACTGCACCAAGCGACAGATCGCAGCCAATGGAAATTGTAAAAATCCGGAGTCACGATAATCAGCAATGAGTGACCGATTGAGAAGAAGAAGAAGAGTGAAGTGCGTACAATATACCAACTGAAAATAGAGTATCGTTGTTGCTGTTGTTTGACTAGCAGGTAAAGCTTGTAGCAAAAATACTGAATTTCTATTTGTAAACATGGACGATTACCTTTTTAAAATAAATAGTTTAGTTTTTCTATATGACAATAATGCACAGGCAATATTTGGTGAATTCACTTACCAAATTCGAGTTTCTAATCTACCTTTACATGTATTTTTTGTATAATTTAATAAGTTAAATAAAATAATGCCCTTCATACATACCTATTGTCAGTTGTAGACTTACCACATAAAGTTTACTCTGTGGCGTTGTGATGAATTCCAGCCCTTACTCTGTCCTGATGCAACGTAATAAATTGTGCTACTTTGCATAACGCATTATCTAAATAACTAGTTTGTTGCGGAGAACCTCGAAGACAAGAGCCATTTGTGGCTACTGGCAAAGGGCACACAAAAGGGGAAATGGTGTTTAAAAGAAAAATACATGATATAAGAAGGTGTATTAGGTTTTTCATTTCTGTAATTAGACCGAAATTTAAATATAAATATTAGCAAAATAAGTAAATTTAGAACTTATTGTCTAGAAAGTTTTGTTAAGAATAACCTGCAAAGTTCCGCAGATTTTTTACTAATTCTGATAAATTTTAAGGTGAGTCACGAGATTTAATGTAGCTATTTTGGAATATAAAATAATATCCGTGCGTTAAGGATGATTTCAATGCCCGAGTCGGCGGCACCGCTGGAATGGTTCTCGCGCACTCGGGCCCGAGTGCTTGGCTGGCGCTAACGAGTAATACTCGTAGTTCATGCATCGATGAATTAATGTTGTAGGCGTAGAATAAAAAAGAAATAGTTTTCCCTAAAACATCATACAATATAAATCTTCATGACGCAAAATGAACAACAGTTTATTTTTACTAAAAACTAAAACTTGCACGCAAAACATTTCTGCGAAGTTTAGATATGCGAGTTGCGAGAAGTTTGGACGCCATTATAAATACGACGCGTTAGTGAGACACTTGAGCGACGCAGAAAAACAAGTTTCCACCACAAATTAAATACATAGAGAAGTCCCACCCTATTTGGATGTGCTGAATTCGACAAACCGTTATTTAGGTTGGTCATCGAAGTTTATGTAATAAAGCTTTTTATGGGTGACGGGCGCCCCTTGTCATAGTATCAATATTTCAATTGTACAAATTATCAATTTGACTTTAGATTTTTGTTTCTGGATAATTGACTTGTGGATTTTAATTATTATTTGATTTTATTTTTATTTTATTTGCATGCTACTAACGTAAACTAACGATTACTAACAATTTACTATTTGAATTTGAATAGTCGTTGTGGAAGTCCTCACGAAAAAAAGAAAATTCCTTACTTCGTAACCAAGACAATTGGTGTGTTATCTGGCGCATTTTTTTATTTATTTATTTTTGACGCATCCAAAAATTTGAAGCCTGATCCTCCCATAGCTTGGAATCAGCAAGTGGAAGTAATTGAACGTCAGAAGATTGTCGCATTGTAGATCGTGTATCATTGCGTATTTGTGAAAACTTGCCTATAAGTGCACTATTACACTTATAAGTACACAATTATCGAATTTTTGATCATCTTTTAATCAGCCTACTGTTTAGAAAAACTCGATTGTATTCGCCAAGCTCAGAAAAACAAGTTTTTACAGAAGTTTCACAATAAAATGGGGTCTACTTTCATTTCAGCGCACGTTTGAAGGACGCTGTCAGGGGTTGTGAACCTGTGGCACGCGTAAGGGCACGTGGTGATTATGAAGATGTCTTGCAACTTATTTTTTGTTTAAGGCAACAGTAATACTTATAACTTCTTATTAATATTTATTTAGTACCGTTTCAGCAATTTATGTTAATTTGCTTTATTAAATGACTAGCGGTCCCCCGCGACTTCGTCCGCGCGTTTTAAATTTGCTCCCTCCCCTCCCGTCGCAGCGTCATGTTTTATATCCTTAAGCCATTCTCGATAAATAAGCTATCCAACACAAAAATATTTTTTCAAATCGTTCCAGCAGGTCCTGAGATAAGCGCGTTCAAACAAACAAACTCTTCAGCTTTATAATATATTAGCGCAAGCGCAAGTTGTAAGTTACTTAAGCTGCGAACATTATTTTGGTGCGGAGTTATGTTAAAACTGTGATAGCTCCTAAGATATTTATTGAAATCAAATGATATAAAAAGCAACTTGATTCTTAATGAAATGCTCGTGATGATGAATGTATTTATTTTGATAAGAATAAATACCTGTGTGTATAATACACCTCTTAAAATAATGCATTATTTTTTAACAAATTTATTAACATAAAAAAGGTTGTAGTAAGTTAACCATTAAAGATAGACATATGCTGTCGCGGACTTTATTATAGAACTCTTAATGCTGAACAATCCTGTCATACATGATTTTTGTGTAACTAAAGCGGTTTCCGCAGCGTATGCAGCGGAAGCTCTCAAAAGGAATATCTTTCTCCCGTTTTCGCAACATTTTTCATTTCTACTGTGGTCTTATGAGTCATATCCTTATGTTATATAGCCTAAAGCCTTCCTCGATAAATGGACTATCCAACGTAAAAATAATTTTTCAAATCGGGCCAGCAGTTTTTGAGATTAGCGCGTTCAAACAAACAAACAAACTCTTCAGCTTTATAATATTAGTATAGATATCATGTATTATATCATTTCTTTTACTTCCTAAAAGGTACTTATCAAGCAGTAGTTAATCAGGCTCCTAGCATCTGTAAAGGCGTAACTTTACGGATAATTAACAAATTACGATAATAAATCGTTCCATGTGAGATCTATATAATAGAAATTAATATGCTGCAGGCCGTTTTAAACTCGAAATTACTTAAAATGTTTAGTTTTGTGATTTAGCTTTATATGAAAGCCAAAAAAGTTAAAAATACATATAAATTTTCGAAAGGTTCTCGACTCCTGTCCTAGGGTCGTCATAGTAACACGTACTTGTGTGTTAAGAATAGTGTCTTGTTGATAATTCAGCAATGTACTGCGGACCCAGCCTTTATTGACCGTACGCTGCGCGAAACGAATTTCTAAACTCTGATAGCGCTATATTTTTTGATTTTGGTAAAAAAGGAATTGAGATCAAACAACGATACAAAAAAGTTTCAGGATAAGCTTAGATATTGCACATAAGTAAATATTGCAATAAATTTTATCTCTAACGCAATTCGTAAGATTAAATTAACAGTTTTCTCCCATCACTTTATAGTTCTCAATAGATGGCATTGGGATAGCTTAAGAAACTTTTTTTACGTTGGCGGAAAACCATAGACAATAAAGAAAGTGCCTAAAAGAATATGGTAAAATGCGTAAATAACCTTTAGACTTATTAAGATACTTATTTTATTCAATATAAAGTCTTTTAGTTACTGAAGGTATACATTACTTGTTTAACTGTTTATTATTTACGTTGGCAAAAAGCAATAACCCTCTGCTGTATTACTGCACCTATATAACAAATTACGTTTAAAATGTTATTTCCTAAAGTAAGCGCCATCTATCGATGATATAAACATATATTGACAAGAAAATTGCTTATTAGAATTTCTTAACCTTTTAAAATCCTAGGTAATATCAACTGGGGGTGTAATGACATTTCGAAATGTCATGCGGTCGTTTTTTGCCGAATTCAAAAGAAAGGAGGTAATTATTATAATTACTAATTAATAACAGTGTGAGGTTCACGGCTTACTGATTGGTAACAAATAATCCTGACCGGTAAACCTGACTTTTTAATTAGTTGGTTTAAAGCAATACAGTACTTACTATCAATCTACTAGGTTTTTTTTTTGAATGATTCTTCAAACAGTACCACACTTATCTCAAAAAATAAACTTGTAACTCTCACTTATTCTTATTCACAAAGTAATTCAACTGTTTCCCGTTGCGGAATGAATTACGAGTTCCATTCGGTGGCCGCTCGCGGAGAGGAGATATGGGCTCGTTTGGGAGTACGGGGCTGCGGCTGAGATTCGTACCTGTGCCCCATCAATTATTGCGATCTGCTTGTGAATATGGGCTTAAGGATTGAGTGTCTGTTTCAAAGACTGATACATACTCACCTTTTTAGGGCTGGTGGGTAACGCGTCTTTTTACATGTACCAGCATTAAGAATTAACAAACTGACAGCAACTAAAAGGTGTTACGACCTCCGTGGTGTAGTGACTCAAGGACGCTGGGTTTGAACGCGTTGACGCTCTGCGGTTCCGGGTTCGATTTCTGGTCAAGTACATGTAGATTTTTTAATACTGTCTCGTGACCCGGTGTTGTGGCAGTGACATTACGTTTTGTGTCTGATTTCCATAGCACAAGTGCATTTAGCTACTTACTTTGGGATCTGAGCAATGCACACGCATTGCTCTAATTTGTATACAACATTTATATTTATTTATTCAGCTTGTTTCAAAGTAAAAATAACTTTTTCAATGCATGTCAATTGTTACTGTAAGATAACAGTAGGTTAAATACTATCTTAACTAATTCAGCATTTATTTCTCAGTTGAACAATTTTTAAAACTTTAAACTAAATAACACAATTGTTGTTATTCGTGTCTTTATAGTTGCAAAATGGAATACGTTAGCTTTTGTTAAATTATTGTGATATTAGTACAAATATTATTTCATGTATAGGGCCTTGAAGTCAAAGCCTTAACTAAATATAACATCTAAATAATTATGTGCGTAAATAAAATGCACCGATTCCTACAAATGTTAACGGAGTCAGTTGGATTCACGGTAGATACGTTGACGGCTAAAAGGATGCAGCTCTTCATACCAAGGATAAGTGATGACTGCGATTCAAAACGTACTTTTAATGTACCATTAACGGTAGCTCAACGCTTCACATTTGACGTTTCAAAGTTTTTCTTTCTGCGCATAGAGTCAGGCTACATGTGAAAGTAACGTGATACTTATAAGTGTGAGTAACAGTAGTTTTGGTGAGTAGGTGCTACTTTACCTATTAGTAGAATTTAAATTAGTAGAATTAAAATTTCAGTAAAAAGGCATTCGATACTCATTCAGAGGTACAATTTAAAATTGAACTTATACTACTGTTGTAGTAGTGTGTGTGTCAAAAATATATCAAACTCTATGCAAAGTAACCTTTGTTCGGTTTAAGTAGCTTATGGTTGTAAGCTTGTCAAATTATTGTTAAAGCGCGCCAAGGAAAATTAACTTCCACAAAAAAGACATGATCACGTTACCTGAAAATGTTGCTCTACAAAATATTGTGACACAGATTGCAATTTGGAATTGCGGGTAGTTGAATAGTTAGCGAGCGTTTACGAGCGCGCTTGGCCGTATTTAGCGCTAACTCTCAGCAATTACATACCTAAATGGGATAAATTGTAAACTCTGGCAGACTTTTTGCCATGATATGTGGGCTATGATGCAAAGTGTGGGTGTATGCTGTCGTTGGATTTTGAAAATTGACAAACTTTATATAGAGTCCGATACTCCTTATACTACTTTAGCTATATGTAACGGAACTTGAAAGTAATGAAAAGATTGAGAGAGTAGAAGACACCGATAAGATGGACAAACGACCATGTGAATATCGCAGGATCACACTGGATGCGGACCTTCCGATCGGTCGCTGTGGAAAACCGTGGAGAAGGCCTTTGTTCAGCAGTGGATGTCCTTTGGCTGATATGATGATCAATATGATTATGATACATAAAACTCCTATAATTAGGGTTTACTCGTACTCGTACGTATTTTATTCAATTCCGTTACTTGTGCTGCTGGTAGTTAGAGTTAGTTGTGGTACCAAATATGCTTTTTCTTATTTAATATAAATTAAAACTAGGTACATATGTCAATGTCAATAACTCTTTAATAAACATCAGCGCTGATAAGACCGACCCATGTATAAGAAGTTATGTTTAAATGGACCACACACGTAAGCCTGTAACTTGAAACAAAAGCTCAATAAATATTATAAAACTCGAATATGTTGTCAGATTGTCACATGATACTCCATATCTCATAGCTTCGAATCTATTTGCATGTTTCGGAAGCTGTGTACCCAGGATAATAGTGGCCCAATTAGTGTCATGTTCACACTAAACTCGGGGTTCCACTGTGGTTGCAATCATGGTGTCTGTTTTGTTCGCTCCCATGTTTACGAGTAGGTATAGTGTTCAGTATCAATATGAAACGCAATCAGAATGAAGTGCTTCAGTTTGAAGTTAATTAAAATAAATTATGAGTAAAGGGTAGAAAAGTCCTAGATTCATATATCATTGAATAGTTCTTTCATAATGATTGTGAAGCTGCTAACATAAATTGAATTAATTGATAAAGTCGCGTTTCCGTAACATTCAGTTTTAAAAGTCAAATTTTTGTTAGAGTCCAATGTGCCCATCTTCTCCCAGCTAAACAGTAGTAGGTAAATACGTGAAAAAAATACAGCACTACTAGCATAAACGATGAATTTAGAAGGAAAACTATTACGGTTGTAATAAGTAAACAAATAACAGAGTATTAGTCCGTAGACTTATAGCAAAATAATTTTCATGTAAATCTTCATTTAATTTTTTTCCTCCAAAATGCGTTAAGATATCACACAAAAACTGTAGTTAATTATTGGTATTGATTGTTTTTTAAGATGTAGATAAATCAAAATTGTGAATCATCGTTATCAAAAGATATAACAGGTTTTGTCTCAAAATTTTATTATTTTAATTTTATTTTATGGAAAGGGATTCAAATGCTTATTCCATGATTTACAGGTCATTTTAGGGCAACAAAAGTTACATACATTGTGGATACGGATCCCTTCGTGTGCGATTCGAATCCGGCTCGCACTTGGCCGGTTTAATGTTCATAAATTTGATGAGATTTTAAATAGGAATTTTTAAAGTTGTTTTGATGCTGACGGGTATTTTCGGATATATTCTTATCAAAATAAACAAAATGTTCATCTTAAGCATTTTATTTGAAACAAACTTGCCGTTTACATAATTTGTATTAAATAAATATCTTAAAATATTTAGTATTATACGGTAACTTATAACTGCGGGTATTTATTAGTCTGCCAATTCCTTGACTCTTTCGGCTTTAGTCCACAGCTGCAGTCTATTTTGTAAACCCCCGGAGTTTGAAAAGGCAATACGTCCTTAGGCGATCGTAGTGTTGTGATTTAAAAATAAATATAATTATGTTGTTTAAAAATGTAATATCTAAAATTATTAGATTGTTCTTAACATTATATAATATTAAATATCCATTCATTTTTATTAGCCGTAAGAGGAAATCCGGTTGTATTGGCACTCTTTGGTTTAAATTAAATGCAATCGGATGATCAGCTACTAACGCCATCTATTTTTACCCTGTAAAATACTCAAATAAAAACTGAACCGGATATCTACCTTACAGCGCCATCTATAAATAGTTTTTGTTAAAATATTAAAATCCAACCGGATGTCCACCTAACAGCGCCACCTATAAATACCTTTACTGTAAATTAATAAATTCTAACTATTGTAATTCTAATGATATTTTTACACAGTAATGCCATCTGTAAATCGTATTTATTAAAATAG
This sequence comes from Pyrausta purpuralis, assembly GCA_963924145.1. Lineage (NCBI taxonomy): Eukaryota > Metazoa > Arthropoda > Insecta > Lepidoptera > Crambidae > Pyrausta > Pyrausta purpuralis. The sequence continues at coordinate 7,421,727 of OZ001645.1, forward strand.
TGACATTTTAACGGATATCCGACTTAAAATAGTCATATTGTAATTTAAATTGCTTAAATAAATGTGAAACGGATATCTGACTACTAACGCCATCTGTAAAACTTAGTTTTAGACTATAAAAGCACATGCAAGCCAAAAGTATGGCAGTTTTTCGTAAGGGTTAGAGTGATATACTTCGTAGTATCGAAAGTGTAGCGATTATAATTAAATACTGTGGAATTAAATATAATTGGTGATTGCAATAAACATTGAAGTGTGAAAAGGAGTTTTATTTTACAAAACTTCAGAAGCGGCACGCTATCTGCAGCCCACAAGGTACGCTAAAGTTTATTTTTATTTCAATCAAAGTGTTCAAAATAGGTATTCTTAATATTAGTTATAATTTCTCAGCAAATACGGTGTTGTGAAGCGGGAATAACATTTTGTAACGTTGTATATTTTTATATAAGTTCGCGTGAAACGAAAAGCTAAATGGATGTAGGACTCCAGTCCATATTTTGGCATAGATATGATGACACTGACATTTGTCAAGTGTGACAGCTGCTTTTTTCCGGTTCCGCACTGTTGGTCGTGCGTCGGAGTGGAACGTTTGTTATAATAATGTATTAGAAGTGAAAATTATAATGGGGCACGCCCCAAATTATTTTGTAGTTTGATAGTTATTCCTGGTAAGTATCTGCAGAAAGGTTGGCGTTGATTTTTGTTCGTTGCGAGACATTTCTTAGAGTCTGAGCACATGGTTCTTTTTATCGTTTCAGACGCCGCCAACATGTCAATTTGGATGAATTAATTTCGAAAATGATTTGATATAAATGACTGGAAAAATGGTAAGTATGTTGAGAAACTCCTTTGGAAATCCTTGTAAAGAAAATGTAGCCTACCTACATCTGGGCATATTGTATTGAGAGTTGTAATTTTTATCATTTCAGGTCTCAAATAGAATAATTAGCATAAATGTTTAGTAATCAATTCAGAAATTATATGGCGAGCCAGCTTTTGCAGGTATTAAATTGGTTTATTATAGATTTCATAAATAGGGTGATGAAAAGTATAACCACCCTCACTTAGAAAAAAAAAATTGGTTGTTAACTAGAACTTTCTTTTATTTCTAGGTTTCGCTTTTGATATGTGTCTGTAAGTTGAACAGTCACAATTTGGTGATCATGTTGTAACCTCAGGTAAATATTTATTATGAAAAGTTAGTGTTTTTTAACTTTTACTTTGGTTTGTGCGTTGAACTAACCTTTTGTAAATTCTTTTCAGTGACCTTACTTAGACCTTACTAAGACCTTACTTAGACCTCATTTGGATTAATTTTTGAAGTCAGAACTTCCTTATGGATTGATTGGCTTCTTGTCTGCTGTTTTGAGGAAGGATCGGTATCGGTGAAATTTTGGGGTAATGTTGCAGAATTGTTTGTAGTTTGATGCAACAAAGATTTGAAATAGTAACCTCCGTTGAAATCCAAGGTTGGTTTTCTTGTATTTACTTAAACTTAGGAAAAGTGGGATAATTTAGCTAACAATTTAGGCATAATTTAGGAATCCCTTTGAGGATGAATTTTGGAATTTATTTAGGTAATTAAACTCTTAAATTGGTGGTTTATCTTTATTTAATTAGAAATTTGTGAACATTAAGATTTGTAATAGTATAGATATTGATAACTAAATTAGAACCTAACCTAGTCTCTACTGTATTCTGAGCTATTAAGTTTTGTATTTGATTTTTTTGAAGGTGTTAAAAGGTAATTGTGAAATAGCAAATTTGAATAAACTTTTGTTGCCAAATGCTATACCCGGATTTCTTTATTTCATTCGAATATTAGTACCTTTTAAACACCCTTTGTCCACACTAGCCGGGAGTGACTGCGACAATTTGGTCAGGCTACTCTTGATAATGTTATTTTTTCATGCTGGAATCATTTGGTCAGGGCTACACTCTGACAATGATTTCAGCGTTTTAAAATGTAACAGCACCGTGTTTAAGATTGTGAACGTTGAAGTGTTGGATGGCTCTCGGTCGAGACAACTCTTCGGCAGTGCTATTCCGACATCATCGTACCAGATTATTATTACGAATGTTCGGTCAAGGCTACTCCTTGATAATATTCTTATAATGCTCTGGTCACGTATTGATGTTCACAATTTTGCTTGTCGAAATAATTCGGTTGAAAATACATGCTAATAGTAAATACTACTTTTAGTAAAAAAAAAATAAGATTGCTTTTAAGATCTTGATAATGTATTCTAAACCGCTTGGTCGAGGCTACTCTTCGACAGCACTATGCCGGGTTATCACAAGGTACATTTGGTCAAGGCTACACCTTGATAATGTCCTGCGATATCACTAGTAATGTTATGCATGATCAAGGTTTTAAATGCAGTCTACATTTAATAGTTATATGAGCTAATATCATTTACTTTGGAAGGCTAGACGCGCCTTTTGTTTGCATGGCTGTCACGTACAAGGCTAGAGGCGCCTTTTACCTACAAGGCTATATGCGCCTTTTACCTACAAGGCTATATGCGCCTTTTGCCTACAAGGCTAGATGCGCCTTTTACCTACAAGGCTATATGCGCCTTTTACCTACAAGGCTAGATGCGCCTTTTGCCTACAAGGCTAGATGCGCCTTTTACCTACAAGGCTATATGCGCCTTTTACCTACAAGGCTATATGCGCCTTTTACCTACAAGGCTAGATGCGCCTTTTACCTACAAGGCTATATGCGCCTTTTACCTACAAGGCTAGATGCGCCTTTTACCTACAAGGCTAGATGCGCCTTTTACCTACAAGGCTATATGCGCCTTTTACCTACAAGGCTAGATGCGCCTTTTACCTACAAGGCTAGATGCGCCTTTTACCTACAAGGCTAGATGCGCCTTTGACCTAAAAGGCTAGACGCGCCTTCAACCTTTAAGGCTATATGCGCCTTAGTTTGCATATCTTATTAATGATTATGATTTCTTTACTTTTAATCTATAGAATTAATTATGAATAAATTATATATGACTTTTGACCTTAAGAGTTAGTTATGAAAGTTTGCATATCTTATTAATGACTTTATGATTTCTTGACTTCTAATCTCGAGAATTAGTTATGAATAATTTATATATGACTTTTTACCTTAAAAAGTAGTTATCAATAACTTATATGACTTTTGGATCTTAAGAATTAGTTATGGATGATTTAAATGACTATTGAGTCGGTTACTTATACATCTCTTTTTATCTTGAGGTTAATATGGATGAAGAAGCCGGCATGAAAGGTGGAGGACGTCGACGTCGAAGAAAAGAAACCTGGGCATCAAAGTCTGCTGCGAAAATTCGCCGGACTACTCGTAATTCGCCCTCGTCGTGGACTGTGGAGGAGATCGACGTCGCGCCAAGCACCAGTGTCAGGTCAGAACTTCCAACTGATTCGAATAAATGTAGTATGCAATCTGATGGTACAACACAGAGTTTCAGTGTTGATGACGTAGCAAAACTTTTATCATCTATCAAAAATAACGACAAGCAAAGGTCAAACTTTATGAATAACAATCAACTTAACAATGTCATACCAGAGTTTGATCCCTCGAGCAAAACTCAAAGTGTGGAAGGGTGGATCAGGAAGGTCAATGAGTGTGCCAGTATCTACGATTGGGATGGGAGGCAAACCGTGCATTTTGCTCTGCAAAAATTTATTGGATTAGCTAAAAAGTGGTACGAGGCATTACCGTCTGTCAATTTCACATGGGATGAGTGGCAAGTAAAACTTAAGCGGGCGTTTCCGAGTGAGCAAAATTACGGTCGGCTTCTCGAAGAGATGCTGGCACGTACTTCACGGAATAACGAGTGTTTACGCGAATACTTTTATGATAAACTCACACTGTTAAACAGATGCGAAATAAGTGGTAAAAAAGCCGTGGACTGTGTTATTCATGGGATAAATGATAAATCTATCAGGAATGGTGCTCAAGCCTTGAATTGTACGGAACCGGAAGATCTTTTGAATTTTCTCAATTCTCAACGTCCTTCTGATAACTCTTTTGCCAAGAAACGTAGCGATAATAATGGGGCCACTCGGCCCAGTACATCGGCTTCAAGCGAAAGCAATAGCTACGCACCGGTTTGTTTCAATTGTAAAACTAAAGGTCATACTTACGTCAAATGTCCGAATCCGTTAATCAAATGCCAAATGTCAACGTGTAGGGCATGTTGAAGCCGATTGTAGATTTCCTACGTCTGTTCGAAGTTCTGAAAATAAAACTACGTCAGATTCACGCAAAACACTGACTATTTCCCCCCAGAATAATAGTAACGATAAGTTCTTTAAAAAAATTGAAGCCAATGGTCAAACATTTGTTGCTTATATAGATTTCGGTAGCGAGTGCAGTTTAATGCGAGCATCTGACGCAGAAACATTGCAACTAAAGAAGTCTTTAGAGAACTTGCCTGCAATTAAGGGTTTTGGAAATTCCTCGGTTATTCCACTTTATAAAAGCGCGATTTCTTTGAAATTGGATGAGGTCGAAGCTGTGGTAGAAGTCCTCGTAGTCAATGATGAGTTCATGCAAACTCCTCTTTTAGTTGGACAAGATTTCACTGAGCTACCTTTCGTCACAGTCATGAAAGACAATACTAAATTACTTTTCTACAAAAGTTCGTGTGATGATTCTTGTACTCAAGACAACCACTTTAAATTGACTGTCACAACATCTATTAGCGTGCAAAATATTGGGTTAGTTGAAATTTCGGTAGATGATTCTTCTTTTTCCGGAGACTTATATGTTGAAGGGTACAACTGTGCAGAGCCTGGTAATGAGTATCATTTGCATCAAGGGGTATATCGCATTAAGGATGGCAAGGGACTACTGGTACTTACCAATCTTTCGCCCGGGACGTTAACCCTTGAACCAGATTCTCTAATAGCTAGGGCTACACGCCAGATAGAGAAAGATGTTTGCCATGTGAACAGGATCCTTAAGGATGTGTCGACATTAGAGCCTTTACAAAAATCGGATATTAAGGTTGGTGAAAATGTTGACTGTACGGTAGTTGACAAATTGTTTCAGTTGCTGCAGTCTTATCGGGACTGTTTTGCCCTTGACCTAAGTGAAATAGGGTGTGCCAAAGACGTTTCGATGACCATCGATTTAGTCGATGATCGGCCTGTCGTTCACAGACCATATAGATTGTCTTACTCCGAAAGAGAGCAAGTTCGTGCTATCGTTTAAGATTTACTTGATAACGATATCATTCAAGAATCTTCTTCTGACTATGCAAGTCCTATTCTTATGGTCAAGAAAAAGACAGGCGAGCAGCGATTGTGTGTAGACTTCAGGGCAGTAAACAGTAAGACTCGAAAGGACTGCTTTCCACTCCCACTTATAGAGGATCAGCTGACAAATTTAAGTGGTAATGCTTTCTTCACTACGTTGGACTTAGCCTCAGGCTATTATCAGGTTCCAATGTCTGAAGAAAGCCAGCGAATCACTGCTTTTGTCACGCCTGATGGGCATTATGAGTTTAAAAGAATGCCCTTTGGTTTAGCCAATGCACCAGCCGTATTCCAAAAAATTTATAAATAAAATGCTTGGCGCTAAAAGGTTCGAGTCAGCTCTTGCATATCTAGACGATATTTTGGTACCATCAAAAGATTTAGAACAAGGTTTTACAAGACTGGAAGAGGTTCTAAAACTTTTGCGCCATAATGGACTGACGCTAAAACTCTCCAAGTGTAGGTTTTTTGACAATACTATAAATTACCTAGGCCACGAGATATCTTCCAACGGAGTTAGGCCCGATGAAACCAAAGTTGCGGCTGTAAAACATTTTCCCGTCCCAAAGTCTGTGCATGAAGTTAGACAGTTTTTAGGCCTAGCGAGCTACTTTCGCAAGTTTATCCGTAGTTTTGGAGAAATTGCTAGACCTCTGACGAATTTATTAAAAAAAGATGTTCCCTTTCGCTGGAGTGAAGTTGAGAGTCACGCGTTTGATCTTCTAAAAGACAAGCTAATAGAACGCCCCATTTTGTCACTATACGATCCCAAACTTGAGACGGAGCTTCATACCGATGCCAGTTCTCTAGGTGTTGGAGGAATTTTGTTACAATGGAAGGAGAACCCTCGTGTTCTGAAACCCGTAGCTTATTATAGTCGACAAACCACACCAGAAGAACGGCATCTTCACTCTTATGAGTTGGAAACTCTCGCAATAGTTTGTTCTTTGCGAAAGTTTCGAGTTTATCTCCTAGGCATTCACTTTAAAGTAGTCACGGATTGCCATGCACTCAGAACAACCCTTATAAAACGAGACTTAGTCCCACGAATTGCGCGGTGGTGGCTACAAATTAGCGAATTCACCTTCGAAATCGAATACAGACCGGGTACTCAAATGACTCACGTTGATGCGTTGAGCCGAAATACGAATCTTAGCGAACTGACAACAGACTCTAACGTTACTGTTTATAATATAGAAAAAGAACACTGGCTTCTATCGCTTCAAATGGCGGACCCGGACATATCGCGAATTGTGAAAATACTAAAACCAAGCACTGACGAAGAGGTTAAGGATATAAAAAAACATTTTGTTATCAAAAACAATAAGTTATATAGGAGAGTAGGAGATAAATTGTGCCTCGTTGTACCCCGTGGCGCCCGCTTCCAAATCTGTCGATCAAATCATGATGATTTAGGTCATATGGGCATCACAAAAACGGTTGAGAAAATTCAGGACAACTTCTGGTTCCCAAAGTTACGGCGATTTGTAAGAAAATATGTTGAATCATGTTTACAGTGTGCATACAATAAAGATAGTACTGCCAAACAGAAAACCGGTCACCTTTACCCTATTCAAAAGGTAGACATTCCTTTTCACACCATACATATCGACCACCTCGGTCCTTTCACAAAAAGCAAGAAAGGGAATATCTACATTTTGACTATCGTTGACGGCTTTACAAAGTATATGTTTGCGAAACCCGTGAAAAGTACAAAAACTAAACACACTTTAAAAGTTTTACAAGATTTATTTTCTGATTTTGGTTTGCCCTCAAGGATTATTTCTGACAGAGGTACGTCTTTTACTTCAACAGCATTTCAAAAATTTTGCCACACTCACGGCATTAAACATATACTTAACGCAGTTGCATGTCCCCGTGCTAACGGCCAAGCCGAGCGGTTCAACCAAACGATCTTGCAAGCTATGAGTAAGTTAAATATTAATACTGACGAACGCGACTGGGACATGCAACTAGGACAAGTACAATGGGGAATCAATAATACAATTAATTCCACAACTAAAAAGACTGCATCGGAGGCTTTGTTTGGTGTCAAGCTTAGAGATAGTATTTTGAACAAACTTGATATCGGTGAGGAAAATTTACCGGCAGACCTACAAGTAATTCGGCAAGAAGTAGATCGCAATATACAGTCAAGTCAGGAAAAACAAAAACGTCAATATGATGCTAACAGAATCCCCGCTGCAGTCTTTAAGAAAGGTGACTTAGTGAAAATAACCAGAACGAATTTCAAAAATCATGGCAATAGCAAGAAATTATTATCTAAGTTCATTGGACCATATAGAGTAGTCGAATCACTGGGAAATGATAGGTACAAAATTGCTGATGTTCCAGGATTCAGTAATAAGAAAAAGAAGTTTGAGAGTGTCGTTGCAGCAGATAGAATTCGGCCCTGGATAAATTTGGGAACTTTAAATTCTTTTAAAATGTTAGATGAAAGTTCGAATGAATCAAATGGCGACAGTGAAGATGATTTACCATTGGTCATGTTGCAACGACAAAATCAAACTGCACACGCTGTAAATAATTTAACATCATAAATTAAACTCGAATGTTGTGATTTAAGAGTGTGCACCGGGAGGTTGCACGAATTAGGACGGCCGAATGTTGTGATTTAAAAATAAATATAATTATGTTGTTAAAAAATGTAATATCTAAAATTATTAGATTGTTCTTAACATTATATAATATTAAATATCCATTCATTTTTATTAGCCGTAAGAGGAAATCCGGTTGTATTGGCACTCTTTGGTTTAAATTAAATGCAATCGGATGATCAGCTACTAACGCCATCTATTTTTACCCTGTAAATTACTCAAATAAAAACTGAACCGGATATCTACCTTACAGCGCCATCTATAAATAGTTTTTGTTAAAATATTAAAATCCAACCGGATGTCCACCTAACAGCGCCACCTATAAATACCTTTACTGTAAATTAATAAATTCTAACTATTGTAATTCTAATGATATTTTTACACAGTAATGCCATCTGTAAATCGTATTTATTAAAATAGTGACATTTTAACGGATATCCGACTTAAAATAGTCATATTGTAATTTAAATTGCTTAAATAAATGTGAAACGGATATCTGACTACTAACGCCATCTGTAAAACTTAGTTTTAGACTATAAAAGCACATGCAAGCCAAAAGTATGGCAGTTTTTCGTAAGGGTTAGAGTGATATACTTCGTAGTATCGAAAGTGTAGCGATTATAATTAAATACTGTGGAATTAAATATAAGTGGTGATTGCAATAAACATTGAAGAGTGAAAAGGAGTTTTATTTTACAAAAGTAGTATTGTGTTGTTCTCCATCTCATAAGTGAATTTTATTTTCGGATCGATGGAATTCAGGTGGTCAACGCAAAAGTTAAAAAAATAATATATTATACGGTAAATCTAAAATTTATATAAAAAGTTGATACATAAATTTGTGAGGCACACAGTGACTTATAGAATTCGCTTCAATGATGATTTCACCCTGTTACGTTCAATTTATTCATATAAGTATTGACGTAAACGTTACTTAATTTGAAATCGAAAGTAAATATTGATCTCTGCCTTTCCGTTCAGCAATGTTATTTTAATAAACAATACTGCTTGTGATTCCTTTGTTTATCTTTCATAAATGATCAATGCTTGCCTTGAGCGAATTCGCGTAAATTTCAAAGGAAAATGTTTCCAAACCAATCCTAACTTTATATCCCTACCAGAAAATTTCAATAGTCAAAGCAGCAATGAAACATTAAATTAATACATTTAATTACACCTAGGGTTCATTTTAACAACGTCAGATAGAACTTATTCGACCAAATAAATATAAAACGACCGATTTTAAAAATGACGTACAGGTGGCTTTTTGAGTTTGGCGTTTTGTATTATATTCGACGCATATTCCTTAGCTGACGTTAATAAAATAGGGCCTTGATTTCAGAGACAAAGAATATTAGTTATTGTTTATCTCAAATTTTAATATAGAGTTGTATGTAAACTCTATTTGCTTGGAATTGTAACGTAAGTTCCCGTACATAAAACAAATTGGATTTTCATTGTCAAAAAATAATCAATATTATATATTTTATTAGATCTTTATTTTCAAAGCTCAAGCCTCGGATAGACAGTGAACGAAGCTAAGTTATTCGTGAATTCTAACAAGACAAGTCGACCGAATAGTGGTTGGTATGGAAAAGAAACAGAAATCTATTACTTGCTGGAGATTGATGAATATAGATGAGAGGAAGTGTGTTTTATTGGCTCTCGGGAGTCCGACGATGTCCGTTACATGCTAGAGAGGTCGTCATCGTTGTGTCGATATATCTAATTAGCAATAGTTAACACAGCAATTTGTCTTATTAGAACCTTAGGTAAAAATCTACGTAGTTTACACAAATATACCGTGATTACAATAAGTTAAAGTTTGTGAATCGTATGAATCTGTAATTAAATTCAAGCTTACATTAAAAAACATTTACACTCTAAAGTTTCAAAAGTATTTCGTTTTCAAAATACGATTACATAGATTTTAGCGCCAGAAGACGTTAAATCGTTATCGTGAGCTTAGCGAATAATATTAAACAGAATAATACAGTAAAATTTTAAAGAATCAGAATAATCCCATTATACATGCTTTTTCTTGATCAAGTAAAGTTTAAACAGCAACAAATGTCTGCCACTTACTAAGAAACCTTATCTATAATATAAATGTATTAAAATATAAACCTTCGTCTTGAATCACTCTATCTTTTTATATAAACCGCATCAAAATCCGTTGCGTAGTTTATAGTATGTAAGCATACATACGAGTACATACAGAAAGCGGGAAGCGACTTTGTTTTATACTATGTTGCGATTAATTACGAAAATTATTTTTTTCATTATAACCCTTTCCAGTGCGGTATCCCAGACACAATATAATTTTTATTGTTTTACGTCTATAGCCGTTCACCGCGCAGGAAAGTGTTAACTTTAACGAAATGTTTTCTCAGTAATATTCTATTGCAATTTAATCAATGGCATCATCCGTCATAACCGTAAAGTGTTCATTTAATGATAGGTTCGGTTAAGCATACAAAATGAGATTGTTGGCGTTAAACGCGATATCATTATTCAAAACGAACACTGTTCGTGTTGATATCATTTGCCGCCAGTTAGGGATATTCATCCGCTCGAGTTAATTTGAACATTGTGTTAATTTTATCGATAAATGCGCTTCACTGGTCATTATTGAAGGCCCCTCACGTGCCTCAGAGTTAATCAAGTCCCAAAAACTACGTAGGGAATACATTAACAGGTCCCTGAAACCAGCGGGGTAACATTAAAGGTAGTAATGTAATTTATGGCTTGTCCAATTGAAGACTCTCAATTGATAGATTCGCGAAAGAAAACTACGGGGAAAATAAACTACGAATGTTTTTTGGGGGTCAGGGGCTATTTATGAATCACTTGCGTAAAGATGGCGTGTAATATTCGTTGAATAAAGTCCAATCTCCAAATGATTTTCATTCGAAAATTGGACTTTACTTTCGGTTGAAATTCACACGGAAGGGATTTGAAAAATAAAGCTCAATTTTGTGAGTACTTGAGTCTATATTTCGCGTGATTTTTGATGATTTTATTAGTTTCCGAATGAAAATCACACGCCATATCCATGGGCAGAGTGAAATAAATAAATAAATATTGGACACCAATCACATACATTGCTCTGATCCCAAAGCAAGTAGCCACTTGTGTTATGGAAATCAGACACAACGGTGGCACCACAACACCCAGACCCGAGACAATATAGAAAAGATCGTTTACTACATTGACCCGACCGGGAATCGAACCCGAAACCCCACGAGATGGCGACACTTGAAACCAGCGTGCTAGCCACTCGACCACGGAGGTCGTCAAATGGAAGTGATTGGGTATTTTATAAGAATTTTATTTGAGTAGCTAGAGCCGAATAAAGTCATCGCTGGACGCAACTTGCTTGGCCCGTAATGTAGCACATAAGCCAAAATACATGCACCAAATTAGTTATTACATAGTTTGTAACATGTATTGTTTACGAACCTTATGTAGATCTATTTGTTATCCTATGATTATGATAATAGAAGCACATAAAGGTTGCAACAATCCAGTATCTACTCAACAGGAACTTGAATATAAATGTTGAAACACGTAAAAAAACACAGAAATATTGAAAAAAGATTTCATTAATCTCGAGTTTCTGTCAAAGCCGAACATAGAGAACTGAAATTGGAAACGCATCAAACGAATGAATGAAGTCAGCGCAAAATCACTAAGATGGTATATAAAAAAATAAATCCGAATAGAAATCGGGAATCCTTCACGGAGTGACATTAGCAATAAAGCTAAAAATCGTCTCGTTTCAATTATTTCAAAAGGGGGAGAATGCAAAGCAGGCTTGGCCTGTCAGTACTAAATCTTCCTTTCCGCCAGCCTTCCGAACAATGGGCTTCTGACAGGATTTGGAATTAGGAAAGTATGTTTAACGTGGAACGAACCCTTAAGCTCCATTGCATCTCAACTTTGCAGTGAAGTTAGTTTGCGAATCTTTTAAACTAGTTAAATAGTTTTCGTTCGAGAAGTTTTGTGGTTGTGAATGCAATAATGAGCAGAATCGTCTGTGCACCAGACTACTTCCATAATTTGGGTTCGGATCTATTCTCAGAGAATACAAACTACATACTAGTTTAAATTTGTTTATACAGGGTGTTGTTATGTCAGTAAAATCCAACTCAGGGAGGAAAATTTGAGTTGAAATTAGATGCAAGTTTTATAAAAGAAACTTCACAACATTCTTAAAAAAATCAAAACGCATGGGGCAACTCGCACCCTCGCGCGTATCTACGAAATACTACGCCGTAGCTGTTACGAAAATGCGACTGGCGTTGGTAGTTTGGTAGTCTCGCTCGCTAGTATCGCAAAAATGAATTGATTTTTATGGGTTTTTTCAATTATAACTTAAAAAAATGGCATCAGTATCGTTTTAACAGCCCTGTAAAAGTCTATAATTTTGTTGGTCATATTATGAGTGTAAGAAACAGTGCTACTTGGTGATCAATTCTCTAATTCAAATAATCTATTGCAGTCCATATTGAAGTTTAGTTTCTTATAACAGGAAGCACATCATGGAATAAATTACGTTTTTCGTCGTCTCGTTTACAGCTAGTTATTTTCTTAAACAAAGTTAACTATCAATTCAATATATCAATAGATTTCTGTTATAGTCCAGCCCAGAGCCTTCTGAATTATTCATGGGGCAACATTATTGGATATCTTTTAAAAGCCACAGCAAAGGGTAAACATCTCGCTAAACATTTACAAGCGAATCCATCTGGTCCTGCTCCCATAAACGTACTCGTTTATTTAGGGTGCGCACATCTCATTTCACAAACATTGTGCTGTTTTACATAATTTGGTTGGGCCCGCCGTGATAGGGTTGAAAACAATATGGCCGGTCAGCTTGACCACTGAGATGTAAAAATTGCAAAGAAAATATAGGTTCGGCGCACAAATTAAAATACGCACGATATTATGTATTGCTGTGTGTGTCGCTAGTTTCGTCACTTACGTACAGGGCTATTGATCCTATTTCTTTAATTGCCTCGGTGGCGCAGCGGTTAGAGGGTCGCACTTTAAAGCGACGGCTGCGCCAGAGGTCCCGGGTTTGATCCCCGGGATAGGTCGAAAATACGTACCTGCGTTTTCTGTTCACAAATTCTCAGGCTATCCCGGAGTTTGGAAAATGTCGGTGTTTCACCCCCGTGCCCCGGAAAAGCATGTAAAGCTGTTGGTCCTGCGCCTAATCTCTCTCCGGTCGTGTCAGATTGCTGTCCCATCGGACTATGAGAGTGAAAGTAATAGAGAGTGCAACTGTGTTTGCGCACACACTTGTGCACTATGATATGTTCCGAGCAGTCGGTTAGTAGTTGTGACTGGCCACCGTTGTCAAAATCGGCTAGGGGGACTACTACTTCTTCTACTATTTCATTTATTCAACTAATAATTAAATAATTAAATACTTTATTATGGAAATTATTACTAAAAAAACATTTGTAACACAGATTTTTATAATAATTCACATTAAAACATGATTAAACATGAGCTCTATGAAAGTAATCCTAAAGATGAAATAAGAAACCAAAAATTTGCGCACGGGCGGGACTTGAACCAGCAACCTTTTGGCAAACCGGGCCAAACGCTCTTACCAATTGAGCTACCGTGCTGTTAGTCCGACCCTGCGAAATTTGTGGTCTCTTATGAAAACGTCAATTGCGTGACGCTTAGCGCTATCTAGCCGTCTGTTTATGAAACAGATGGCCCAAGCAGTTATTCTTTACAGAATAAATTCAACTTGGAAATTGATGTCGCTTCGCTATCTAATGCTTTAGAATGTTTTTAACACTCACAGTGTCATATTTTATATTCCTAAAGATGAAATAAGAAACCAAAAATTTTTTTTAAGCTAAGCCAGGGGGGTGTCACTCCGAAGTTTAGGTACGTTCAAGCGACTCGGTACGCCGAGCATAAATGAGCGCGGGGCTAGGGCTGCCGCTCGCGGACCGCGCCACGCGCCCGCCTGTGACTGTGTTTATTTTCTCAACCTGTGACTGACTTGGTTACAACGAAATAACTATTAATAATTTGAGATATGTGTTCCTAATTATGATATTATTTATCAAAACAAATTTTGTAGGTAGGTATTCAACATTTCTTGTTCAAAGAAATAGGTTTGAGTTTAAGATACCTACCCAGTTACTTACGTCAATCTAACTTAAAATAAACGGAAACAGGTCACTAAACTTACTTTAAATTTAGCATAATATTTATAAGTACCTACCAAATTACTTAAGTAATTTTGTGTTACGATTTTACGTAGTCCAAAATCGAATAGTCCAAAATCTAATAGTCCAAGAGCTACAGTTCATTATTTTACTTTAGCTATATAATATCACCCTTAATTTTTAGGTATTCCAATAAAATTAATCTCGATTTTGATAGCATTTATAAAGGTACGATAGATAGGGTTCACATAAACAAATACATAAATTTTAAAACGGCGGTGCGCCTGCGCAACCTTCTCACCACCCTAACCGGGCTGAGGCCGAGCTATGATTTATGTATACATACTATTACTATGTATGTTATGTATAGTATACTATAAAATTTTATTTGTTTGAGTGTGATGTACAGTCGACAGCAAATCAGGTTATCCACTTTTGTTGCCAACTAGCCCTTATTACAACTGCATTAGATACCGCAGTGTTTACCTTGACGTGCTGTTGGCCGTACATACATGTGTGTTTGGTTTGTACTTTCATTTCTCCGAAATCATTAATTTTGTACCAAATAATTAAATTAGACAGAGTAAACACTTATTTTAATACTAAACGAACGCTGACACTATCAATTACTTTTTCCGATAGAACACAGTCAAGAAATGTGCTAGGTCCTCTAAACTATTTATTTTATTTGAGTAGCGCGTTGTGTACCTACGCTACGCGTATGTTCGTGCCACGCGCCGCTCGCAACCCTGACACATTCAAGGCCGCGAAACAGGGAAAGCGTTACGTGTTAGAAAGAGACAGGTATAGATAGGTAGATAAAACAACCTTGAATTAAAATCGTGCGAAGTGAATGGCACTTCATTGCGTTGCAGCGAAAGTTCTTTTTACTTTATCATTCTTAGTACAGTGATCCTTCTGTACGTAGTACTATTATATTTTCTGTGGATAAGCGTCACGCAATTGACGTTTTCATAAGAGACCACAAATTTCGCAGGGTCGGACTAACAGCACGGTAGCTCAATTGGTAAGAGCGTTTGGCCCGGTTTGCCAAAAGGTTGCTGGTTCAAGTCCCGCCCGTGCGCAAATTTTTGGTTTCTTATTTCATCTTTAGGAATATAAAATATGACACTGTGAGTGTTAAAAACATTCTAAAGTCTATGAAAGTAAGTTGCAAGCTTTTGGTCAGGTTTTAAATTAGTAGATTATTCACTATGGGAATAAAGTTATGTCTTACGGCACGGTTGCCATCTTGAGTCACGAGCGAAACGATATGATCAAAATGTACACGAAAAAAAGGCAATGAAGTATGGTGCCCCTTGTCATACAGCCAAATCACTAAGTAATATTGGCACACCTTTTTTTTTCCGTTCCGTAGCCGAATGGCAAAAAACGGAACCCTTATAGTTTCGTCAAGTCTGTCTGTCTGTCCGACTCGCACCGATATTTTTCCTCGTGGCGGGGTGTGGAAATCTCGATTTTCGAATTTTGACCTCTTTGGTGCAACCTCGCGCACACTGCCGCGTTCATACGAACTCGACTTCCAAATTCAATCTCATTACACTTCACGGGCCGCGATGGATTTTCATACATTTTTTCGGCCCTTGAGTTGAGATGAATTACTTTAAGTCAACATTATGTGACATATAATCGAATTATTCTGAGCAAGTAAAGCGAAATAATAACTTTCACACAACTTAATCTAGACTATTTACGACATCGATGTTTTCATGAGACGGCTCTGAGGAGTTTAAGTTACTTAACTTTACTTGCTAGCTTGTTTTTTTTGCAATAATTTGAGTAGACAGCATGGGTTTATTGATAAATAGCCAGCAAGTGTAACGCAATCTCTAATAATGAAAAGTGACGCGGCGCTCCAGGATGGATCTGACCTGGGCATTTATTTTCAAATCTTTCGCGTCAAGATGGCGTGTGATATTAATTGATTAAAGTACGATTTTCCAATGAATATTCGTATGATTCCACTCCGGAGTGATTCGTAAAATAGATAAATGATATTTGTGAGTATTTACGTCTATATTTCGCGTGATTTTCATTGATTTTAAATTCATTTTCAAACGAAAATTACACCACTGGGCCACTTTCAAAAGTGAGTGATTTAAAAAAAACGGCACCAGGAACTCCTCAGTTCATTTCCTCAGGGAAGTTCATTTGCTAGTATATAACAAATATTTTAATATTAGTTTTACATAAATCCTTAGACTATCGATAGTATTGCAAGTGCATTCGATATTAGGCTTCTATTGATAGTAAATATGTATTGCTGTGTGTCACTAGTGTTGTCACTCACGGACAGGCCTATCGATACTATTGCTTTCATTCAACTTATATCAAGCAGCAACACTATTTCATAGTTTCCATGGTATACTGAATGTTATTTTGCTCAGCGACGCCCGATTTTTGGTTGGACAATTTTACGATCGTAACGTCAAAAAAATGTGTATATGGAAGAAACCCACAAAATCAATTTATTGTTGCGATACTAGCATGCAAGTCAAGACTATCAACGCCAGGTAGCCACTTCGCAGCTTACTGAACTACGGCGTAGTATTTCGTAAATACGCGCGAGGGTGCGAGATTCCCCCGTCGTTTTGAAATGTTTTAAAATGTTGTGAAGAGGGTTTCTTTCATAAAACTTGCATATAATTAAAATTTATTTTTTTAATAAGTTTAACACGTATTATCATCCCTGAGTTGGAGGTCACTGATGAAAACAACACCCTGTATGTGAAGTATTTTTTAACAATTACGGAGTGGTCAACAATGCAAGCGTGACCTCTGCCAACCCTATTTCTCAAATGACAATGCGTTTTGTTCAGGCCAAGTTTTTTGAATTCGCACGAAGGTCTGCCAGTTTGTCGCTGGGTCGGAAATACCGCGCGACTGATTTTAGGAAGGTTCTACAATATGAAACACTACTCTATTCAAGCTCTAGCCGTCCCTCTCACGAAGATTGGCATACATAAACGAGTAACGGGGACAGTAAATACAGCTGCCTTTTTTCAGGGTAGGTATTCAAATCCAACAAAAGCCTCGATGACAAATGACTGCGTTGTTGTGTGATTTTTTAGGATAATCTGTGGACCCGATAGTACTGAAATATGGAACCTTTTAGGCGGAGTGTACTTTTTATCACATAACACGTTAACAGGCTTTACTATGACTTCTAAGTTTTATTCATATAATTACCCTAAATATAAAATTTTAACTCAAATAACTTAAACATTCGTAGGTTCTAGCATATAAATACTAGTCAGATACGAATAACTAAATATTAAAGTCGCTTCGCCAAAAAAAGAGAAATACAGAGGTCGGGTATTTCTATTTTTAAACTTTTTAATTACAATGTCTGTTCGGTAAAATATAGTTTTTTGATAAATGCAACTCGGAAGTGCTTATTATTTCGCCGTCGCTCCGAGAACTCCGTAAGCCTTCGCTGTAAATGAGAGCTTAGTTTGTATTCAGCGCTTTTTAAGATTCAGTGTTTCCATCCTAGCTTATTTGTTACACCTTTCTTTTTGCCAGTTGACTCTATGAAAGTTTAATAAAAGAAAGATACATTGGTTCTATAACCATTTTTTTTTCGTTTATCCAACATTGATTATGTAAGCTTCATTTATTGACAAGGCATTTGTAGATCTTATAATAACGCATTTTTTTGTATTCCTTGTTTACCTTGGTGATTCTCGCGGCAATCGATCTTTTCTCGTATGGTAATTCGATTGTGAGTTTAACCGTTTTACCTAAAAAATCAAGTAAAATATCGACACTAGAAAAAAACTATCGCACAAGTGAAATTGAAATGCATAGAAATCGTGATCCCAAGAAATAAATAACAACTTTTTCTTCGATGAAGAAAATTCGATCGGTGAACTTTTAAGTGTACGAACTGCACGAGAAACGGCCTCATCCGTGTTGCTATATAAAATATAGGAAAAAATACTGTCGATAGACTCGAATATTCGGTTTATTTTAAAAAGTCTGTCCCGGATAATAAACTAAGTTATACAACATTGCGATACTGGAGGCCATAAAATGTACTATACCCACGTTTTAGTTACAAGTTTCCGCTCGTGAACCTAAGGCTAGTTGTCCACTGAATCTGATATATAAATTGCGCAGAATGATTAACACTTACAGCTGCAGTTGTGATAAATGTCAATTCTAATATCTCGCTAGAACAGGCTTAAGAAAATAAAATAATTTGATAAAGTTTTTTTTGAGAAAAACACGTAAATATTGGTTCTATAGCCTTGTGTGGTCACTGGACTCATGCTTTAAGTTTCTGGTTCGACCTTTTGGTAAGGATCAAACTCCTTATTAAAATTAGAACCAGGTTTTGTTATGAGGTATTAACGTACCAGTTTAAAATGAGGTTTTAAAGTATACATTTCTAATTGGCCAGGTAATTTTTATCCTGGTTTAAACCTGATAATCGACGACGATCTGTTTGTAATGTAGGAAAAAGAGGACTATGATTTACAGTGATAAAATATATAAACAGTCATAACATTCCTAGCAGTTTATAAACTAGGATCAATTTTCACAACAAAACATATTGAAAAGGAAATAGAAAACTATGAATAGTGTATTCGACGAACATACTTCTTTAACGTCAGATAAAACTCATCAGACTGAGTAAGTATAAAACAACCCATTTTAAAATGACATTTAGGGCCGATTTTTCAATGGTCAGATAAAACTTATCAGACTGATAAATTTAAAAAATGACAGTTACGTATGATTGCTGACAATTAGGTGACGTTTTCAAATTAACCTTTTGTATTTTGTTCGACGAATATGTCTTATCTGACTTTTGAAAAATCAGCCCTTAAATGAATGATTGCTGACAAATAGGTAACGTTATCAAATCAGACGTTTTGTATAAAATTCGACGAATATTTATCACTTTGGTAATATCAAGCCTAAAACTTCATATACGAGACAGCGCCTTTCGTTAATAAACATGCCAGCAGGAATGAAGTTCATTTCAACTCTCCAAGTAGTAAGTCAAAAGAAGAAAAGTTCAGGAAATATTGTAGATTTTCATGAGCGGACTTGTACTTTATTGAAGCCATTTCGGAGCATTTGGCGTTCAGATTCGCGAAGTTGAGAATTTGTGATGAAGGCTTTACTTCTCGGGACAAAGTTTTGTGAGATAGAAAATAGTATTTTTGACCTCAGCACGAGTGTAAGTAAGGTTTATTTATGGTCAGTTATTTGTAAAAAAAAAAACTGTTTACTACACATTATTTAGTATATATTTCAAAACAGTATTGCACAAACTTAGTGTACAAAGGTGGACTTAATGCTAAAATCATTATCTGCCAATCAAACTTTTAGGTCATGCGGAAAGATGGCAACGGGTGCAGTGAAAAAAAAACATTAAATGAAAGTAGGAACACAGTAACAAGAATCTAATAAATATATATATAGAAAATAAATATAAAAATAGAATTTGATAAATATATAATATAATATAGCAAAGCCTAAAATTCTTTACACTACAAATGCATTGGCACGGATATTTCTTTGAAAACGAAAGGCAGCCAAAGCAACACACTAATACAATTTTAAATCCGCTTTAACACGCAGTCAATAATGGCGTACCGATCGGGTCCGGTAATTCCACAGCTGATTAGCCGTGAGCAGCTCTGGGCAGAGAGCAACTCTTGAAGACGGTATTCGTATTTTCGGACACTGCTCGCTCGCAAGACGCTAGCATGAGAACGAGAGCCCAGCTCGAATACAGAAAAGGTTATTTTACTTACAGTTAATCAACGTTTCAATTAGTTACAAGATATTTGCTGTTGCTGTGCCAAAACAGTCACAAGACCAGGGGCCTTTTTAGGATTCCGTAGCCGATTGGCAAAAAACGGAACCCTTATAGTTTCGTCAAGTCTGTCTGTCTGTCTGTCCGTCCATATGTCACAGCCACTTTATTCTGTAACTATAAGCATCACACTGTTGAAATTTGGTAGGAACATGTATCCTAATAACCGCTTTACGATTTTTATACAAAAAATAAAAAAATAATGGTATTTAAGGGGGAGCTCCCATACATGAAACTAAAACCGAAAATATATTTTTTGTCAAACCTATGCGTGTGAGGTGTCTACGGACAGGTCTTTAAAAAAAGACATACAGGTTCCTGAAACCATTTTCTTAAAAAGTCTTACGTTTCATAGCTAGACGCTTCCAAAGTGGTAAAATGGGCGTCCCCCCATCTAACTTCTAAACTAAGAGAGTGTAAATTGCAGTTACAATCCACATAGCAGTAATTTAAAAAAGATAGCTCTATTTTGTATATATTTGTATCTAGGTTTTGTTTGATTTCCATTGATTTTTAATTGATTGAAAATCACTCGGTATATTCGCGCGAATGATAAAAAATAGAGCTCCAGAACTTTGGAAGAATTTTCACTGTATTTCGTTTAGTCAGAGTAGAGAGGTGCGATTGAAAAGTGATGTTTAGCTGTTCGTCATTTAAACAAGCTACTTTTAAATACTAAAACCATCTTTAGGTAAATAAATTCAACGGACACGGTGTGTTTAGCCGCTCTGTCTTTAAGCGTAAAGAGTAAAATCTCCTATTTTGTTTGTAAGTTTTGCATAAGCCACTGAATCCGCACTAGACTCAGGCTACATACAGATTCGATCTAAAGAGTCATCATCATTCTCTTGCCTGTACCCAGTTTATCTAGGAATGGCGCAGTATGTTCTCCTCTTCCACACTATTCTATCACCTGTCATTGAATCATCCACATCTTTCACACTCATATCTTGTTTCACACAATCCATCCATCTCTTTTTTGGTTGGCCTCTTCCCTTCCATCCATTAACATTAATACTTATCACTCTTTTAGTTACATGACTTTGTTCCCTTCTCATAACATGCCCGTACCAAGACAGATTATGTCCTGCCATCTTCTAGGTTATCGGTGCCACTTTCAAGCTTCCTCGTTGACTCGGTCAAGAGAGTGCTAAACATAAATCACGTATGCACACTAGCAATGAACCGTTCTTAAGAGTAGGCCCTCAGATTGTCAATAGGTAGGCATGGCTGTGCAAACGGCGAGGCCCGTCTTAACGGCCGCCTGTAATCGCACGACACCTGTTTCGCACAATGGGTAATGGAAGCCGTGCGGATAATTCAATGGGGGTCATATTGGAACCGGTATACTTGAACAAATTAGGAGCAGAATTTAGGTTTTGGAAACAGATTTTATAGTGGTCGATTTTGGTCACATGTGGTATTCAAAATCGGTAAAGCTTAAAAGAGGCACAGTAACTTACTATGGACAAACTTGGTATCGTTATGTAGGTATTTTGTTTCTAACTAATATATTTCCGTAACATGTCTTTAGTCTGATTTCTTGCGCTCTTTTTTCTTCAGTCTCCTTTGCGTGAGGATCTTTGACATGAAGGAAATGGGAAAACGATTTTATTTTCCGACCAAATGTTACAAATAGTAGAAAATTCGCGAACTCTGCCTACTAGACTAATTTTGATGAAATTTACATTGTACCCTAAGTTGAAATATACCTGTGTGTACTAAAAAAGGATCATCTCGCTATAAATTCTCGTTTTCCAGAAATCTTGAAACAAACATACATGTTACACTTACGAAATTGGCACACGTGTTTGGAAGCCTTTATAGATCAGCATACCCAAATATTACTAAATTCTAACGATATCGAATTCATACACATTGAATTGATAACCTCCTTTTTTTGAAGTCGGTAAAAAAGACTGACAATAAATATCAATCTCTTAAGGCTTCGTCGTCACCTGACGTGTAAACGGTAATAAACGCTCGACTCGCATAATTCAATACATAAGTGGCTGTTATATTAATGGAACACTCATATTAATATCGCCTATCCACCGGCAAGTATCAGACCATTAATAATAATTAACGGAAAGCGTAGCGGCTGTATTACACCCTAATCCACTTTGCGAAGATGTGATATGTAATATGAGACATATAAGTGCGGAACTGTTCTTTTATTGACCTGATTACTCAAATCGTAAACGAATAATAATGTGTTCCCAGCCTAAAACATGTATACGAGTATTCATATTCGTTTATTAACTTATACTAATAATATACCAGCAGACAATGGGGATAATATTATGGTAATTTGGCCACACCCTTAGACTGTAGAGTGACTATAAGAACAATATTATAGGAGTACGGTATATGAGCTTAATAACATACGATGCTTTCGATGAATATTTCACATATTTGAGTACCGGTAGACTTCAGCACCATCTTTAGCAATTTGACATAGCGCTGTACCTAATCATGTGCATACAAGCTACCATTTACCACTTTTCGATCAACTAACTTTCAAAGCTTAGACGCTGAAAACACGAACTGTAGTTTTCAATAATGCACTATGCTAATGCACTCTAGATGCTTTGAAAGCACCTCAATGAATAGGGCTTCAATGTACTGTCGTCGATAGAAGTTTAATCAAAGTGAAAATAAAGTTGTATAAAAGAAGAGATACCGTTTTTTTACAAGCTTTTTATATCCAATATCATCGAAAACTGTAAAAATAACATTATGCAGTACACATATTTTGCAGTAACGACTATTCTAGAAATTTCATGGGTGGATATATCATAGAGTAGATATATCATATCATAGATACATCATGGAGTGTCATATCATTTTTCATTAAAGCTGGCATCCGTTGAAAAATATTTTAACATGTTTCTCGTTTCCTGAACACTGCGTCAAATTGACGATGATGTATGGTAGTAAATGTTTTTTTTGTCATATAAACACCAACTGCATATGTCCATTTTGGTAGTGAAATGTGACTGGTCATGATTGCGAATATTCAAAATTAAAATGTCTCTTCGAAATTGCGTTCTTTTACATTCGTAAATCTAATAACTTGGCAACGAACACCAAATTGGATGCATCCAAACCCATACCAAAGATAACGAAAAAAAAACCTGTCAATCGGAACAAAAGTGATGATCGTCCGAAAATTCTTGCTGGGGTTAGAATAAAGCCCATTAATTTTTGATACTGGCTATCTGACCTTTGTCAACGACTGTCCATTGGTTTTATTTCTCCACATTCTATTTCATCCCGTGTCATACGTCAGGCGGACGACATCGACGACACTGCAAATCTGTCAACTGAGGCACTAGTGCCCTACTACAATGACATAGCCCTTAGTTTTAGTTTTCCTTCCATAGAATAGTAACAGTATTATTTTTATTTGTTACTCTTCATGACATGACTCTTCACAGCACTTGCCAGATTGTCTGTCTTGTCTCGAAGCGCTCGTAGGGCACAAAAGATAAGGAGTCATGTTCTAGCCCCATCTGGGCCATAATTGATTGATATTAACTAATTTTTGGCGTTCAAAAGTGGCATTATGTGTCTTAAGTTGAATAAATTATTTTTGACTTTGACTTTGACTATGGTCAATTGCTGAGATGAATATTTCCACAAGATTCATTTCATTCATAATGGATCAAGTCTAATCTAGCGACAGCATTTTACCCTATTATGATAATTTTATCTCGTTCGAGTGACTGTCAATAGAGACTAGGACAGATAGAGTACAAAACATACTCATATAGTCTTTGTGAGTAGGGCCCTGACGTCCCGTTAAGTCGGAAAAATGACTGAGCGTTACATATCCTGTAAATGTCGAAAAATCGCTTACTAGGATATTTTATTCAAAAGAATGTTTGCAGATTTGCTTCATATGATGTTCACTTACGTGAAATTCACTACTATTTGGCATGTGAGTGTGACCCATCGCCTACAATACAGTTTTAAAGTACTCGTAGGTACAATAGACAATGCTAATGTAAACCTTTTTTGGACTTTGGAATTAACATACTTGAAATACAAATAATTTATTGTACATACAAAGAAACAAATGTGGTAATAATACTAACTTTGGAATAATAAAGCGTTGGTTAGTTTAAGCGAAGAAGTACTTCTTACATCATACTCTATCTCTATTTATATGAACAGGCCGTATGACTCGTACTACATAATTGTTCATATAAAGGATTGAGGTATATATAAAAAACTGTACATTTATATTTACAGACTTCTTTCGGTTTCTGCCTCACACAGCGGAAATCGAAGACGCTGCAATGCTGTCACACAAGTCATAATTTATCTAGCAAAGTAACCGTTTCTGTATTCCGTATCCTGTACGTACAGTCAGTCACAGACGAAACTAGTCTTCGTTTTCAAGGAAAGCTTGAGGGCCATTACGAGTTTAAAAATATCTAAGTACCTTTAAAAAAAGGTTTTAGGTACCGATATTGTTTAAAATTATAATCTGGAATTGATCGGTGTAGATTGTAGTGTGTCTCAAGAAATTCGTAGCAATTTTATACTCAATTCTGCCTACGCGCCTAAATCTGTAAATCTTAGAAGTTTTCCAAACTTCAAAATGCTTTTCCTTGTCGCATGAATATCGATGAGTCACGAAAGCCTTTGGATTATTGAATAATTCATAGAGGCCTCTCGTTTGCATCCTGATGGCAACTCGCTCGCGCGTCTACACATGAGTTCCTTACGCGTACGAAGGCAGCCGGCCAGAAATTCCCGATACCGTAAACATCGACTATCGGATTTGACGCGACGCTTTAGTACACAATTTTCACAAAGTGCTGGCATGTCAATTATGGTTTTGATGAAAATAGTACGAGTAGTAGTCCTTATAATTTGAGATTTAAAAAAAAAGGTTATATTAAAACACTCGACGGATAAAGATAAGTAAAGAAAGATTTTGACCAATTTTGTGTTTTTTTTTCTGTCTTGATGAATAAATTAATATAATTTATTAATGAATTATTTTTTGCGAACAACAATTGTACTGTTGTACATATTGTATTATGTGTAATAAATTGAGTACCTTAATATTTTTAGTATTCATCGGATCCACATTAACATTTTCATCACATTATCTTTGTTTTTCCATGCTTTCATTTCCTTTTTGCTGGTTCGTTTGCTGTAAACACGAACATAAGAGTTAATCATAGATTCTATCTACCATAACGCAGTTCGTATTTTCTCCCTAAAAAGTCGTACTGTAGACATTAAACTATAGGCATTACCTGCCTTTCTACTCTTCTTATTACTATTACTCTGTATTTTTGGATTATTGATGTTTTCTAATCCTTTTTGAACAATATTTATTGTGAATCTAAAAATGTCAAACTTTCAAAGCTCTGTTATTCTACTTTTCTTTACATAATACTGTAAAAATAGTTGTGTTTTACCTTTGTTTGCAATTTTCCTTTAATTTGCATTGGGTGATGATTCGTTTTCCTGTATTTTCGTAATTTGCTTACTTTTTGACAGTATTTTTATCTTTATTGACATCGTTGTTATGACAATATCTTTCAAAGTCTGACAACTTCTATCAAAGTTTATTACTTTTTCGGGTTTAATCCTCTGTAAACCACCAGTATTCATGTTCTATTTTTGAACCTACCTCGATCTAAATTTGAACGGCCCCGGCCCCCTATAAAAGCATTAATTTTTTTCATTCATTTCATTCGATTCCGAGTTCTAAGCTCGAACAGTTCTATTATACTCCAATAAATAAATACTCTACATCTTCCCTCAAGAAGTCTTGAAGAACCGCCGGTGACTACTGAAACACCTCCTCACGCTAGGGGAGGGACCGGACACCGGAGGAGTATCCAAGCACATTGACTGCAGTAACACCTCCTCGCTCTAGGGGAGGGACCTGTCTCCTTCTCGGAAGAGGATCCGAGACCAAGTACTTCTGGCACTCCAACTGATCATAACATTTTCTATATAGTGCCCGTTACCCTCATTACTGCACATCGGCGTCTCTGCTCTTCACGGCGCCTGTCACCGCTGCACATCGGCGTCACTGCTCTTCACGGCGCCTGTCACCGCTGCACATCGGCGTCACTGCTCTTCACAGCGCCTGTCACCGCTGCACATCGGCGTCGCTGCTACCTCCGCTGTGTCGGCCCTGCACTCCGACGCCGCCCTTTGCTGCCCCACGACAATACTTATTGAAGATTTGAAGATACTTACTCACGCCCACTGCACTTTACTTACATTCATACAGACATCACCTCATCTCATTTTTCGGTACTGTATTCTTTTTGTTGTAATATAAATTCTATTCCCTCTTCTACCTCTTTCTTTTACCTTCTTCTACTTCTCCACATTTGTCGCTTCACGACACAATGCCTAAACATTGTTGGTAACTTATAAACTAAGTTAGTTATTAAAATTACAATCCATTATTTAAAGATATAAATAGAGTAAATTATTAATAAAAATGAAGTGGCTGATTCTGCACCACAATTGATTGACATTGGTGTAATGTATTTTTTTAAATCACTGTCTGTTGATTTTCACTGATGATGGTTCATGGTTCGTGCCAGCAATCTTATAATCGCTATGCCACTCTTATGCTAACATGAAAAGCTGTTACTAAGCACATCATGACAACAAAGTCCGCATAAAAAAGCCGGTCATTGTGTTCATTCATCACGCCACACGCCAAAATGTTGCAACGCCACTCCTCCCGATTTAATACAACGCAAATAAATTATGCTCGTATCATGTTTTCAGGCTTCCGCTGAAAATATTTGCACTGAGTAATGGCACGGTAACATGACACTGTTAAATGAGTTTGCGCCTATAAACGCCTTTTATGGTTAACGACACGACTATGATACGACTCTAGAATAGTTCTGTCTAGTTTTTTTTAATGTATGTTACAAATATTATAATGCTTGGATTATCCAAAGGATATTTATTTATTTTATAAATTTTAAAATAATATGTATCGGTAAGGTATAAATAAGGTAAACCAACGTCAGTTAAGACTTATCCAATTGACTAACTTGAAGATGACCGATTTTAAAATGTCATTAGGTGACGTTTTAAAATAAGGTGTTTTGTATTATATTCGACGAATATTCCTTATCTGACGTTGGTAAAATCGAGCCTTAAAAAGTATAATTGTTACACTACTTTATTAAGAAAGATCTCAGTGTTCAATGATAAATTACTTATTCAGATTGTGAGTTATGTGTTTATTTTATTAAAAAGTGAATAATTTCGTAAAAAAGGAATGCCAAGATTACTTACAATATTCGACTAGCAATTAAAAACGGACTTTAGTGACTCCAATTTTAATTTTCAAATGCTGTCGTATGCGTATGTGGAGGTGGAATAACGGCGTATAATACTTACGAACAAATAACCTTTAATTTTATTGGGAACAAGATTGAGATTTTCTCTTTTCTAAGTATGGCATGCTGTGCGAATTAGTTGTAGCTGTGAACATACGTAACTTATTTATGAATGAAATTGCTGTAGACATAATGTAAAGTGAGTGTATGTTTTCCCTAAATCCTAAACATAAACGAGGAAAAACACGAAACAAATATTCTTTATACCGTATTGTAGGCTTGATTGTGGTAGGTGGCTCCGCGAATATGTTATGTTATAAGCCAATTACTCGTACATCATTTAATGTACTCATAGGAATGGTCAGACATTGTAAGCGCATACCATCCCCAAGGCCAGGCCTCACCCTGTGTAATGAAGGCCGTGCGACACGTCTGCCGACCAATTAGTCAATTAATTATAAAAAGGTTATAACCTTTGCGACCGGTGACGTCATTTTAAGGATGAAACACGTGCCGAGCGTCTATTTAACGACTTCTTGCGTGATTCCATCTTTTTAATCACTCACAACAAAAAGGTACAAGGTATACTCATTGTTACTTTGGATATTACAAGTTATTTTTATAATTGTACAAATTAATAATTTATTATTGTTTGACTATAAACCCTATTTTTGAATTACTGGCACCGAGAGAATTTTGATCGAAAATCAATTAAACCCAACGAATAGAAAGCTTAATAGAGACTGATTGAATGTGTGTACCTTTTTTTATATTAAGTTTAACTATTTTCATTAAATGCTTAAACATCAACCACCATATTATAAACGCAAGTGGTTCAAATATAGGTCCTTAAGTATCAGTGCATTTGGTATATTATTTCTGCCTCAATAAAGTTTTAACTTAAAAAAAATCAAACTCAGGTAAAACCGGGAACTCTCCCAAGTTTTGTGGCTCTAGTATTTTCTTTTGTTTCAATCGATTATCCCCACAGACTTTATTCAAAAAGAAAAGTATCGTCAATTTTAAAGACATTAACGGGCAATATAAACTTCAAGTTCTCATACAATAATCTGACCAAAGTTTTAAAAGTTTAAGCTGGCGTTAAGTGGAGAGGATTAAGAAATGTGACACTGAATTTTAAAGTTTCGATATGGGTATCGTAAACCACTTATCGCGCCTTAAAGTTTGTGAGATAAACTGATTGGGTACTGTAACGTTGTACATTTTGTCTAAGTTCGCGTGAAGCGGGGGGCTGGATGGTTGTGGGACTCCAGTCCATATTTTGGCATAGATATGATGGATGCTGACACTGACATTTGTCAAGTGTGACAGCTGCCGTTTTTCCGGTTCCGCACTGTTGGTCGTGCGTCGGAGTGGAACGTTTGGTATAGGTAATAATGTAATAAAAGTGAAAAATTTAAATGGGGCACGCCCCAAATTATTTTGTAGTTTGATAGTTATTCCTGGTAAGTATCTGCAGAAAGGTTTGCGTTGAATTTTGTTTGTTGCGAGACATTTCTTAGAGTCTGAGCACATGGTTCTTTTTATCGTTTCAGACGCCTCCAACATGTCAATTTGGATGAATTAATTTCGAAAATGATTTGATATAAATGACTGGAAAATGGTAAGTACTTTGAGAAACTCCTTTGGAAATCCTTGTAAAGAAAATGTAGCCTACCTACATCTGGGCATATTGTATTGAGAGTTGTAATTTTTATCATTTCAGGTCTCAAATAGAAAAATTAGCATAAATGTTTAGTAAACAATTCAGAAATTATATGGCGAGCCAGCTGTTGCAGGTATTAAATTGGTTTATTATAGATTTCATAAATAGGGTGATGAAAAGTATAACCACCCTCACTTAGAAAAAAAAAATGGTTGTTAACTATGTTGGTAATGTCGAAGTACCGCGAGCAGTGTCATCTATTAATCTATATGTATAGTATGTACGTCGTTCAGTTCATCGCGCTCGCCGGCCACCGGTGCATAGTAGTCGTTTGTATTTTCTAATTAATAAAGTTTACGTGCCTAATTAGTCCGTTTTAATTCACGGCCCAATAGGTTATGGGCCCAGAGAGTGAAATATAAACTATTTCGTGAAAAATAAACAGTAATAGTAGTGATTACGAGTGAATTAAAACGTCGACGTAAACAACTCTGCGTTTGCCGGTGCAACGGGACTGTGTTATCGTGTGTCATCTACCATGCGGCGGGACTGCAACGCGTGAAATTAACCTATTTTGTGTTATTTACTTAGTGAAAAACTTAGTAAAATTCTGTCAATTTTTGGTGTTATCGTGTTACTGAAGTGCGAAAAGACTTCGTAATGGCTGCGTCTATAAAAATAGATCAACTTACTGGTGATAATTACGATACATGGAAGATTCATATGCGAGCTATTTTGAAGAAAAATGACTTGTGGGATTATGTATCCGGTACGTTGCCGAAACCACAACAAACAGACGCGAAGTATGCTGAATGGGTTAAAATGGATGGAAAGGCTGAATCCGACATATTGTTGGCCGTCAGTCTAAGTGAATTAATTGCACTAGATGGGTTAGATAGTTCCAAGGCTATATGGGACAAGTTGCAGTCAATGTACCAGTCGAGCGGGCCAGCTAGGAAAGCGTCATTGCTGAAAAAGCTTGTTTTGACTCGTATGCAAGAGGATGACGACCTGCGCAAGCATATTGCTGACTTCTTCGACGCCGTGAAAAAGCTAAAAGAAATCGGATTAGTCGTGATTGATGAACTGCTGGCTATTTTATTGCTGTATAGTTTGCCGGATTCTTTTGCTATGTTCCGTACGGCAATGGAATCGCGAGACGATTTACCATCGACAGAAGTGTTGAAAGTTAAAATCATTGAGGATTTTGAAGACAGAAAATCTAAGGTTGTTGACCAGGGAGCTATGTTTGTCAGATGCAACAATATAAAGAAGAACTCGAATAACAGTTATAATCATGGCAGTGCTAGTAATAATAACAAAACTGTTTGTTTTCGTTGTGGCCGGATGGGGCATTTTGCACGGGTGTGCAAAACGAAAAACATTAATAAGCCAAAGCAGAGTGCTCAGAAATTAGAAAATAGTGACGAGCCGAAGACAACAATGTTAATGAGCACCACTGAAGAAGTGATGTTAGGTCAACAGAGAAGCTCTATTTGGTGTATTGACAGCGGATGCACAGGACACATGTGTAATGAGCGAGAAATGATTAAAGACTTTACTCGACTTGACTCTGAATTAAACTTGGCGAATAATGAAAGTACACAAATTACTGGAACCGGAAAAATAAGCATCAAAGTGAATACAGGCAGCGAAGAGCGCCGGGTAGACATTGAAAATGTGTATTATGTCTCCGTCTTACGAACGAATTTACTGTCTGTGGCTAAAATGACGGATCGTGGATTTGAAGTTCGTTTTAGAAAGAACAATGCTATTGTCGTGGATGAGAACAATAAGATTCACATGTATGCTGACCGAGTTGGTAATTTATATCACATTCGAATATCCCGGCACAGTGCGAATAATGCTGAAGTGGACAAAAAGTCTATTGACATCTGGCATAAGCGACTTGGCCATTTGAATGAACGCGACTTGAAGGTCATGGCAAAAAATCAACTCGTTCATGGATTGACGATTAAAGATTGTGAAAAACTCTCGGAGTGTGACATCTGTGCCAGTGAAAAACTGACATGCAAGCCTTTTCCCAAGGGTAGTGGTGACCGTACGAATGAATTGTTGGAAATCGTACACACAGATGTGTGTGGCCCAATGACAACGCAGTCAGTTGGTGGGAAAAGATACTTCGTAACTTTCATCGATGATAAGTCCCGATGGTGTGAAGTTTACTTTATTACAAACAAAAGTGACGTGTTGGAAGTATTCAAAAATTATAAAGCCTATGCCGAAAAGTTCACGGGGAAGAAAATAAAGAATTTACAATCTGATAACGGTCGGGAATACGTCAACAAAGAGTTTGATGATTTTCTAAAAGGAGAAGGCATTAGAAGAAGGTTGACGGCACCGTATACGCCGCAACAAAACGGCATCGCCGAGCGGAAAAACCGAACGCTGATTGAAATGGCACGTTGTATGATGAGGCAAGCTGGTAGTCCACCTTCGTTCTGGGCAGAGGCAGTTCATACTGCGAATTACATAAGGAACATATGCCCAACTACAGCATTGAATGGTGAGATACCTTTTAGACAATGGAAAGGAAAGAAACCTACAGTAATTTATATGCATGTTTTGGAGCGAAAGTCTACTACAAAGACAAAGGAACACAAAAAGGAAAATTTGACTCAAATTCTAAAATGGGTATATTCATGGGTTATGATGTACAATCGAAAGCCTACAGAGTACATGACCCAATAACAAGAAAAATAATAGTGACGCGTGATGTTAAATTCATAAATGAGACTGCATTTAGAAATAAATATAAAGAAATACTTGATGAAGAAGAAAGTATTGATAGCAATGAAATATTAGTCGAGCTGAACATGAACCAAGAAGAAAAAGAAGAGAAAGAATTGCAAGAAGACCGGAGGACAATTTTAAAAGCAAGAAAAAGTGGAAACAGATCAGTAATTCAGCGATCTACAGAAAGTCTATATGAACCGGATGAAGAAAGAAACAGAGGATTACAACGAAGAAAAAGAATAGCTACAGTTTCATGGGAAAAATTAGTAGAACCTTCTAAAAGAGGAAGAGGAAGACCTAGATTGGTTCGAACTGGTTCAGTGGGAAGACCAAGAAAAGATGATATGATATGTAATGATAAAGGAGGATTCAGAAGACCAGAATAAATCAGGAGAAGAAGAAATAATAAATGAGCAAATAACAGCAGGAATAGCTTCTATTGAACCGATGACATGGGATGAAATTGAGAATTCAGGCAACGTGGATGAATGGAAGGGAGCTTTAGAAGACGAATTTCTTGCCCAAATAAAGAATGGCACCTGGGAAATAGTGTCTAGACCACCAAATCGCAAAGTTATTGGAAACCGATTTGTGTTTAGTACTAGAACAACTGGGAAGTAAGTAAGACTCGTTGCCAAGGGATGCTCTCAACGGCCAGGGGAGGATTTTCATGAGACGTCTTCTCCAGTAGTGAGATCATCATCAATACGGCTGATTGCTGCATTGTCAGCTGAATTTGGATTAGAAATGCGTCAAATGGACGTCGTCACAGCCTACTTGAATGGTTCACTTGATGAGGATGTATTTATGGAAATACCAGATCGATTAAATGATGTCCTAAATAAAATATTGAAAAACCAAAAGATTGGATCACAGAGAAAGATCATAAAAGACAAGAAGATCATTGAGACAGCTAGACGCTGGAGTAAAGACTTAGTTAAAAATAATAACTGTGTGTGTTTGTTAAAGAAGTCGTTGTATGGTTTGCGTCAGTCTGGATTGCAGTGGCATAAAAAGTTAGTGCGAAAGTTGGTGAGTGTTGGTTTTGAAGCTCTGCCGCAAGGTCCATGTCTGTTTGTGGCGCGAAAAGGTAAGCGAATGATGTTGATTGCTATTTACGTTGACGATATAATTTTGGCGGCTGATTATAGTGTCTGGTTACAATCTGTAAAAAAGGAGCTTAGTAGCGCGTTTGAGATGAAAGATATGGGTTTGATAAGTAATTGTTTAGGCATAGAGTTTGCTCGTGATGAAGAAGGTAGGGTGTATCTGAGTCAAAGTTTGTATTTAGAGAATGTTTTAGAACGTTTTAACATGAGTAAATGTAACCCTGTATTGACTCCAATGGATGCAAATGTGAAGTTAGAGAAACCAGAATATGTTGATGAAAGTGTTATGGCTCAGTATCCTTATCAAAGTTTGATTTGAAGCGTTAATGTATCTTGCCGTAACTACTCGACCAGATATTGCATATTCGAATAATTTTTTGAGTCAATTCAATACTAATTATAATACTTTGCACTGGAAAGCAGCTAAACGTGTCTTAAGGTATTTGAAAGGCACGTCTGAATATGGTTTGATGTATGAAAAGACCGAAATTCCGTTATTCGGTGTGGTAGATGCAGACTGAGGTGCTAACTCAATTGACCGTAGGTCCTACTCTGGTTTCGCATTCATCTTAGGCGGCGCTCCAATAAGCTGGGAAGCACGCAAACAAAAGACTATTGCGTCTTGACCATATACTCGGCTTCGGTAGTCGACAAGACTACCGAAGCCGAGTATATGGCCATTTCCGAAGCTGCTAAAGAAGCTGTATATTTGCGTGATGTTTTGACTAACGTGGGTGTGGAATGTGAGCGTGTTACTTTATTTAACGATAACCAGGGCGCAATCAGGCTTGCTCATACTAGAAACTACCACTCACGAACAAAACATATAGATGTTAGACACCACTTTATTCGAGATATGTGTGAACAAAGTGTTATCGATCTGAAATACTTATGTACAGAAAGAATGCCTGCAGATGTTTTAACGAAAGGTTTGACAGGGTTAAACCATCAGGAATGCATGGATAATTTGGGAATGATAGATGTAAGTGAATATAAGGAATAACAGATTGGCTCACGACTTCGAGGGGAGGTGTTGGTAATGTCGAAGTACCGCGAGCAGTATCATCTATTAATCTATATGTATAGTATGTACGTAGTTCAGTTCATCGCGCTCGCCGGCCACCGGTGCATAGTAGTCGTTTGTATTTTCTAATTAATAAAGTTTACGTGCCTAATTAGTCGGTTTTAATTCACGGCCCAATAAACTAGAACTTTCTTTTATTTCTAGGTTTCGCTTTTGATATGTGTCTGTAAGTTGAACAGTCACAATTTGGTGATCATGTTGTAACCTCAGGTAAATATTTATTATGAAAAGTTAGTGTTTTTTTAACTTTTACTTTGGTTTGTGCGTTGAACTAACATTTTGTAAATTATTTTCAGTGACCTTACTAAGAACTTACTAAGACCTTACTTAGACCTAACTAAGACCTTACTTAGACCTCATTTGGATTATTTTTGAAGTCAGAACTTCCTTATGGATTGATTTGCTTCTTGTCTGCTGTTTTGAGGATGGACCGGTATTGGTGAAATTTTGGGGTAAAGTTGTAAAGTTGTCTGTAGTTTGATGCAACAATGATTTGAAATAGAAACCTCCGTTGAATTCCAAGGTTGGTTTTCTTTAATTTACTTGAACTTTAGTGAAAAGTGGGATAATTTAGCTATTAATTTAAGCATAACTTAGGAATCCCTTTGAGAATAAATTTTGGAATTAATTAGGAAATCAAAAACTTAAATTGGTGGTTTATCTTTATTTAATTAGAAATTTGTGAACAAAAATGAATAAAGATTTGTAATAGTATAGATATAGATAACTAAATTAGAACCTAACCTAGTCTCTACTGCATTCTGAGCTATTAAGTTTTGTATTTAATTTTTTTTGAAGGTGTTAAAAGGTAGATGTGTAATAGCAAATTTGAATCAACTTTTGTTGCCAAATGCTATACCCGGATTTATTTATTTCATTCGAATATTAGTACCTTTTAAACACCCTTTGTCCACACTAGCCGGGAGTGACTGTGACAGTACTTGGTTTACCTAAATCTAAATACATAAATTAATTATGAGTACGTTTTTTTGTATTTTGTTAGACTTATTACTGCTGCCAAACAATTTATAGCTGTTAGTGTCTATATACCATAGTATTACCATAAGGAAAATAAATGATAATATAATAATATAATCATAAGGAAATATATACTTACTTACTTACTCCTTTGGCGCAGCGACCCAAAGTGTGTCTTGGCCTCCGACACAAGAGAACGCCATCTGATCCGGTCTTGCGCCGCCTCTTGCCAGTCTGCAACTTGTAGCTCCTGCAGATCTGATAGGACGGCGTCCTTCCAGCGGTATCTGGGCCGGCCGACGGGGCGGCGGCCACGAGGTATTCCAAGATACACTGCTTTGGCGCTACGATCCTCCCCCATTCTTTCGAGATGGCCCATCCAACGGAGTCTCTGGGCTTTGGCTTCTCCCAAGATGTTAGGTTGGTTTTTCCGGACCCTCCAGCTGCCATCTTCTCTCTGAGTTGGACCCAGAATCTTCCTCATGATCTTCCTCTCCGCCACTAAAAGCTTTTCTTCTTCCTTTAGGGTTAGCGTCCAAACCTCACTGCCGTACATCAAGATCGGTCTTATGACAGTTTTGTATATCCGTATCTTGGTTCTCCTGCTAAGAAGCTTTGACAGCAGCACCTTGTGAAGGGCAGCTGTACATCGCAAGGCATTCTGTATACGGGTATCTATCTCCTCTTCCCTTGTGTTTGTGTCGGTAATGGTACACCCCAAGTACTTAAATTTTGCAGCTCCTTTAAAAAAAATATCTCCACATCGCAGATGTTCGCGCTGTTGCCTTGTGTTTTTATAACGCTTCATGTGGAGATATTCCGTCTTCTCCTGATTTATTTTGAGTCCAACTCTGGATGCCTCAGAAGCAAGGTTCTGCACCGCAATCTCTACTTCTCCCTTGGTCTGGCCCAGGAGAGCCAAGTCATCTGCGTAACCAATGACCCTATGTTGTCCGTTTAGTCGTACACCTATGTCCAGAGACATAACTTTCCGGATGACATATTCTAGAGCCAGGTTGAAGAGCATTGGAGACAAAGCATCTCCTTGTTTAAGTCCCGTTACCACATCGAACTCCTCCGTCAATTCACCCCCAACCCTGACGCGCATCTTGCTTACTCTTGTCGCAACCTTAAGTAGCGTAATTAGCTTTTGTGGGATGCCAAAGCTGTCAAGTATGTTGTACAGTGATTCTCTATCGATACTGTCGTAGGCCTTACTGAAGTCGACAAACAGCGAGTGGATGCTCAATATATACAAGGAATCTATACTCTCAATGCTCAATATATACATTGTATATATCAAGGAAATATATACAATGTTATTATTATCTATACTTAATATTATAAAGCTGAAGAGTTTGTTTGTTTGTTTGTTTGTTTGAACGCGCTAATCTCAAAAACTACTGGCCCGATTTGAAAAATTTTTTTTACGTTGGATAGTCCATTTATTGAGGAAGGCTTTAGACTATATAACATAAAGATACGACTCATAAGACCACAGCAGCAATGAAAAATGTTGCGAAAACGGGAGAAAGATATTCCTTTTGAGAGCTTCCGCTGCATACGCTGCGGAAACCGCTTAAGTTACACAAAAATCATGTATGACAGGATTGTTCAGCATTAAGAGTTCTATAATAAAGTCCGCGACAGCATATGTCTATCTTTTATGGTTGACTTACTACAACCTTTTTTATGTTAAAAAATTGGTAAAAAAATAAAGCATTATTTTTAGAGGTGTATTATACACACAGGTATTTATTCTTATCAAAATAAATACATTCATCATCACGAGCATTTCATTTAGAACAAAGTTGCCCTTTATATCATTTGAATTCAATAAATATCTTAGGAGCTATCACAGTTTTAACATAACTCCGCACCAAAATAATGTTCGCAGCTTAAGTACAACGTGCGCTTGCGCTAATATATTATAAAGCTAAAGAGTTTGTTTGTTTTAACGCGCTTATTTCAGGAACTGCTGGACCGATTTGAAAAAAAAATTCTGTTTTGGATAGCTTATTTATCGAGAAAGGCTTTAGGATATAAAACATCACGCTGCGACGGGAGGGGAGGGAGCAAACTCAAAACGCGCGGACGAAGTCGCGGGGGACCGCTAGTTATTATATATATACATATGTGTTCAAACAATACAATAGGTAAGGTCGGCATTAAAAAGCAATTGTTTAGTATGCAGTCCATGTTTTTATAATCTCACGATATGTGTATATTA
The DNA here is from genome assembly GCA_963924145.1 of Pyrausta purpuralis. Classification (NCBI taxonomy): domain Eukaryota; kingdom Metazoa; phylum Arthropoda; class Insecta; order Lepidoptera; family Crambidae; genus Pyrausta; species Pyrausta purpuralis. The sequence goes on from OZ001645.1 coordinate 7,458,828, forward strand.
ATGGAAGATTAATATATATATACAGGGTGTTGATTTCAATCCGAGCGGTATTTATAAAAACAATGTATGATCCCATATAGAACAGGTATGTGGAACCAAATATTACAAAATAATTAAACTGAAATTTTAAGCGATTATTTTTTATGAAACCCTTACTGCGTTGTGGCGTCAGACACTGCATTATGTTTACACTGTAATCGTAGCGGGCGCAAATCGCGTAGAACGCGACAAGTAGGTACTAACTAGCGGTCAGTGCTGATTTATCTTTATCTGCCGGGTACGTTATGCCCGAGTGTGTATGTTGCTATTTTTACCGACTTTAAGAATAAGCGTTTTCACGTGTTTGGATTAGTTGATTCCAAATTTCCCTTCCTACTTTAATCTGGCTAAGGCCAACAAACATACCTAAAACTCATCTGTAACAAATCAAATTACCTAATCTTGATAACTCACTGAAATTGGGCAATCCATTAGAAATTCTGAAACTTTAACCCGAAACACTTAAATTTGAATCAATTAATGGCGCACTGGGTACCTACCGATCGCACTGTTTTTTATTAATTTGAGCAATCAATCGAGAATCTATCGAACCTCATACTCTAAATTACTACTACGAATTGAATCTTAATCTAGGCTAACTAAAGCCATCTGTACTGTACTGTAACTTAAACACAATTTGAGCCTTCAGGTGGGAATTGGCTTGGCTAATCTTTTGAAAATCAATAGAAGTTTTAATGGTTTATGATTTTTTTAGTTATTATTACTTAATGAGCAAAAGTCATGTAGGTAGGTATATCATTTTAACTAACTTCGGGAGTTCAAACGGAAATCGAACCCTGAGCTTTTGTCTAGATTTATGCTAAACCGTTTCAAAATAAAAAAGTACCAAGATTATTAAATGACGCGAGTCTAAAGTATTTTCGGCGTAGTTAAAAATTTGGAATCAACTTATTTACATCGATTTATCTTTACATCTAGTTTTTTGTACATTTTTATTTACACTAACCTCAATAAATGATCGAAGTGTCCACCAGACTGAGCAATACACAGTCTGGCACGGCGTCTGGTGTTCCCTTTTAAACTGTTCAGCACAAAACGATTTTGTCAAACTAACTCGAATGCACTGACTATTCTCTGTCTTAGGTCATTAACGTTTGTTGATTCTTCGGTATACACAATACGTTCACCAAACATCCTTACAGCTGCACTCAAACTATTGTCAGTTATTGCATACAATCGCACCATTTCAACGAGTTCACCGTTAGAATAATTTTGCGTCATTTTCGCAAAACATGTTGCCTATGCGATGTTATTAGCACAACTGAGGTATGAGCGACGGGCGAGAACGAGATAGCGCGGGCTGGGCGATAAAAAGAGATAGCCGCTACTTCACCGCACGGCGCTATGGCGGGCGCCGGAAAGCCTGAGCGGCGCTCACGCGCCAAACACAAAGGATTGCGGTGCCTTTGTGCTTTGTAGGTATCGTTCGTTCGCACGCTAGCCGGCGTGGTGTAGTGTCGGGGACCTACTCTAAAAATCGTTGGGGTCTACTTTGAAAACCGTCATTATTTAATGAAAATAAAAATATTTTTTCGAACTCATTTTTTTTGTGATTCATGATCAGGACAAGGTACATAATCACCTCTGAAAATTCCGCTCGTATTGAAATCAACACCCTGTATATATGAATGAAACCATATGAGCTTAATTTTCTGTTGATTATAAAGATACTGTTGGTTGTTGTACCATTGTAAGTGTTATTCCTTGTACTCGTAGTCTGAACGCACCGAGGCAGCACTAATAAGTTCGTTTGGACCCGAGCCAACTCGCTTGCTGGAGTGGACGCCCTTAATATACAAATGATTTCGAGATACACCCGTACAATCAGGAAAGACGATAAGAATACAATTTGGCTATCTTACCACGGCCACTTAACACGGCACGTGGTAACGTGGCACATCTTAGTAACTACAGGCCGATCGCAAAACTTAGATATATCTGACGTCACATTTGACGCCTTTGTTTTCATCCCCCCCCCCCCCCCCCTAATTAATGTACTCCGAATCATCCTTATGTGTTAAACGATCTTTGTAATACCTAAAAAGACACTTAATTCATAATAATAATATGAAGTACATAAATGGGGAGGATAAGACGACAAACGTGACGTCAGAAACGTCATAATTTTGCGGATTACCTATTACTGTGTGAATGAACTTTCTAGCTGTACTTCTTAAAGACCTTATTGATAAATGGTATGAAGTCGTGAAGATATCTTTGGAAAGTTTAACTTTAAAAGTATAAAATGATTAAAGATATCCTTACCGTCATACACCTTAGCTCGATAGGTTAGAGTGCACCAAATTCCAAAAAAAGATGCATTCTATCTACCAAAGCAGACCGTGTACGCAGATAAATAAGATATGATACCAAATTCACCAAAAGTTGTTATAGTGGCTATAGCATGTTTTACAGTAAAACTAGGTATTTAATCTTACATTTAGTCGAAATAGTTGGAAAATAACATATAAATCTACATAGCACAGTCACTACGCTGTCTAAATTGTTCATAAACGGACAAATCATTCTGAATTTATAAATATGATAATGATTTTCTCATTAATTAATGGTTTTTGGAACAGCTTTCGCACAACCGCAGCATAAATTATATTTGTAAGCGATAATTGAATGACATTCAGCAACGTTTTTCGATACGTGCAAATGTTGCTGCAACAAGCCAAGGTCTATAGACCACGGATGCTCGTTGCATTAAAGTTATTTAAAAATATTAAAAGTATCGATAATTGTACAGGAAATCATATTGTGAATATGGAGATTATAATTTTATTTATGCGACCGCATCCGTGCGTTTTGTATTTGCTTACCCCCCTTCCGTTGCAGCGTGTTGATTTATTACTTAAATCCTTGCTCGATAAATAAGCCATCCAACGCAACAATATTTTTTCTAATCGGCCCTGTAGTTCCTGTGATTAGCGCGTTCAAACAAACAAACTTCAGTTTTATAATATTAGTATAATAAAAAAAAAAATAAGATACGAATTGAGCTGTTGTCCGTCTGGCTAGCTAGTTGAAAATATTTCTACCAATAGAGCGTGCCATCGTGACGTTTCTGCAAAACCAGACAAATAACATTCAATAAAATCTGCATAAAATTCAAAAACATGCACCCAATTTTGAGATAAAACCGTACTTATCTATCCGTAACGGTAACATCTGGGCCCCTATTTTTGAATCACTCGCGTCAAGATTGCGTGTGATATTCATTGATTGATGTCCGATTTTACAATGAAAATTAGTATTATTCTACACGGAAGTGATTTTAAAAAGTTTAAACAAACGTAACAAAGCGCGATAGCGTCAAATTAACCGACGAAGTTGCCTTCTTCATTAGACGCTGTATTGTTTGGGGGACTTCGTACAACAAAGCTATAAAAACATGTTGAAATATGCTTTATTACCTTTGTAATAAGGTCTTTCTTTAATGGTCGCTGTAATATAAACTTTATTGGTCGCTGACTATTGGTAAACTTGCCGATCTGTAAGATGTTGCAAATTTTCAGTTATTTCTTTTGATCAATTAGAACTGATAAAACAACATTAAACAGTTAATTGTGTATTCAAATATACCGTGACCATTGCTGTTGAACCACAAAAGTCCAAAGTCATAGGTAGTTTACAGATTTCCGTAATTTAAAGTTTTGTTTGGTACAACTAGCTAGACTGTAATTACGTATTAAGTTAAAATCAGGATAGCGGTCTGTGAGAAAAGTGTCATAGTGATTACTTATTTACTAACGTAATTAAAAAGGCGATTACTATACCTCAAACATCTATACAATAATAATGACAATAAAGTAATGACAATAATATTTAAAAAATAAAGTAATGAGCAAAAGTAATTATATGGCTGGCTGTCACCTGAACTAGGAGGGATCCTGTATCTCAGGATGACAGCCCTCCACCCCTTATCCGTACTATACTTAAATGGTCAAAATGTCATACCTATATTATTACAATTTTACAAAATAACAGAATTACAAATGGACCATTGGAATGCCTATTGATTAGTTGAGTTGGTCATTGAGGAAGAGTAAGAAATTTTGTGTAAGTTTGTGTAAGTGTGCGTGTCTGTGCGTGTATCTGTGTGTTGTGTGTGTGCGTGTATCTGTGTGTTGTGTGTGTATGTGTGTGTGCATGGTGAATTTTATCTCTACCGCAATGGTGAAAGAAGTAGTTCAGTAGCCAGGTCTGAGAGCCCACTTAACTGAGATTTTAGAGTAGTTTTAAGCGTTCCTCTATTCATGTTAAGTATCTGGTAAAGGTCGTTAAAGTGTCTGTACAAGAAAGGGCCAGAGAAGATTACTTGTCGACGTGCAAAAGCTGTGTTCATCTTGGGGACAGGAGTGCGGGGTCGTCTTTTGTTGCAATCAATCAGTTTCGGGTCTATGTTTTTATGATAGCGGAGTATAGAGCTGAAAATAAACAACTGTCTTACCGTAAGTAGACCTGTTTCTCTATATAGTGCCTCAGTTGGGTACTGCCTAGGTTTATGTAGCATGACTTTAATAACAGCCCTTTGTGCTCTCTCTAGCTCCATAAAGTGTGTAGCTGCAGCACCTCCCCATACAGGTATGCAATATGTTACTAGAGATTGACAAAGCGCTAGGTAATTTTTTTTCAGGAGAGTCATATCTGCAGCATCTCTTAAGTTTCTGAAGACAGGTAAGAGTTTCCTTATCCGTTTGCTTAGGCTGGAGATATGGGGTAGCCAGTTTAGGTTTTTATCAATTATAACTCCCAAGTACTTATGTGACTCTGTTTCCAAGATAGATGGACACTTGCAGGTAGGGCGCAGATCATTAGCAAAACAAGAGTCAGAGTGGGCCTTAATACAGAAGCCTGACGGCGGTTTGGTGACGCTAGTTATTCTGAAGCAGATGTATTTTGTTTTGTTCACATTAATTGTCAGCAAGTTGTCGTCGAGCCACTTTTTAACCTTGGCCAGGCCTCTCTCGGCAAACTCTTGAACTTCAGTCCAGGTCTTCCCACTGAAAATTAGGGCAGTGTCGTCTGCAAAAGCTAGTGTCGTTCCGTTGTTGTATCCAGTTTGCAAAGGTCATTAACGTAAGCTAAAAATAGAGTAGGTCCGAGTGTACTACCTTGAGGAGTTCCGAAAGTAATGGGTGAGCTAGAGCTGTACGTGTTGAACACTTTGACAAACTGACTTCTATTTCCGAGATAGTCTTTGAACCAATCCAGCGCGTTACCCCGAATGCCCATGTTTTCGAGTTTTCTAAGTAGTAGTGGAATGGAAACTGTGTCGAACGCTTTCTTCAGGTCAAGAAAGATAGCCACACATTTCCCACCAACATCTAGAGTTTCAGAAACCTTTTGGGTCAGAAAAGCAACCGCTTCCTCTGTGTTTCTACCTTGACGGAATCCAAATTGGTTCCCTGCCAAGAGGAGCTTACTTTCTAAGTAGTTAGTGAGGCGTATATTAACTACCTTCTCAATTATTTTACTAATATTACTTAAAAGTGAGATAGGCCGGTAGTTTGAAACGTCTTCCCTTGATCCACCCTTGCAGACGGGGATAACGACTGCTTTTTTAAATAGTGCAGGGAATATGCCAGTTGCCATACTTAAGTTACAAAGGTGGGCTATCACTGAGCACATAATAGAGTGCGATTTACGCAGGACTATTGAAGGGATGAGGTCAATACCTGGTGCACTATATGACTTGAGGTTTCGTATAATCTTGTCTACCTCATATGAGTCGGTTGGGGTTAAAAACATTGAGTGGGCACAATTAGACGCAGTAATTCTCTTAACCAGTTCGCCTTCGCAAGTGCCCTGTTTGTTAAGTATATCTAATACAACAGGTCGAAATTGAGTAACAATAAAACTGGATACCGTTTTCCTTTTCCTACATTTCAACGGACAGATTCATTGCCTAAACATGAAATAATTTACATGTTTATGGTGGTTTATTCTGATGCATATAGTATGGGGTTAGGATTGACGTACAATCACTCACACAATATTTCTTTCAGCGAGCAGTTTAAAAAGTCTTTCTTCATAAATCGTTGGAAATATGACTTCCAATGAGTTCCAGGGCAAACTCGTTATTTGTCAAACCACATAATATCGCAGATTAATTATGAGTTATACAGAACATATTCCGATTTGAAACTTGAAATTCAGGTTTGTATTTATTACCTACCTAACGGTTTGCATGATACCCGTAAAGAAAAATGTTAGTTGTTAAAATCAATTCAAAGATACCTTTTTGTCAAATTCATTATCAAACTGTATAACTGAGAAAAAGGTACGAAATTTAGAGGTAGTAATTGTTTTCTGCAGAATATGCTTAACGAATACAAAGATTAAACTCAACCTGACAAGAAAGTTTGGTTAAAAGTGCATAATCAGCTTAATAGCAAAAGCAGAAAATCGCGTTAAGTCGCGAACGAAATTGGATTACTTGTCAGCTGTGACTTACAAGCTGAAAGAGGACCAGCATCTCTATCTAACAAATTAAGTTAGAGTTAGTTGCACCAAAGAACCGGAACCGTAACTCTAACCGCTCATCGTAAATGCCATGTAGCAGTCGCAATGATAATTGAGACTTGTGAGTTCTATCTTCTGTACATACTGTGTTATTTATAACATGAGAATGGAAATCATAATAAACAGCACGTAACAGTTAATAATGTATATACAGTAGTTTATATTTATTTGTATTATGATACGTATTTAATGATTATTTAACATAAAATTTTGTGTACAAATATTTACATTATTTTGACCTTTTCTTATCTCTTTTTAATCAAATCCGTCCACTCTTTTGTTTAATATATTTCATCGCCATGCCACTTCTCTCATGCTTTATACTTTTTCTTACATGAAGATTATCTGGTAGAAATTGCTTCAAGCATTAAGTCCGCCTGAATTGTACTCCTACGTTATATTTAAGATGTATTCTGTAATTATAAGTTTTATATGGTGTGCAATTAAGAATATTTATTATTACCATTATGATTGAACTTAAACTTAACTTCAGAGACAGTACAACCCCCTCTTACACTAGTTACGGAAACTTTCTTGTCTGGAAAGTTATGATGTACATAAAAATGGCAATTCCAATATCAAAGTCCATTAATGCGTCCCAGTTTTGAAATAATATCGAGGAACCGATTTTAATGAGTTTTTCTACCGCTGCAAAAGGAATAGCTACTTGGTCCTATTATTCCTATTACCCCCCTTTGGCTGTGGCACTTAAGCTGTATATTTACCTAGTAATTTCGTGAACAGGAACAAGTTTGTAACTTATTTGTATTAGGTTGTAGTTGTGCCATGGTATTCAAGACCTCGTAACATTATACACTATTACCTACTTTTGTTTCGGAATAAAACCTTTGCAGAATCTAAAACTATGCACAGCTAACTACGAACCGTAAACGTTGGCACGTAAGAAATATTCGTAGCGATGAAATTATCTTTAAAGATTTCATAGCAAGATTTTTTTATGTAAGACCTTCATAATCATGTAAATCATTACTAAAGTAAATAGACAAGTGATGATAATCAAAAAAATAAAAGTATCTAAGTAAAGCTTAATAATCGCGTCCTACGGCCTGCGCGATCGAAAGTTTTTTTTTAAATAATTATTGGACACCAATCACATACATTGCTCTGATTCCAAAGTAAGTAGCTAATGCACTTGTGATATGGAAATCAGACACAACGGTGGTACCACAACACCCAGACCCAAGACAATAGAGATTTTTTTTATTTCTATATTGTCTCGACCGGGAATCGAACCCGGGACCTCGGAGCGGCGACGCCTTGAAACCAGCGTGCTTAGCCACTACACCACGGAGGTCTTCAAAATTTTACCGTCAAAAGTTGTCGTCAGAGGTGACTCAACTATTGGTTAAATGAAATGATTTTGCGTTATTGGAAGAAAAACACAAAATCACAGAATGGCTATTTTAATTACCATTGGTAAAGGTATTTTTTCTTCAAAACACGCACAATTCTGAATATTCAACCGCTGATAACGACATTTAACGATTTGCTGTAAACGGTCGATAAAAACTTTAAAAAAAGTAAAAACCGACTTCAAAACCAAAATGCACTAAAAAGTCTTAAATAAACTGTTCACTATTGAAAGGAACGGAATCCGTTTTAGGCAAACAATTTCTTTTTGGAGTCGGTGCTGTGATAGTAACTTAAACATTGTATCTAAACCTCATAACCAGAGCTACAATCGTATCTACCAGATTTTTGATCGGTCGTTTATTTAACGAGCTATGATTTTTCTAGTAAAGTGGCGCTAGTGTGCGCGTTAAAAATCCGGGTAGCAACATAAGAAGCATAAACAATCAACTTCTTTTAAAAAACGATATAACACAATATTTTTCGTTTCAAATTTAAATTTCTATTGAAAATAATACGATTAAATTATTATTCACATATTCATTCAAAAGTTATTTAGCGTTATTTTAGTCCTATTAGTGTTTTTGAAGGCAGTGCAATTCTTTTTAAAGTTTTTTGTTTAGCATCAACTATCACAGCACCGTGCACCGTGCACAGTGATGGCACCGACTCCAAAAAGTGATGCTTGATGTTGACCATCAAGCATCAACTATCACAGCACCGTGCACCGTGCACAGTGATGGCACCGACTCCAAAAAGAAATTGTTTGCCTAAAACAGATTCCTTTCCTTTCAATGGTGAAGAGTTTATTTAAGACTTTTTAGTGCATTTTGGTTTTGAAGTCGGTTTTTACTTTTTTTAAAGTTTATTTTATTTCTTCATTTTTAGTGATTACATAAGAGGGGGGGGGGGGGGGGGGGGAGTTGCACCATATGATTCTATTTTTTAAGAAGCTACAAATTACCTATCATAAGTTCCGTCATTATAATTACTGAACTCCTAAGCGTTAAGGAGTTCCACCATCAGCTCAGCCCCAAAAGATGTAGACTATCAAACGTAACAACACGTCAACATTAAGATTCTAGTAAAGAAACACTATACGTGCCTTTAAAATTTGAGGGTTTCCCTCGATTACACCACGATCCCATCATCAGATCCCATAATGGAAAAAATGGGACCAACTAGAAGGTACACCATCTAAGTAGGCAAAAAAAAAATTCGATTCGGTCGACAAACATACATACAAAAAAAAAAAAACATACAGTCGAATTGATAACCTCCTCCTTTTTTGAAGTCGGTTAAAAAAAGTTGTATTACTTTGTGTTACACAGTAAACACACAACACCAAACTAAATTGTGGCAAAGTCAGACAAAGCCCAGCTAAGACCGTGGGATATCGCTCACAATACTTGTCACGTGAAATTTACACTGACAAGGAGATTTCCAGCGAATTTAGAGGAATTCCATTCTGGGAATAGGTTTTGGAACCGGTTCTCATCGCCTGGATTATTGTGTGACGTGACATTTGATTTCACTTGCCGACATCTTTACTACGAAGCTAGACTTTCTTGGGAGTCAATTCCATTATTGCTCTGGCTCCCTATGTCGGGTTGACAGTTCTTTTCAATTTATAACAATTTCTATAAATGTGACTGCATGTCTCATGTAGATTTAGTAGAACTACTTTCATTTCAGTATTATTAGGTACTGACCATATTATATTCGATCAAAATCTCTCTTAACAAAATACAAAAATCATTTTTTAGGGTTCCGTAGCCGAATGGCAAAAAACGGAACCCCTGTAGTTTCGTCAAGTCTGTCTGTCTGCTTGTCCATCCGTATGTCACAGCCACTGGATTCTGAAACTATTAGCTATCCTGTTAACCGCTTTACGATTCCCATTCGAAAAATAAAAAATAATGGCATTTAATGAAGACTCCCATACGTCCACTAAAACCATTTAATCTGAAAGTGAAATGTTTCAAATCAAATCAAATCAATTTTATTTGTGAAACACTGGTAAATATGGTGTTATTACAGATAAGGTGAAAAAAGGTACATGCTGTGATAAGCCATACTGGCATACAAATAGGTAAAATAAAAAATAAAATAAAATAAATTAAATACACAATGTCAAAGAAAGTTCAAGTTCTAGTCGAATACACAAGGTTCAAGTTATGTCAAATAGATACTTATTTCAATTGGTAACAAAAATGTCAAACTATAGTATTTTGGATCAGTCAATCAGGCAGAAATCAGTACCTAACTATCTAAATTAATATTTCAATTGTAGATATTCATCAATTGCATAAAAGGAATGATCAATTAGAAATGTCGTTAGCCTCTTTTTAAATGTGTCATAAGCATTGCATTCTTTAATGTAGTCAGGGATACTGTTATAGATTTTTGGTGCCATTGCAAATAAACTTTTATTGCAAAGTGCAGTTTTACAAAGAATACGATCCACAAATTGCAATTTAGTGCGGAAGTCCACAAAACGTTTCAAAAATGTTTGGATTTTGTCTGATAAAGACGGCAACTTCTAAAATGTACAGGCAAGGCATAGTCAATACTTTTAAATTTTGAAAATAGGTTTTGCAGCTATCTATATATGTTTGTAACATAGACGCTTCCAAAGTAGTAACATGGACGTCACTTCTCCCTCTAACTTTTGAACTGAAAAAAAATATACGATGTAGATCTTTACAAATACTTTCTACGAAAATTGGTTTCACATTTTCAACGACCGCAAATATAACTTTGTCCTTCATACAAATACTACTATAATAACATGTTTTTGATATCAAAAAAATATTGTGTTACTTTGGCTTGTAGAAGTAGGTGGACCTCTTATTTAATTAAAGTTGGCACGGAACCCTCGGTGCGCGAGTCTAGCCCGCACTTGGCTGGTTTTTCATTTCAGATTTTTGCTGCAAGCTACGAATGTTCGCGCAAGAAGGCCATTCGCTACACAAATCAATGTCTGAAAGCATAGCCGTGTGCGACGCAAAGGTCAATGGGAACCCACCGATTCCAGAACAGGTATAAATGTATGAATTATTTAAATATTCATTACAATACTCGAAAGAACTCCTCCACCAGGAAATTATTTCTTTTGAAGCGTCGGAGCGAAGTTGGCCACGAATCTATGATGAGCAATACAATTTTTTGAATCATTCTCATTTTAACCAATGTGCTTTTGTTAACAATATTAAATTACATTTCTTGATCATTCTTGACTTTTTTAATTTAAATATTGGATTCTGGTGACAAAATTACTTTGAATTTTATTACATACTTCTGCTAGCGTAATCATAAATCCACAGGGTTCCTGTGGAAATTATTTGGAATATTCTAATCTAGAGTTTATAACATGAAAAATAAACTTATTAAATAGTATATTTTTTATTGAACTGGATATAAACAAAACATTCAAGCTCGTAATGAAATCCGTCATTAATTGAGGCTGTAATAAAACGCGATTATTTATGGCATGAAAATTTAATTTGTGATGATGCTCTTCATAGTAACAATACGAATATAATATGAAGCAAATCCGAACAATCACACGTTTGAACGCATTTATCAATCAGGATTATTACAAGTGTATAAGGGATATATATTGAACTGAAAGCTAATGTAATCATATTGTACCACATTCAAAAAATATTTTCTATAATTAAGTACGAGTAAGTATCTATGTGAACCGTTAATCGGAAAAAAGTTTTGCTTGATTGTTTCATTCAACACTTATTGTTTTTGTATTCTATTGGCATAAAAGATATACAGCGTGTGACCTGTAAATGGAGCAAAAATTTTAATCAATGATTCTACTGAGTATACGCAATTACCTTGACCTGGTCATAGTGCTTTATAATGCTTGAACTCAGAGATACAGTAATCAAAAATTTTAATCCCTAGTCAATGTATATCAAAGATCCCTAACACACTGCAACTTTTAGCATCGATGCAGCCGCGCGATTTGAAAACGTGCTTCAGCACCGCGACTCACGCAATGGACAGATATAATTTAGCATCAGTACATAATTTGACATTTTTCAGCTACTGCATCGCGTCTGTATCGATGCTAAAAGCACCACAGTGCGTACATGTTGACATTTGACGACTGCATCGATGCTAAAAATTGCAGTTTGAACTCGTTGCAGTAAATGATAATGTCAAATCCTATGCCTGGAAGCATTTATTTGCAATACATTTCTGGTCCCATTGTTTTATTTGAAAAAAACAATACATTACATTTATATTCCATTATATAAGATTAAAACCGAAAAAGATAAAGATTTGTGGTTACTTATCTGGGCTTATGTTTTAAGTTTCTGATCCTTTTACAGGCCACACCCTATTTGTATTGATTATGCCCTATGTATATACATTTATTATGTATAAAACGCACTTCGTATAACGAAACTCTAGCTCTAGCTATCATAAAACTTCGTCTTATCAAGTCCGCAACCTTCCTGTGTCATTTCACTATCACAGGTTAAAAGGTTTCCTGTATTAAAATGGCTTTAGTGGCCTACAAACAGAAACCAATTATCATATTTTCGAATCAGAATGCAAAGCGCTATAACCAGCACATTTTATTTGAACTCCCATTTCATATATCGTGGCAAATGCAATTTTTTCTATTCACGAAGGCACCATGGAACCTTTCAGACATTTGCACACTTCGATAAACTGCACTGTGGATATAACATGAACTCTACTACTAGATTTATTTATACTTGTAAGCTGGGACTCAAAAAACTGGGCAGATAACTTTATGTTAGGCGACAGTGTGCTCAGTTTCTTATTAGTATAAAGACTCAGCCGATATAGATTCGCTGTAATGTACGAATTTTGAATTTGTAAACCTGCATTTCAGAAACCGACCAAATATTGGCGAACAGAAATTTTGCGGTCTGTACACTACAGTTTCGACTTATCTCTGTTTGATGCTAAGCAATCAAACTGGCTAACTTATGTTTATTCACATGATTGTACACACTCTCAGTATCCCTGCGTTATTAACATCATTTGTTTATTAGTAGGCTCTTCCTTAACTTTTGTAACATTATTAACTCCATTGCCTCCAAATTGAACTGGCTGAAGTTCCATGTAATTTTAATTATTTATTTTATGTCCTATTGCAGACTAATGGCGATGACATATCTGAAAATAATAATATATAAAATACAGGCCCCAAAAATAAACAAGTTAGTGACTAACATACACAATCAAAATAAAATTCGCGGTGTCGCTTATCTTTAGTGCAATCGTCGGAATACGACACCCTTCGGCCTAAAATCTTACTTCATGAAGATCGTTAATTTTCAGTTGGAATTCTAATCACAAAGGAAACAAAATTCACGTAAAGCTCTAGGTTTATATTTGTATTGCATACGGCGTATTATATCCTAAGGGTACATGATCGAAGGTTTTGCAGCTCAGATCGCTGCTGCCCGTTAGCAGTCAGTGCAGCGGCGCGGCCAGAAATATTGGTCTCTAGCGGTTTCACGGTTTTCCTTGATATTGCAATCTATGTGAAAATATGACGGCGTATAGGGGTATTTTTAAACCTGTCACTTGAATATGGCATGTGATTTTCATTCCAAAATGAAATCAACGAAAGTCATGCGAAATATAGACGGGAGTACTCTCAAAATTGAGATATCTTTTTTTTATCATTCCTGTGTCGATGTTGTTTACTTACGTACTCTTTAAAAAAAAATTGATTCGTAGTCATCACCTGTAAGTAAAGTATGAAAGACAAACTAAAAAAAAACTACGACCCGTGAATTTTATGATAAATAAATTAAATATGTGGTTTTGATCAGTTACATTAAACTCAGGTGGTAATATGAGTTATGATTGTTCTAAAAAATAATTTATTTAAATAATATGCTACTTTTATTTAATAAAACCTCTTTGCAACATTCTAAAAAAAATCATGACAAATTGGGAAACTCGCACCCTTGCGTAGCTCGTTACACAGTTAGGCTTTAACGACTTTGTTTACAAACTGCAATAATAGAGCATAAGCGGTAAATGGAGTCACTGTTTTGTTTTCATAAGCAGCATTCCTGATACAAACATTGACCAAAATATCAAATTTTAGTCTTTTTAATGCCGCCATATCGCTTAAAATGACAGCCTAGATTGAATCAGGCATTTAATTGAATCAGAGGCGCGTATTTGCTGACCTGGAATTTCACACATAGTGAAACTTGCTGTCGAAAATATACGCCGTTAGAACAAGCGAATACAATTTGTCCTTTACAAAGTGAATTTCTATTTTATTTGATAGGCTTTTCGGGAGAGTAAATTAAAAAGCGCGAAATGTGTGGCCGTTTCGGTATATCATTAATGGTTTTAAGGTGAAAAAAGTTGTTGGTTTATTTTACTTCTGAGTAAAGTACGTATAAGTACAGGTTCTTTACCAAATTGTTATATTATCTAAATTTTAAAAGCAAAATGATTAAAACGAGGATTCGAAAAAGTGCATATTCATATTTTACAGCCATATTTAGTGAGCGCACTTTCTATACTGCCAAGATTATGACTTTTTACCTTTTGCACGACCTACCTGTAGCGTTTAGGTTATTAAGTGCACATTATATTAGCTTAAATCTGTGCTTTAACGAATCACTAAATTAAGCTAATCCACTGTAAGTGTTGATCTGACTTATTGCTCTAGATTTAGTATAAACAAGCTCTTAGCTACCCTCTGACCGCTTTTAGATAATATATTTACGAAATGACCAAACCACGTAGCACAGTAGAGCGAATAACAACTTTATTGGCTTTCATATAAGAGCGTTCATGAGATGTTAAAAATAATGGTAACTCATTCTTTCGGGAAGTGTTTATTTGTAGGAAGCGTATATCCTTTACACGTCGTTAAGAATGTGTGCTTCAATACAATGGATGGCTTCGCAGATAGACGTTCGGCAGAACTGAGATGCAATGTATAAATCATTATGGTTATTTCCCCGGAGTGCCTGCCCATCTCACTCAAAAGAGATGCTGCAATAGACGTTTGGATTTGAAAATAACGATCCTGCCAAGACGAGTCTATATCTCCGGGAACGGCACAGAAAAATGGCGAGCAAACACTCAAATAAGTAATGTTTTTTATTCGGACGTATTTCATGTATTTATATTAATGTAAGGCTTTTTTCTGTTAAGGTCGACTCGGGCTTTTTAAGTATTCCCATACACTACAATTATATGTTTGGTATTGCATGTGTTTTAAATGATTTCAATATTAAAAGGCACAACGTATATTGATCAGAAAAAGTGTTAATTTTCAGTTTGTTTTGGCTAGAACACTATTGAACAACAAATTTTTTAACTTTTTTCAAAGTTTAATAAGTTCGCTTTGCCCTCTAAGCCTTAGAAATGATTACACAAACACAATACGCTTTATGTATCGAATGCAACTACGGATAAACGTGGTACTCACAGTTCGACAGGTCTACAATGTGGTCTTAGCCTAAGTGGGAATGCGGTAACCGCTACCGGAACGTTTCAGAGAATCTACACTGTGAGAAAATTTCATTTCTTTTTAATTTTCGTCATTCTAGTCATCTCACGCTTTGTTCAAAACAATTGTAAAGTTGAAAGATTATTAAAATACATAATTTACTAGAACAAAGTACACTATTTATTCTATTTTCACAATTCCATCACCACCATCACCAGTCACAGCGCTGCTAGGTTCACTTTGGTTTACCCGTCAACGATTATGAAATTAATTAGTTCTTTGTATATTTCATAAAACATTACGCACCCGTATTACATATGGTATGATGGATGACCCTTCCCACCCTTTTCCTCTGTTTTGTGGACCTACTCATTTCAGCTAAAAATTGCCTGATCTGAGATGTTTTTGTTGTAGATACCCAGACCACGAAAATGTAGAAGAATATTAAACGTTCTTAAATACCCTTTTGTTTTGCTGTTCGCTTAAGTATTCCGTTTTCCGAGTTTCAGCTATGCTTCGGCCACCGACGTCTCTTTGTGCCAAATGAAACGTTATTTTATAGTGCGATGCAGCGTAATACGTTTTATTTATAAGGTAAGCAGACAATTCAGTTAAGTCGTATTATACACAAGAAGCGCCTTTAATTTTTGAGTTAATTGTATGTTGGTTTATTTGGGAAGTGACTTATGAAATTGATGGGACATTTGTGTGACACTTACGACGAATAAAACCACAGTGTTTTGGACCGGAATTAGGAATTACCTTAATTACAATTAGTAAAAGTACAATGGCGGTTAGTTAGGAATTAGGTTTTGAAGCCGCTTTTAAATAATAATAATACATTTTCTGTATCAGCTCGCACGTTAATGGTGAAATACACCTTTGTGTTATAGACAAAAATATATAATGACGTACCAAAATGCAATCTTAAACTTACACTGCAGCAGAAAATATGTTACTTTGCTGGGTCGTACCGTACCTGAAACAAAAACAAAACATCCTGAATAAAGTTGATTGGATTTTGCTTGGAGCTTATTAAAATGAAGCTGTGAAATAGCTTTTGAGATTCGAAACTGTGACATTCTAATGCCCTTTTTTGTGTCATCGTCTCTTAGCTCGACCCTAAATCACGGAACTTTCAAGCCAACTATAAGCCCACTTTCACATTTCAGATATTTTTTACTTAAATTTAAAATGTCAACGCGTCTTTTAACTGTGTCAACATCACATGATCTGCCAGGGACTAAATCATTATTTAACCCAAAGTTAGCATACCTCGGCCGGACAATTAGACCTCTTAAATAATGTTTTTTAATGATAGTCTGCTTGTTGTAGTGTCTAGGGATCAACATATATTTTTGCAATAACTTTTCTCCTGATTGATATTAATTAAAATTTTCTTTAAGGATTCATCAAATAAAGTGTTTTCGTTTGTCTACAGTAACGATAAACCAAGTCACCTTTACATAAAGGGATTTTCGACATTTGAACCACTAACATTAAAGATCGAAAAAAAGACTGAAATAACAGTTTTCTTTAAAATTTTATTGGGTAACTTAAACAATTAATAATCCGTGTTTCTACCGCGAACACTAACAACACAAGAACATCGGTTTGGCATACTCAAAATGAGTTCATCCAAATTACGCTGTGGAATGGCCGCCCATGTTCGTTGCAACAACAAAAAAAGGTCTTCTTGCGACTGGATACCCTCCATATTCGGCAAAACTCTTCTCTGTAGCATATCCCATGCATGCTCAATCGGGTTCAAGTCTGGCGACTGAGCAGGCCAGGGCAGGACATTGATGTTAGCTGCGGCGAGAGTCTGTCTTACAACTCTTGCGGTGTGCGGTCGTGCATTATCATGCATTAACTGAAATAAGGGACCGATTTGTACTTGTAGAGGAACGATGACGTCGGATACAATCATCTCAGCATAAATTTGAGCGCTGAGGTTGCCTCTGATTCGAATCAGATCAGTTCTTCCGCCCATCCAAATACCCGCCCATACCATGATGGTTCCACCACTATAAGGATGGACTTCCTGGCAGGATTTTAATCGCTGTTGGCGTCCAGAGGTTCTCCAGTGTCGTATACGTCTTGTATCCGGTCTCATAACAAAACGAGACTCATCAGAAAAGCACACGAAACGCCATTGTTCTTGTGCCCAATTTCTGTATCCAAGAGCCCATTAATATCGAATCCTACGATTGTGCATTGCTATAGAAGGTACCCGTAGCGGTCTTCGGGAATGAAGGTTCACTTCATGCAAGCGGTTTCTGACTGTTTGGTCGCTAATTAAGTTCCCTGAAAAGTGATGAAGCCTCACGGCTAACATCATGGCGGTTATTGTTGGAGCTCTTCGAGCTGTGATTTGAATGTATCGGTCTTGTCTCCGTGTGTTGCAGCGATACCGTCCTCCATAGCGCTCAGCCACGGTACCAGTGCTTCGGTAACGTGTCCAAAGTCGACTGATAACACTCTGACTTGTATTCAGAGCTAAAGCCACAGTACGTTACCGGGAACCAGCTTCTATCATTCCCACGGCTCTGAACATTTCTTCCCTGCTTAAATGACGTCGCCGCTACATAATAACGTTGGTTTTAATCAGTAGTAGGGAAACAGTTGCACTAATAATGTCTTCAATGCGTTGTATGTTTTATAGGGAAAATATTGACAGCTGATTTTCATCTTTTACTCGAATTTGATTGACAGTTCCTGTTTCAAATTATGAAATGCACCAAAAAGGATCCATATAAATTTATAAAATCATAATTTTATTACAAAGCTACATCTCAGTCTCAAGAAATCCGCATAAAAATGCTTGATCCCTAGACACTTTTGATGTGTGTAATTGCAGCGATGTATTCTTGTCTCCTTGTGAGTTCAACTAATGACTTAATTCGGGGACTCAACAAGATAAAAGGTGACTAAAAGAGAATTAAGTGGTTGAAATTAAAATGTGTTGAACAGAGCTCGCGACGCGAGACAATTTGCACCCGAAATTAGCTTTACACTGCTCGCGCCCTGGCTTATAAAGTCACATGTGTGAAACACAAACATAAGGCCAAGAATGCACAGTGCACAGTGCACTGTAGGGGTTGTGCGGATTTCATAAGAAAACAAAGTGCTCACTTAAACACAGACCCTACTCTTTCAAACTATGTCAATATGTATGACTTTAATATTATTTACTTTTTAGGGTTCCGTAGCCAAATGGAAAAAAACGGAACCCTTATAGTTTCGTCAAGTCTGTCTGTCTGTCTGTCTGTCTGTCTGTCCGTCCGTATGTCACAGCAATTTTATTCTGAAACTATAAGCATCACACTGTTTAAATTCGGTAGGAGTATGTATCCTGTTAACCGCTTTACGATTCTCATACAAAAAATAAAAAAATATGACATTTAAGGGGGGGCTCCCATACATGAAACTAAAACAAAAAAAAAATTTTTTTAGCCAAACCTATACGTGTGGGGTGCCTATAGATAGGTCTTTTAAATTGACACCTAGGTTCCTAAAACCATTTTTTTAAAGTCTAACATTTCATAGCTAGACGCTTCCAAAGTGGAAAAATGGGCGTCCCCCCTCATCTAATTTCTAAACTAAGCGAGTGTAAATTTTGAAAAAAAAAATGTAATGTTGATCTTAGTTAACACTTTCAACGAAAATTGGTTCGGACGGAATCGAATGAGAAGTTTTTGAGATACAGCACATTTTCAACAACCGCAAACATAACTTTGTACTTCATACAAACACTATGAAAAACAAAGTTATATTTGCTGTCAACAAAATATTGTGGATTTTACTAAGAAAGTAAGTCGATTCCCAAATCGTCGCCGTAGAGTGAAAACCTTGGGAGTGCATTTTTGCTCATTTTTTTATTATTACATTATTTGAAAGAAAACCTCGCGACGCACATTCTAGTTTAACTCACACGCTCATCTGATACAAATAGCGCAATCAAATACGTTCAATGAGAACCTCGAATTCGCTCGCGTGAACTAGTCTGGTGTGATTACCTCGAGACGACAAGTCGGAGCATGTTAAAATCGTGACAACAGACGTTCAAAGTGCATGTATATTATTAAGTGCATATGCATATCCATTAATGACGTTTGAACGAGCTTTAGTTTTACTCACAAAAACAATTAAAACAAAAATCTACGTAGTAGAATTCTTTTTCACCAGACGGTTTTTTTAACCTCCTAAAAAGTTTACTCAGAAACACATAAGAGGTTTTCACTCTACGGCGACGAAATTCAGTTAAAGTTGACACGGAACCCTCAGTGCGCGAGTTCGACTCGCACTTGGCCGGTTTTTTCAAGCTCCAGCAGATCAAGTTCAACACTTATTTTAGAGGTTGGATTCATTTATTTTAGAGACCAAACATAGGCTTTGAACGCTTGTAACTATACGAAATACTTTTTTTGAGTTTTGATCCATGATTTCATGTACTCGAAAAATTCGAAGTGGTTTTTGACGTCAAATTGTAATAGTAATTGTTAAACTCGCATAACAGACCGAATTATTGAACAGTATTACTATCCGTGAAATCAATTCTGTACCATAGCAGTATGGAGTGAAAGTAAAAATTCTGTCGACTAAACTATATTTTCTTAAATAATTAAATCCGTCACATTTAATTATTTAATATTTTAACAGTGTATCCTCCGAATACGTAATTGTGCCAAAAGTACGGATTCCTAAACGGCAGAGAGTTAATTGAGTTTCAGAGTAACTCTCGGAATGGTTGCCACTTGACACAAGAATTTTCCGAGTGTGTCGTAGGTACGTCTTAGAAATTTCCTAACTTTGAAGATTGCTTCCGACATGGTCTTGTATTTAAATATTCTCGCCGGCGGCGTTTCAGCGGCACGCATTCTTTGCTCTACATACCAAAATGTTCGACGTTTTTTAAATTTTTAATTTGTTGGCTGGATGGCTTGGAAAAATATAGCTGCTTTAGTTAAACCACAAGAAAGTATCAACACAAAATAGACAAAGAATGTTTTTTTTTTCTCGTGATTTCACTTAACGACCTCCGTGGTGTAGTGTCTAAGCACGCTGGGTTTCAAAGTGTCACCGTTTCGAGGTCTTGGGTTCGATTCCCGGTCGGGTCAATGTAGAAATATTTTTTATATATATTGTGTCGGATCGGGGTGTTGTGGTACCACCATTGTGTCTGTTTTCCATAACACAAGTGCATCAAGAACGAACTCCGTAATTATACTTCGAAAATTATTCGAGTAATCGTTTGGGTCTTTGAAAACGTGAAGGTGGGTGAAGAGATGCTTGAGTTCTTGAGTTCATTTGAGTTATAATTTAAATATCAAACAATTTCAACATTTCTTAGCCAAAGTCCGCCTAAATATGTAATAATTTATTGTAACCAAATATTACTTTCTATGCTGTACCTATGAATAAATGAATGAATTAGTCTTTATTTCGAACAATATCATTCACATCAAATAACAAGCAATCAAAATGACAAAATTACGATTTTTTAATATGTAAATATACATACACACGGATACACGTATTTTATTAACCTGTCAGGAATAAAAGGCTAACTAATAGCCTAAACCACCTGAACTAAATAAAAAGTAAATGTGGAACTTTTCAGTTATTTAAAAGTATCTAGTACAGAGAAGGGTTAACTACTTTAATCTTCATCACAGCTATTAAAGCCCTTGTTGTTTTAGGCGTTAGATTTCTTAACTCAAAAAGCTGTTGCTCTTTAAATATTTTGCTAGCTTCCGTGAAAAGTTGCGAAAATAATAAAGCACCGTTTCAATTAAGTTCTAGACAAGTCTTGCATCTGGTTCGCGAGACTGAAGCGTCTAAATAAGCGATGGAGGGTTGCCAGATAAACTTAATGATTTTCTTGCAATTAAATGTAACTAATAAAACATTATTGACTATTTTCATCACTTCTTAATAATTTTCTGATTAATTCTAGTTGTCATTAGGTCAGGGTTCAGAAAAGTACAAATAACAATGGGAGTTACGTACTTATGTAGATGTTTAGGAGTAAATGAAATTAATTTTACTTATCTACTGTACATAACTATAAGTACAAACTATAGTAAAAAGTTGAAACTCTTTTTTAAGTCGTCATTTACACTGATGAAACTTATTAACCTTTTTTCCTTACAACTTTACATTGTACATGAAATGTATGTTTCGACGGTATATTTATTTTCATGTTTGTTTGTTGTCGTAATAAGTAAGGATGAAACTCCGCAGGCGTGTGGGCCGCGAGTTTTAAGGTAAAACTCGGCAGTACATAGCAAAGGTAAATAAACGGTGAACAGAAGGGGTATCACCTAACTCGATGGCTATCGTTATGTGATGATAGCTCCGTAGTAAGTTTACTATCTATTTGCAGCGCCAATGTTAGCTCGAACACGCTTGATAGTCATATTTCGTTGTTTTATTTATTATCACTAAAAACAATAACACAAATATTGCATATTTGACTGTTAAATGCCACTGAGGTTTGCCTACAGTGCTTACAATTTACAAAAGCCTGTGCAATGCTATCACACACAGGTGGAATATGCAAGCGATAATTTACCAGATCCGTAATAGCTCTGCAGATACGCTTCGCAACATTGCTATTACAAAATTTTACGTCCAAAATGAGAACACAGATTACTTTTTCCTTCAAAACATTTCATAATAAGTTCCCTAGCTATGAGAATGTAGAAAAATGCGTGTTACGAAAATTTGATTTGAGTTTATCCTCATTTGTGCTATGATTTTATGGACCCACTTACAGAGTTAAGAAAGGCTTTTTCTTAATAAGAATCTATGCAAACTTATATTTTAGTAATTTTTGTTCTAGTATTCAATAAGTGTGATGAGAATTATAAATACTAAAATTTCAGTTTCAATGTGGCCGGATTCGACAGTCAGGTATTTGAATTAATAAGCATCTGCACACTGCGACTTTTAGTACTGCATCGCTATGCAGTCGCGATGCCAGCATCAATGCAGTCGCAAAATGTCTACCTTTACACACTCAGCTACTTTTAGCATCGATACCGTCGCGGTGCTAACGCGCGTTAGTATTGATGCAGTCGCGATGCAGAATATGGACATTGACGAATTATGTACTGTTCTTCTTCTTATTCTTCTTTCGTGTCGGCAAGAACACGGGCTAAATCTTATTGCCCAGAAAGCGGCTACTGTGGTAGCCCTCTGGTTACAGACAAGTAAGTCCTCACGCGAGCAGGTGGTCGGGCACGCGGGACAGTTAGTGAGGTGGGCCATGGTGTGCTGGGGTTCTCCACATTCACAGCTGGCGTCTGCGCTGTTTGAGTAGTTATGTAGTGTTAATTTGGCGGCTGCATTGATACTAACGACCGTTAGCAGCGATGCAGTCGCGCTTCTGCATCGATACTAACGGGCAACAGCATGGATGCCGAAGTAGACTCTTTGCATACTGCGACTTTTAGCAGCGATGCAGTCTCGATGTAGCATCGATGCAGTCGCATACTGTCAATCTTTACGCACATGCCTTACTTTCAGCACCAATGCATTCGCGATGCAGAAACTGGACATTGACAAAAATGTACTGTATATTGGCGACTGCATCGATTCTAACGCGAGTAAGCATCGAAGCTAAATTAAATTTGTTCGTTGTGTGAGTCGCGATGCTGAACTGCGTTTTTAAAACGCGCGACTGCATCGATGCTGAAAGTCACAGTGTGTAGGGGATCTAAAATGTTTTACTGATCCTTTTTTTTCATACCTCAAAATATATGTTTCCGTCCTTGCCATAATTAGGTTTTAGGTTAATTGATAAAGCAAAACTTGATTACTAAATAGCGAACCTCCAAGTGGTTGGCAAACTTAAAAGAGTCGAGTGCCAAGCTCTTTACAGGCAGACGGGTCTATAATTAGGTATTCCTTTCAGGTCAAGGTTTTAACTGAAGCCGATTCCAGGACTTAACCATTTATCGATAAGGTAGAGCTTTGAGGCAGAGTATCCGCTTTGTAATCTATCAATCTACAATATCTTTTTACTATACGTTTCTGACACATACGCCAATTTCGCGCCCACAAATTCCGGGTCCGTTAAAAAGCACTTGTATGGTAAGCAGTCAGATAGTGACGTTTTTAGACTATTTTTACGACACTTCAGCTTAGGACGACACTCATTTATATTTTTAAAATCAGAAACACTACGCACGAACACTCAACTACAATTCCAAGCATGTACGTCTAGAGCGTGAGTTAAGACACGTGTATAGGTCACGTATCACCATCTAATTCCGCACAGCACAATTACCGCGCTGTCGGCAGCAAGCACCACTAAATTAAACCAAACCGACGGTTCCAAACATTAATTACAGGCTTTGTGATGCTGATTCCATACAGTTTAGAAGCTTCTTGAGTAAGAAGTTAACAAAATTATTTTTCTGCTGGGTGGGGGTACATACAGTCATAACGCCGAATTATTTTACTTGTTAAAACAAGTCTTTGTTATTAAATGAATAATTTGGGATATAATTATGTCGACCAGCATACGCAATCATTTAAGTTATAACTACGAATCACGCCTACGAGATTTCTACGATTGCAGCTTCGAAGCAATGATAGGGCGACGAAAAATCCAAATTTTCAAATTACATTACTGAACTAATATCATCGTCATCAATCAAAGGAGTGCTGGACATAGGCCTTCCCCACGGATTTTTACAGTGACCGATCATAAGCGGTCTGCATCCACTGTCATTCTGCGATCTTTACAAGGTCGTCAGTCTGTCTTGTCGGTGGACGACCTACCCTGCTTCTTTGGTCATAGGGTCTCCAATCTAGAACCTTTCTGCCCCGACGGCCACAGTTCTTCGCGCTATGTGCCTTGCCCATTGCCACTTGAGCTTACTGATTCTCGAGGCTATGTCCATTACCTTACGAGTAGTTCTTCTAAGTATCTCCTCATTTCGGATTTGATTTCGTAGAGAAATACCGAGCATAGCCCTGTACATTGCTCGTTTCGTTATTTTGAGCTTGATTTTAAGGTCAATAGCTTAGAATAATGTGTAAATATTCAAAGGCCAAAAGTAAAAGACTATGTTTCGGATCCGCATGTCATCACTGGTAACACACATTGGTTGGAGATTTTCGTCTTCAGACACTGAGGTAATTGAAGCGAGAAGACACTTTTGCGTAATTTTCCGAACGCTGCCCACCGGGTTGGATTGGATTCGTCATTACACATATAAATATATAAATATGCGCCAGACAACACACCAATGGTCGTGGTTTCGAAGTTAGAAATTTTCTGAATTGTGTTACGAATACCAGACAACGATTATGATGGGGGAGTCTCCCAAAAATACATACAGAGTGTTGTTTTGGTCAGTGACATCCAACTCAGGGTATGACAATATGAGGTATGCTTATTTAAAAAAAAAAGATTTATTAAAGAAATAATCTTCACAATATTCAAAAAACCAAACAAAACAAAACGAATGGGGAAACTCGCACCCTAGCGCGTAGCTCGCGCGTATCTACGAAATACTACGCCGCAGCTGGTAAGCTACGAAGAGGCAACCTGGTGTTAGTAGTATAACTCGCTAACTCGTATCGCAATAATAAAGTGATAATTAATTTTGTGTTTCTTTTTCGTCAAAAAATATATTTTTTGGCATCAGTATCGTTTGTAAAACCACCCTTGAGTCGCTCGTCACTGTCAAAAACAACAGCCTGTATACATATATATAGGTATACATGTATATACATAAATTATGCAGAATTCTACCCCACGACAGCCGGCGTAAAAATAAGAAGTGCTGACCACTACACCAAACGCTTCGTCAACAGTACATAAGGGGATTTAATAAAGTCTGATGTTTTTATTTTATAAACATTAAAATTTAAAAAAAAAGTTTACATTCCCATCATGGTACAGTAAATTAAAAAAAATATATTCAGTAGCGCACTTAGATAATTGCCGATTTAATTTATTCCTGCGACGGACAATACAAATTGCTTCCTTTTCGTGTTTTATTTTCGTTATCAAATGAGCTTCAAAAAATTTAATAAGAGACATATAAAAGTTTTTCTTTTATGGCATTTTGCGATTGCATCGATGCTAACGCGCTTAAAGTCGCAGTGTGTAAAGGGTCTAACACCTTGCGTTGATTTTGTTTGAAGTGACGCCCGTTTTAGTGTTGTATGTGCAAACGATTTACGTCAAAAAGTGGTTGGGCATTAGAGACCTCAACCGTATCTTTTATGTTAGTACCTTGCGTTATTTCAAAACGACAGCATCATTCGCAGAGAAGTTGTACGTTTCTTGAACAATCTCTGTCTTTTTATCCAGCGACTAAATACACAATAGCTATTCTTTGTGTTACAGTTTCTCTGAAAGGCTTTTACGATAATACGATTTGTTAAGAAAAAGGGGTTATTTAATTTGAAATACCTTCACCGGCTCGTGGGTAAGCGTAGGTATCACAGTTGATCCTTCGAAGCTGTACACAAGGAAAGTAAGTACAGAAGCACTACTTTATACAAAGTTATTGGTATTAGTTAGATCTCGCTGTTGCGCTTTTTCTTCTGTTATGCTCGCAAAAGGGATAAAGATTGGTAGGGTGGACCATACACAAGTAGGACGTCTGATTTTTAGTTGACCCTGCAAAAAATAAATCTATTTAATGCTTTAGAATGTTTTTAACACTCACAGAGTCATATTTTATATCACGTCACGCAATTGACGGTTTCATAAGAGACCACAAATTTCGTAGGGTCGGACTAACAGCACGGTAGCTCAATTGGTAAGAGCGTTTGGCCCGGTTTGCCAAAAGGTTGCTGGTTCAAGTCCCACCCGTGCGCAAATTTTTGGTTTCTTATTTCATCTTTATAAAATCTATTTAATGTATTTTTTCCCACTGCTGAACATAGGCCTCCCACACGGCTTTTCTTAGCACTTCGGCTGTGAGCGGTCTGCATCCAGTGGATTTCCATTTTCTCAACTTTTCTACCCTGGCATCAGTTCTTTGCCCTATGTGCCCTGCCCACTGCCAATTGAGCGTACTGTTTCTTAGGGCTATGTACGTTTTTTTATGTATTTTACGTATGTCCTCGTTTTTGCTTCGATCTCGTAGAGAAACACTGAGCATAGTTCTTTCCATCGCTTGTTGAGTGATATTGAGTCCTTATGATTACTAGTATGTACTATTTTGTTGGATTGAGTTTTAATTTAACTAAAACATGTTGGTGAAAAATACCTTTGCGAGTTTCGTGCAGTAATTTTGTAGCAGGAATAAATGGGTTACTGTATACACTGCTACTGTATGGGATCGTAAATAAAATTGGAAGTCTTTTATCCTGGAAGCGTTTTTGTTCTGTTGAGCGAGCACGATTAAGGGATTGTTCGGAATTGGCGTAACTTTACAATCAACGGCTTTAAGCCTTACTTAAGGCAATTGAGCGATAAAATAATATTTTAGAAATATTGCCCCAATTAGCTTTTATTTGCCACTTTTAATACCTTAATATTGAAAATATTAGCGCTTGATGTATTGAAACTGTTATAATCTCTCAGTTAAAACTAAAGTAAAGTAAGGCCGACGAAAAAATTGCTGAGTCCT
The DNA here is from genome assembly GCA_963924145.1 of Pyrausta purpuralis. Taxonomy (NCBI): domain Eukaryota; kingdom Metazoa; phylum Arthropoda; class Insecta; order Lepidoptera; family Crambidae; genus Pyrausta; species Pyrausta purpuralis. The sequence continues at coordinate 7,485,882 of OZ001645.1, forward strand.
TAAAGTTATGAAATTCTCATTTGTCTTTTTAAGGGGCAAAGGACTGACTCTTTTACCTTTCAAAATTAGGGGTCACTTGGGACTTAAATTAATGTGAATAGAGACCTGGCGACATCGATTATTTTATTGACAAAAATTCGACTGAGAGCCTGTTGTACAATCGACAAATAAGCATTAACAATCGAATAAATCAAATATCGAACGTCATTTCGTATGAAATACCAGGAAATGTACGTTTCTGGTTACTTATTTAACCAGATATTGTAAGGTAAAGATTTATGACCTAAACATATCGTGATCCCCCACCCACAAAGCAAATAATTTAAGTAAATAAGTTCCAATATTTTGATCGGAAACCGCCTAATTAATTATGATGAAATAGCTGCGAACAAGGAGCCGACTACAGAAGATTAATTACAGGTGAAGTCCTCTGTAATTATCTCCGGGTAGTTCAGGGATATCCTAACTTGACCCCTACTCTGTAATTAATATTCGAGTCTCGATCTAGTAATCAGGTAATTACGTTCTGAAAAAAATACAACTACTTATCGTACCATATTATTAGTAAGAGCCTGTGTTGTTCCACAGTAATAAGTTATTTAATGTCCGAAAATCGACGGTATCAAATGCTCTACGCAAGGCAAGAAACCAAAGCGCTCGAGCATAAAACCAGATCGAGTATCAGATTAAATATGTTTTATTGGTAGTGGTAAATTTATTGTTTGAGCCCTAGCTGACACCACGAATTATCGTTTTTGTCGGCTATTATACAATTCAGTTAAAGCATACTCGAACTGAGTGAAAACTTTGGTCACTACACATACACAGTAGGACCCTCTGAAGGGTTGAAAAAGACCTGTTAATTGGAATTACTGGAGTTGTAGGGGAGACCGGTTGTTGCCGAGTTGCTTGCCATCGCGCTGAAGAATTTCAATTAAAAGATAAGACACCCTGCCCTGGGAAATTGTTTATATTTTGAAACGGATTCCAAGCAAAACATGGCAAGTTTTTTTTTTTCAATAACCTTAATCGGGATATAGTAAGCGAATTTTACAAGTAAATGACATTAGAGTGGACTGGGTGCGTATTGAGATGAGGTTGCTTTACAACTACCTACCGTTTTGAGTTTGCTTCCTCCCCGTAACGTGATGTTTTAAAGCCTAAAGCCTTCCTCAATCAACAAGCTATCCAACACAAACATATTTCTTCATATCGATCCATTAGTTCCTGAGATTAGTGCGCTCAAACAAACAAACTCTTCAGCTTTATAATAAAAGTATAAATGAAAGGTAAATTGAATTTGATTAATTGCTAATAAAAATATGTATGATATTTCAGAAAGGTAAACAGAAAATACCACATACGCAAAGTTTTCCCTATGGAACTTTACACCCCTAAACAGCTTTAATGAACATTGGGCCACAAGAAAACCCACTGACGACGTCATTACTCCGTATTAACCCCAAATAGCCCGAGAGCGGTACGATTTCGTTGTATGGGGATTAAACATTAATTCGTAACAGCAATTTTTTAAATTAAATAATTAGATTTAAATATTTATTATAGGATAAGTGAAGAATCCACCTAGATTTATTACTGCATCATTTTAAAAATATTAAAAGAAATTTTAAAAAAAACCTAAAAATCAAGGCAAAAATTCTATAAGCATTTTTTTTTTACATAATGTAAGTTGATCATTTTGTTTCTAATAGCAAGAAAATCCACCAATTTTTTTAAATGGAACACAACTAAACTTCAGAATAATGTTTAAAAAAAGAATATAAATTCGTTATATTCAGGAAAAAAATACTAACAGGCAACTTTTTATTTTACTATGTTTCATTCATATTCCTTAACTAAACTTGTACCGAATCCACCAAAAAAAATAAGTGGAAATACAACTTTTTTTCAGGGCTTATTTATTATGATAGCAAAAATCTACAAGTCAAACTGACAAAGTAGACTTTACTTTACTATTGAATTAGCTATTAAGTAATTAAAATCCACTAATAATTTCAATAATTTACATGATATAATGGATAAATTAAAAATAGACGTACGAGGGGGTTGCGCGGTGCGCACGGCGGGAATAGAGAGAACACAACACAACCTATTTGGGCCCCTCGGCGCGGCCGCCGTTTTTAATATTTTGTGTTTTGACGGAGAAATGCCTAATTATTTATGTGAAGTGGTGCTACTTTCGCGTTGTAACGCCTCTTAAGCAAATATCACACAGGATGCGGTCTGCAGCCGGCGCGGGCGGCCCGCTCAAGAGACCGCAGCTTACAATGCATAGACAATGTATGTTAGCAACATGTCGGTCCGGTCTACCGTCTAAACAGCGCAGTCTGATGAAGCCGAAGCCGTCCGGATCTAGCGCTTCAAGTAATTTCTGACAGGGCATGCAGTCCCTATCTTGAGTTATTTTACCGTCTGATGCGGTAGTATCGCGTCGAACTGCCCGCTAGCCCGTGTTTGCCACCCGGTGCCTCCAGACCTGATATATATTTTTTTATGTTAATATTTTATAATGTACTGATGTACTAATTTTTATAATGTACTGAGTGTACTGATACATTTTTTTTTCAAAAAACGCCAAAATCGTTGTCTTTACAAACTTAGTTTTTGCTACAATATATAAAGTTTAATAACAATTTTATAAAGTTAATTGGCAAAAAATAACTTTGTAATGTCAACTTATTTTGACGAAAAATTAGCACAAAATGTCTGCGTTTCCACCAAGTGAGCAGCTCCAGATTCAATTAAATGTATATTTATCATTTAGTTACAGGTTTAAAACAATTGTAGAAACAAGGTTTTCTTTTTGTAATGCGATTGAATGAAAGATATTTGGTTAAATGTGTGCTTACTCAGTCCACAGAAGCTGTCAGCCATATTTCCATACTGAAAAAAGTTGGTCGATTCATTCAGTGTTCTTTTTTTTGTTACACCTCTCTTTAATTGGAGCCTGTAATTTCAGATCGTCAAGTTTCGTATTAAAACATTTTCTATTAATTTATTGTGCTCACTCCATCCACACGCTATTGTATCTCTATGAACAAACTATAGTAGATTCGCATTCCATCGTTTACATTGTATGAATTGGCTAGAAATAGGATTATTCAGCATAAAAACAAACCACTTTTACTGTGCGTTCATGAGTGAATCAAATCCCTGGTGCTCACTCCATCCGCCATCGCTAAATACTTAAATCTTTTTGCTAACTTACCTTAAAAGAATGAGTGAACATATGATTTTTTTGGTCAAAAATACTATAAAATATTCGGCAGTACACAGTTTGATATTACTTTTTACTTTTAAAGATAAACAAAACTAAATTTCTGGTTTAAATGACATATATAATAGGGTGTCTCCACGTGTAAAATAATAAGAGGACATAAAATAAGACTGAAAAATGAGACGGTTTAATCCTTAACCAATTCTCGCGCAATTCGTATACGAAAAAAGTTTACCAATAAAATTTTCTTTGTTAAAGAAAAAAAATCTCAGAGTCACGATTTCTATATACACAACCTGGCGATAAATACTCTTACAATTAAAAATAAGAAAGATATTACATTTTAATTTGGAATCAGTCATTTTTCTACGATAGCTCATTGTGTTTTCTAATTTTGGAGCCAATACATTTTATAAAATTTTGCGATATTAAAATGGAGTAGGGTGATAAAGAAAACCGAATCGCTCTAATTGCATGACACAAAGTTGGTATGGTGCCAAATGAAATTTTTAAACTCCCCATACGCTTGGTATTAGTCATATGTTTGTGTACCGGGCTATGAATATGTACAATGAGACCTCCTGTGTTTTTGACAGAAAAAGATCTGGCCAGCCACGTAGTTTTCGTACGAAAAAGGTGGTCAAAGCAGTAAGGGAAAGAATTCGCAGAAATCCTGTCCGAAAGCAAAAGATTTTATCTCGGAAGATGAAGATAGCACCCAGAACCATGTCGCGTATTTTAAATGATGACTTAGGACTTGCAACCTATAAGAGACGCACTGGTTTAATTTTAAATTATCACTTTTAACTGATAATTTAAAAAAGAATGGGGTAAAAATATCAAAAAAACACAGTCACAGAAAAATTTTGTTCACGGATGAGAAAATCTTTACTATTGAGCAACATTTTAACAAACAAAATGACCGTATATATGCTCAAACCTCTAAGGAAGCTTCCCAATTAGTCGGCAGAGTGCAACGTGGGCATTACCCGACCTCAGTGATGGTTTGGTGGGGTGTTAGCTATGAAGGAGTGACTGAGCCATATTATTGTGGAAAAGGTATCAAAACATCGGCACAAGTGTATCAAGATACCATTTTTGAGAAGGCAGTTAAGCCCCTTAACAATACCATGTTCAATAACCAAGCGTGGTCTTTCCAACAAGACTCGGCTCCGGGTCATAAACTCGGTCCACGCAGTTTTGGTTAGAAGCGAACGTTTCGGACTTCATCAGAGCTGAAGACTGACCGTCGTCTTGTCCCGATCTTAATCTGCTGGATTATGATTTATGGTCAGTTTTAGAGAGTATGGCTTGCTCTAAACGCCATGATAATTTGAAGTCCCTTAAACAATGCATACGATTGGCAGTGAAGAATTTTCCCATGGAAAGAGTGAGTGCTTCTACTGGCCTAAAAGTTTAAAGGACTGTATTGCAGCCAACGGAGACCAATTCGAATAAGCTTTTTATATTTAAATTGTTTTATATATATGTATAAAACTAACACACTGTAAAAGTAATAAATATTATTTTCATTTTTTTTTGTGACAATATTTATGGCAAGACTAGGTATTCAGTTTTTGGTCTTGCGATAGTTTTTTACATGTATCTACATTCTTTCATTTTTCTTGATTTTATGGTAAAACAGTTAAACTCGCAATTGAAGTACCACACGAAAAATTTCGATTGCCACGAGAAGAATAAGAACAAGAAGAAAAGGTTATATTAAGGGTACGGAAATATAAAGTTGCATATAGTCTTAGGTTTTGGATAATGCCTTGTTTCATTCCTCATCAACAGAGTTCAGAAAAAAAAACCTTAAAAAATAAATGTGGGAAATAATCCCTGTGCCTGGGTAAGGACTTCCTTTTTTGTCGCTACGTATAAAGAAGTTTGTTGAAGTGTTATAAGTATGCAATACATATAAATGTCAGCAAAAATACCTAGTATTCAAAAGAAAGTTATTTCATGTTGACATAAACAGGCAAAATACGTATAGTTCCCACACAACGCTTAGCTCCAACGGGCTAAGGTCATATTATGTTCCCTAGATGTTTATTTTCCTTATTTCACAAAGTCCCGCAAGAAATTAACAATTATTTTGTAATTCCAATTAAAAAAAATAGAATCTCCAACATACCTAAAAATCGAACGGCGTATCTTCCTTCGTTTAGTCATAACCGATAAATTCACGCACATTGACCGAAAATCACTTGTCAGTTAAAACTCAAATGGCAGTCAGTGTCACACACGTTCTTTCCTAATGTATAGTGTTAAAAATGACTATTAAAAAGTCAAAATCGGTCATCAACTGTCAAAAATGGTAATATTCATTCGTATTGATTCAGTAATATTATATTAATTTTTTGGTTGTGCGTACACGCAATTAGTCGAATTCGGTAGTTCACGTAAATTTCGCGCAGGTCCGTGAAACACCGTTTTTTTATATCTTATTTCAACCATATTTACAAAAAACAATAACAAGGCCTAATAAGTAATCACAGCTCATTCACACAACGACACAAAATGTGTTTTATTTTTTGCAAAAACTGAGTCAGGAAATTACATTTACGGTTCATCACATCCGGTCAAATTGATTGTATTTGACCGGTCATATGTAGTTTATGACAAATGTGACCGGTTAGATATATTCATTTTACATTTAGTACACAAAACCTCAAAATTTAAACTAACCCAAACCCCAGCCCAAACAAAGTACCTATTAAGAACAAAACCTTTTCCTTCAGGCAAGTAAGCAAGGATGACACGCAGCAAGCGTGAACACGAGAAGTTAAGTTAGCAAAGTCCTGCTATTTTATCACGTGTAGACACCCTATTCCATGTCCTTCATACAAAATAAGAAACTTTGTTTAACTCTAAAAGTAAAAAAGAAATAGCAAACTGGGAACTTCCGAATATTTTATAGTATTTTTGTACAAAAAAATCATATGTTCACTCATTCTTTTAAGGTAAGTTAGCAAAAAGATTTAAGTATTTAGCGATGGCGGATGGAGTGAGCACCAGGGATTTGTTTCACTCATGAACGCACAGTAAAAGTGGTTTGTTTTTATGCTGAATAATCCTATTTCTAGCCAATTCATACAATGTAAACGATGGAATGCGAATCTACTATAGTTTGTTCATAGAGATACAATAGCGTGTGGATGGAGTGAGCACAATAAATTAATAGAAAATGTTTTAATACGAAACTTGACGATCTGAAATTACAGGCTCCAATTAAAGAGAGGTGTAACAAAAAAAAGAACACTGAATGAATCGACCAACTTTTTTCAGTATGGAGATATGGCTGACAGCTTGTGAGGACTGAGTGAGCACACATTTAACCAAATATCTTTCATTCAATCGTATTACAAAAAGAAAACCTTGTTTTTACAATTGTTTTAAACCTGTAACTAAATGATAAATATACATTTAATTGAATCTGGAGCTGCTCACTTGGTGGAAACGCAGACCATTTGACTCAGTACATCGGGTACATCAACCCCTTTTCGGATGGATATACTCTTTCCACCCTGTAAACTGAACTCCGGTTTGTACTAAGCCCGATATTATTACAGTATAAAAAAGTAAAAACCGACTTCAAAACCAAAATGCACTAAAAAGTCTTAAATAAACTCTTGAACATTGAAAGGAAAGGAATCCATTTTAGGGAAATAATTTCTTTTTGGAGTCGGTGCTGCGACAGGTGAGGCTGAATTTTCAAAGTGATGGCACCGACTCCAAAAAGAAATTGTTTCCCTAAAATGGATTCCTTTCCTTTCAATGTTCAAGAGTTTATTTAAGACTTTTTAGTGCATTTTGGTTTTGAAGTCGGTTTTTACTTTTTTAAAGTCAATTTTATTTCTCCATTTTTAGAGTTTACAAGTGGAAGTTGCACCTTATGACTCTGTTCTTTAAGAAGCTACAAACTACCTGTCATATGTTCTGTCATTATAATTACTGAACTCCTAAGCGTTAAGGAGTTCCACCATCAGCTCAGCCCCACAAGATGTGGACTATCAGACGTAACAATACGTCAACATTAAGATTTTAGTAATATAACACTATACGTGCCTTTAAAATTTGAGGGCTTCCCTCGATTACACCAAGATCCCATCTTCAGATCCCAAATCGGCAACAATGGGACCAACTTGAAGGTACACCCTCTAAGTAGGCGAAAAAAATTTTCAAATCGGTCGACTAACGACTGAGATATGAGGTAACAAACATACAAAAAAAAAATAAAAAAAACATACAGTCGAATTGATAAGGAAACTCCTTTTTTGAAGTCGGTTAAAAATATCATTGAACAAGCGCGGCGTGATACATGACGTGGCCAGTACCTACAAAGTTTATACTGTAAACTTGATATGCTCTTGAGTGTACATTTTACCAAGACGAGCAGCGCGGCCGGTAGGTATTTAGTACCGGAGTCGCTTGCTACATCGTCTTGCGTCAAGTGATTCGAATCGTTTACCTATTCATCAAAGAAACTATGAATAATATTCAAGTGGTATCGTATGACGTTCACATAAGATTCAATTTAGCAATGCGGAAGCTATATGGTGTATAATGTATTATTATTTTCATAATGATAATTATTTAAGGTGGATTTTGGGATTTATAGTTTTATATTATCCTTAAATTAAGAATCCACCAAAGTTGACCGCTGTTAAATTTTTGCTACCTGTGTTATAACGCGAAAACAAAAAATATATGATCCATTTCCAAAAAATGGTGGATTTTGAGAGTATTGTGTTTAGTTTAATACTTTTAGCCAATTTCTGCTTAAAACATTCTGATAGTATTATTTTCCTGGAGTAGATTGCACAAAAAAGTAAAACAACCTCCGTAATAAAAAAGTGTAACTTCCACGTTTCTTTTAAGGTGGATTTTGGTAGCAGTGCCAAATGCCGATCAAAATACAAACATTTCCACTGAAAAAATGGTGATAGCATTTTTGCTGTGAAATTTCGCCATTTTCGGGACACTATTTTTTTTTATATATTCCAGTGCGACAATGCGGTGGATTCAAAAACATTGTCTCTTAAAATCACGAATTAAGCCCATATAAAAAAAATTGGCCTGTTATTGAATTTTTTCCAAAAAAATCGTAAGTGTCCTGGGGTAAAAGGTGTGATAAAGTTTGATACATTACGATATTCCGTGAAAAACTCGCTCGAAGAGGCACATCGCACATTTTATATATCTATCTAAGGCTGGTTACCGAGAGATCGAGAATTAATACAAGCATTTCCAACCATTTGATTGGTAGAGGATGCTTTAAGTCATTAAGTCTGCCACTTGTACAACATACAATGCAATAAAGTTTCAATAATGATTCGACAAATATTGGACACCTATCACTTACATTGCTCTGATCCCGAAGTAAGTAGCCAATGCCCTTGTGTTATGGAAATCAGACAACGGTGGTACCACAACACCCAGACCCGAGACAATGTAGAAAATTATGATTTCTACATTGACCCAACCGGGAATCGAACCCAGGACCGGAGTCGCAAGACGCCTTGAAACTCAGCGTGCACGGAGGTCGTCGGTCAAAAATAAATACATTGCTCTGATCCTAAAGTAAGTAGCTAATGCACTTGAGTTTTAGGAATTAGACTCAACGGGGGTATAACAAAATTCAGACCCCAGACAATACAGAAAATTATGATTTCTAAATTGAACCGATAAGCTTAAAACCCAGTGTGCTTTATACCCACTGCGAAGATCATCATCAATGTATGTTTTATTAAGCAATTAACATTATGAAGACGTCGCCACCAGAAACACGATTGTATAGGGATTGTATAATTGCGATATGGATACGCAGAGAACCGTGTAAAGATTCTATGATTGGAATGCGGACTACTTAATCGGTTAGGTAACTTTATGTCCAGCGAGAATCAATAGAAGGTCTATGTTCGGCAATAGCTGTCTTAATATATTGGTGTAAAATTAAGAAGTTTTAGTATTGAAGAAAAATAACTTAAGGCGCATTGTATATTCGTAGCGAAGTACATACAAAATTGCTATTGGTAGGTAATTTTATGTGATAAGATTTTCAGCACTTTTCGTCAGCGTTAGAATTTGTCAGTTATAGCGATAAATCCTCCGAAATTCCACATTTTATTTAAACGAATTTGTTTCCTTATCTGTCACTTGTCGAGAATCCAAGTGTGCGTTCACCTTAAACCTACGTTTTATTTGCACGACGTGAGAAGTGTGTAGCGTGAGAAATTCTTGTATCGCGCTAGAATAAAATTCACAAATAATTTCGTGGGTGCCGCAGATCATTGTGGGGAACGTTTCCTTCCACATTCGTTGTCTTCTCGTCTGAATACCGATTGATTCTGTATTCCAGTCTTCAAACATGATGTGGTGCGTCTCAATGGATAAGTCGTTCATTCTTGTGTGAACGATAGTCAATACTACCGCCTACTAGTATCACCATCTTACGTGCGGGTATTTTTTATATATATCAACTGTTTTTTTATTAATCTTTTTATGTGTTCCTTAGTGTCCACGTCACATAAACAACACAAATGAAATAAGTTACTGGTGGCGAGTTAAGGCTAGGAAAAAAGGCTGTACTTTTTTGTATACGAGTCGGATCCCTGAGAAATTCATCCCAAAATTGCGTAATTTCGATTATTGTACCACGATAACAGCCCTGCTCGCATTGTTGTTTGTGAGTTAAGACTCATCAAACTAGTCATAAACTCATATGTAGTAACTCGTACTCATTTTATTTTAAAATAGCAATTAAAACCAATCAAGGCATTATTTTAGATTAAGATGAACCGAACGAAATTTATGAAAAAACAACAGATTTAAGTTTTCTCATTGAATTGGATTTCAACGCGCAGCGCCGTCTTTTCAAATTATCACCAAATAAAAAAAATAAACCTCCTAATTCAGAATTATTAAAAAAATATCACCGGTGGCTCTTTTTTCTTGCCTAAAAACTTTCAGTGCGACCCTCGTTTGTAGCTCCTAAAAATTCAACAGTCGCGATACTTTTTGAACAGACTATGTTCATAATTTTAGAGCACTATAGCTAGGTCAAGGAAACTATGTATACTCTGTAGAATCATTGATTAAAATGGTTGCTTGTATTACAGGCATCGCACAGGCATCCGATGCCTGTAATACAAGCAACATCCATGAAACTTTTTCGGTCTGATTGAGCTCTATGACTGCGATAACTTATGAAGTTTTACAATGCGCTTGTAAGTGAATAACCCTCACGATAAGAATATTAATAACAAGCAAGATGATTTTTACTAAAACTAATATAAAGTTTGCCACTGCTGTGATGAGGTTTCGCTGCACTTAAAGACAGTAGATAACGTCATACTGCGACCGTTTGTTCAGTAAAGTTCATCCGGGGTCTGTGACCTGTGTATGATTTATATTAATTAGTATTGTGTGCAGGATCTTAATAAGTATCTAAATTTATAGCATGAAATTGTGGTTTGTCTCGTATAGAAATAACTGTTAAAGTACTAATATGAGGAGAATATAACATCAAAGTAACTTCCGTTTTACAAACATACTATTGTATGTCAAATATCGTTTAAAAAAAAAAGTAGTAATATTGGACACCAATCACATACATTGCTCTGATCCCAAAGTAAGTAGCTAATGCACTTGTGTTATGGAAATCAGTCACAACGGTGGTACCATAACAACCAGATCCGAGACAATTGAGAAAATAATGATTTCTATGTCAACCCGACTGGGAATCGAACCCGGGACTTCGGAGTGGTGACGCCTTGAAACCAGCGTGCTCTGCGTAGTGTAGTATCAAGGAGGTCGTCGATATGAAAGTGCTAGAGAAAATAAATAAATGTGTTATGTACAAATTAAATATTTCACGTGAGCACCAGCGCATATTTTATGAGTTAATTTAATTTTACTGAAAATGAGCCTCCCAAGAAAAGTAGACCCGATAATTTACTTGACAATCTGTGAAACGTTATCGCAGACAATTGACAAGCATAGTAGCAGCATCACATCAAATGGTTACCTAGCCAGATTTACAGTGAGATTATTGTCAGGTTTTGAAATATGCTCACATACTTTTATTTGCCTTAATAATTTAGTACGATATAAATGTAACTAAGAATTTTGTGTTTTTGCTGTCTCACGAAACATATAATAATTATAATCTTTTTTCACTTTGCTTCAAATACTTATGTTTTTTTATGAAGACTTCCAAATGTTTTCTTTACGTTAAAATATTTTTTAATTTTATTTGTATTGTTTTACTAATAGCCTACGGTGCCACGCCGTGGCGTGGTCTACGGCGTAGCGTAGAGGTGGGGCCGCGGCCTTAGTTGTCTGTGTGACTTAATTTTTTGGCGTCTATGAAAATTATTTGTCTGCACATACAAGCAAGAGTATTTCGCGCGTGTGGTGTGCAATTAGGAGTACCTTGCAGAGGAAGTTATTAAAACCGTTTTGCGAAAATGAACAGAGCAGCGGTGGTATTCATATAAATGGTAAAATGCTGTTATTAACATTCGTGGCTTGCGTGAAAAATGGCCCACGTTGTAATCTGTTCATTTCATTAACAAGAAGACGCTTCGAAATTTACATACGATTACATGTATCCCAAAGAAAACGTGGTTTTCAGCAAATGATGATACGGTACGTAAAGGATTTGAGTCTTTAGTACTATACATGCATCAAAATAAACCGGGCTTTTTCTATGGTAATCCGTCGGGCAATCTAGCGCTATCCGTCACATAGCTTGACCTATCCCATAGGATTCCAAAAGCAATATACGAGAATTCAAATAACTTGTCCCGCTGACGTACAGTCCACCTCACATGCAGCTATAAATAACAGTTTTTATGTCAACACAGTAAGAGTCATTAAACAAAATACATGTGGGGAACTGTACGGTGTGTCCGACAAATATTTTTCGTTTTTATCCTTTGACCCGATGTGGTAAGGTCTACAATAGTGTGTGTTGGACATGCAAAGAGGAAGCAGGTAAAAGCTGGCTCTTACGGGAGCTTGTTTAAAAATCACGTACCTCTGAAATATCGCACGCTGAGTGACAGAATCGTATTGTGAAAAATGATATTTTTCTCGTTTCTAAAAAAATGGTTCTTGGCAACTGAAATCAGTTCTCTGCTGACTTGGAAATCAACCAACTATAATAATCTCAAGTGAAACAGCTGCTTTGAAAAATTTTATTTTCTACGGCTTCGTAATCGATGAATAACTAATAGTCACGAATTCGGACCTATGAGAGATTTTAAATCGGTATTAATAATGGAAATTTCCGATTCGCTATAAGTTTAGTAGGTATATCATTTCGAAGAATGAAAATTTGTACTCCTAATTTAATGTAGTATACTCTCTTCATTTATACGTTAGACAAAAAACAGTTTTGTAACAAGTCGGAAAATTATGAATATTATTTTTGAAGCTCATATTGTTCCAAAACATTGCATAAAGATAAATTGATTGCTCAAGGATGCAAAACAAAAACAGAATAACGGCGCAGATTCATCATTTTCGATTGCTTTTTCAGTCGTCACTTGTATGAATAGACTTGGAAAAATAATTGGCCTTTTATTCTGGAGCTACTATTCATCAATACGAGTTTGAATCTCCGCTTTGTTTTAATTTATCGGGAATATTAATCGGGATAAACAATGGCGTTCGGTAACGAGGCGAAATCAAAACTGAACTCTGATTTGCATAGGCGGATGCGGGTAATAACTGATCATAGATTAAAGATTAAAGCCACTGAGGGGTCTGTGGAATGCATTCATCAACTTCCGAGCACACTGTGAAATAAATTATAAGTCGTTAAAAATTTGACCATTTTATTTAAAAACCAAAATGCACTAAAAAGTCTTAAATAAACTCTTGACCATTGAAAGGAAAGGAACCCATTTTAGGCAAACAATTTCTTGTTGGAGTCGGTGCTGTGATAGTTAATGCTTGATGGTCAAAGTGATGGCACCGACTCCAAAAAGAAATTGTTTGCCTAAAATGGGTTCCTTTCCTTTCAATAGTCAAGAGTTTATTTAAGACTTTTTAGTGCATTTTGGTTTTGAAGTCGGTTTTTACTTTTTTAAAGTTAATTTTATTTCTTCATTTTTAGAGATTACAGGAGAATGGGGGGGGGGGGGGGCACCTTATGACTCTGTTTTTTAAGAACCTACAAACTACCTATTATAAGTTCTTTCATTATAATTACTGAACTCCTAAGCGTTAAGGAGTTCCACCATCAGCTCAGCCCCACAAGATGTTGACTATTAGACGTAACAACATGTCAACATTAAGATTCAAGTAAAGAAACACTATACGTGCCTTTAAAGTTAATTTTATTTCTTCATTTTACTACGTCTATATTCCGTGTGAGTTAAGTAGGTCGAAAACACGTTCTTATCTAAAAATGCGAACTTTTTACAACACAATTTGACATTAGCGATAGTTTCTTTATCACAAAGGTGGGGTGTTCTATTTCACACAATACAATTTTACTACCATTGGTATTTTTACCAATTTGATAATGGTGGCCATAAACCGAGCAGACCATGTCTTAGGAGACAGTCTTGCTGACATCACCTACTGGCCAGAGTAACTGACTTTTACGCGTTCAGCGACATGCTATCAGCTAAACCAGGTTAGTGCTTCTGCACCCTAAGCAGTAAAGCCAGCTAACGGAGAAGCGCAGTGCTCAAAAATTAAAAACAACGTTTCATGGTTCGCCGCGCTGATGTTTAAGTGCTCTGGCCTCACCTATGTAGGTTAGGCCAGAGCAGCCAGAGTGCGCAGGCGTGGCAGGCGGTGCTCACTTTCTGTGAGGCTGTAATCTCGCAAAAGGAGGCGGCAGAGAGAGAGCGGGAGGCTGCAGCTAACGTACTTTTGTAGGCGACTTTACATTTGTTGTTTGCGAAGAATATCTTTACTGTGTATTTAATTCCAAAAGAGGCATGTTTACGATCGGTTTTGTTTTTAGACCACTAAAGCCATCGTTCAATGGACCTGAATGAGGGTAGAATTACCTTCATAGTTTTGGTCAGGAATTGTATTGATATTTACCGACATGAACATACAACAATGCAGTTAAATTAGCTATGATTCAATCGGATCATTGAAATTTGAACGATGAAGCCTGATTGATTGAGAGGCAACCTACTTTTTGTAATAAAAACGTAGTAAATGATGCTTGCTTAATTTTAGTGTTTTATCACATCAGAAGAGCTTCTCTGGCTGCTCTTTTTTTTTTTCGACTGGGAAATGCTTTACTCATACCCTTTGATCCCGGGGGAGACCAAAGGGTTATGTGGGACTCCCCCACCCGATGCGGGCGGGTATACCCACTAAAAACCAGTCGGTGTCCTCCAGTGCCATATAAGGGGGGCGCTGCGGGTTATCGCCCTAGGTGTGCCCCTGGGCATTCTTCCGCAGGCCAGCCTCTGGCTGTGGCTCGTAGGTTTTGCGAGCACTTCCTAGTTTTAAGGGAATATGATATTCCCTTGATCATCAGGAGACGGCGTGCGGGACACACGCGCCACCGTCACGGCCCATTTCAGCGAGCGATTGACACCCCCGTGTCAGCCGCCTGGGACCCATCGATGAGGGGCATGTGAAAGGCATGAAGCCTTCTTCGGCGACCAGGACGCCGGCGACGAATCATCGCGACGAATCATCGGTGCGTTAGCTGCAGCCTCCCGCTCTCTCTCTGCCGCCTCCTTTTGCGAGATTACAGCCTCACAGAAAGTGAGCACCGCCTGCCACGCCTGCGCACTCTGGCTGCTCTGGCCTAACCTACATAGGTGAGGCCAGAGCACTTAAACATCAGCGCGGCGAACCATGAAACGTTGTTTTTAATTTTTGAGCACTGCGCTTCTCCGTTAGCTGGCTTTACTGCTTAGGGTGCAGAAGCACTAACCTGGTTTAGCTGATAGCATGTCGCTGAACGCGTAAAAGTCAGTTACTCTGGCCAGTAGGTGATGTCAGCAAGACTGTCTCCTAAGACATGGTCTGCTCGGTTTATGGCCACCATTATCAAATTGGTAAAAATACCAATGGTAGTAAAATTGTATTGTGTGAAATAGAACACCCCACCTTTGTGATAAAGAAACTATCGCTAATGTCAAATTGTGTTGTAAAAAGTTCGCATTTTTAGATAAGAACGTGTTTTCGACCTACTTAACTCACACGGAATAAAGAGTTATTTCTTAGATGGAGTTTACTTCTTACAGGCATTAAATCTGTAGTCCTCAAATATATTTTTATTTGGCGTACAATTTAAAGTGGTCGTATCACTACTGAAGCATTAAGCATAAAATACTTCTTACTAATCAGAATTTTACTTTATTGCTAGTGTATTGTACGCAACATACCCTAGCAAGAAAGTAAGGCATGGTAAGGTAGGTAAGGTTTATTGGTTGTATGCCACCAAAAGCGTCAAAATCAGTTAGACCAGCTACTAGGTGCTGTGCTGTGCTGACAGTCATCTAGGACAAGGAGTGCTCAGTTTATGGCCGTCTCCTTTATTTTAACTTTTATTAGGTACTTACATATTGCGAAAGCTACTCCAATTTTATGATACAGACACTGTGGCTAGTGGTTAAATACGCAGCAAAATTGATTTCAATTTTTAAAAATTAAGCTTGGAGAAGCTTAGAACTTTACTTTGTCCTTATATCCAATATCCAACCCCTAATTAACTCACATGGGAAAAATAGTTTTTTTACCCGACTGCACAAGAATGCTATGTTTTTTATTTTAACAAAATACGTAACCCGCTGCCGCGGCGTTCAGTTCATCCACTTTCGTGACCTGGAAGCACGATCGCCAAAGCGAATGACCAATCCTAAACCAGTAAATAACCAATCAAGAGCGTGCACCCCTTGCACTTTTTCTCAGGTAAAGTTGCCAGATGAAGTATCAAAAAATTAATCACGCGTCTAGTGGGTATGCGGTCGATGACTAAAGCGTCTCATAAGTCCTTCATTTTTTCTCTTTTTCATTCTACTTTCTTGCTGGGGTAACGTATTTAGTGGTTGCATGTCACCGAACACGTAAAAGTCAGTTAGTCCAGCCAGTAGGTGCTGTCGGCTAGACAATCCCCTAGGACCAGGTCTGCTCAGTTTATGGCCGTCTCCTAACAAGATTCCAGACGCTCGTTACGCCAATTTATTACACCCTTAGAAGGGATTTATACTTTTTGCGGTAGTTTCGCCACTAACGTTTTCTGAGAGGATGTGCGCGACGCATCGTGTGTCGATGTCAGGACTTTGCTTAAAAGTATTTATTTAAAACTGTAATCAGAAAGTTGACCATATACAATTTAACTTCGCACCTTTTTTGCCTATACTTAGCTGCTGGTTTTCTTGTCTCCAACCTTAAACTCTCGACCACTCAGTTATGGGCAGCACCTGTTGATATTTGAATTGGGTTTCTGTTACTTCAATTATAACCAATTGGTACCGTTGATCCCCTATTTGTATCTTTATTTAATTAATTAAACAGTTATTACATCCAATCAAAACCACAATGTTCATAAAATTAACTTAAAATAACACACCGTATCTTATTAAAAACGTGATATAAACACTAGGAAACTCTAATATTATATATTGTCAGCCCTACTAACCGAGTATATACGTTGTACCGTATCGTTCGTTACGTGACATATATCATAGCATACATCCTATTTTTGTAGCGTATCCCTTTGTGCGTCGAGGCGAGTGAGTGCGCGAGACAAGGGCAATTGTCATCCGAGTCTAAACGCCGGGAATTACTGACTTTATGCTATTAATAACTTTAGCCCGGATGGCGGCCGATTGGGTTTTATCCAGCCGGGAGTGTGGAAATCCTTTCTGGCTGACTATGTTTCTGTTTTTAGCCTTTAAAACACTAGTGTAGCTGTTCACTGAAGAAAGATGGAATTAAAAATTATTTGTTAACATATACTGTACATACATGTGTATACATATACTAACTACAATATTCAATCCATGAAGGATTAGGTTTATTAGACGGTATTAACATTCAAAGAAATATTGAAAGCAAAATGAAAGTTACTGCTACGCTTAGTAATTAGTTTAAAAAGAACCATATTTTGGATCTATTCAAAGTAAATCCTATGCTTATATGGTAAATGGCAATAGTAGTTGGGTGAGCACGCGCGATATGTTTGGTAGATAGTCGTGTACTGGTGAAAAAAAGAAAACTCATTTAAATCATCAATTTGGTCGATGACACGTGAAATGCTGACAACACGCCGATTGTGAAACAATGAACGTAACTCGTACCAAGACACATGCAAATATGCCACCGGGCTATGGAGTGCTCACTGAGGATACTAAATAGAGGTAGAAATTACTACTTAATTAAATAATTTGATATTTACGTTTATCGTTTCCCTAATTACAGACTGTTCAGATAGCAGTTAAGAAGCTACTAAGTATATAGGTTAGCAAAGGGAATTATATATACTAACTTAATCCTGAAGAGATATTAACAAAACAAAAAGTAGGTTAACTAAAAACGAATCCTGTATTCCCGTCGGCAGCGTATCCCGAATGGTGTTCACGTCTGTTTCCATAACTTTCATATTTCTATTAGCTAGCTTCGAAACTAAAAACTTGCGGAATCCCTGTTTGAATAAACATGCCGCGTGAAAATAACCGAAACACGCAACAGTTTTTCTGCTAAAAAATCTGCCGGGGTAGGTTTTACGTGACTTGTACCTAAGCGATCGCGTTGCGGTCGCGATTACAATCCATGTTTATCATGTCACATATTTCAAAAATCTCTCTTTGAAGACTACTTTTATTACCATTATGTTTTTTTTTCTGTAAATTTTTCTATATCAATTTTCCAAACCAAATGCAGACAAACTCACCTCAAAATCACTGCTACCAAATTTTAGTAAGCTTAATTCAGAGCTTTTATAAACTGACAAGTTTATGACGTCGTTATAAACATTGCAATACAGAAGCGATTAAAATATTTATTTATTTGAAAACTTCATGCACAAACAAATGGTACATATGACGGACTTAATACTAAAAGCATTATCTACCAGTCAACTATAGGTCTTAACAGAGAAAAACAGGCAGCGCGAAAGTGATAAATGTACAATTCAAACAAATTCAAATTAAAAGGTACAGTGTGGCAATTATATAATGATTGTAAACATATGTACTACTTATTACATTAATACCATTTACATATACATACTATAGATATACACATACACACAGTACATAAACGTAATAATGATGGTACACATGGAATGTGATAAAAAAATACTTATATGACGACATAAAAAACCCAACACAATATCACGTTCTGTAATAACTCAGCGTATTTACATTTTAGCTGACGGAAAATAAACGCGTCTGAAAAATGAAAAATGGACACTGTCAGCAAAAAAAACAGGACAGCATCGACGTGGCGGTGTCATATCGCGTGGAGCCAACAAACGGCCACACATAATATAGTGGGCGGTTTTTCAGCGGGCTTAGAGCTAATGACCGAAATTATCCACAGCGCTTGTGGATTAATAACCAGAATTAAGTAGTCTGGTACTGGACTTTAGGATCTAACTTGTTTTTTTTTCTAGAATTAGAACATGATTTTTAATGAAGTATTATTGTATATAATATGAATTCGATTGAATTTCATATTTTTTATAAGATAGACAAAACAATTTACAGTCAAAAATAAAACAGAAATATTTTGAAAACATAGGTGCGGAACAGCATTTGAACGCATTTGTACAGAAGTTTATTCAAAAATAAATTTAGCTAATTTAGATACATAAATAGTGGATAATACAAATCAACAAGAATGGACTAAAAGGAAAATACATCATTAGAAACTTTTTTTATAAGACGTTAGCAAAACTATAATAATTCTGATTGGGTCAATAACAAATCACAAGAAAAAAAACAATTTACAATTATTATGTACGTAAGTTACTTAAAACAACGAGTAAGACCTAAACCTAAGAAGTAATATATAATGCGAAAAAAAAATTGACTTGTTTTCTCAAGCGTATTTATCATAATAAATACTTATTCAAATAAATACTTGCTGACCACTTCTAACACGTAAACCAACGCCAACTCTACGCCGTAGCTCGTAGTCCGGTCACTCTTTTCGTAACTGGCATGTAGCCACGCAGTCTTTCGTAGCAACTTGTAGCATCACTTTTTAGAGCTTGAGCGTAGCATTTCATAGCACCTTGTAGCAACCCCATTTTAAGGCTTCATATTATAATTTCAGAGTCTAAAATCGAGTAGAGTGGTGTTGTGCGTGCGCGAGTTTTATCACTGTTGATAAATTGTTATGATGACACGAGTATCGCACGACTTATCTACTTCAAGCCGTAGTAAATAAGATTTTTGTGAAGCATTTACTTTTATTTTGACTTTCATGTGTCGTAGAAAAATTATAGTTAGATTCAGATCGTGTTCATTCTTTATTGGTGTTTATTTTAGAGACGGCGATAATAATGACGCGTTATGAGTGTAAAGAGTTGACTCACTTTTAAAATAGCAAAGGAATTTTCGCCTTGATACTAGATATATTTTTTCCACATTGGTTTGTATGACTAATATACATACATTAACATCAAAAACCCAATGAATGCAAAATACGCCTCGCGACAGTCTCTTGAAATAATGTGGCATATCAAACAGTAAATAAATCGTCAGTATTAAAAATAATCGCGCGCCGAGATTACGTCGGCACAGGAATGTATGTATTATCTCGAACCGCATATTTTAATTCGAGTTGAGTGGGAAACCTCCTATTTTGTACGTAAACTTTTCGCCGTTACCCGGGCACGTACGTAATCCTCGGAATTATTCACGAAGTGGAGTATTACTCGTCTGGATAAAGGGGCCCTGCTATGGTAATAAGGATTTTTGACAAACACCGTTTTCGTGTGCATTTCGCTTTGACTCGGCAAAAGCCGGAACCAGTAAAACGGTATTCAAAGTGAACGCTGTTTCTAGTGGTTAACCTGCGCCGCGGTTGGAATGAATGGGATTTTTCAACAGGTTAAGGGCTTCATTGGGGTAATTTGTGAAATGAATAAAACTGTGCATGAGCTGAGCTTACAATCTGAAAAGGAAAATGGATCAACCTTTTAGTGCTATAAAGCGCAAGTAAAAAATTAGATAGTGAATGAAGAAAAACAGCAACAGTTATTAACTATATTTTCAATTTATCATTTATCAATTCTATCATGGATATAAAGAGGATTAAGACATACAACATTGTTTACCAGATTGTACATTAACTAAAAAAAAATGTAACCCAAAATACTTTAAAGATGAAGAGATTTGGTTGTTTTGCGATACTTTTTAGCACTATTGGCTTAAATTTTATGAAACTATTTATGGTGAATAGTTTATTTATCGAAAAAGCCTAAAGGCAAACATCACGGAAAAATTGCTAAAGTTGGATTCGACCAAATTTAGGCTTACATGCGCGTAACTATACGAAAGAAAATTTTGTTCCTAAATTTTCTACACGAAAACCTCAAAGTTGTTTTTCGATGAAGAATTTTATAAGAATTAGCAAACTCGCATGATAGAACTGTATTATCTTCCAGATAATTAATGCTGCATCAAAACAGTGTGGTATGAAATTAAAAATCCTGTCAACTAAACAATGTTTTATTATACCGAGGAAAAGTATCGAGCTTTCAAAACTTTCGAATTAATATCATAAATCATATTATAATATCTCTTCTTTCATGACATGGTAGATACAAGAGGTACTTACTTAATACAGCGATATACTAGAACAGTAAATAGTGAAATGGAATATAAAGACACTCTCGGATAACAATCGATTTATTCTAAGGTTAACATTTATTCTCGTTTGGTCGAATCCACCCTGAGTCAAACAAATATTAAAATCAAACGGTGCATCCGAGGTGTATTCATTAAAACCAATGGAGCTATCAACGAGACATCCACGGGGTCGATACACGCTCAGTATAAAGATGAATGCGTACTTAATGGGCCTGTTTATGTTGATGAAGTGCGAATAACTCGGGCGCTTGTGCCTGTTTTAGCTTCAACGACACGTGTTTTGTCTAATAGGTAGTCATCTTGCCTTCTCAGCAATAAAAAGTGCTTTGAGAATATCTAGTGTAAATTGTTCACAACTTGATTTATACGCACATCGAGTTGACGGTTTATCAGTCCCTGTAATCATGGCATTATTTGAATACTACAGGGTGGTGATTAAATATGTATGCTTGTATTGTAATCTTTACCCAAAATACCGGAGAGGTAGCTAAGTTGCAAGTGCATTAATATTGTAACACCTTAGCAAAGCTGAATAGCGTTTACTCGTATTTTACATTGTTGTGGTCTTTCAATTTATGGTTTTAATTAAACACTATTCATACTTAGCATTTAATGCGAGATGTACTCGCTGTTATTAATTTCTTGCATTCATATCTGTTATTAAATCCGAATAATCTGAAACATTTAATGAAAATTTGAAAAATTACACCATGGTAAAACGTCAATGTAGTATATCTTTCATTTATTTCATAGTGTGCAATAAAATAGATTGTAGTGTTTAAAATAGTAAGTTTTAGTATGATTAATAAACTTCGTTGTTTAGGTTCACATCGATCACGAAACTGGGCCTAAGTAAAAAAGTGCATTATAGACTTTTTGTATTTTCAGAAATGATGAAGTGCGGCTATGAAGTATTTGATGTCAGAAATTCGTAGAAAGAGCTTGTTCTTCCAAAAATACATGACTTGTATTATCTGGAACGAGCAGAAATGCTCCACGAAAACCTCTGTCATTTTATTTAAGCTGCTTTGTTTTCCTTTTGGTCGGATACCTGTAAATACACACAGACAAAGGAAATTGCATATATTTTTTGTGCGAACTACTAGCCCGGATTTGGTACTAAGGACACATGTTTATCATGATAAGTTTAGACATTTGTGTGGTTTCATGCCTTGTATGTTAGCTTTGTGTATTCTTATTTCACCGTGAATAGGTATTATATAAAACATAGGTAGGTTCAAACATCTCTATCTCTATTCAAACTCTGCTTATAAAATATCAGCCTGGACGCAAAAGTATCGTAAGTAATACCTTTCTTTATACAGTTTGTTGAAGCTGAGTTCCTTTTTTATACAAGTTAGTAGCTTATGCATTTTTAAATTATTACCATTCCACTGTTTCATAAAGTAGCTTGACAAGCAGCTGGCTTATACTCTTAAGCTGTCAGATTTTCTAGAAAATAAAATCTAGAATATTGCGGGTAACGTGCCACAATATATTCCTCCAGCAGTATTTTTTGTGGTAATGTCCCCTTTTTCATTTGGTCACAATTTGTAATTTGGATTGTTATTTTGTAAGGATTCGCTCGCTTTTTTAGCCTCATACAATTTAAAAAAATAATTTAAAGACCAAGACAGTAAATTAATAACTATAGAATTATAATTCCATTGCTTGTGCCAACCAAACACTCAAAGAGATGGCGTTAAATACAGGAAAATCAAGAGCTCCATTAATCAATCAATCGTACAATATTGATCAATCTTAGATAAAATCAAACACCAAATTGACTTAGATTACTGCATAGTGAAGGTTTACTGTGGTTCCGTCTAGAGTCTTAGCTCGTCCCAGGAATTTTAAAACGAAGCGGGGAATGACAGCGCAACTATTTCAAGGGAGATTCAAATAGTTTGAGGCTGCGCTCGTGTATCTGTCAGATTTGAAAGCGCTTGTTTATAATACCTAGCTGTAAAGTTAGTGATAATAGGACCACTTAGAGGTGGAATTTATGGAAAATTGGTTCAATTAAGAGCAAAACTATGACTCAATTTTGCCCCTTTGGGTAGCATTAAATCCATAGCAATCAGTAATTCAATTATTGTTAAGACATTTTATTATTTCTTAACTTCATTTTAAAATTGCCTAACAGAATCACCTTAACAGAGTGGAAATGATGATTGATTGATTAAAATAAATAACTAAGATACTTGGTCGTCGGTAGCGAATAATATGTATAATTTTGCATAGAATTCATTGTGTATAGGTACTTACAAGTTCGAATAAATACAACATGAAAACGAATAAATTTGCATCTGAAACACGTACGATTTCCGCTCGGTCCTCGTTTACCGATCGTCATTACACAAAAAAGACATCACTCTCGTTTCTTGCACCGGAAATTAAGGTCGCCACTCTAGATTGAGGAAAGAGATAACCGGGATCCCATGAGTCCTGCACGGCTATTACGTATTTTGTAAAAAAAACAATAATGAAAGAAATTCACCTTTCTTATTATGCACCGGAAAGATGTGAAGAAATCCAACGCATTGGATACTATCTTTCGGCTTCAGCCGAAGAGGTAGACCTAAAAATAGGTCGATGATGAGTTGACCAGCTTTGCGAGAGATTGGGTAAAACATGTAACGAATTTATTTCGCGCTCATGAAAATGCTTAATTTTATAGTAAATTATCTAGTTTTTGGCTGGGTCCACTCGTGGGCCCAGATTCAATGAGTAGTATTTGCGTGAACTTCAGAACCGACTAAGAGAGATTGCGATTGTCATTAGAAGCAAAAAGTGATCAATGGAAGGTGTTGGCCTTTGCCCAGCGTTTCAAAATGTAGGTTGATCTAAGCAAGATTTTAAAAACTGTGTATTTTGGTAATTCCTGTGGAAGCCCACGCGTTAAATAGCACGCATTTCTGGCAGCGGAGACGTGTATGTGATTGGATCTATACTTCTTCAAGAGCATTCTATTTAAAAAAGTGTTTAAAATTAAATAAAATATTTGTATCTTTATTTAGTTTATTAAGCAGTAACATCTAATCAAAACAACATTGTACATAGAATTTACTTAAAATAACATACCGTATCTAGTTAAAAACGTGATATATACATCAGGAAATTAAAATATTATATTTTGTCAGCCCTACTAATTGAGTATATACGTTGTACCGTATCGTTCGTTACGTGACATATATCATAGCATACATCCTATTTTTGTAGCGTATCCCTTTGTGCGTCGAGGCGAGTGAGTGTGCGAGACAAGGGCAATTGTCATCCGAATCTAAACGCCGGGAATTACTGACTTTTTGCTATTAATAACTTCAGCCCGGATTGCGGCCGAGTGGATATCCAGCCGGGAGTGTGGAAATCCTTTCTAGCTGACTATGTTTCTGTTTTTAACCTATAAAACACTAGTTTGGACGGTCACTGAAGAAAACTGTGTATTTGTATACATCATAGAAACAGAAGACTATCATTATTTTTTGGTAATTTGAGATTTTTTTATTTTTATTTTCTCTAACAAAGTTTTTTTTTTAAACGGCACCCTGACTATTTTGAAAGTTATCTACGTCGTCGGCTTCACCTCTCTCAATTCAATGCCCAATCGTTATTTTTGTTTAATCTCATACTTCATTATTGAAAAATAAATTACTGAAAAAAATATTATCTTAATCTTTAATTTTCTGAAATACTAGCATATAAAAATCTAAAGTGTTTTCTAATGCTTTTAGAATGTTTTAAACACTCACAGTGTCATATTTTATATTCATAAAGATGAAATAAGAAACCAAAAATTTGCGCACGGGCGGGACTTGAACCAGCAACTTTTTGGCAGACCGGGCCAAACGCTCTTACCAATTGAGCTACCGTGCTGTCAGTCCAACCCTGCGAAATTTGTGGTCTCTTATGAAAACGTCAACTGCGTGACGCTTAGCGCCATCTAGCCGTCTGTTTATGAAACTGATGCTCAATTGGTAAGAGCGTTTGGCCCGGTCTGCCAAAAAGTTGCTGGTTCAAGTCCCGCCCGTGCGCAAATTTTTGGTTTCTTATTTCATCTTTATGAATAAAGTGTTTTCTATTAAAAAAGTTCCATTTATTGTGCTAAATCAACCTTTTAAATATCATCACTTAAAACGAGGTGTGTATAAGTCTGTACGGTTCGTAACATTTATATAATTATTGGTAGCAAAATAAAAGTCACTGCTACGCTTAGAGTAGTTACTTTGAATGAACCCTCTTTTGGTTCTATTCATAGTAACTACTAACCTTATAAGGTAGAATGGTAATGGTAGTTGGGTGAGCACGCGCGATAAGTTTGGTAGCTAGTCATATACTGATGAAAAAAAGAAAACTCATTAAAATCATCAATTTGTTCGATGACACGTGAAATGCTGACAACGTGCCGATGCGTCGCGATTGTGAAACAATGTACGTAACTCGTACGAAGACACATGCAAATATGCCACCGGGCTATGGAGCGCTCACTGGGGATACGAAAATGAGGTAGAAATTACTACTTAATAAGAATTTGATATTTACGTTTATCGTTTCTCTAGTTACAGACTTGTAGAAGAAGTTATTGGGTAGTTAAGCAAAGGAAAGGATATATACTTATGTAACGTTGTATATTTTTGTCTAAGTTCGCGTGAAACGAAAAGCTAAATGGATGTAGGACTCCAGTCCATAGTGTGAAATTTTGGCATAGATACGATGGATGCTGACACTGACATTTTTCAAGTGTGACAGCTGCTGTTTTTTCCGGTTCCGCCACTGTTGGTCGTGCGTCGGAGTGGAACGTGTGTTAATATGTAAAAAAGTAAAAATTTTGATAACAAATTATTTTGAAGTTTGATAGTTATTCCTGGTAAGTATCTGCAGAAAGGTTGGCGTTGATTTTTGTTTGTTGCGAGACATTTCTTAGAGTCTGAGCACATGGATCTTTTTATCGTTTCAGATGCCGCCAACATGTCAATTTGGATGAATTAATTTCGAAAATGATTTGATATACATGACTGGAAAATGGTAAGTATTTTGGGAAACTCCTTTGGAAATCTTTGTAAAGAAAATGTAGCCTACCTACATCTGGGCATATTGTATTGAGAGTTGTAATTTTTATCATTTCAGGTCTCAAATAGAAAAATTAGCATAAATGTTTAGTAATTAATTTAGAAATTATATGGCGAGCCAGCTGTTGCAGGCATTAAATTGGTTTATTAAAGATTTCATAAATAGGGTGATGAAAAGTATACCCGCCCTCACTTAAAAAAAAAATTAATTGTTAACTAGAACTTTCTTTTATTTTTAGGTTTCGCTTTTGATTGTGTCTGTAAGGTGTACAGTCACAATTTGGTGATCATGTTGTAACCTCAGGTAAATATTTATTGTGAAAAGTTAGTGTTTTTTTTAACTTTTACTTTGGTTTGTGCGTTGAACTATCATTTTGTAAATACTTTTCAGTGACCTTACTTAGACCTCATTTGGATTATTTTTGAAGTAAAATTTTCTGATGGATTGATTTGCTTCTTGTCTGCTGTTTTGGGGATAGATCGGTATCGGTGAAATTTTGGGGTAACGTTGCAGAGTTGTTTGTGGTTTGATGCAACAAAGATTAGAAATAGTAACCTCCGTTGAAATCCAAGGTTGGTTTTCCTTGTATTTACTTTAACTTTAGTGAAAAGTGGGATAATTTAGCTATTAATTTAAGCATAACTTAGGAATCCCTTTGAGGATAAATTTTGGAATCAATTAGAAAATTAAAAACTTAAATTGGTGGTTTATCTTTATTTAATTAGAAATTTGTGAACATAAAGATTTGTAATAGTATAGATATAGATAACTAAATTAGAACCTAACCTAGTCTCTACTGAATTCTGAGCTATTTTTGTATTTGATTTTTCAAAGGTGTTAAAAGGTAGATGTGTAATAGCAAATTTGAATAAACTTTTGTTGCCAAATGCTATACCCGGATTTCTTTATTTAAATAAATAAATAAAAGTAACTTTTGAACATCCTTTGTTCACACTAGCCGGGAGTGACTGCGACACTAACTTAATCCTGAAGAGATATTAAAAAACCAAAAAGTAGGTTCCACATTCCATTTCCTTGCGAACCCTAAAAACAAATCCCGTATTCTCGTCGGCAGCGTATTCTGAATGGCGTACACGTCGGTTTCCACAACTTTCATATTTCTATTAGCTAGCTTTGAAACTAAAAACTTGCGGAATCCCTGTTTGAATAAACATGCCGCGTAAAAATATCCCAAACATGCAACAGTTTTTCTGATAAAAAATCTGCAGGGTAGGTTTTACGTGACTTGTACGTACTTAGGTACGTAAGATCGCGTTGCGAACGCGATTACAATCCGTGCTAATCATGCCACATATTTCTAAAATCTCTCTTTGAAGACTACTTTTAATACCGTTATGTTTTTTTCTGTCAATTTATCTACATCAATTTTCCAAACCAAATGCAGACAAACTCACCTTAAAATCACTGCTACCAAATTTTAGTAAGCTTAATTCAGAGTTTTTATAAACTGACAAGTTTATGACGTCGTTATAACCATTGCAATACGGAAGCGATTAAAATATATATTTACTAGCGGTCCCCCGCGACTTCGTCCGCGCGTTTTGAGTTTGCTCCCTCCCCTCCCGTCGCAGCGTGATGTTTTATATCCTAAAGCCTTTTTCAATAAATAAGCTATTTAACACAGAAATATTTTTTCAAATCGGTTCAGCAGTTCCTGAGATGAGCGCGTTCAAACCAACAAACTATTCAGCTTTATAATATAATTAGCGCAAGCGCACGTTGTACTTGAGCTGCGAACATTATTTTGGTGAGGAGTTATGTTAAAACTGTGATAGCTCCTAAGATATTTATTGGAATCAAATGATATAAAGGGCAACTTTGTTCTAAATGAAATGCTTGTGATAATGAATGTATTTATTTTGATAAGAATAAATAACTGTGTGTATAATACACCTCTAAAAATGATGCATTATTTTTTTACAAATTTATTAACATAAAAAAGGTTGTAGTAAGTCAACCATAAAAGATAGACATATGCTGTCGCGGACTTTATTATAGAACTCTTAATGCTGAACAATCTTGTCATACATGGTTTTTGTGTAACTTTAGCGGTTTCCGCAGCGTACGCAGCGGAAGCTCTCGAAAGGAATATCTTTCTCCCGTTTTCGCAACATTTTTCATTGCTGCTGTGGTCTTGTGAGTCGTATCTTTATGTAATATAGCTTATAGCCTTCCTCGATAAATGGACTATCTAACATAAAAAGAAATTTTCAAATCGGGCCAGTAGTTTCTGAGATTAGCGCGTTCAAACAAACAAACAAACAAACAAACAAACTCTTCAGCTTTATAATATTAGTATAGAAGTATAGATTTAAAATCTTCATGCACAAACAACGGTTCATATGACGGACTTAATGCTTAAAACATTCTCTACCAGTCAACTCTAGGTCTTGACAGAGAAAATACAGACAGTGCGAAAAAAGTGACAAAAGGGACGAATGCAAGAGCACGACGTTAATAATTTCAAATTAAAAGGTACAATGTGGCAATTATATAATGACAGTAAATATATGTAGTAATTAAAACATTAATACCATATATATATATATATACATACTATAGATATACATACACATAGTACATATACGTAATACATGAAATATAATAATAAAATACTCACAAGACGTTATAATAAAATTGCAACACAATATCACGTTCCGTAATAACTCAGCGTATCTACATTTTAGCTGACGGAAAATATACGCGTCTGAAAAATGAAAAATGGACACTGTCAGCAAAAAAAACAGGACAGCATCGACGTGGCGGTGTCGTAGCGCGTGGAGCCAAAAAACGGTCGCACATAAAGTTGGAGGTTTTTCAGCGGGTTCAGAGCTAATGACCGAAATTATCCACAGCGCTTGGTAATAACCTGAATTAAGTAGTACTGGATTAAAGCATCTAACTTGAGTTATTTTCGAGAAGTAGAACATGATTTTTAATGAAGTATGTATTATTGTATATAATATGAATTAGATTGAATTTCATATTTTTTATAAGATACACAAAACAATTTACAGTCAAAAATAAAACAGAAACATTTTGAAAACATAGGTGCGGAACAGCATTTGAACACATTTGTACAGAAATTTATTTAAAAAAATAAATTATTGAGCTAATATAGATACATAAATAGTGGATAATACAAATCAACAAGAATGGACTTAAAGGAAAATACATCATTAGAAACTTTTTTTTATAAAACGCTAGCAAAACTATAATAATTCTGATTGGGTCAATAACAAATCACAAGAAAGAAAACAATTTAAATTATTATGTACGTAAGTTACGTAAAACAACGAGTAAGACCTAAACCTAAGAAGTAATATATAATGAGAAAAAAAAATGACTTGTTTTCTCAAGGGTATTTATCATAATAAATACTCATTCAAATAAATACTTGCCGACCACTTCTAACACGTAAACCTCCAACGCAACTCTACGCCGTAGCTCGTAGTCCGGTCACTTTTTTCGTAGCTGGCATGTAGCCACGCAGTCTTTCGTAGCAACTTGTAGCATCACTTTTTAGAGCTTGAGCGTAGCATTTCATAGCACCTTGTAGCAACCCCATTTTAAGGCTTCATATTATAATTTCAGAGTCTAAAATCGAGTAGAGTAGTGTTGTGCGTGCGCGAGTTTTATCACTGTTGATAAATTGTTATGATGACACGAGTATCGCACGACTTATCTACTTCAAGCCGAAGTAAATACGATTTTTGTGAAGCATTTACTTTTATTTTGACTTTCATGTGTCGTAGAAAAATTATAGTTAGATTCAGATGGTGTTCATTCTTTATTGGTGTTTATTTTAGGGACGGCGATAATAATGACGCGTCATGAGTATAAAGAGTTGACTCACTTTTAAAATAGCAAAGGAATTTTCGCCTTGATACTAGATATATTATTTCCACATTGGTTTGTATGACTAATATACATACATTAACATCAAAAACCCAATGAATGCAAAATACGCCTCGCGACAGTCTCTTGAAATAATATGGCAAATCAAACAGTAAATAAGTCGTCAGTAATAAGTAAATAATCGCGCGCCGAGATTACGTCGGCACAGGAATGTATGTATTATCTCCAACCGCATATTTAAATTCGAGTTGAGTGGGAAACCTCCTATTTTGTACGTAAACTTTTCGCCGTTACCGGCACGTACGTAATCTTCGGAATTATTCACGAAGTGGAGTATTACTCGTCTGGATAAAGGGGCCCTGCTATGGTAATTAGGATTTTTGACAAACACCATTTTCGTGTGCATTTCGCTTTGACTCGGCAAAAGCCGGAGACAGTAAAACGGTATTCAAAGTGAACGCTGTTACTAGTGGTTAACCTGTGCCGCGGTTGGTATGAATGGGATTTTTCAACAGGTTAAGGGCTATATGTGGGTAAATTGTGAAATTAATAAAACTGTGCATGAGTTGAGCTTACAATCTGAAAAGGAAAATGGCTTAACCTTTTAGTGATATGAAGTGCAAGTAAAATTTTTGATAGTAAATGAAGAAAAACAGAAATTGTCGCTTGGTATGTTTTCAATTTATCATTTCGCAACACTATCATTGAACTAAAGAGGATTCAGACATACAACATTGTTTCTCAGATTGTACATTTATTATAGAAAAAAAATGTAACCCAAAACACTTTAAGTATGAAGAGATTTGGTTGTTTTGCACTAATTTCTAGCTATCTTTGCTACTTAACTTAAACTATTTTTGCTGGATAGTTCATTTATTGAGAAGGGCTGCAGGCGAACATCAAACTGGTAAGGTCGGATTCGATAGAACTTAGGATTACAAGCGATACGCAAGGTAATTTCATTGCTAAATTTTATATAAGAAAAACCCAAAGTCGTTTTTAGACGTAGAATTGATAAGTATTACTAAACTCGCAAGACAGAAATAATGATTGCACTGTTTTATTATCCTGAAAATCCATACTGCATCAAAACAGTGTGGAGTTAAAGTAAAAATCCTGTCAACTTAACAATGTCGTATTATACCGAAGAAAAGTATCGAGCTGTCAAAATTTTTGAATAAACAAAACATTATGATATAAATCATATGGCAAGCGAACGAAACTAAATGAACACTTATTTCACGCAATACGTTAGATATGAAACTTTCTACACATTGTGACTTTTAGCAGCGATGCAGTCGCGATGCAAACGCGCGTTAGCATCGATGCAGTCGCAAAATGTCAACCTTTACACACTGCGCTACTTTTAGCAGCGATGAAGTCACGATGCAGAAAGCTAGAAATTGTCAAATAATGAACGGAATTTTGGCGAATGCATCGATGCTAACGCGCGACTGCATCGATGCTAAATTATATCTGCTCATTGCGTGAGTCGCGATGCTGAAGCGCATTTTAAAAAGCGCGACTGCATCGATGCTTCAAGTCGCAGTGTGTAAAGGGTCTATGAGTTACTTCCGTAAAAAAGCGATATTCTAAAACAGTAGATAATAAAATCAATCGGTGCGTCCGAGGTGTATTCATTAAAACCAATGGAGCTATCAACGAGACATCTACGGGGTCGATACACGCTCAGTACAAAGATGAATACGTACTCGTACTTGATGGGCCTGTAATGTTGATGAAGTGCGAATAACTCGGGCGCTTGTGCCTGTTTTAGTTTTTACGACACGTGTTTTGTCTTATAGGTAGTCAACTTGCCTTCTTAGCAATAAAAAATGCTTTGAGTATATCTAGTGTAAAGGGTTTACAACACTTATTTTATACGCAAATCGAGTTGACGGTTTATCAGTCCCTGTAATTATGGTATTATTTGAATACTGCAGGGTGGTGATTATATATGTATGGTTGTATTGTAATCTTTGCTAATAAGTTGCAAGTGCATTGATATTGTAAGGCAACGCTAAGGCTACGCTAGCAACGCTGAAAAGCGTTTATTTTACATTGTTGTGGTTTTAATTAAACACTATTCACACTTTCCATTGAATGCAAGATGTACGGTGCAATTACAGATATAAATATATCTGTAATTGTACCCGAATAATCTGAAACATTTAATGCAAATTTATAAAATTACACCATAGTAATACGTCAATGTAGTCTATCTTTCATTTATTTGATAGTGTGCAATAAAAATATTGTAGTGTTTGAAATAGTAAGTTTTAGTATGATTAATAAACTTCGTTGTTTAGGTTCACATCGATCACGAATCTGGACCTAAGTAAAAAAGTGCAATAAATACTTTTTGTATTTTAAGAAATGATGAAGTGCGGCTATGAATTTTTGATGTCAGAAATTCGTAGAAAGAGCTTGTTCTTGAAAAAATACATGACTTGTTTTATCTCGGACAGCGGGAACGCTCCACGAAAACCTCTGTCCGTTTTATTTAACCTGCTTTGTTTTCCTTTTGGTCGGATTCCTGTAAATACACACAGACAAAGGCAATTGCATATATTTTTTGTAGCCGGCATTAGCCCGGATTTGGTACAATGGACACATGTTTATCTTGATAAGTTTAGACAGTTGTGTGGATTCAAGACTTGTATGTTAGTTTTGTGTATTGTTATTTCACCGTGAATAGGTATTAAATAAAATATAGGTAGGTTCAAACATCTCTAACTCTATTCAAACTCTGCTTACAAAATATCACCCTGGACGCAAAAGTACCGTAAGTAATACATTTCTTTATATAGTTTGATGAAGCTGAGTTCTTATTTTATAAAAGTTAGTAGTTTATGCATTCTTAAATTAGTACCTAATAGTAGCTTGACAAGCAGCTGGCTTACGAGTTTTAAGCTGTCAAATTTTCTAGAAAATAAAATCTATTTGTTTGTTTGTTTGTTTGTTTGTTTGTTTGAACGCGCTAATCTCAGAAACTACTGGCCCGATTTGAAAAATTATTTTTATGTTAGATAGTCCATTTATCGAGGAAGGCTTTAGGCTATATAATATAAAGATACGACTTACAAGACCGCAGCAGCAATGAAAAATGTTGCGAAAACGGGAGAAAGATATTCCTTTTGAGAGCTTCCGCTGCATACGCTGCGGAAACCGCTAAAGTTACACAAAAATCATGTATGACAAGATTGCTCAACATTATGAGTTCTATAATAAAGTCCGCGACAGCATGAGTCTATCTTTTATGGTTGACTTACTACAACCTTTTTTATGTTAATAAATTTGTAAAAAAAATAATGCATCATTTTTAGACGTGTATTATACACACAGGTATTTATTTTTATCAAAATAAATACATTCATCATCACGAGCATTTCATTTAGAACAAAGTTGCCCTTTATATCATTTGATTCCAATAAATATCTTAGGAGCTATCACAGTTTTAACATAACTCCGCTCCAAAATAATGTCCGCAGCTTAAGTACAACGTGCGCTTGCGCTAATTATATTATAAAGCTGAAGAGTTTGTTGGTTTGAACGCGCTTATCTCAGGAACTGCTGAACCGATTTGAAAAAATATTTCTGTGTTAGATAGCTTATTTATTGAGAAAGACTTTAGGATATAAAACATCACGCTGCGAAGGGAGGGGAGGGAGCAAACTCAAAACGCGCGGACGAAGTCGCGGGGGACCGCTAGTAAATTAATAAATTCCATTGGACACGCCAGTCGTGACTCGCGGCAACCTAGATGAAAACGACAAGTTCGATTTAAGATTCATGAATTACCCGAAATTCTGTCTGGAAAAATTTTGTTTTTGGCTAATAAAAGTACGTTCCCATTGGAGGAATATCCGATAAAAAAAAGCCGTGAATAAAATTGGTTAGAATTGATCTTATTTGTTTATGGGTTTTTACGGTCTAGGATAATTAATTTCGACCAAGCGAAGCAGAAAGTCAATTTCAGAAACTACTTAACCGATTTAATAAATATGTTTCACTAATGGTAAGCTACTTTACTCAAATTTAAATCTACGGCACATCTCTCACTCATTGATACTACTATATATTTCATGAATAGTTATATCATAAACACAAAAATAATCGTCGCTGGTACCTAGATAAAAGTAGATTGACGTTGGTAAATGGAAACGCACCCCCCACAGGAACGTGTCACATTGTCAAGCACCGTTATAATTGTTAATTACAGTTCAAAACAATCGCGTTTTTCTCGGGGTGTTTTCGAGGCAGCCCTCACAAAGGCTTTCTTTGTCTCGCCATTTGTTTTTATTTCATGGAATACGCTCGTTTTGTTTTATCATCGTTGTACTAACGAGAGGCCGTTCTAAGTTGTCCCTAATTAGTAAACTGAATTGTTATAAATTACGACCATTCATTACAGTTATAATAATATCGACGGTTCCCGGGCTATTTGTATTAAGCGACATTTTGTAAACTTTATACCAGAGCTGTTTAAAGTTTTGATTTTTGAATAACTTTTTTTTTCTGGTATTCCTATTATTAACGAAGATACATGTCGTTTAATTTAGAATGATCCTTTTATTTTATTTTTTTGTTCCAGGCTAAATGATTTTACCGCCTAAGATTAGTTTTTGTTGTTCCTGGCTAAGTGACTTATCCGCCTAGGTTTATTAATACTTGCTCCAGGTTAAATGACTTAACCACCTAGTACTGAATGTAATAGTTCCAGGTTAAATGGTTTAAATTGAAGAGTTTTTCATATTTCATAGCTGAACTAAATGATTTAAATGCCATAAACCATACAATTTCGTGTATGGCCTATTCTGAAAAGGAAAATGGCTTAACCTTTTAGTGCTATGAAGTGCAAGTAAAATTTTTGATAGTAAATGAAGAAAAACAGAAATTGTCGCTTGGTATGTTTTTTAATTTATCATTTCGCAACACTATCATTGAACTAAAGAGGATTCAGACATACAACATTGTTTCTCAGATTGTACATTTATAGAAAAAAAATGTAACCCAAAACACTTTAAGTATGAAGAGATTTGGTTGTTTTGCACTAATTTCTAGCTATCTTTGCTACTTAACTTAAACTATTTTTGCTGGATAGTTCATTTATTGAGAAGGGCTGCAGGCGAACATCAAACTGGTAAGGTCGGATTCGATAGAACTTAGGATTACAAGCGATACGCAAGGTAATTTCATTGCTAAATTTTATATAAGAAAAACCCAAAGTCGTTTTTAGACGTAGAATTGATAAGTATTACTAAACTCGCAAGACAGAAATAATGATTGCACTGTTTTATTATCCTGAAAATCCATACTGCATCAAAACAGTGTGGAGTTAAAGTAAAAATCCTGTCAACTTAACAATGTCGTATTATACCGAAGAAAAGTATCGAGCTGTCAAAATTTTTGAATAAACAAAACATTATGATATAAATCATATGGCAAGCGAACGAAACTAAATGAACACTTATTTCACGCAATACGTTAGATATGAAACTTTCTACACATTGTGACTTTTAGCAGCGATGCAGTCGCGATGCAAACGCGCGTTAGCATCGATGCAGTCGCAAAATGTCAACCTTTACACACTGCGCTACTTTTAGCAGCGATGAAGTCACGATGCAGAAAGCTAGAAATTGTCAAATAATGAACGGAATTTTGGCGAATGCATCGATGCTAACGCGCGACTGCATCGATGCTAAATTATATCTGCTCATTGCGTGAGTCGCGATGCTGAAGCGCATTTTAAAAAGCGCAACTGCATCGATGCTTCAAGTCGCAGTGTGTAAAGGGTCTATGAGTTACTTCCGTAAAAAAGCGATATTCTAAAACAGTAGATAATAAAATCAATCGGTGCGTCCGAGGTGTATTCATTAAAACCAATGGAGCTATCAACGAGACATCTACGGGGTCGATACACGCTCAGTACAAAGATGAATACGTACTCGTACTTGATGGGCCTGTAATGTTGATGAAGTGCGAATAACTCGGGCGCTTGTGCCTGTTTTAGTTTTTACGACACGTGTTTTGTCTTATAGGTAGTCAACTTGCCTTCTTAGCAATAAAAAATGCTTTGAGTATATCTAGTGTAAAGGGTTTACAACACTTATTTTATACGCAAATCGAGTTGACGGTTTATCAGTCCCTGTAATTATGGTATTATTTGAATACTGCAGGGTGGTGATTATATATGTATGGTTGTATTGTAATCTTTGCTAATAAGTTGCAAGTGCATTGATATTGTAAGGCAACGCTAAGGCTACGCTAGCAACGCTGAAAAGCGTTTATTTTACATTGTTGTGGTTTTAATTAAACACTATTCACACTTTCCATTGAATGCAAGATGTACGGTGCAATTACAGATATAAATATATCTGTAATTGTACCCGAATAATCTGAAACATTTAATGCAAATTTATAAAATTACACCATAGTAATACGTCAATGTAGTCTATCTTTCATTTATTTGATAGTGTGCAATAAAAATATTGTAGTGTTTGAAATAGTAAGTTTTAGTATGATTAATAAACTTCGTTGTTTAGGTTCACATCGATCACGAATCTGGACCTAAGTAAAAAAGTGCAATAAATACTTTTTGTATTTTAAGAAATGATGAAGTGCGGCTATGAATTTTTGATGTCAGAAATTCGTAGAAAGAGCTTGTTCTTGAAAAAATACATGACTTGTTTTATCTCGGACAGCGGGAACGCTCCACGAAAACCTCTGTCCGTTTTATTTAACCTGCTTTGTTTTCCTTTTGGTCGGATTCCTGTAAATACACACAGACAAAGGCAATTGCATATATTTTTTGTAGCCGGCATTAGCCCGGATTTGGTACAATGGACACATGTTTATCTTGATAAGTTTAGACAGTTGTGTGGATTCAAGACTTGTATGTTAGTTTTGTGTATTGTTATTTCACCGTGAATAGGTATTAAATAAAATATAGGTAGGTTCAAACATCTCTAACTCTATTCAAACTCTGCTTACAAAATATCACCCTGGACGCAAAAGTACCGTAAGTAATACATTTCTTTATATAGTTTGATGAAGCTGAGTTCTTATTTTATAAAAGTTAGTAGTTTATGCATTCTTAAATTAGTACCTAATAGTAGCTTGACAAGCAGCTGGCTTACGAGTTTTAAGCTGTCAAATTTTCTAGAAAATAAAATCTAGAATATTGCGGGTAACGCGTCACAATATATTCCTTCTGCAGTATTATTTGTGGAAATGTATTCTTTTACATTCGATCACTATAATAATATATTGTTCTATTTTCATTGACAGTGGATTGTAAGTTTGTAAGGCTTCGATCGCTTGTTTTCGCCTCATACGAGTTAAAATAATAAGTTAAAGACCAAAACAATAAATTAATAACCATGTTATTATAATTCAATTGCTCGTGCCAACCATATACTCAAAGAGATGGCGTTAAATATAGGAAAATCTTGAACACTCCATCGATCAACCAATCATTCAATATGGATCAATCTTAGATAAAATCAAACACCAAATTGACTTAGCTTACTGCATAGTGAAGGTTTGCTGTGGTTCTGTCTAGAGTCTTAGCTCGTCCCAAGAATTTTAAAACGAAGCGGGGAATGGCAGTGCAACTATTTCAAGGGAGATTCAAATAGTGTGAGACTGAGCTCGTATATCTGTCAGATTTGAAAGCGCTTGTTTATAATACCTAGCTGTAAGGTAAGTGATAATAGGATAACTTAAAGGTGGAATTTATCATTGCCTCTTTGGGTAGCATGCAATCCGTAGCAATCAATAATTCAATTATTATTAAGACATTTTATTGTTTATTAACTTTATTTTATGGTTGCCTAACAGATCCACCTTAACAGAGTGAAAATGATGATTGATTGATTAAAATAAATAAATAAGATACTTAGTCGTTAGAGGTTAGCATCGCATGAGCCCCGAATAATTTTCGTTAACACAACAGTTTGTGTTGGCAAACAAAAAGCGGATTGCTGTAAAAGCCTAACAAAAGACTCATTTCCATAAAGCAAGCAACTGTTTATAGATAATATTACGATTTGGCAAATAGGTTAGGCAGATGTGGTTATAATGAGAAAACAGGTAAATTGTTTTTGAACTCATGTTTTACTGCTTTATACAAAAACACAGACTTCTGTTTACTTTTGCGACAAGTTAAAGTTGAAAACACTGTTAGTACATAACATGGTACATAGGATGTAAATGCTAACATTAATTCATTCAAATTTCAAAAATATTATTGTATCACTCTCCAAAAGTATGTGTTTCTATTACAATGCATTTATGGCTACATGTCTGAAACTGTATGGCAAAGTATGTAGGTAAAGTAAAGTTAGCCTGTAACATCCCACTGCTGGGCAAAGGCTCTCCATCTCTAGGACTAGGCTTGACGACTAATATCAACCGATATTAGCCGGGACCAACGGCTTAACTTGCCTGCCGAAGCATGGAGATGCTCGTGATGTACGTCACTTATGACGTCGGAATGGTCACCCATCCAAACACGACCGCACCGTAGGTTGCTTCACTTCGTTATCACTACCAAAATGCTGCTACCACTGCGCTACGAGCACCTCCTATAATGTAGGTAATCTATACTAATATTATAAAGCTGAAGAGTTTGTTTGTTTGTTTGTTTGTTTGTTTGTTTGTTTGAACGCGCTAATCTCAGAAACTACTGGCCCGATTTGAAAAATTATTTTTATGTTAGATAGTCCATTTATCGAGGAAGGCTTTAGGCTATATAATATAAAGATACGACTTACAAGACCGCAGCAGCAATGAAAAATGTTGCGAAAACGGGAGAAAGATATTCCTTTTGAGAGCTTCCGCTGCATACGCTGCGGAAACCGCTAAAGTTACACAAAAATCATGTATGACAAGATTGCTCAACATTATGAGTTCTATAATAAAGTCCGCGACAGCATGAGTCTATCTTTTATGGTTGACTTACTACAACCTTTTTTATGTTAATAAATTTGTAAAAAAAATAATGCATCATTTTTAGACGTGTATTATACACACAGGTATTTATTCTTATCAAAATAAATACATTCATCATCACGAGCATTTCATTTAGAACAAAGTTGCCCTTTATATCATTTGATTCCAATAAATATCTTAGGAGCTATCACAGTTTTAACATAACTCCGCTCCAAAATAATGTCCGCAGCTTAAGTACAACGTGCGCTTGCGCTAATTATATTATAAAGCTGAAGAGTTTGTTGGTTTGAACGCGCTTATCTCAGGAACTGCTGAACCGATTT
This sequence comes from Pyrausta purpuralis, assembly GCA_963924145.1. NCBI lineage: Eukaryota > Metazoa > Arthropoda > Insecta > Lepidoptera > Crambidae > Pyrausta > Pyrausta purpuralis. The sequence goes on from OZ001645.1 coordinate 7,525,166, forward strand.
GAAAAAATATTTCTGTGTTAGATAGCTTATTTATTGAGAAAGACTTTAGGATATAAAACATCACGCTGCGAAGGGAGGGGAGGGAGCAAACTCAAAACGCGCGGACGAAGTCGCGGGGGACCGCTAGTAAATTAATAAATTCCATTGGACACGCCAGTCGTGACTCGCGGCAACCTAGATGAAAACGACAAGTTCGATTTAAGATTCATGAATTACCCGAAATTCTGTCTGGAAAAATTTTGTTTTTGGCTAATAAAAGTACGTTCCCATTGGAGGAATATCCGATAAAAAAAAGCCGTGAATAAAATTGGTTAGAATTGATCTTATTTGTTTATGGGTTTTTACGGTCTAGGATAATTAATTTCGACCAAGCGAAGCAGAAAGTCAATTTCAGAAACTACTTAACCAATTTAATAAATATGTTTCACTAATGGTAAGCTACTTTACTCAAATTTAAATCTACGGCACATCTCTCACTCATTGATACTACTATATATTTCATGAATAGTTATATCATAAACACAAAAATAATCGTCGCTGGTACCTAGATAAAAGTAGATTGACGTTGGTAAATGGAAACGCACCCCCCACAGGAACGTGTCACATTGTCAAGCACCGTTATAATTGTTAATTACAGTTCAAAACAATCGCGTTTTTCTCGGGGTGTTTTCGAGGCAGCCCTCACAAAGGCTTTCTTTGTCTCGCCATTTGTTTTTATTTCATGGAATACGCTCGTTTTGTTTTATCATCGTTGTACTAACGAGAGGCCGTTCTAAGTTGTCCCTAATTAGTAAACTGAATTGTTATAAATTACGACCATTCATTACAGTTATAATAATATCGACGGTTCCCGGGCTATTTGTATTAAGCGACATTTTGTAAACTTTATACCAGAGCTGTTTAAAGTTTTGATTTTTGAATAACTTTTTTTTTCTGGTATTCCTATTATTAACGAAGATACATGTCGTTTAATTTAGAATGATCCTTTTATTTTATTTTTTTGTTCCAGGCTAAATGATTTTACCGCCTAAGATTAGTTTTTGTTGTTCCTGGCTAAGTGACTTATCCGCCTAGGTTTATTAATACTTGCTCCAGGTTAAATGACTTAACCACCTAGTACTGAATGTAATAGTTCCAGGTTAAATGGTTTAAATTGAAGAGTTTTTCATATTTCATAGCTGAACTAAATGATTTAAATGCCATAAACCATACAATTTCGTGTATGGCCTATTCAGTTTAAGCGCCGATGTACTTACGCCGATTACTAATTTGTTCCTTATCGTGCCTGAGTAATGAAGTTTACTGAAATGGGTAGTTAAAATATTGTTGAATTTAAAGCTACCTAGGAATTATTGTCCTGTCAATAATTAAAAAATGAGAAATAAAACAGATTGTATTGCTCAAATGTACTTTTTATTTTAATTATCATCAGCTAGGAACAACAGTAACTTTCCAGTTTACCACAGAGTAACCACTAAGGTTTTTATCACAATTGTATAGGAATCACAAGTTAACAGTATTTTATTTATTCATTATAAATGAACTACATACATACATACTTTTTAAAATGTGTTTAGGTGCTTAGTATTCTAAACTCAGTCTTCTGATCTCTACTACCTCAGTATCTGAAAACGAAAGTCTTCAACCAGTGTGTGATGACATGCAGATCTGAATCATGGTCACTAACTATAGGCCTCATAAAGATGCACAAAACCACAAAACAAGGAATAGAGAGGGCTATGCTCAGTGTATGGACATAGCCTTGAGAATCAATAAGCTCAAGTGACAATAGGCAGGCACATAGCGCGAAGCCGTTGCACTGATGGCCGTTGGGGCAGGAAAGTTATAGATTGGAGACCCTTCAACCAAAGACGTAGCGTAGGACAAGAAGACAAGATGGACAGATGACCTTGTGAACATCGCAGGATCAAACTGGATGCAGGCCGCTAGTGATCGGTCGCTGTGGAAAGCCTATGTTCAGCAGTGGACGTCTTTTGGCTGATAATGATGATGATGATGACTTAGTATTCTTCCTACCTATCTCAAATTAAAAACATAACAAAAAATTAAGCATTTAAAAGCCTCCTTTAAAAAAAAAAACTTCTTAAGCAATAATAACATGTGTTGTACTACCATCAAATTTTGTTTAATTAATCAAAATTAATAAAAAAATAACGCCTTAATTAAAATTCAACCAAACCTTTCCTTAATAGTTATAGGCATAATTTCTTTTTTCTTTACTCTTTTTCTTCTTTTATAAACATACTTTTTATTTTTTATTCCAACTTCACAAACTTTTTCATTTATAATATTAGTAGGATTAATAAATTAACTTGATTTAAAATAAAAATCAGATACCCGCCTAATTTTCTTTGTGTGATACTGGTGTTTTTTTTCATTTTATCACTGTTCTTCGTCTATAGTGTTCAGGTCATTTTCTACATTTTGGGAATCATTTTCTAATTCTAATAGTTGCAGAATAAGCAGTCCTTTTTTTTACCATGTAAGACTGACTTCCGAATACTGTTACCGTTTCAGGCAACGGACTCACCATTTTTTAAAGGTCTTGCACTTTATTTTCCTTAACCATTATCTTTGTTTTTTGTGGTATTTCAGGCTCCAAAATATATTGAACTTTCTTTTTGAACACTTTCTTGTTTTCGGTTCCATAATTCGATATCGAACTGCAAAACAAAAAAATATGAAAATTACGCAGGTATCAAGTTTTTTAAACAAATGTGACTAATGGTGATGATTAGTTAATTATTTCGGTAAGTGGGACAACATCATGTAAGTACATTCCTCTGATGCCAGATGCCAGTAAATAGCCGAATCACTTGTGTTATGCAAATCCTATAGTACCACAACACCCGGACCCAACTCAATATAGGATAACTAGTTTCAATGTCGACCCGACCGAGGATCGAACTCTGGTCCTCAGAGAAAGTAATACCAGGAAAACCGGCGTCTTACTATAGGAAAATATAAGGAGGTAAGCAATAACTCTTGTATGTTTCGTTTTATACCTACCTTCATCAAGCAAATTAAGTTAACATTAAACAGTGCTACTTTAAAAAATGAAAATCAATAATTAATGCATGAATATTAAAACTAACCAATACACTTAACACGTCAGAACCAGAGGTACGAACTAGTCCAAGGTTTGCATCGACTGAAGCGGCGGCGCACGGGAATATAAAATCTCGTGGGGTTGTTGCGCTGCGGTGCCAGCGCATCGGTACCAAAACCAATTTTTAACCATCGCCTCAATAGTTAATCCATAGTCAATTTTGATTGTATTAAGTGTACGCGGCTATTATTAAATTTGTTTGAAGTACTAACATTTTGCTTTTGTCGTAACTGAAGCGACAGTGCAAGTTTAATCTAATAGTAAGGAATATAGGTTTATTCGCCGTCTTTACTTTAATGTTTCAAGCGACTGTCATATTAAAATTCACATAAAAACCTAATGTTTCAAGTGACCACATCTAGCAAATTCAAGTATCTAGCTGATTGTATTATGCAACATTCTTATGTATTTATGAGGTAAAGCTAATTGTATGAAGCGACATCATTATGTATATGTAAGGAAAGGCTAATTGTATTAAGCGTCAATCTTATATAATCATAAGGTAAAGCCAATTGTATGAAGCGACATTTCAAAATATTATGACCAATTATGGTTTAACGTACATTGCCTGTAAATTTTGATCCAGGAATGAGGGTTTAAGTAACTCTTTGGTATTTCATAGTGAGCTTATGTACACAGTTCCTAAATTTGACAAAATTTTGTGTCGGTACATACATCGCAGTGCAAAATGGGCTCCGAATATGCGATAATATGAAGCGACAAAAAAGTGCTCAGATCGTCACAAAACCCAGCTCAAACGACGCGGAAAAATTCGCTGATTCCGAATATATATATATAAGTCAATTTCGGCCAAAATGTCGCTTAATACAAATAGCCCGGGAACCGTCAATATGATAGGCTTTCTTTTCAGAAGTAAATAAGTACCCACATAAAGAAAATTGAAGCATGCAAAAGAACTGTATTTCAATCAAGTTTTCACTTCTCCGACACGTCCCAAGTTGGCGTACCTAGTATTGACGAACTCAAAAGGAAATAATAAATCAATTGGACTTCGCTGTACCCGTGTAAGCAGAAGCAGTAGGCTTACACTGTGCATTCGTTCGCCATTTATTCACCATTTATTCGCGTTTGAGATGTCCTATTTGTTTTTTTATCTAGGCAAAGTCAATTTTATTTAGTAGGTATATTTAAGGTTGAAGCAAATCTACTCACCCGGCACGGGAACAGCACCAACCAGGCCAACCATACGGAAGTACGTTACATATAGGGAACAGTAACGACTCGGATGGGATCAGTACCGGATAGCGAACGCCTCGCATCGGATCGTGTTTAATACAACTTATGACAGTTCTTCTTGTGAATGACAGCCCGTTTGATAGGGTGAACGGATAGTCGTCAACCAGCTGGCGACGCGCTGTAAGCGCGTTACAACGCATGCGCCGCTGGTCGAGAGTTGATTCCGAGTTGGTGACGTTACGAAGTTGATAGATGTGCGTTGAAGTATGAAGTTTCATATAAATAATACTAAACGCCTGAGGTTGATGCGGTGCTGTCACCCGGATGTTTTAATGTGCTACAATATTTATTCGCTTTTGATATGTCCCATTTTTTTCCATGCAAAGTAAATTTAATTTAGCATATTAGGACTATCGTGTGTAGGCGGAGCAATTGGCGGAATGAAATGAAATGCTTTGATTTGCGGTTGAAATATACCTGCGGACGGGGCGACTTCGTTTTCAAATTCGAAAAGCTTAATGGAATGAGACAAATTCAGTCTCGTTCGTTTTTAAACATCCTTAACTACGCTTGTACGTCTTATATTTAAAAAAAAAAACAGAAAATGTAAGAACAGAATTTTGTTCATATTTAACTACCTACAAGCAAAAAACGATTGACTACTTATTACATGTAGAAGTCAAATAATATATAACTAAATTAACTGACATTCGAGTTACTCGTGCTTTAGATTTCGTGGTATAAGTCTACTGATTTGAAATAAGCTATTGTGGCCAAAAGTCAGGTCGCACTTGAACCGTTGTTTAATCAGTTTCACCAGTTCGGATCGCTTCAGGGATTAAACCATCTTTTCGTGAAAATAGGCGAGTAAAACACTTTACAACGCCTCACCGTTGCGCTAACTTTTATTAAACTTTTAAGAACTTTTCAATGCGAGCGCTTTATTTTTTACGCAGCCATTTTTGGCGAGTGACTGGGTGTTTTGGTATTGAGGCTTAATAAAAGTTTAAGGGTTTTGTGGGAATTAAATGAATTTCTCGTTAAAACCTGAACAGGATTGGTTTTAAAATTGAAATGATAACGTTTTAAGTTTATCCAGAACCATTCTTTTAAAATAAGACATATTGCAAATTGCACTTGTAAAAAGCAACTTTGGCCGTGTGACAGACGAGAAATCGAACCCCGTGTCCCACGCAATCCGGGCGCACGCCCACACCACTCGGCCACCGTCACACCAGCAAGCCTGTTGAATTCTGCAAGCGCTCTCTTCAACGCGCAGGCTGCGGAACACTATAAAAACAAAAATTTAATTATAAGACATGTTGGTTAAGTAGGATATAGACGTGGAACGGAACGTACGAGTAAGAAGTAAGATATGACACGAGAGAGAGTGAGAAAATAGAGGAGCGTTGGAATTTGAAAGACGAATATAGAAGTTGATGTTATTATGATTCACATGACAGCAGTGTGTGGGTTTGAAGTTGGATGCAAGACGTAAAGACGTGATTATTTTATTAGAAGACGTTTCTTAAATCAAGTATCATATTAATCCTGTAGTTCCAATATCCAAACTCCTAGCCCCACAGTTATGTACTTAGAACACTATCTTAATTCAACCTAGGTATTAGGTTTAAAACGGTTATAACCAAACTTTGTTCACGATTATATCTATTGTAGTAGGATAAATAGCACGAAATGAAATCCATAACCATATTTTAAAGAAGATTTTATTCGAGTTGTAATTCCTAATTTTCCGCTAAAGCTTTTCTTTATCAATGGATCCTTTGTCTGAAAATATTGCTTCTCTATCGCCGTAAATCCACAAGCGATGACTATCGTGGATTCTCTACTTTGTCTTGAACTTGTGACAATCTAATATCCGGGCTCCGGGCTGCGGGCTGCTCTTTAGATAGCCTCGGGGTTCATGAGACGTACTATTGTCTTCAGAGACAATCGACTTTGATTGCACTTTAAGAGATTTTTAATTTTACCGACTTTAATTGAAGTAAAGTTTTTTTTTCAAAAACAGTTTTTTTTCTTAATTCGTTAAAACGGTGTATTATGTCTGGGACCAAAAAACATCATCATTTACTTTAGATTAATAAAATTTATTTTTTCCCTCACTTATAGCCCGATGGAAGAGCAATCTGACGCGACTGGAGAGATATCGGTCGCAAGACCAAGGGCTCTCTAAGGGGGGTGAAACACCGCAAATTTCTAAACTCGGAGCTGCCATGAGAACTTCTGAACAGAAAAAAACAGGTACTTATTTTTCTATTTCGCTGTGGAAAACCGTGAGTGAGGCCCATGTTCAGCAGTGGACGCCCTTTGGCTGATAATGATGATGATGACATATTTTTGGCCCGACCCGAGTTCGAACGCGGGATCTCTGGCGCAGCCGTCGCTTTAAAGTGCGACCCTCTAACTGCGGCGCAATCGAGGTAGAACAAGAAAATACCATAGAAGTACTATCCCCATCAGAAAAAAAATTTATGGAAAGTAATAACCAATACAGGGTGGCCAAACAGTAACGTCTCAAAAATTTTTTTTGGAAGCTTTACATCCAAGACCATCTAAATATGCCCTATGTATATTAGCTTAATTTTCGTACTTTACGTTTACGAGATTTTTTTTTTCGCTTAGAATTTTCAAACAATTATTCTTCCACTTTTTACGGTGTTATTTCGATATATTTTTTATTGCATTATGATCCTCCAGTTTACGTAGGTAGATAAAATTATGAGGTACCTAAAATTAGGACTAACAAAAGTTTAAACTTAAAAAATTTGGCTAGCTAGTATATTTAGATAGCCCTAGATGTGAAACATCAAAAAAAAAAATTTGTACGTCACTGTTTTGGCCACTCGGTATATGATACCACAAGTCGTTGTCTCTGATCACAGGGTGAAGTACTGACAATATCATATAAAGTAAAACACTTTGGAATAGTTGTGATAAGGGCGATTTTACTACGAAAGTGTTTGTTGGGGTAGTGAAATGCTTCTTTTAATGGAAACGTGCTTGATCTGCAGCCTAGATTTCAGAGATAAATGCTAGGTGCTCGCAACTTTTAACTTCCATGCCGTTTATTTGTAGCCTGCTAACTGAAGGAAAAATCGGGCATTTACCAAAATAGCAGCACTCTGCTCTAGATGTTTCTAATACATAATTGCTGCCTTCCATTAGCGATTCTCTTGTAGTCTTGTAGAGTAAAAAGGTTTAGCATAGAAATGTTTAACTATTCGCTGCAGTACATAATAAAATACTCAACAAAGTATTATCAAATTACAGACTTTTAATAAACGTGTAACGCAGAGCACAGGGTGAAATGTAAAAGTGACAAGGTTCTCATACTTTTGACAGGTTTGGATGGCATTTCAGATGCACAACAAAATGTGTTTAGACTTAGCAGTTCCTTTACTTCTGCTCAGGTAACCTGAGCCTGACAACCAATTTTTTTTTTCTATATATACCCGTAACGAGATTCGGGGCATTATATTCAATTTCATTTTGACTATCTTAGCTATTTGTTGCCATTCAAAATATACTGGGCACCTCAAAATCGGGTAAGAGGTTCTGCTAAAAGGAACATTGCATTGCCTATGTCTCGAAGCAATAGCAAAATGTAGAATGCATTGAATTGGAAGCCACCTCGCTGCGATCAATGGACCGGATACGAAGAATGCACTAGTGTCAATGTATTGCGTATTCCTACGGGATCTACGGGAAATAGCGTAGCTTTGGTTAAATAAAGGCTGCAATAGTGCTTGGATGCAATTGCTAGGATTCTAGATTCTGCATGTGGGTATGCTGTTAAGCTGAATGATTTTTGCATGCTGCAGATATAAGAATGATCTCCTTCTATGTGTTCTTATTATGGTTGCTCGATTATTTTGAAATTATATTATGACACATAAAGGTCGGTGCCGACTAATCATCCCGGCACGGGAACGGCACCAACTAGGCGTCAACCATGTGGAAGCGCGTTACGTAAAGGGAACAGAAACGCCTCGGATGGGTACGGCACCGGATAGTGAACGCCTCGTCTCGAATCGTGTTTGCTACAACTTATGACAGTACTTCTTATGATTGACAGCCCGTTTGACAGGGTGGGCGGATAGTCGTTAACCAGCGGGAAGCGTGCGCCGTAAGCGCGTTACAACGCATGCGCCGCTGGTTGAGAGTGGGTCCCGAGTTGGTCTCGATCCGAGGTGGTGACGTCATGAAGTTGATAGATGTGCGTTGAAGTATGGAGTTTCATACAAAGAATACTGAACGCCTCGAGTTCATACGGTGCCATCACGGTGACGGGGTGATTAATGGGCTACGACCTTTACCGTGCATTTTTAACTATATCTTGAAATAATATAAAAGCCCCTTAAAACCTATTTTCGGATGTGCGAATATAACAGTTTAATAATTTATGATAATTTTGGCAAAAATACATGCATTTTATCTAGCATACGTCATGAATAGTCAGTGCTTCTTCACACTTCCATTAATCTAAGAGCCCTTACATACTGCGACTTTTGCATCAATGTCGCGATGCAGAATCGATGCATTCGCAAACTGTCAACCTTTTCACACAGCGCTACTTTTAGCATCGATGCAGTCGCGATGCAGTATCTGGAAATTGAAAAAATATGTTCTGTTTTAGGATGGTAAATTAAATCTGTTCATTGCGTAAGTCGCGCTGCTGAAGTGCGTTTTCAAAACGGCATTCACGGTGTGTTAGGGATCTAAGAGCTTTGGGGTAGACGTTCCCCTCGACTTATTTAAAAGCTTTTTGCAGGGCAGAAAACAAAGAGTGAAGGTTGGCCACATTTTCAGTGACAAGATCCAAGTAGAATACGGCGTCCCTCAAGGAAGCGTACTGGGCCCGACCTTATTTTTACTCTACATTAATGACCTTTGCAATATGCCAATCAATATCGGTAAAATAATATCCTACGCTGATGATACTGCTGTTATTTTTACTGGACACTCGTGGAACAGCATTAAAGCATCAGCCGAATTTGAATTAGCCAAAATTAGCACATGGTTAAGATCAAACCTTATGACGCTAAATATCTCAAAAACTAATTATATGTGTTTCACAATCTATGATAAGACTCAGCCGGACGACAACTTGGAGATTAAAATCCATTCCTGCAAGACTCATGACGCATGCAGCTGCCCTATTATTAATAGGGTACGGTGCGTAAAATACCTTGGAGTTATGGTGGACCATCGACTCTCGTGGCATGCTCATATTGAATTGGTTTCAAGCAGAATAAGAAAGATGATTTGGATTTTTAAATCTCTAAGACATATAGCAACTAAAAAACTGCTTAACCTAGTTTATGTTGCGTTAGTCAAGTCTATCATAACGTATTCTATTATCATATGGGGTGGTCCACTCAAAACCAAATTCCTTGACGTAGAACGAGCTCAAAGAAGTTTATTAAAAGTAATGCTGTTTAAAGAACGAACATTTTCAACCCAGTCACTGTATAACATAGCGGATGTCCTAACAATTAGAAAACTTTATACGAGTATTCTTCGAACCATCCAAGAGCACACACAAGTTTCGCTCAAAACCAATTTAATAGCCTAGCGTCGTTTTTATATAACCAAATAAACAAAGCCTTAGAAATCTATCCAATGACCTATAGGGAATGCAAAATTAACCTTAGTAAGTGGTTGAAGTCACTAAATTATAAAGCAGCCGAAGATTTGCTTAAGCGTAGTAGCTGACTGTTACAAACACACACACACACACACACACACACACACACACACCACCCACATCACACACACACACACACACACACACACACACACACACATACACACACACACACACACACACACACACACACACACACAGAGAGAGAAAGAGACACACACACATACATATACACACACACACCCACCCACCCACCCACACAAACACACACACACACACACACACACACACATGCGTTTTGTGATTGTAGCTTTATTTTTGTTTTGTTCAGTATTTGTTGTTTAGTTTATAATTGTATTAATAAGGAACAGTGACTCCTTCTGGCACAGGTGCTATGCACTTAAAAGAACGAGTCTACATCTAATATTGTTATATATTGTTATATGTCTTTGCAACAAATAAATTCGATTAATCAATTAATTAATCAAGACGTAACTGACGGTACACGGCGACGGTGGTCACCAACATTGGACTGCGGCGGTCTGAGTATGCCGTCAAAATGTCAACTGTTAGCCGTGAACGTGAGGTAAGCTCAGCTATCGACAAATGCCGCTAGTGTGTCATAGCACTGACCAATGTGATTCAAACTAGCATTTGACTCTCAACGCCGGTGTGGCACACTGCCAAGCCCCAAGTCGCCGAGTCGTTACTGTAAAACTGCATTTATCTCAATGTCAAGTGCAATAATTTTCGGTACCGTTTTATTTGAGTGCTGAACCACAGTGCAGTTCTTTGAAGTAATTTTGTTGAATTATGCTGTTGGTATGATACTGTGGATGGATGTGAGGGATGATAATATGAGTTATGCTTATTCTAAAAAAAATAAAAAAATAAAACTGAGCAAGTTTTATACAAGAAAAGCTCCTTACAACATTCAAAAATCTACAAAACGAATGGGAAAACTCGCACCCTAGCGCGTAGCTAGCGCTTATCTACGAAATACTACGCCGTAGCTAGTAAGCTACGAAGAGGCTAACTGGTGTTGGTAGTTTTGACTCGATCGCTGTACCGCATAAAAAAAATGTTTTTGTGGGATTTTTCCATTTAAAAATTGATAATTTTTTATATATATATTTTTTGGCATCAGTATCGTTTGTACAGCCACCCCTGAGCCGCTTGTCGCTGACCAAAACAACACCCTGTATACAACCCTTAGGTTGTATATATTAAAGATGCTTTAACATTTTTATGCAAAGATAAGGGCACAAGGGTACAGTTATGGGCTACGCGTGTAATTAGGGACGAAAGAGAGGAAAGGTTTTATTTGCATGGCGGATATAAAGCTACGATTTAAATAACTGCTAAAATGAATGTGGAATAAAAGAAGACTTACTTTCTCTTTGATTCTTTGAAGAGACAGTCCAATAATTAAGTTTATTTTAAATCGTAACGTAATAAGATGCACGAAAAACTAATGTACTTTTAAGTTGAAATTTATAAAATTATTTTGCTTTAAATTTCCGCTAAGCGACGCCTGCGCAGGCAACTAACAACACGAACCGTCACCGCGTTTAGTATTAGTTCAGGCAAATGCAGGATGCACCACCCACCCTCCCTCAATACGCATGCGGCACAGCTGATGCATTTATTAGTACCCAACACCAATGTGCAAAAAACCTCGATGCGTTTCGCCACTACACGTGGCATCCTCAGGAGAATAAACTTCAACTTAATAATGGATTTCCGCAAAGTAACGCCTGATTCCATTAATTAATGTACTTTTTCCATTCTTGTCTCTTATTCAGCGTTGACTGACTAATTTACTTTTCTCATTAATACATTGAGTTTAGATATGACCAGTTGTATATGTCGGTACGAAATCCATGTTTAACTGTGTAGAAAGACTCTTATTATGCATGTCGCTTGGTCTGCCTGGGAACCAGGTTACAGCTAAAAATAAACAGAAAATGCAGTAAAATTTATAGTGACCGTGTGTGATGACAGAGTCTTGAACTATTATAATATATACGTATATATATAAGAATATTGACGTTATAATGACTAATGGCTGTCATTATGAAAAGTAATTACTGAAACTAAAGTTTTTCAAATGATATATTTTATTATCCATTTATTGTATTTATTTATTTATATATTCTTTATTGCACAAACAAAATGAAGTACCAATGGCGGACTTAATGCTTTAAAGCATTCTCTACCAGTCAACCATTGGGTGAGACAGAAACAGTTGAGGCGGCGTAAAAAACAAAAAAAAAACTAACTAAAATTCTATTCAATATTGTTAATCTATAGAGACAGGTTGTATTTAATAATGAAATAAAATGCATTGAAATGGTGACGTCCGCCATCTTTGTGTTTTTTTTAAGCGCTGCGAGCTCTGGCATCGATTCGGGTTCCCACACCACCGAATAGCACGCGTGAAATTGGCTTTTGATAAACTAAATGGGTTTGTTTCTCACAAATATTGCACGTAGTTTACAACGGGCGTGGATGGACATAAAATGAAGCTTGCCAAGTTATTGTCATAATAATATCCATAGAAGTAACTATTTTTAAAAAAAGGAAAAAGATAAACGACTTTCGTTCTTTCTTTTGTGTGTGAAATAAATATTAAAATCTCAACATGTAAAGCAGTACTACCTAATTATACCCAATATATTTTTTTAGATGCTATAACAATGGAGTATCTTGTTTATCTAACTTGGTGTTTTTTCTATGATATGCTAATTTCGTTGTACCTATTTTGTTGAACTTGTCATCTATTATGTTTGTACATAATACAGACGTGAAACGGACGCAAGAGAGTGACATAAATTGAACGAAACGTAGCGAGAATGTAGATACAGTCATGTTAGATTTGAATTTGAATGTGGAATGCAGAAGGTGTTTTATGCGTACGCGTGAGGTACAAGGAGGAGGTGGTCGTAATGTTGGTATGGGAGAAAGTGAAAGTAATTAAAGTAATTAAATAAAATAAACTTTAAAAAAAAGAAAAAAACGACTTCAAAACCAAAATGCACTAAAAAGTCTTAAATAAACTCTTCACCATTGAAAGGAAAGGTATCCGTTTTAGGCAAACAATTTCTTTTTGGAGTCGGTGCTGTTATAGTTGATGCTTGATGGTCAAAGTGATGGCACCGACTCCAAAAAGAAATTGTTTCCCTAAAATGGATTCCTTCCCTTACAATGTTCAAGAGTTTATTTAAGACTTTTTAGTGCATTTTGGTTTTGAAGTCGGTTTTTACTTTTTTAAAGTTAATTTTATTTCTCCATTTTTAAGAGTTTAGAAGAGAGGAGGGGGGAGGGGGGGAAGTTGCACCTTATGACTCTGTTCTTTAAGACGCTACAAACTACCTATCATATGTTCTGTCATTATAATTACTGAACTCCTGAGCGTTAAGGAGTTCCACCATCAGCTCAGCCCCACAAGATATTAACTATCAGACGTAACAGCACGTCAACATTAAGATTCTAGTAAATAAACACTATACGTGCCTTTAAAATTTGAGGGTTTCCCTCGATTACACCAAGATCCCATCATCAGATCCTAAAATTGAAAAAAATGGGACCAACTAGAAGGTACACCCTCTAAGCAGGCAAAAAAAAATTCGATTCGGTCGACAAACGACTGAGATATGAGGTAACATACATACAAAAAAAAAGAAAAAAAAACATACAGTCGAATTGATAACCTCCTCCTTTTTTGAAGTCGGTTAAATAAATGTTTTACCAATAAGAACTTTTCTACTTGTATCAGGTATTACTACGTTAGACTGTTCTCACTATGCTATGGATGGCCGGGCTATCTCGGCAAACGCCAGGCGCGACCTGGCGATAAACTATTGTTTTAGCCTCTCTCTCCCGAGTTCGGCTGACGTTGTAGTTGTTAGTCGCGCCCTGGTAATATACTGCTGAGGCCTGAGAGGTCTGGCTCAGGCTATGTGGAAGTTTTAGTTCATTTTAATGAGGGGTCTACTACTTGAATCTTATGGCCGACTATACAACGGTTAGCGTTATCAGTGCAATATTTCCGCAATGGAATTTCATAAATGTCTTTTCGTTGGTTAGTGCTTATTTGTCGATATTAGGGGCCTTAATGTTATGAAGAGGTAATCGGAGTGAAAAGAAGCGCTAAACGCAGAGACGAGTGGACCTCCAAGTGGATCTCCAATTGATTGATGATGATGAAGTCGGTTTTCTGTCATGACAGACCAGGCGCGGTCGCAGCCTGAAATTTTGGAGGGGGTCACTCACTCACTACACTAATAAAAAAACGGCTAAGTGCGAGTCGGACTCGCCCTCTGAGGGTTCCGTGCCAACTTTACCTGAATTAGGGACCCACTTATTTCCACTAAGCTAAAATACTATAATATTTTGATGACAACAAATATAACTTTGTTTTTCATACTGTTTGTATGAAAAACATAGTTATGTTTGCGGTTGTTGAAAATGTGCTTTATCTCAAAAACTACTAGTTCGATCCCGTCCAAACCAATTTTCGTTAAAAGTATATTATACTTTTGTTGGAAAGGATAATATACTTTCAACGAAAAATGATTTAGATCCTAACATAATATGTTAGGATCTAAATTTTTTTTTTCAACTTTAAAAACTTGATATTATTTCTATGTTATTTATTCGCACCCTATTTAGAATGTTCCTTTCCCGTCTTGAAGGAATTCTATTGAATATACACCTTTATTTTCAAGTTTTCTTCACCGGATAATTGATTAACTGTCCAGCTAAGCGTGAAACGCAAAGGGGTCGAATTTATGTTTAAATGAATTCACTATCCACGTGCAAAGGGAGATGCAGGGCACACGGGGATATAATACACAATAATGATGTGGTTGAGCGATCGCATCCTGACTGACGTTTGATCCTGATCCTGAGTTTTGTCACGATCAGAAGGCCCATTTGTAAAGACAACATATTGCTTAACCCATACCCAGTATTTTTTATGGACTTGTATAATGTAAGATGGATGGTGACTTTCACTTACAGACGTAGGTACTCGTTGGTTTAATGATTTTTGTTTACCTGAAAATAAATAAAAGTGTCATTAATATTACACTAAAAGTGCGTAATAACAGTCATTATTATTCGACTAATTAGTTCGATGCACCAATGCTCAAACATTTCATTGCAGTATTGGTGTATCGAAATAATGGTTTCTGAAAAGTAAGAATAGTTTTAATTTAAAATTTGTTTCTGTGCACTAACCCTTATTCCTAACTCTTATTGTATACTAACAATGGGCCCTTAGTTGGTAAAATAAAATAACTTTTATTATTATTATTAGTGCATATCAATGTTTAGTCGACAACACATCACGTTATACATTTTTGTTGAAAACTGACCCTTGTCACAACCGCATAAGATACCGCATTATTTTCCTTGACGTGCTGTCGTCCGTACAAAAGCTAACATGTATCTACTAAAATCTAAAAACATGTATCTATCAACTAACCATAGTTAACCCATATGGAGATAATAACTCTGAAATAAATGTTTTTTTTTAATCATTTCAAAAAAGCTAGTGGTACAACGGGTACCTACATAGGTACTTAAAATCAAAGACATCGTTAAGGATAACTGACTTTATTTGTAAATATAACTGATTGTTTTATTAAAAAACAGTGACTGTTTTTTTTTTCAGATAATGCAAATAGAGTTGAGTTGATATTTCCTCGTGAAAATATGAATCTATATTCGAAGGTTTGTTTTGTTAATTTACATTTTAAATTGGTCTTGGTGGTGTTATCTGTGGCTATTAACGGAACAGTTGAACGAGATACCACAGTCGTGGTTAGAATTTAATGTGAATGCTCTGTAGTATGCTAGTCAGTAAAGATCGTAAAGAACGGGTACTAGTAACAAAACACAGTAGATTTACCGAGTTGCTCTATGATTGCTCTAGCTGAAAAGCTGTTTTAGATATGGAAACATAATTATCATAAGTGGTTTCATGTTCTCAAAAAACATGAGCTAATTAACCATATTGTTTTGAGACTTTGCTAAGTATATTTTTTAAAAGTATTTATGGAAGTTTATTAATAGTAAACTCATATTATTAATTTGTTGCATTTTGTGTTCTTTTACGCCGTCTTAATCTTTTCTGCTGCACCCTATGGTTGACTGGTAGAGAATGGTTTAAGCATAAAGTCCGCCACTTTTACATTCTTAAGATTGTGCAATACAGACTATTAAAAATATATATAATTGCCGTTTACTATTTTTAAATGATATAGACAAATAATTTTAAGAGGAGCTTTTTATAAACAAATAAAAATAAAAGGTCATTGATAACATGTTCTCGTATGTCAGCTAAGAACGGCTACCCCGAGAAGATAATAGTTATGATAAGGTTCAGAAACATTACATTTTAGGCTGCGGGCGGAAAGTTAGTTCAGTAGAAAGAGTTAAATACTGCTTTAAATATTAGTACTAATCTTTATGGTTGGTATAATTATAATAGATTAGTACTCACCTTGTATAGTTAACAAAAGATACGTCAATATTAATTAAAATGCAATTTAGGTCACTGTGTCTGTTATAAATGTAAAACAATTCCTCAAATTTAATGAGCTCATTGATATGCCTTTGGAATCATTACGTTGCTTTGTCTTGAATATTAAATCGTTCATCAATGTTTTTTTATTATTATTTCATTTTAATGGCCCTAGAGGGTTCTAGAATTGTCATTGAGTTTGTTATCTATACTAATATTATAAAGCTGAAGAGCTTGTTTGTTTGTTTGTTTGTTCATTTGAACGCGCTTATCTCAGAAACTACTGGACCGTTTTGAAAAACTCTTTTTACGTTAGAAAAATAAATATAAGTATTGGACACCAATCACATACATTGCTCTGATCCCAAAGTAAGTAGCTAATGCACTTGTGTTATGGAAATCAGATACAATGATGGTACCATAACACCCAGACCCGAGACAATATAGAATATTTTGATTTCTATATTGACCCGACCGGGAATCGAACCCGGGACCTCGGAGCGGCGACGTCTTGAAACCCAGCGTGCTTAGCCACTACACCACGGAGGTCGTCCATACGTCACAGAGATAGCCCATTTATTGAAGAAAACAGGGGAAAAATATTCCGCTGCGTACGCTGCGTAAATCGTTTAAGTTATACTAAAATCAAGTATGACGAGATTATTTTGCATTAACAGTTCTACGATACAGTCCGCGACAGCATACTTCTATCTTATATGGTTTACTCACTACAACATTTTTTATGTTAATAAATTTGTTTAAAAAATAATGCACTATGCACACGGGTATTGATTCTTATTAAAAAAAATACATTTATCGTCACGAGCATTTCATTCTGAAAAAAGTTGCCCTTTAGGTACATCATTTGATTTCAATAAATATCTAAGAAGCTGTCACAGTTTTGAAATAACTCCGCATCAAAATAATACTCGCAGCTTTTAAGTACCTACAACGCAAGCTTGCGCTTACTATGGTTGCTGGCCTCTCACTTACATCTATACTAATATTATAAAGCTGAAGAGTTTGTTTGTTTGTTTAAACGTGCTAATGCACAGGAACTACTGGAGCGCTTTGAAAAACTATTTTTGTGTTGGATAGATTGTTTGAGGCTAAGGCTTAAAGGCTCTTTAGCCTTTAAGCCTTAGCCTCAACGGTGCTAAAGCCTTTGCTTTAGCACGGTAATCTTAAGGCTATAAAACATCACACTGCGACAGGAGGGGAGTAAGCTAACTCAAAACACATAGACGATGCCTTGCTGTATTATTATATCTCAGAAAGAAACAAAATGTTTTAAATCAAATGCTGCGGCGTACATAACTTCTAAATGTTTCGATTTATTGTTTTGTATACTTTGCGAATTTCAAAATCACTACACAGCTTAAAACAAAGTCGCTTCCCGCTGTCTGTACGCATAATGCTTAAAGTTTTAAAACTACTAATGGGTTTTGGATGCAGCTGCAGGCATTGATTGAATTTTTTGAAAAGATAAAGTGTTTCAAAAGAAGTTTTATATATATAATACATGTATAATATAGAAGTGAAACACTTATGATTTGAGAGGTTTCTAACTAATGCCATTATTAACACAATATTTTTTTCGCGCTTATATTGCAAACGCTGGCTGAACCTTACGAGATTACTCAAAACAATGTTCTACAGTATTAACTTTACAGCTTTAAAAGACCTACAAAAAACTGGCGATGGTATGTTTCTATTTATTAGGAATAACCCACAATAACAAATTTTCACATGTATTTAGTATCAGCATTGCACGCGAAGCCGCTAGTTATAAAATATAAGATAATAGCGAATAGTAATAATTAGAGTATTAATATGGACGCTACCTTTTCAATTAAAACTACCGCATTATTTTGACCGATACAATAGCAAAACTGTAATGCACATCGTTCCAGGAGGATTAGGGTAGAGACAACATCTAATGTGACATTTAACGAAGTTTATTACAAGACTAAACTAGTAACGACCGCCTAAATAGACCGGCTACCTCTTTAAGAGGGCGCTATAAACGGAATACTTAAGAGCAAAAATTCTAAGCTCAAGGGCTTTTTAAGTGCCCTATAAATGGCTTAGTTGGGCTCTCAATAGTAAAGTACACACGTGTTGTTAGCTTTAGCGGCATGTCAAGTGCTCGTACAATGGCGTACTTATTTTTATTGTTTAAGAGGGCAAATACAACGTTCATGGTAGTGGGAGTAACTGTCCGGTTAAAGTTGATAAGTTTAAAGTTTATTATTCTATTTTGCATTATTATGGATGGATTAATTATCCCTAGCCTGTAGAAAAATGAAAGCTTTAACCCAATTGGTGACCTATTTATTAGGTAGATAATGCTACATGGTTTTAATTTCACCCTTTGAACAAAATGCTTTTTACTACCGGTGTGTTTTCTGGCGCGTATTTACCGACTTCAAAAAATATTCATTATATTTATTTATTGATAAAAAATCAGTTTTCATATTATAGATTCTACTTCAATTGATTAGGGTACGTAGGTACGAAATGTATGTCAAAAACTATTACTCGATAAGATGTTAGGTATATCTTTACTGAATTCTAGAATCCGACTACTACCTTAGGGATCTGCGCCAAAGTCCTTCCCCCAAGTCTAGGTAGCGTCTTGTAATTTCAGTTTCTCACAAAGCCTGTTGAATATCGCAAGTGTTTCATTCACCTGTAATGCTGCAACAAGTGCTTTGTATTCTGTATTAGGATTATGAATTAAGTTTTGTTTCTTTTACATCCCACTACTGGGTGAAAGTCTCCCCCAAACACCTCCATCTATCACTTTCCATGGCCAACGACTCCCAATCTTTAGCAAAACTGACCAAATCGTCACACCAGCGCTTTCTGGATGTTTTCCTATGCGGCGGTAGCCTTCTGCTGGTATCCATCGCGAGACGATTTGGGCCCATCTGTCCGGGTGCATCCTCCATATGTGTCCCGCCCACTCCCACTTCAGCCTTGCTGTCTTCTCGCCTACACCCACCATACCAGTTCTGGAGCGTATTGTGGTATTACGGCCCCTTATCATCCTGCTCTTTGGCAAACCCTGAGCCACTTGACACAGCTAACAACGAGAATGCCGTTTCCAGCCACCAATAGGTAAACACGTCCTAAGTACCTACTACTCAAAAGCTCTGAAACACCATCAATTAAAGGACAAAGAACACAATTCACTGCTAATAGAGCTTTAATTAGGTTGGCAGATCAAATTATTAACTATAATTATTGTTCCCTTGTTTGAAATAGAGTTAAAAGATTTTGATATTCTCTGATATCCGGCCCCTTTATTGACAGGTAGTATTTGTGTTTTTTTACCATGAAACCTTCTAATATGATTCCAGTTCAAGTCTGAAGTTGAGTAAATATATTTTTATGAACATTTTGTCAAAAATAAATCTTGAAATCATAAAGCCTTTAAATATCCTATAAATTTATAAAAAGCGTTGATTTTCCATTAATACCTACTTAAGATTTCAAAGGATTGTGTAAGTACATCATAAATACTGCGTTTTTAAGTAGCTAGTTTTCTATTCAAAGCCGGCAGTGCATTTTGGCATTGACATTTTTAAATATTCACAGAGGATAACAATATGTTGCCGGTTCAGTTTGCACTCCGCTAATGACGTACCTGCATGTGTTTTGTTTAAAATTTACATAGACGAGTATAGCTAAAAGTTATTCTTTTAGCTTGAAAATTTTGCTTAAAGGAATATTTAATCAATAACCATAATTTTTATTATGATTCAAAACATGACATTACCGATTTTGAATAGGTTTCATACTTTATACGTGAAATGCTTCTGAATTTCATTCTGTAAATTTTCTTTTTTACTTATGTACGAAAATTATTATTTTTATCATATTTTGCGATCCCGTCCAAAAAGATGGAATATGTTGTAAGTCACACTAGGAACGTCGAGTATGAGCGATAATTCACAAACATCCGGGCACGGAAGTCTCTGCATAGTTCTCTGTAAAACAAGCCAGGTGGTGACAAAATGCTGAGACAAAATTGGTGTTTTCGTGTATTTATTGATTGAGAAGAATTTTTGAATTAAGTTTAAGAAATTACAAATATATATGAAACATAATAAAAAAATGACTGCGCTAAATGTCAAAAGTTTTACTTCAGGCTTCGGCCGCTGTACAAAATCAGTTTTATAGCAATATAAAATGAACTTCACTGTTTAATACGAAACTCTTCAACTACTCCTCATAGTATAAGGCAAGCAAGATTAACAGTAATAATAATAATAAATGTCCTTTGGACATTTCCACACATCGCCATCTAGTCCCAAAGTAAGCTACTCAAAGCTTGTGTTATGGGTGCCAGACAACGGATATAATACTTAAATTACTTTTTGTTTGTAAATACATACATGATATACATAAAAAACACCCAGACCAATACAAACAGACATGTTCATGCACACAAATGTTTGTACTGTGCGGGGATTGAACCCGCACCCGCTGCGTAGTAGGCGATTTCTCGACCACTACACCAGACGGGCCGTCAAATTTAAGTATGGCGCTCGCTACGAATCTCATTGCGACCGGTGACTCTTGAGTTGAGACGGTACTATTATAATAAAGTGGTCATCGCAATTATGCTGTTTCAAATAGAAACGACTACGTTTTATATATTTTATCTGAGGTTTAAGATTTGTTTGCCTCTAGATTTTTTACACTTAATCAACCATATCAGAATAAGTATTTATTTGACACACACAAAAAATACATCAACTTACAATTATTATACCAAATAGAAAAGATAGATACAGAAAGATACAAATGTACAAAATAATATAATACAATAGAAAAAATTAAAATTATACACGGAAGTTCATAATTGATAAACAAAACCATAAAAACCTCAAAATAAAGCATCCAGTGGGTGCCCTAACGCTATACAGAACTTTTAGGACCCAATTTCCTATATGAACCAAGCCGTAAGTTACTTTATCGTTTGTCTCCTCCTCTTTGAGGAGGTACAACATTGAGAGCTCCTAAGATATTCATTATTGCACATTGCACATCACACTATTAATCATATTTGAGGCAGCTAGTGGTGACTGAGTTTGTTCCGGCGTTTCTTCTAAGCACTTGCCAAATTGTCTGTGTTTTGTCTCGAAGCGCTAGTAGGGCCCAAAAGATAAGGAGACATGTTCTAGCCCCATACGGGCCAAAATTGATTGATATTACACTAATTATTAACGTTCATAAGTGGCATTTTGTGTCCTAAATTGAATAAATTATTTTTGACTTTGAGCTCCTGAATATTACGCCGGCCGTCACGGGTTCGATTCCCGTAAATTATTGTGTGATAAGCACGAATATTTATACCTGAGTCATGGATGTTTATTATGTATTTAAGTCTTTTATGGGAGACGCCTCCGTCATAATCGTTGTCTCGTATTCGTAACACAAGAAAGAGAATTCCTTACTTCGGAACCAAGACAGTTGGTGGGTTGACTGGCGCTTATTTATTTGTTTTATTTATTTAATATTAAAAGGAGTATTTTTTTGTTCATTAAATTTTTATAGTACTATATTTTAACTACCTACCAAGAACAACAATCATAAAAAGGTTGAATAAATATCTTAAAATTGAATGAATAAAAACAAAAAAATATATCTCTATTTTCAATATTTAATGTTTGATACGTAATGTGCAATAATGAACATCTTAGGAGCCTTATTAGCAGCAACTTTTTGCTAAAGTTTATCTGGCCGGCGAATCTCGTGTCAATCGAACTTTTTTCGTGTAGGTGTTTAACCACTTTACCTATAAAAATCTAGTAATATATCTACACGTACAAGAACTACCGGACGGATGGAATTGAAAACATAAGAATCGTGACCCTGAGATATCAAAAACTATTTTTTCGTCGGCAAAGAAAATTGGATCGGTGAACTTTTTCTATGTACGAACTGCACGAAAATTGGCCCTGGTCGCATTATAAAACGTTCTTAACTATTTCTACGCTCCTGGTTATGTTATATAGATTTCGTATGTTTCTTAGCATAAATGAAATTGGTGAGTTTGTTTTTTCCGATACGCTAAATATTCTATGTATTAATTAACGCGTATCTCATTATCTCTATCATACATCAAACAAATTAATTATCTATTCTGCAGTACCTGTTTCTCGGTAGAAATAAAACAAGATAACGGCGTGATAATATAATAGCTCACATTAGGCTTGATTACTCGGAATTACCGCGACTTTGTGAGTGCACACATCTGGGCACTATAATATGACGACCTCAGTCGTCGCCATCTCGTGAGGTTCGATAATTAGAAAATTTCGAAACGATATTTTCTATATTGTTTTGGGTCTTGGTATTGTGGTACCACCGTTGTGTCTGATTTCCATAACACAAGTGCATTGGCTGCTTACTTTGGGATATTGCATCTGAATATGTCCTGCATACCTTGCATATCTCTGTTTAAAGTCGGTAGGTGAATATTATTAGATACCGACAATCCGTTGCACTGTTTACTAGTAATTGTTAATCGATGGGACAAATCAATAGTACCAGACTACCTATGACTTTATTTATTTTATTTTAAAAAAGGAGAAATATTTAAAGGTTTTTTATTTACTTAATACCAGATTAATGCTTGCGATTGAGACTATTGAGATAATATACATCCATGCCTTAGATCAGCTCAATAACAACACTCAGTTTCTTCACTATATATAGAGAGTAAGTAAGTTCAGTTTTGCTAGACATATAAAAGCACCCTCCACCCATCAAGGAAGTCAAGGAACTTCAGCTCCTTGATGGGAAGAGGGCGCCGATGGGGGACACGGTATGGATAACATAACGCTGATGATGACTGACGATGAACAGTACTAATTAACAGAGGTCTCCTCTACTGGTTTCGAAAGTAACCTGTTGCATGTTCACCCCATCTGGCACGAGTCTCTGTTTATTGGATCTATCTTTCCGTATTTTTTTATTCAATTATTATCACTAAAATAATAACATTAAAAAATCACATATTTGCACTCTTAAAAACCTCTGAGGTTTGCCTATAGTGCTTGAGTGAGACATCCAATTTAGGAAGTTATCAAATTTGTTAACACATCGAGGAATCAAGTAATATGCGGTTCGCGCGCCGTACACATTCTGAGCCGTTTTGCAAGCATTTTTTTTATATATTTAAACTTTATTACACTGTAAGTTGTACAATTGGCGGACTTAATGCCTAATGGCATTCTCTACCAGTCAACAACCTTTTAAGCAAATTGTTTTAGTTATTGTGTTAGCTAGGCATGTACATGACGGATGACTACGAATATTGGTAACTCTCTTGACAGTACCCAAATTCGATCATGAAGCAAACCCTTCAAGCCCGAGACGTCTCTGTTTATGTTGTCAAATTGAATCGGACTCGGTAAATACGGGACTATACAATGTAAATCCGATGCTGAAAGCTCAGTTAGAGTAAGACGGTATATTCTGTCTCTACGAACGATGTTACATTTTATACATTGTATTTGAAATAATTAAGGGTTGTGGACATAATATGTCACGTCATGTTCAAAAAGTATCGCAACGTCTGATTTTGCGAGTGCTACATTTATTAAATTTTTGAACTTTTTCTGGTTACAGGTAATTAGCTAGACAAGTCTCTAACTTTTAATTTTAATGTTCAGTTTTTTTACAGAAATTTTGCAAGGGTGTTGACGTAAGATGCCGCAGCCACGGAATTTCCCAAACTTGGTTTCCCGCGGCTTTTTCTTTTTTCGAAATCTGACAAAACTTATAAAAAGACTATTGTTAGCCACGATTGAAGAAATAAAGACAGCATCGAAGCAGGCGCTAAGCACGGACACAAAAACTGAATTTTTGAAGTTAGAGTATTAAAAATAAAAAGCGTTGGCAAAAAAAGTTTGTTATATCTGAAAAGGATTTTATGAAAGGGAACAATAAAGATTTTCATTAATAAATAATAAGTTTGAATCTACAATTTCTCAACTTTTTCTAACATTATCGCAGATTGGAACAAATAAACTCAATAAATATGTACATTACTTTTATCATAGACTATAATAGAGATACCTAATGTTTTAATGTGGATCAATCATCATCATATTTCTTAATATTGCAAAAAAAATATAGTTTTTTTTGCAATATTAAGAGACATATTAAGAGACATTAATTCGCATAGTGATGTAGTTCTACACTTAAGGTTATCGAATTGCTCTACAATAAAGAACAAATATTGTTACTTCGATCAAATTGCTATAATAGCAATTTCTTTTCCATATCCTTACAGCAACACTAAATCTCTGCTCTTGGCTAAATTGGGGTCTGTCGTGAATTGAAAACATAAACCGCCGCCAGTGATTTTCTTCGGGAGAACTTTCCTTGAAAACTAAGCCTTATTTATGTTTTAGAAGAGCTGGAAAGTAAACTTGGATTCTTCGACACATTTAATCATTTATTGGTTCTTAGTAGCTCTTACGTATCCTATTAGGAATGTTGAAGGTACACACGTGTATTGAAATTTTAAGTAAATTTCTAATTTAAACACGAGCCGCCTCGAGACACAGCAGATGCAATCCAGCAATAACTTATAGGTTTAATTCGCATTTAGACCTGTCATTTTCATAGAGAATAAAAAGCGAGTATGTTTATTTATTTGGAAGAAGTGTAATGGCAAAGCAGTGAGTAATATAATAACTTGTAAGTTTAATCGCATTAAGACCCGTCATTTTTTTTTGTAATGCAACACAAAAGTTTAACTTCACAACGGTCAAATCATTGCAAAATAAAAAATGGTTGTCTGTAACTAATTGCTGAAAGAAATATCTTACAGACGACCTTTTAAACAAACTACAGAATCATTGATTTCATCAAAAGTGCAAAAAGCCAACCATTACATAGCCAAACCAGTTCTAGCTATATTCGCTTTCAGAACTCAGCCCGATATTGGTTTTCACGTGTCAACATTCACGGTATAGGCAAACAACAGTCAGCAGTTCCTGGTAATAGGTTTCCAGTCAGCTCGGCAGTGAAAAAGTCGTCACAAACCACAATACGTAACACCTTTTGTCTCTAAACGTTACTCTCCAGACAAAAAATCTTAGTGCGTACTCTAAAACTCCATCATGGATTTTAAAGTAAATACCTAAGTACGCACATACATAACTTTACTTGCCTCATTAACATAGTGAGTACCTAAGCCATAATATACTTAGAGTAGGTATTCGAACAAGAGGGGTTCAGTCGTGGTCTGAACTGAAGTCGTGGTTTGCAACGAAAATCACTAGCACACACTGAATACACAACACAAAAAAAGGCGTCAAATAATCAAAAGACAATGCGAGTACAAGAGATTTCGGCTCGTAAGATGGTTAGACGCTTGACAGTGGCGGAAAGACACAGAGGAAATCCATCGACAAGATGGATAGACGACCTTATAAATGATCAATTTCGCAGGATCACTCCGAAGCCCGCTCACATTGGATATGTTTTGCCTAATAAAGGTGATGAGGCTGATAAGAGACTTCAACTGTACGTAAGTTGAGATTCGTTTTTTCTATCAGATAACTTGAAAAATCGTATAAAAAGTATAATTATAATAACAATAAATATTTTTTATTGCACACCATTTACAAATAATAATTACAGAAAAGATTTATATATGACTTAAGGTACAATTGAGGCGGTCTAAGTGCTTAAAGTAATTTCTTTCAGAAAACCTTCAGGTATGGAAAAACATAAGGTTTGAGAGAAGTGGCATGGCGATGAAATCTATTTACCAAAAGAGAAAGTGGAAAGATATAATTGAAGAGAGATACGAGAGGAAGAAGGGTTGGCGGTGCTCGTAGTGCAGCGGTAGCAACGCCTTGGTAGTGATATCAAAGTGAATCAACCTACGACGCGGTCTTGTTTGGATGGGTGACCATTTCGACCATATAAGTGACGTATATCACGAGCATCTCCGTGCTTCGGAAGACACGTTTAGCCGTTGCTTCCGGCTAATATCGGTTAATATTAGTCGTTAAGCCTAGTCAGAGAACTTATAGGCGGCTTGATAACATCTGACAGCAGGGTTAGTCGCTTGCCTTGCAAACAGCCCTCCTCCAACCCGCAATAAGGCCGCTTGGTGGAGTATGGCTCAAACTCCCTCACAGTTGAGGTAAGGCTTTTGCCCAGCAGTGGGACGCTAACTTAACATTTTTTTTCTTTTACGAGAAGGTTAAGAGAAGTATAAACAAAAAAAGGAAAAGGCTGTGCACGGGATTTTTGCTTGCAGGTGGTTAGGCTACCTACCTCATTTCTCTCGCTTTAAATATTATAAGTTTTTAACTACTCTAGCATTCAGAATATTAGCATGCAATTAATTATTCATGCTACAATCCTGCAATGCATTCATTTTCATAGAGAAGCAAAAAGCATTTTTTATATTCTATATATTTTTCATTGCATGAAGTTAACGATGATGCCATAAGGCCCTGTTATTGCCCTAGGTATACTATAGACCCTTTAGCAGCGATGCAGTTGCGATGCTCACGCGCGTTAGCATCGATACAGTCGCAAAATGTCAACCTTTACACACTGCGCTCCTCTTGGCATCGATACATTCGCGATGCTAACGCGCGTTATTATTGATACAGTCGCGATGCAGTAGCTGGAAATTGTCAAATTATGTACTGAATTTTAGCGACTGCGTCGACACTAACGTGCGACTGCTTCGATGCTAAATTAAATCTGTTCATTGCGTGAGTCGCAGTATGTAAGACCCCTTACACACTTAATGGGTTTTACACACTACGACTTTTAGCATCGATGCAGTCGCGCGGTTTGAAAACGCGCTTCAGCATCACAACTCACGCAATGACGATTGCGAACACGATTTAACAATTACCAGCTTCTGCATCGCGACTGTATCGATGCTAAAAGTAGCGCAGTGTGTAAAGTGTCTCAGGGGTCATAGAAGATAAACTTTTTAAATTGATTGAACAGTGTGTGCGTAGAAAATCTGTAAAGCACAATACAAAACGGTGCTGTTTACCGTAAGCTAACGATTAAAGCACGGTATTGTAACACATGACTTGATGAGTTTACTCGTAAGTTACCGTTAACTGCGAGTTAAGTTCAACCTTTGATCCTGAACAGATCATGCTAGTTCGGTATAATTTCATAGTAACTGTTTCGCTCTCAACGAATAAGTTACAACGCTAACGTAGGTAAGTACTAAGTACACACTGGAACAAACTTTGTTAACTTGGATGGCTCGGTGTTTACTGAAATTTACAGGTAAATTAATATAGTTATTATAACCTACATACGGTTACAACAATAATGAGCTACATTTACACGTTTGGATTATATTTTATATTTTTCACAGAATTACAATACCATCTTATATCAGCAATCTCGCAACATTGATGAGGTGACGTAGCCTACGCGTTAAACACTTCCAAAATTTAATAGGCTTGCCCAGGTGTCAGTGGCCGAGTGGTGTAGGCATGCTCACGGATAAGGCAAGATACATGACTCGATCCCTTTTCTGGCACAGTAGCTATTTTAATAGTTCAATTAACATTATTCAGTTTGAATAGTTACAAAATACTATAAAAACTATAAAATAAAGTGAAAACCGAGTTCAAAAACAAAATGCACTAAAGAGTTTTAAATAAAATCTTGAATCTTTTCATTTGAAAAAAGAGCTCTACTTTAGGCGAACAATATCTTTTTGGAGATGGTGCCCTGGTGGGTTGCTTAGGATGGGCATTGCGATAGCCTATAAAACTTGAGGGTATCCCTCGATTACACCAAGACCCCATCAGATCCTACTATGACCACAATGGTAAAAACGAAATAAGCCGGTAAAAAATAATTTCAAATCAGGTCTCATCAAGTCAGGTGCACAAATGACTGAGATATAAGGTTACATAAAACATATCACCTCTATACCAAAAATGTATAACCTCCTTCTTTTTGAAATCAATTATTAATACATTTATCATCATTTTATCATCTTGGCTTGATTGCAAACGTATTATTCGTCTGATCCTTTTAAAAAGTAGGCGCACCGCCCGGTAGCCCTTGAAAAATATACCATAGTCACCCCTCCTACTGAGCTTCGCCATAGTCTGATAACAAATAGCCATCATACTCTTCAATTACTACCTATGTTTCAGAACCCGAACTTATGAGCGTATGTGTTAGTAATATGGAACTGGAGTGCCGTGTGTGGGCCAATAAATTGCGCTTTAGTGCCCTTAACGAGAAGTTACGCTCGCCTCTGACTGTCACGCAGTCTGGCATTCGTGACAAAGTAACTACTTGTCCCATATTTTATTTTTACTAAAGACTCTTTTAGCGACTTAAAAAAAGGAGGTAACCAATTCAATGTGTATGTATGTGATATTGTTGGAATTTGATAATATTTGAGTATGTTTATCTAGAAAGGCTTCCAAACACGTGTGCAAAATTTCGTAAGTATATATATGTTTGTCGAGGGATTTCTCGAAAGCAAGATGTGCAAGTAGCGAGATGATTCTTTTTTCGTTCGATTTGGTATATTGCAAATTAGGGTACAGTGTACGTTTAATCAAAATCGGTCTGGTAGCTTTTGAGATTTGGGTAAATTATAAAAAAATAAACATAAAATAAAAAATTAAACCGCCTTCAAAAAACTGTCTAGAAAGCTCAAAATAACGCATTAGCCATCTACTTATGAGCAATGTCAAGCTTCCCACACCAACAGTCCCACTCATCAGGCTCCGACTCCAAATGAATTTGTTACTCCTAAGTAGATGGCTAATGCGTTATTTTGAGCTTTTTAGTCAGATTTTTGAAGGAGGTTTTTCAAAGTTATCTTTCATATGGTTTGTTTGTGAGTTGTATAGTACCAGCTCGCTGTGAAGCATTAGAGCCGTTTCTCACGGCAGTCCAGTTTTCATTATAACTGCACCACTGGATCCCGCAGACAATTTAGGTGCGTGATCACACGGCAGTTTTTGCATGCATGGTCTTTGTCAACTGAGTCCTGTCAATAGTCTATCTAGCTTACACTTACCGATAAAGCGCTGTATATTCCTTTCTTTCGCAGCGTAGCCATGGTAATTGTATTTGTACATACTGTCATTTTAGAAGTGGAACTGGTCCAGTTTATTGACAAAACTGCAGCAGTAAAAACTGGTATTTTTTCATTGCAAACGGAAGGTCCGTGTGAAAATTAGCATTAAATGCATTAATACTAGACGGCAAAAAACAGTACATGCAAAATACGGGATGTCTCCGCGGGAAACGGCCCCAAGGTATTCAACTAGTAACTCAAAAAACTTAAGCGTTTATAAGCCAAGATCACAGTAAATAGAGATAACGTTTAAAAGAGAGTTACACATGTGTTCAATTGTCATTTTAAAAAAAGCATTTGTCCAAAAGTAAGTTTCATCGGGAGTAAATTTGTCTACGATTATTATCTTTCCTGAAATTATAAAGCCCAAGAGTTTGTTTGTTTCTTTGAACATGCTAATCTCAGGAACTAGTGAGCCTTTTGTGTTTGGTAGCTTGTTTATCGATAACGGCTTTAGGCTCTAAAACATCACGCTGAGACGGTAGGGGAGAGAGCACACTCAAAACACGCAAACGCAGTCGTGGGGGACCGCTAGTATTCTATAACGGAATAGTAGTACCCTTTTTCGATGTTGCTATTTCACCAGAGCTAATGAGGTGGATTACTAATGGCAACTATCTGATTGTTGTTTTGAAAAAATAATTAATCATTTATATAAACCATATACTTATGCCACTTTAAACGCTCGTTTCTATTAATTCGCTTAGGCAGTAATTTACCGATTTACATTGAGATTGTAGAAACTATTTCGCGCACATTAATGACCCTACACAGTTCAAACCTTGCGGTTCTCGAATGAATCCTAGATGGGTATACAATTACGCAGTCCTCCATTCATATTTGAGAGCGAATGAGAGTCCTTCATATTACAGAGTCTGGCATTACATTTGCGACGAATACAGACCACGTTTTTCTGTATTCTCATGTTTGATGTGGGAGGGAGTTAATAGATAGAGGTTAGTATAGTGACAATAGTGTAATATTAATGACGTTATATATTTCTATATACATTTATAGAGGAAGAGTCGTAATATCCAAGTTTACTGAGAACTATGAGGCTGGTACGTGCCAGATACAAAGCATACGTATGAGTATAGGTTTCTGAAAGTTTCTATAAGAATGCTAGACAAGAATAAAACTTGATGTTGGTTAGGTTCTATTGAAAGAACACAAGAAAGTATAATATAAAAATTCACTTCCAACCTCACACTCGTGAGCACTTTAAGATATTATAAGAAGTGGAAAAAATAATGAAGTTGGAACTGCAAAGAAAGTTGAAATAAACTTTGGGATTCCAATAAAGTGAGATAGCCCCGTTGAAGTCGACCCTAATAAAACTCACGTCGTACCAATCTGATACATTAGGGAAGACTTAACGAAAAAGGGTTGTTTTAACGGGGCATTCTTATCACAAAACAATTTAGGACTTCTCTAAATTCGTGTCAGTACATTAACATGTAAAAATGCTATAACCTACATGGTTTCATGTCAATTTAATGAATTTGGTTATTAGACTGTTGATTTAATTTTCAGCTGCTTGCAGGTTTTATTTATCAAAATAAGTTACACAAGCGTTCCCCTGCGTCTACGTCCGCGCGTTTTGAATTTGCTCTATCTCCTTCCGTGACAGCGTAATGTCTTATTAGCCTAACGCCATCTAACGCCTCCTCGATAAATAAGCTATCCAACACAAAAATATTAATTCAAATCGGTCCCGTAGTTCCTGATATAAGCGCGTTCAACAAACACACAAACAAACAAGCTCTTCGGTTTTAAAATATAACTAAAGATATATTAATCTTCAAATGTAATTACTAAGTATATTAATAATTATCTTTTGAAGATCCTGTGGTTTCTTTTTAACACGATTTTGTAGATCTTCTTATCTCGCAGACTGAAACTATGGTCTGTGCTATATAAAGTAATTTAAATAGCACTTAAGTTGTTTTTTATTGATGGGACAAAATTCAATGCACAATTTACATGTTACAACAATTTAAGAGTGCTATTAGTTTAGATCAGATTAGTAATATTCGTAATTATATATTGTTTGGGGTGAGCAATGATAATATTTATTATTATTTTTGATATTGCAGTTCCCAGAACGAATACTATTATTATTATTATTATTCGTGCCGCACATTATTGACAAGCACATATTAACTTGAACAAATTTAGACAGGTTATCGCTCTAACGTGTTTTTTTTAATATCAGACCTAATACATTTTATTGCAACGACCGCAAGGCTCGAGTGATCAGACAAGCTGACGACTGACTGACCCCCATTAAAGGAGCTCGAATCTAACGCATTATGGGCAATTTTGAAATCGCGCCGAAGGATGTGCTTCACAATTTATGTTCGCTACTTCCTTAGGGATAGTAGCAATATGTGTCAGGTGACATAAACAGGAAGAAGAGGACAGGCATATGTTGTAAGCAATACTGGTTTGAAAATGCATGAATTGTTTTCTATAAATTGAAGATCAAAGAAGAAGATTTGAGATAAAAAAAAAATACCTTCTTGAAAGTTTGAAGAAAAAGAAAACAATCGCAACCGACTAACACTTTATAAATTGACGACGCGTTTGGTTAGAATTCCTGAGTATTACGCCGGCCGTCGCGGGTTCGAATCGTGCAAGGGGCAAATGTTTGTGTCATGAGCACGAATATTTGTACCAGAGTCATGGATATTTAATATTTATTTAAGTATTTATGGGAGACGCCCCCATCATAATCTTTGTCTGGTATTCGGAACACAGGAAGAAAATTCCATACTTCAAAACCACGACTATTGGTGTGTTGTCTGGCGCATATTTATTTATTTATTATGTTGACAAACTAATGTAAGTATCAATATTTTTTTAAATCTATGTTTATATAATACTTACGCATCATAACTTTTATTTCTGTTGGCATAGCGTATTTTCATTATACAAACTTCATATTATAAATAACACTTGTAAAACCCACTGTCTCAGACAAGAACTCGAACCCTGCACGCATTCTTCAAAAAGTTTAAGTCGAAAGTCACAAAAAGGTTAATGAACTTTTATGCAGTTTCGTAGCTCTACTTTATTATGAAAACAATTTTACTACAACTTAAAAGTAGTTGACTGAAGTTGCTAAGCACTCCAATATCTCGATATGGGCCATGTGTTCCGTATTGGGCTCCCCGCTGACGGAGAGTCGTTAAACTTTCAGAATTACCCCGGTTATAATAATAAATAAACATTTGACAACATCACATACATTGCTCCGATCCCAAGCTAAGTAGCTAAAGCACTTGTGATATGGAAAATCGGAAACAACGGTGGTATCACAACACCCAGACCCGAGACAATATAGAAAAGATCGTTTTCTAAATTGACCCGACCGGGAATCGAACCCGGAACCTCACGAGATGGCGACGCTTGGAACCAGCGTGCTAGCCACTCGACCACGGAGGAGGTTATAATGAAACGGCGCGTTCCCCTAATAAACTATACGACGAAGAAACTGCCGCACCATTGGTATAAGGACTTGGTTGTATGGTTATAGCCTTCTGTTACCTACGTTTTTATTTATGGTCTATATTACTTTATACTTTTGCCATTGCTGAAATCTTTTTTCTGAATTGACACTGTGTTTATCATAAATTATAGTGTATCCAGTAAATAATGGAGTGCAATGGACTTTTAACAATATTATTGTTGAAGACTTATTGGTAAACTAGCGGACCCTCGCGATTGTATCCGCGCGTTTACAGTTTGCTCCCTCCCCTACCGTTGCAGCGAGATGTTTTGTAGCCTAAGTGCCCCTTGATATTAGAGCGACAGCAGCGGGTGCTCATACTTAAAAAACAGCGGCGCTGCTGTTGACGCGACTGCTGCGCGCCTGTTGCTGCCATTTATGTATGAAATTTATCAGAAGCGCGACCGTCGCGCTGCTAAAAGGCACCTAAATGTGAAAGCGCTCTAAAGCCTTCCTCGATAAATAATCTATACAATACTTTTTTTTTTAAATCGGCCCCAATAGTTCAAACAAACAAAAAACTTTGCCTAATACGCTATATAAATTATCAGGTTATATTCTGTCTACAATACATACGAGGTCGGTTTATATACTGTAACCGGATATTTCGACATACTGCTGCATATCTGCGATGTTTACAAAAGGGAATGGACTGTTTTACTCTGTAGTTGCTGTCATGACTGGGGACACCATATTATAACTGAATGAATAGGATTCACCGATACCATACACTGCTGATACGAGCAGTTTCCTAATGTTTATCAGTTTTGATTTTCTGTAACACGTTTACGAATACGATTTTTGCTTTTTAATGTTCGATGTTCTGATACTTCAACAAATATGATGTCAATTGCTTTGAATACTAGAACAAAGTGGAAGGAGCTTTCTTAGCCGAAATGTATCGTTTTCATATGAGAAAATTAAAGCGTCTGTCCCTTATCTCCCGAACGCATTGACACGCTTTTCCGGACGTGACGCTTTGCATAAAATGAGAAACCCCATTGTGTCCGAGCAATATTCGGCCGCAGACTATAAGGCTTTAGAGAGGTTTTGCTCCTGCCACATACATTGACGGTTTTACGGACTTTTACGTATGTTTACCAGTAAAGGAAAAGTTCATAACCGTTTTTAGGAGATATGCAATGTGTTTTGGGCAGAGATATGTACAGTCGCCAGCACATCAGGTTACCCACTCTTGTTGCAAACTAGCCCTTATTACAACTGTATAAGATACCGCAGTATTGACCTTGACGTGCTGTTGTCTGTACATTAAGATAAAATATATTTTATTATACTTTAGTATTCGTCATCCATTGACAAGTTTTGTCTGTGATTTCGCAGTGCAGCTAAATGTGACTGTAATATTTACCGTTAACTAGAATGTAGATACTGAAAACTGTATTTACAAAGACATTAAATTGAACTCGCCCTAAGTATTCGATACTGCTAGTGTCTTAACTCTTAAGTGAAACTTAACAAGCATTAGGACGAGAAGAATAGTTTCAGGCGAACCATAAATCAGCCTGTTAGCACTAATAGCAGTTTGATTGGATTCTAGATTGCGATCGAATTGATACTATTATCTATATATTTTAGTACAGCGATAAGAAACTACAACATTTTTGTATCTTTTTATTATTTTATTTGATTTTTAAATTAATGTTTTTCCTATACCTATAAATAACATATTAGTGAAATGTAGTATCACAAGGTCAAAAATAAATAGTTTATAATGCGTAAATTAAAGAACCATAAACTTACAATACCTACCTAAAACGAAGTGCATAATGTGCCCTCCTTTGGATTTATCTGACATCCTAGAAAGAATCCAAACCCATGATCGGTCTCTCCGTTCATCTGACAATCTCCGGCTAGGCACGCTGGTCCACCGTTCCTCGTACGTTTCCAAGTCTTTCACAGTGACGGCAACACGACTGTGGAATTCTCTTTCCGTGGATATAAAGAGAACCGATGCAAAGTTGTCTTTCAAGAATAAAGTTCGTACATTTCTGAAAGAGTGAATAATTGCATAATAATATTATTGCATGTATGTATTTATGCTTTATTTATGTTTATGTATATACTTATATATATTTTGTAGTTTATTTATTTACCGATATAGTTATTTATTTAGTTTATTTAATTCAATAATATATTTATTAGATTCTTGTTACTATTTTCATATTTTAATTTGTGTTTTTTTTTCATTGCACCCGTTGCTAGCTTTCTGCATGACCTAAAGGTTTGACTGGCAGAGAATGCTTTCAGCATTAAGTCCACCTGTGTACACTAAATTTGTGCAATAAAGTCTTTAAATAAAAATAAATCCAACCACGGCTTGTTCATTCTAACTCATACTATAGTCGGAGCACTAGAAACTGAGTAGTGAGTCTATACAAAAGTGACAGGATTATAAGTAGCGTACAGCTTTACCAAAAAAAACACAAGATCAATCTCAGACATAACACTTCCACGACTCATTTGATAATACGCTGACTTTAGTATCGTTACGGCAGCTGATTTAAAACTGACAGTAGATTTGGTCAACATTTCATAAAGTGAAACTAAGATTAATTATAATCAATCTGTATTATCATTGAATAAGAAGCTCTTCAGATTTCGTATTAGCTTCAATAATTGTGTAATTCCAATGCCAAAAACGGACAACATTTCCCCATTCGGGCAATAATGATAATAATATCCTGATACATTCTTTCCGTACCCTATTAAGAGAGGCTGAGCCTTAAATGAGATCGCAGTAATGCTATCCTTACCGCGACCCGTTTATAAGGGCTAACTTCGTTATTGGCTTATAGGGTATATTTAGATCATAGTAGTCCGGTATATTGATAAATGCTTCAGTTTTTATGTGTGATATAATGATACCAAATACGAGCGAAGTAACAAACTAGACAATTTGAGAAATGACAGTACCTTGTACAGTGGAGGTGAGATCGCTACCGCCTACTTTTAAAACAAAAAAGTATTAACACACGATACTAAAACGGGCGTCAAACAATACACTACGCTAGGTGCAAGTGATTTTGGCCCTTATGGTGGTAAGGCGGCGGTATTACCAACCTTAAACAAAAAGAAGGTCATTTATTTAAGCTCTGTTCCTGCTTATTTAAAACATACAAACTACACTTTCGGCACAATCCTTACCGTCTGTTTTACAAGTCCTTATAAGTACTTGCTAGCGTTATCTGTATAATACTTGATACAAAATAACGTTTCGCATTTGTATTATTTGTTGGTTAATGCTTATCTAATGATCGCAAACCGGCCCTTGAAATAAAAAGAATGTGTGTTTCTAAAACAAATATATTATTGCATACTATAATTGCAATCGTATGTACTACTCATAGCCGTACACCGAACCAAGTACAAAGCTTTGAAGTTATCGGCATGCACTGATGCACTAAACATCCTACACTGCATCGCTTATGACGTGATGCACTAATCGTAAACGTATGCACCTACATGCCGGCTTTGGTATAGAGTTTACCGACATGCGGCGGCCGTATTAATAATACGTTCCTCAGATTGTAGCTCATCGCTTTTTATTAAATAAAAAAGCGGTGAATGCTTTTTTGATAAATTAACCAACTATCCTATAATTATACTAACGGGATAAGGGATACAGGTAAGTCATAATTTTTGCCCAGAAAGGAGGTAGTTATTTAAAAGTATTGTATCCTAGGCTATTGATATAACTTGAATTAATAAGCAAGGAAGAGCAATAAAATAAACTTAGAGTAGATCACCCATGTACTCGATCTAATCCACTCTTATACCAAAGGTATTATAGATTTCACTTGTAACACTCTTTGTATTCCCAACGAGTACCATTAATACACAAATTTGTTATACTTTAGGAATAGAACGAATGGAACGAAACATAATCCATCCGCTGGTATTCGATTTAAGTATACTCAAGTTTAATTGAGTAGATCAATTTAGGTACCTTTAAGCATCTTTCACTCGATTATGATGTAAATGTTTAAAGTTTTAAGCCAGAATTTGTCTCAAGGGTAATTAAATACACAAAGAGCATGAAGATTGACTCATAACGATTTTTTATTTTATTTTATGTGTATTACAACACCCACAGCTTATAATGACTTTACAGATATTTCATAACTTTAAACAAACTCAATGAAGTTATCTGTTCATGAATACGGGTCGCATAAGTGCTCAACTACATCTGTTCCGGAGTGAGTTACTGAAGCTTGATGAATGAAACAGCTCCAAAACTTAGCCGGTTGTCTGCTTTTGAGATTATACTCAAACTTTATTGCTATTAAATCGACTTGAGAGTAAGTGAATAGAAGGAAATCCTTCGATAGTTGAAAAACTCTTTATCTTTACGGGTACAGTTTTTGACAGCAGATTGTATCTTTGAAGGAGATTAGACATTCATATAATGTCATTCATTAAGTCACCTTAGGGAGTTAGATAATTAAAATTAGTCATAACATGGAATATAACACAATATATCAATAAACCACATGCACTTTTAGATAGAAAACACAAGTGCCGCATTTGTGAAAACATTTATTACTGCGGCCCAGTCGTTGATACTTTTACGCCGAGCTTCGGATAATCCTTGTAAAAATAATCCAATTTACAATAAAAGTGATGAAACAGAACGAGTGCAAAGGTCCAATTAATAACTGATCGTTAAGCAATTAAAACGTCCGTAATGCGAGCGGTAGGTAATTGCAGCGAGCTTATTGAAAGCAGCGAGTCCTCAGTTTCAGCTAAAGACATGAGCACGTTCAAAGCTTTGTCGTGGACGGCTTTGATTTTATGACCGACTGTGGATCTTTGGACTATGATCGATTGAAAAAAAAATGCAAAACGAGAGCCAAACGTTGTATTTACACAATAATCACGATCTCCATGGTCGGCTTATGTTTTTAGCAATCGCAACGACATTACTTAAAATGTATGAATGTGAATAATGTGATGGTAAGTGAAATGTCTGAATACGTTAATTAAATCACACTTTATGAAAGTCAGCAATTGCCACATTCTAGTATGAACTTTGGAGAAAGAAACTGTTGATATTCCAATTTGAAAGCAATCGATGTAGATAATAGGTCTTGGACGAATAAACCACTGCACGCGCAATGACGGGCAATTTCAGTTGTGCCCCCTTGGCACCGAAGCGGGCTTAGGGAAAATAATATATATTTGCAAAGAAATTTAGGATAGGTATAATAAATGTGGTATCATTGGGTAAGACAACTGTAACCTAATTCTTCCACCGATAGAATTACTTGCATGAGTGCTGGATCAGATCAACGTACCAGAAAATCTCAATTTTACATCTCATTTACTCGCGTCATTCGTTTGAGCAATGAACATCCCCAAATTGTCCATATACTGAAGGGTTTTATTGGTGTACGCTACTTTAGCCAAGCATGTGCTTTCAGTATTAACGATTTCCTGTGACTTGGCCGCTGGAATGTGAGGGCCCCGATTCTCACGTCATTTGAACTTTTCCGCGTGGTAATGCGACTACAAGTTGTACCGATTAACCGATAAAATCAAGTTAACTATCCAGAAGTAAAAAATCTATCACACGGTAAAAAACGAAATGATAAGCAAAAACGGTTTTATCTGCAAAGAAAATTCGATTAGTAAACTTGTTCATAAACAAACTGTTTGAGAATTGGGACCCGGATCTTCTATTAAAAACTATCAGTTTTCATTTTTTTTGTCATTCGGTCTCAGTGATATAAATGCTAAGATTAAAATCTACACCCTGTACAGGACTAATTGAAATTTGCAATTGCATTGTATAAATACGTAACATTGGGTTAAATTATCATTCCGTTCCCGGCAGTGTTTATTGATTAAAAATAATGAATTGTATGGATATTTTAACCTCGGTATAGATATAACTGCATATATATGCAATAGAATAGAACTGCAACCTGTGGAACTGGGCTTTATATGCTAAACTTAAATTTGATACCTATATTTTTGTTAAAAATGTTTTATAAAAAAAAGAAATCCCTCCATCAATCTATACAGATAACGTTTAAACTCCGAAATCCCAATAAAATCTATTACTTTGATTCATAAACGAAGCTTGCAGAACGTTACCTAAAGTAATCAAGGCAAATTAATGAAATCAAACTTAATTGCCTCCGCAGAACAGGCATAAAATATAAATTAGGCCTGTTACGAGGCGTTTGCTAAAATAATTTATCAAGGTACAAAAACCCGGACTCTTGGGACTCTTATTTTATAATGCGGGAAAAGCCAAAAGGCTTGCTAAAAGAAAAATAATTATAATCATATAAATTTTAAGGAGTACCTTAATGCTCTATTGTCCTCTCATTTCCGCAATAGAAATGTCAAGACACAACGCTTTTAAATGTTGTATTCGCCATTTGGGCTGCAGTGGGTGCCCATAAGTACGTACTATCGAGGTCCCCGCTGCGTAACCACTTTTAGATCCAAAATCGTTTGCATATCGCGTCTTTTTTGTTTGAAGTAAGTAAGCAAGTGTCATGTGTGCAAATAATTGAACATACCATACTCACCAAAAAAATACTGCCGGAAATTGGATATAAAGTTATAAGGCTAATTGTATACTAAAATTACATCTATATGGGCTTTGCCTGAAATAAATAGGCTCTACTTGAACTGAATTGAATAACTGTACCAGCTGCCACTAGGCATTAGCAGCGCTTTTATCTTTATAACTTGCCAAATAAATATATGTAACATCATTATAAAATAAGCGACATCCGTAAATTATGTAGGTATGCTACAACATATTGTTTTATTATATTACTATAGTAAACTCTTTGGTGTAGCGATTATTTCGCTGGTCAGTATCCAAAAGGCCAAAATATGTTTCTAGATTTTTTGTCTTGAAAATACTCGTTCTGCGTCTGATCTCTCATTGGTCACATCGGAACAGAGAGTGCACTTGCGTAAAGGGCACACATCTAGGCACTATGACATCTCCCTCGTACCTGGCTTATCTCTCTTGAGAGGGCCCGTCGTTTGATGGGATCAGGCCTACCGGATTCATCAACATTTTCACTCTGACCAAATAACCACTATAAAGGGGTTTTTTGAAATTCAAAACGGTCGCCTCAGGAATGCTTAGAAGGGTAAGGTTAAAATGGAAACGTCGTTTTAGTATGAAACTACCTACTTAGATATTTACGGCTAAGCAAAGGATCGTTAAATTATTTTACATAAAATGGTAACTTTTAGGCTTTTGTTACTTACTTATTTTTTTTGGCGTGTTGCCAATTTATTCAAGTAAGGCAATTTTTCTTTGGAAATTTTAGCCTGCGGTGTGTATTTTAATTAAATTATATTAAACAGATTCTAGCGTTTAATACAGCTATGTTAAAAAGAACACACTTGGCTTTGGACAGAGTTCATACGGCCTTAAGCATACGATATAATTTTTCGTGACACATTTTGTATAAATTATTGGCATAAAGACAACAATTTAGCTCTTTGGCTGATAACTTTTTCTAGGAATAAATGCATCGAGTTTTTTTAATGTATCTAGTTGCGTTATTGCAAACGGGAGTAAGGTAGGGCAGCAGTATCATAATGAATTACAAATTAGTATGCTCCCGGCATTCTGTTTTCATCGAAGGCTTATCAAACAGCCTCAACAGCGTCCATCGCTACGCTAATGAATATTCTGTTTTCATTTAAAAACACTTCCACGAGCACACGTTTGAAGGCCTGAAAGCTTTGCTGTAAACTGCTGTTATTTACTTAAGCGCTAAAGAAATATTTAATTAATCAACATCGGTATGTATTTTGTAAAGATTTGAGACGCTGAGTCAGTTATTATGCTGGACGGCAGGGCTCGCGTAAGCAAAAAATGTGCAATCATCGCAAAAATCGCTGGTATGTGTAACAAAAAAATATTTGATGATGCTGCACACACTCGAACAAGTACGCAGTGAATATATCAGAGGTTCTTTTAAAGTCGTTCCAACGGAAAAGATAGTGTAGAGCCTATTGAGGAGGCAAGACGACAAATACCCTGTACCGTGTAACCTGTGGACAAATTACACACAACGAGCGTATAGCGCTCTGCGCACTCAATATAATAACGCATTCAGGGGACTGATGGGTGCTGCCTCGTCACTGCAGTGCATCGGGGATGCTAGCTGCAGCCGTGGTACACAGTCTCTCGGCTATCATTAGGAAATGTATTGCGTCCCTGGTGCGGCGGGTACGGGGCAGCTCCAACAGCCTCCTGAGGGCGTTCGCGGCGGGGTTGGACACGGACAGTGTCTTTATGCGACACTGGACCCAGGTTGAAATCGCCAAAGACACCTAAGTGAATTATAACCACTATTTACTAACGTAGTTTTTAAAGAGAAAGTGTTACCAACACTTATGGACATGTTTCCGAAAAAAAGACATTTTTTTTAATTGTTTGAAAATAGATTTGGAAATCTGGGTATATCTGAAGGGAAAAATGGCAGAGGAAGACCGCTGGCCAAGTGGTTGACAACCTTCAATAAAGACATTGAACGGGCATAGCTGAATGCACTGACAACCCAAGACAGAACTTCCTGGCGGTATCGAACGAGGAGGACCGTTCCAAGTAAAGAGAGCAAGCAAGAAAGAAGAAAGACAAACAC
Organism: Pyrausta purpuralis; assembly: GCA_963924145.1. Lineage (NCBI taxonomy): Eukaryota > Metazoa > Arthropoda > Insecta > Lepidoptera > Crambidae > Pyrausta > Pyrausta purpuralis. The sequence goes on from OZ001645.1 coordinate 7,566,984, forward strand.
TAGTACAACACTGGCTCTAGAAAATAACGGAAAAACTAAATATGTATGTAATATTGCCCGTTTTGCTTTAGATTAGATGAGCACACCATGTTGACATCTCATTGGCTTTGTTTTTTTGCTGATAAATGACAAGAATTTCCTTTTTTCAATTATGAGTCGACGGTAATCAGTACGTTGATATGACAGACGCCTTAGTCTATAAAAATCCTTGGTATAACAAAGCTTGATGAGGCTCCCGGCAATTTCAAAAGTGATTTCACAAGCATTGAAAGACTGAAAACGTTTACAAAAGGACTTTCCAATCAATATTGATGTCCATGTATTGAGTTTAAGGGTGCCTAAATGTATTCAGAATAGAGAGGTAGTGGCGAATGCCTGTCATTTCAATATTTCTTTGGATGAGCCGTCGTTATCGACGATCTTCCTCTGGGGTATAAAAAATATGCCTTAAATCTAACTTTGGAGAGCGATTTTAGTTTAAGCTTGAACTGTAATTATTTTTTCTTGGTAGGTGCATAGGAAGACAAATGCTGAAAAAAATTATTTTCAGAGACACGTTTGACATTTCTCAAAAGAAAAAACTTTTAAAAGCAAATGAGATTTTAACTTAAGTAAGAAATTTCTTATTTTAACAGCCAAAAAACTAAAAAACTTAAGTTATGTAACATGAAAACATTAAGTACCTAACCTGCCGAAGTCTGAATCATTTTTTTTTGACATTTCGCGTAGACGACTTCAGTTTAATGATTTTCTGCTCCATCTAATATATTTTTGACTTACGTAGCTATACCTTTTACATATCTTGAAATATATTTGTAATTAAAAAATCTTCATAATCATTGTATACACGAAAATAGCAATTTGGTCTCAGCGTCTTTCGAGCGCCGTTTTACAGGGAACTATGTCGAGACTTCCGTACCAGTGCCGTACCTATTTAACTCACTAATGACCACCATTTAAAGTGGAAGTAACTTCCAACAGTTCTTCGAAGAAGAGCAAATTGAACGCTGACTGACCACTTTGAAACTTCAGAACTGTAATTCTGAGAGGTATCGCGAGTCCGATGCAATCTGAAAACCATAACTTTCAGTTTGCTAAAGTTGCTAACGACGTTACGAGTGCTAACCAACGCCTTGAGCAACGTTTTTAGTTTGTAGATTTTGGATTTTATAACCGACTAAACAAAACGAACGAACTCCGGGCCAACTTTGGTTCAATTTCGCAAGCAAACCAAACCAAAAAACCAAACGCGAGATAATCGTGAAACACAGAAGTTGTTATATTAGTAGTATGAATGAATAGAGTGGAAAATCATTTTGTCTTTGTTACAAAATGAAAACACATACAGCTCTAAAACATACGCCGAGGTATTTTTAATCAGCCAATATTTAATTTGTACGATGTCCGACTTCAAAAAAAGAGGAAGTTATCAATTCGACTGTATGTTGTTTTTATGCATAATATGTAACCTCATATCTCAGTCAGTTGTAGATTATTAAAGAAAAACAGAGTCAAAAGTTGCAACGTCCCTCTATAAATTAACAAAAAATACAAATAAAATTAACTTGTTCAAAAAAGTAAAAACCGACTGCAAAAACAATATTCACTTAATCTTCTTTATATTGACTATTTAAAAAAAGGACTTCATTTTACGCAATCAATTTCTTTTTGGAATCGGTGCCCTGATAGATGATGCTTAAACGTCATGCCCAATGCGATGGCACCGACTCCATAATTATTTATTTTTTTGCCTAAAATAGAGTCGTTTTTTTAAAAGTCAATATTTTATTTAAGACTTTTAGTTCCTTTTGTGTTTTAAGTTGGTTTCAACTTTTTTTTAAGTTTATTTGTAACCACAAGCGACTGCCAATTAATAACGGTAACGTCAGAAGCAAACAAATAAAAATTGCCGAACGATTGTCTAGAGCCATTAAATTAGATGTAAAGTATGTAAATTCGTTACGAGGCAATTTTATAACCACAGATTCCACAGGAAAAGAAAGAGCAAATTGAATAACCAACGGAAACAGCAGTATTCACGTGCCAAATTGTTGTTTATTAGAAACTGAACCTGTCTTGATTGATTGAAGCGTAGAAATTGTTTTGCGATCGTGTTATCTGCTGCTCAGTCTATATTTGTCTAATTTATTTGAACACTTCTTATAGGGTTTCGATTGAGTTGTTTGTTTGCTTATTTATTGGTGTTGTATGTATTCTTGTCTGCGTTTTTTGTTAAGACTAAATTGAGGACAAAGGAGCTTCGTCTCTGAAAAGAAATGTACAAAGAAGTTATCATTAAATGAGTCTTAAAGACTCTTTCAAGTTTTTTTTGTCAACTTTTTACTCAATTGTTTATTTCAAAACAACAATACATTTTATGTACATGTCAAAAACATGTTGAGGAATAAGTATAATTAATTTCTTAGGAAACTTCTTAGGAAAATTCAATTTCCGACATCTCCCACAGTAGAGGTTAAATGAGCTTGAAAACGTAGTTGCAATTTCCTAAATGCGACTGCGAAATGAGAACGTCGGTATTACCATCTATGAGATGCAAATCGCCCTGAGAATACGAAAAAAAAAACAATGAGGCAAAGGAAATTTCCAAAGCATCTTGTACCAAATTGTTTCATTACGGAGCAAGCCCACTTGATACTTGTAGCATCGGAAAATTGAGAACGAATGGAAATGCATTCGAAACCGTTGAAGAGGCGATTTGAAAAATTGAAAGAGTTCTCGATTCGGCAAAATGAGCCCTTGTGACACGAATCAATGCAACGATTGCATCGTCAGGACACGAATTCGCACGATCTGTTCGTTTTGTTACAAGCCCGTATTTGAAATCAACACTTTGCTAGAAGGGAGGCTCTAGGAGGATCTGAAAAACTCTTTGTAGTTACAATATCTTTGTAGATGTGGTCGTTAAGTGTCTTATCTTTTAAAATAAAATTATTAAAGGAAATTTTATCATGTATTTATTTGAAAAGTTTCTAACAATGTACGTTTGCTATTACGAATTGAAAGTGAATTTTATTTTATTTTAGTAGGTATTATTAGTATTTAGAAGGAAAGGTTTAACTGAATTTCGGCAGCTACAACCGAACTTCAGCATTCGGCCGAAATTCGGTTCAGATGCCGAATATTCGCCACAAGAAAAATAGTTTCTACTATTTATTAATAAGTAAAAATTGACACTATAGATAGATTAACCTAATTGAATAGAATAAATTAATCATACATTATGTCATTTTTGCTTTAACTTTGTTTCTACTTGCACTATTTTGACTGCTTTTTACTTGCACTATTTTGACAGTTTTTTTACTTGCACCTATTTCCCGTACCAAAATTTTTACCTACAACCGAGACATTCCACTTAGAGCATTTTTTTTTTGTTAAAGTGAACAATTGCATGCGACACGCCGAAAACCTATTTGCTGGCCAAACCCAGCTTCGGGCCACGCGGTGGGAGCGCGATGTACAGGCGATTACATTTATATATAATTGCAAAAAATGAGTAAAAACGTCACGCTTAAAAGAAAGCTTGCGAAATTGGACCGAAGTTGGCTCGAATTTCGGATTCGGTTCAAACCACATTCGGCCCACCTCTACTTTTTATTAGCTACTTTTTAATTGAATCGCGGTGCAATTAATTCAGCTCTACTGTTCAATATAACCTTTCATAGAATATACAACATTTATGTATATTATTATAAAGCCTTTTAATGATAAAGCGTTGTCAACACAAATCCCGATGCTGTCGTGAACGCGTAATTAAAATATTCAAATTAAAAATCGCCATCAAATGATCGTAATTATTTTCGAAGCTGCGTTTCATCCCGGGGGTACTCTAGCTAATTGGTTGCGGTGACGCCACGCGTTAATGATGTAACGTTTTGTTACCGAAAGCCTAGCTTTACCAGCTAGCACATTATTAAAACAATTTTTTATTTAACTCACAGAATAGACTTTAGTCGAAAGTGATTAACGACGAGTTCTGGTCACCGTTATCTGCTAGATACTTTCTACGAAATAATGACCCGAATTTCTTTAATTGAACGATTGAAATTGTTTAACTGTCGTATAATTATGAAAAACCTTTCGTGTGCACTAAATGTCATCTAACTAACCAATCAGAGTTGAAGTAAACGCAACGAAAGCCAAGTCCGAACGTTGTTAAACGTACGGAAAGCTGGTTCTTCGAATTATAGATACGCGAAGTTTTAACAACTAGAATCATGTGTAGCAACTCATCACGTTATTAACCGCAGCTGTTTGATCTCCTCTAAGCTATATTAGCAGTCGGTCACAATTAATTTGCGAAGCATCTCTATTTGTCACTCCAACCATCTGCGGAGTAATACGCGGGATGTCTTGAGTGACGGCTTCATTTGCTTATGTTCTGTTCTGATGTATCGGTAATTAAACCACACTCAGATTACGTGACAGTTAATCAAGGTAATTGGTACAAAATATTAATAGCTGCTAAGAGTGGCAGATTGTAATCGGAACGTTAATTAAATTTTGTGTTAAATGAATACTCTTACGGCCTATTTCACAATGTATTAATAAGTTCCCAATAGCGCTAGGCATCTGTCCACTACATTATACGGTATGATGTTCCTTATTTGAAAAATACGTTGTTTAGTGCTTATTTGTCGATGGTGTAACAGACCTTTATACTTATACTGATTTATTTTACACTAGCGGTCCCCTGCGACTTCGTCCGCGCGTTTTGAGTTTGCTCCCTCCCCTCCCGTCGCAGCGTCATGTTTTATAACCTAAAGCCTTTCTCAATAAATAAGCTATCCAACACAGAAATATTTTTTCGAATCGGTCCAGCTGTTCCTGAGATAAGCGCGTTCAAACAAACAAACTCTTCAGCTTTATAATATATTAGCGCAAGCGCACGTTGTACTTAAGCTGCGAACATTATTTTGGTGCGGAGTTATGTTAAAACTGTGACAGCTCCCAAGATATTTATTGAAATCAACTGATATAAAGGGCAACTTGGTTCTAAATGAAATGCTCGTGGTGATGAATGTATTTATTTTGATAAGAATAAATACCTGTGTGTATAATACACCTCTAAAAATAATGCATTATTTTTTTACAAATTTATTGACATAAAAAAGGTTGTAGTAAGTCAACCATAAAAGATAGACATATGCTGTCGCGGAGTTTATTATAGAACTCTTAATGCTGTACAATCCTGTCATACATGATTTTTGTGTAACTTAAGCGGTTTCCGCAGCGTATGCAGCGGAAGCTCTCAAAAGGAATATCTTTCTCCCGTTTTCGCAACATTTTTTATCGCTGCTGTGGTCTTATGAGTCGTATCTTTATGTTATATAGCCTAAAGCCTTCCTCAATAAATGGACTATCCAACGTAAAAATATTTTTTCAAATCGGGCCAGTAGTTTTTGAGATTAGCGCGTTCAAACAAACAAACAAACAAACAAACAAACAAACTCTTCAGCTTTATAATATTAGTATAGATTCATCATCGTGATATTTAAAGGCGCGTAAAGCCGTTGGTCCTGCGCCTGATCTCTTTCCGGTCGTGTCAGATTGCTGTCCCATCAGGCTATGAGAGTGAGAAGAATAGAGAGTACACCTGTATTTACGCACACATTTTTGCACTATAATATGTCCCGCGCAGTCTGTTAGTCGTTGTAAATGACCACCGTAGTCGAAATCGGCCAGGGGGACCATTACTGTTATTATTATGACGGTTTTATCTTTGTTTACTTTCCTTTAAAGAATTTGGGACAATATCTGCAACTATTACCTACTATTCTCTGTATTTAAAACTTTGGATTCCTACGTTTAGTAAGTAAGTATTTGTGTGTGATGTGCACGCAGCAAAGCATCTGTGATCTATCACACACAATGCCATTTATCGTCATAATAACTGAATATTTGCCCTAATCCTATTTGTATAATTATATTTAATAAAATAAAACACACGTGTGATTGAGATGCTGTTCAAATACTAATCACTAAAACTTAATGGAGATTGCAACTACTTAAACTACTACTGCCTACTACTTAACCCGACCTAAATGTCGTCGTTAACGCACAATAGGTATAGCCGGAGTAATATTCATGGGATCATTGAAGACAGGTGGGTGATGCCTTTAATTAATATGTAGGAACAATAGCGACCTGTGATCAATATTGTACGTCAGGGATTAAGTAGATTATGAGGATACACCGTAATTTAATTAGACACGCTTTACGCGTAAACATAATGATTGAGTGTGAAACTATTGGTGATCGTTCATTAGTTATGCATCGAAAGGTTTTCAGGACTGTATATATTCTCGTATATAAACTGACGGTCTCCTGCGGCTCCGCTAGTGCACATATTGGATTTCCTACACAAACACACTTACACACAATTACCCTTTTCACTTCTTACAATCGATCAATTGTAATTGTGAAGCAATCTGCGGCATAAATATGATTTCTGGAATAAATACTACTCTGTTACCAGCCTCGGGTCACAACTATATCGAAACCGAATTTCATCTTCATCGGCTTAGCCGTGAAGAGGTTACAGACTGAGAAATAATCAGAAACATTTTCTCTAGCTTAATATTAATTATTATGGATAGTTGATATGATATTCATCGATAGGTTTCAAATAGTTACGTCGATGTAGGGTTTAACAGTCCTAAGGGTAAAATATCTCGTCAAATAGGTTTAATGACTGTCATAATATAGTCCTGATGTCTGGGGAGCCATTTATAGCCATTGATGTTAAAATTATCTATCTGGTAGATTGAGCTTACGAGCTTCCAACTGAAATATAATTGGTTGAAATATAAGTATATTTATAATAATACATTGATTATTTTATACGGCAGTTTTCTTATGCAATGAAGGACACCCTATGTTTGTATAAAACAATGTAGGTATGAACTTTTTAACCGACTTCAAAAAAGGAGGAGGTTATCAATTCGACTGTATGTTTTTTTTTGTATGTTTTTTACCTCATATCTCAGTCGTTTGTCGACCGAATCGAAAACATTTTTCGCCTACTTAGAGGGTGTACCTTCTAGTTGGTCCCATTTTTTCCATTAAAGGCACGTATAGTGTTTCTTTACTAGAATCTTAATGTTAACGTGTTGTTACGTCTGATAGTCAACATCTTGTGGGTCTGAGCTGATGGTGGAACTCCTTAACGCTTGGGAGTTCAGTAATTATAATGACGGAACTTATGATAGGTAATTTGTAGCTTCTTAAAAAAAAAGAATCATAAGGTGCAACTCCCCCCCCCCCCTTATCTTATGTTATCACTAAAAATGAAGAAATAAAATAAACTTTAAAAAAGAGTAAAAACCGACTTCAAAACCAAAATGCACTAAAAAGTCTTAAATAAACACTTCACCATTGAAAGGAAAGGAATCCGTTTTAGGCAAACAATTTCTTTTTGGAGTCGGTGCTGTGATAGTTGATGCTTGATGGTCAAAGTGATAGCACCGACTCCAAAAAGAAATTGTTTGCCTAAAACGGAATCCTTTCCTTTCAATGGTGAAGAGTTTATTTAAGACTTTTTAGTGCATTTTGGTTTTGAAGTCGGCTTTTACTTTTCTTTTGTCGATTTTATTTATTTAATAAATTCTTCCCGGACTTAACCTGTAACTGATCTGGTAACAAAAGTTTTAAACTCAATAATTACGCCACCAAATCCTAATTGCCCTCTAGATTGTAGTTTCAAAAACTCAAACACTTACGGCGCAATTATTGTCACCAAGTCATCCAAGGAGTCAGATTCGCAAATAGTACGTAAGGGGCCGCGCCATAAAATAAGGGATTACCGTGACTCAAGCCGTCCGTCCTCTCGTAAAAAGTCACAGGTAGCGACACACTCGCCACTTATCCTTTTTACTGCTTACTTCCCGAATTCGGCAGATATATATGTTACCTACAACACGCAAGGGTTTTGGACCTCACCTAGAATTTTGTGAAAAACTGTATTGAGAGCTAAAGCAGAAATACAAAGGTCACATGTACCTCATCAATACGCACACCGTCAGTCACGTAGCCTACGCGTGACGCGCAAAGAAAACACTTGCAAAATTCAACAGCCTTGCTGGTTGGTGATCGAGTGGCAAAGACATACGCCTCGATAGCGTTAGACATGGGGTTCGATTCCTCGTCTGACACAGTTGATTTTTCACAGTTAAGTTTGTATGGTTACAAAATACTATAAAAATAAAAAATACAGATCTATTTTAAATAGGATATACATTTTTATAATGACATTTTATACCTCTCTGGAATAGTGAAGGTTAGCCTCCAGTATCATATGTATTTGCTTCAAGGAAAAAAGTAGAATTTTCAAGACAAAATAAATAATTCGTGATTTACCAACAATTATAGCCTAAACTGCTCCTGTTTTATAGCACCGTCTGCCACAAGTCTTTGCGTTTATTATTCCTAAGTCTACACACTCGCCAGAGATCTGAGTACGACTTAATATACGGATTTATTATATTTATATATGCAGGACTTCCTTGATTTGAATTACACTTTAAATGGCTTCATACTGTGTCCTTAAAGAAATCCTTCCTTAAATTTATTTAATAATTTATCGTTATTTGACTATTCAATAAACATCTTGCTGTATTTGCTATGTAAGTTGATTATTTGAAATAATGCTGGAGTGGTGACAACCAGAATAAGGTTGGCTGTGAACGTTGCCAATACGGAAGGAATAGCCGGCGCTAGTGTTATCAATGAGTCAGAGCCGTCGCTCAGATGCTGACTCGCTTCCTTCTGTTCTTTTATTCAGGAATGCTGTGAGATTTTATCACACGAGTCAAGCTGTTTGCTTTCGAAGCGTTGTGGAGTTGATTTATAAACTTTTCAGATAAAAATAGTCGCGTTACTTTTAAATAAACAAAAGCAAAAGCAAAGAAATATAAGATAAATAAATTAAATAATGTTAATATAAAATCTCGTAGTGTTCATTGTATTTCTTTTTAATTTGACCATGGATAATTTGGTATGTCCTTCCGGTCAAGCAATTGCTGATAACACGCCGCTGATTAAACTTTGCTTGCTCTACACATAATTACACTTTGGTAGTGATTGTGAAGTGATACAAAGCAAACTACAGCGCGTTGGTGTTTGGATGTATCCTCCTTCCAAGTATCTTCTTATGCAGACTAGTGTATGTGCACAGATTATAACAGATGCTCTGAGCCTGTTCTATATTAGTTCGATGAAACGGAATTCCATCGTAACCACAGATCGGTACTCCATCGGATGCATTAGACAACAATAACAACGGAACAGAGGTAAAGTTCGAGACCAAACATCCGATCACAGCAAACGTGGCCGGAACGTCCTGAATTAGAGATAGTTTACGTGCACACAGGACAAACTTGGTGCATGTTTTTGGCACCAACAAATGTTATCTGCTACAAAGGTGTTATTTATTTAGTTTGTGCTGAATGAAATACAAATTAACTTTTTGGACGTGTCAAACGGATGGCTGAAATTATTCTTTATAGAGATTTTTTTTTTCTAATAAAATTAACATGGATCGTGTGTAAGTCAAGTATTTAAGTTTTATTAAATGAGACCTTATTTTGACTCTCATTTTAGAGCTATGAATACGCCAAAACGTTTAGTTGCTTCCAAGTGTGTTGTGTCGCACATCGGTTACTAACCATTTACAAATTAATTTAGTTCAAAAGCAGCACAATATATCCTATTCATCATATTAAAATGTACTTGGACTTTTTTTTTTTATTAATAACAAACAAGAAGAAATAAAACTAAGACATGCTACATAAAAAAAAAAAAACTTAAAGTCTACCTATTCAAAAACGAAACCATTTCCTTGAGGCAAGGAGGCTATGATGCTGGCTGCGTTGCCGCGTTGAATAGCTATGCTAATCCTTTGAGCGAGGAACCAGCCAGCTTTATTATTGGCTGTGACAGAATTTAATTTTGGCGCAATTTTACCAAACAGCAATTTAGCAGAGGGTCCCCACGGCCCAAATGTTTCAACACCAAACGGCGCAAACACATAATCACTTGCAAGTGAGACGTACTTGCGACGCTTGGCGTTTTCAGCCAACTCCGCTGCTGCTCCAGCTTTAAGGGCTGATTCTCTGAGATGGGATGGGGCCAAAGTATCGACACAAGTTGCATCCCAAACTAAGGCCCGACCCCGTTCCCAGGGAATAAGCGTGAGGCCATCGGGTCTCTTGCCATCGTCACGGACCAAACCACGTGGTTCCAACGTGGAAGGAACATTAATGGTGGCAAGAGCTTTTCTGATGGCGTCATTAAGGGTAGCGTGACGGGCGAGACGCCCAGCGCTTTGTTGGCAACAAAGGCAGTGGAGACCAAATTTGTCAACCTCCTTGCCACAGGGACACGTAAAAATTTCACATATAGGGGTGCCAAGGCGGAGACCCACACACACCCGGAAAGACTCACTATCGAAAAGAGTGCCTAAATTTTTTGACGGTAAAGCATGCATTTAGTTTAGGTCTTTTTTTGTATTTTGTTAATGTACAGTTGACAGCACATCAGGTTACCCACTTTTGTTGCAAACTAGCTCTTATTACAAGTGCATAAGATACCGTAGTGTTTACTTTGACGTGCTGTTGTACCATAATAAATTAATATGTATTAATACATCGGCGGAATCCTAGTTGCGGTGAAATTTCTGTTATTTATTGATATATTTTAAAACGTTTGTAACTGACTGTGATACAGTCTTGACAGTTGTTGACGACTACCCTGTGATTAGTGCAGATTTTGATGGCTACTGGTAACAAGTCTGCTTATGTGATTAAAGGTTAGGAAGTTGCACATAACTTTCTAAATAAAGAACTAATTTATTAGTTATGTGCACACGCCTTTACAGTTACGTGCACTTACGTGGCCAACTCGTTATCGCGTCTGTTTCAAGGCGACTATTTTTAGAGCCGGCACGCGCCAGATGTAGACTGCCGAGCGATGTTTGAAAAAACATCACGTGTGGACCAGAAATGTTAATAGCAGATTGTATTTCCATTCATATTGCTTGCTATTATTAGAAAAGGTATACTTATTCACCTGAACTGAGTATAAATGTTTTAAATTATTTTTTATGTGGCCTTATTCGTATAGGTACACATAGGTGCTGCAATAGAATAATTCACTAAGAAGACTGGTTTTATTTACTCCGCCAGTCTATAGGCATTTAATAAAAAAATATATAGTTTATCATGAATGTACGTAATAACATGGAAGCCTTTTTAAAAGGCATACTTATTTAAAGTTAAACATTTAAAGGAAAATGAGACTCGCCAGTTGTGTGAAAAATCTGCATTACATTATCATAATGTTATCAATATCATTGATATATTATAATATTGGATTACACACTTCATTTGTTTTTCGCAACACAACTGTGAAACAAAAACCTCTAATCATTAGCGATATTTTGTTTTCACTATTAGTACATGAGTTCACAGAAGTACGATACGGAGTATTGTTTCTACATTGCTCAAGGTTACGAATATGTGTGTTGATACTCGTATCACTGCTACTACTACTACTGCCCTTGTGACTTTGTGATAACGAATGCACAATGAAATGAGGTTTGCGGCTTATTCTAGTTTAATTCGAATGTAAGGAAGCTGCAAATATGATTAACAAATCTGACTTTAAAAAGATAATAAAGATATTCATAAAGATGAAATAAGAAACCAAAAATTTGCGCACGGGCGGGACTTGAACCAGCAACCTTTTGGCAAACCGGGCCAAACGCTCTTACCAATTGAGCTACCGTGCTGTTAGTCCGACCTTGCGAAATTTGTGGTTTCTTATGAAAACGTCAATTGCGTGACGCTTAGCGCCATCTAGCCGTCTGTTTATGAAACAGATGGCCCAAGCAGTTATTCTTTACAGAATAAATTCAACTTGGAAATTGATGTCGCTTCGCTATCTAATGCTTTAGAATGTTTTTAACACTCACAGTGTCATATTTTATATTCATAAAGATGAAATAAGAAACCAAAAATTTGCGCACGGGCGGGACTTGAACCAGCAACCTTTTGGCAAACCGGGCCAAACGCTCTTACCAATTGAGCTACCGTGCTGTTAGTCCGACCTTGCGAAATTTGTGGTTTCTTATGAAAACGTCAATTGCGTGACGCTTAGCGCCATCTAGCCGTCTGTTTATGAAACAGATGGCCCAAGCAGTTATTCTTTACAGAATAAATTCAACTTGGAAATTGATGTCGCTTCGCTATCTAATGCTTTAGAATGTTTTTAACACTCACAGTGTCATATTTTATATTCATAAAGATGAAATAAGAAACCAAAAATTTGCGCACGGGCGGGACTTGAACCAGCAACCTTTTGGCAAACCGGGCCAAACGCTCTTACCAATTGAGCTACCGTGCTGTTAGTCCGACCTTGCGAAATTTGTGGTTTCTTATGAAAACGTCAATTGCGTGACGCTTAGCGCCATCTAGCCGTCTGTTTATGAAACAGATGGCCCAAGCAGTTATTCTTTACAGAATAAATTCAACTTGGAAATTGATGTCGCTTCGCTATCTAATGCTTTAGAATGTTTTTAACACTCACAGTGTCATATTTTATATTCATAAAGATGAAATAAGAAACCAAAAACAACAGACGGTACAGCACGGTAGCTCAATTGGTAAGAGCGTTTGGCCCGGTTTGCCAAAAGGTTGCTGGTTCAAGTCCCGCCCGTGCGCAAATTTTTGGTTTCTTATTTCATCTTTATGAATATAAAATATGACACTGTGAGTGTTAAAAACATTCTAAAGCATTAGATAGCGAAGCGACATCAATTTCCAAGTTGAATTTATTCTGTAAAGAATAACTGCTTGGGCCATCTGTTTCATAAACAGACGGCTAGATGGCGCTAAGCGTCACGCAATTGACGTTTTCATAAGAAACCACAAATTTCGCAAGGTCGGACTAACAGCACGGTAGCTCAATTGGTAAGAGCGTTTGGCCCGGTTTGCCAAAAGGTTGCTGGTTCAAGTCCCGCCCGTGCGCAAATTTTTGGTTTCTTATTTCATCTTTATGAATATAAAATATGACACTGTGAGTGTTAAAAACATTCTAAAGCATTAGATAGCGAAGCGACATCAATTTCCAAGTTGAATTTATTCTGTAAAGAATAACTGCTTGGGCCATCTGTTTCATAAACAGACGGCTAGATGGCGCTAAGCGTCACGCAATTGACGTTTTCATAAGAAACCACAAATTTCGCAAGGTCGGACTAACAGCACGGTAGCTCAATTGGTAAGAGCGTTTGGCCCGGTTTGCCAAAAGGTTGCTGGTTCAAGTCCCGCCCGTGCGCAAATTTTTGGTTTCTTATTTCATCTTTATGAATATAAAATATGACACTGTGAGTGTTAAAAACATTCTAAAGCATTAGATAGCGAAGCGACATCAATTTCCAAGTTGAATTTATTCTGTAAAGAATAACTGCTTGGGCCATCTGTTTCATAAACAGACGGCTAGATGGCGCTAAGCGTCACGCAATTGACGTTTTCATAAGAAACCACAAATTTCGCAAGGTCGGACTAACAGCACGGTAGCTCAATTGGTAAGAGCGTTTGGCCCGGTTTGCCAAAAGGTTGCTGGTTCAAGTCCCGCCCGTGCGCAAATTTTTGGTTTCTTATTTCATCTTTATGAATATAAAATATGACACTGTGAGTGTTAAAAACATTCTAAAGCATTAGATAATAAAGATGCTTTATGTAAGACACAATGTGAATTTCGGTAAAATTAGATTGATTTCCTCGACACGATCCTCCTACACGATTGAGTTTCACAATGATTGGGCGTTGTTAACACGTTCATATCTTTGTATGTTTATTACCTTCTTAAAAGGCTAAATTAAATCTGTATTCTAAAAACTTTAAATGCAATTTGTTAATGTTGGTACCTTAAAGTGAGCGATAATCAAACTCAAAATAAAGAATGTATTTTTCTACAGTACATAATCGCTTTATTGTGATTGAGATAAAAGCTAACAATGGAGGTATTAAAGAATAATGGAACGCAGGGGAGAGAGCAGAGGGCCCGAACTCAATTTAACAAAACGTATCTATCTACACGGATACATACAGTAATATTACCTTATATGTGTAAGAATTACAAAATAAACTTCATGTCTACTTGGGGCTTAATTTTATGCTCAAACACAACGCCATTTTGAAAAAGGCCATAATATATATATCACTACTTATTTTCATTATTTTTTAAATGTGTAGGTATTGTGATTATTCAACAGAAAGATTTAAACAAAATAAAAAAACAATTTATTTAACAGTTTATTTACTCATACCATTCCCGAACGATACTAAGGGTATATTTCTCCATCGAAAAATAACCACTACTAACGAACCATTTAAATATGAAACGTCATTGTGTACGAAGTATTTATCAGATAACGCTAGGATTATTCTTAGGACATTGTGAAACAGGTCGTAAGTGATTCTACCTAGTCTATGGTCGCTCAGCTACACTTTCTCACTGGTAACCATTTTATTTTAATGCAATATATACTCTTTACCTGCCCGGCCCTCTTTAAGCGGATGTTTATTTATGAAACAAGAACGTATGAGTGCAAGGTGCATTACAGCGCCGCATTTATAAATATGCATTTAAATTCTATTGTTTCAAGGATATCTCGTGACGTCATTTACTAGTTGAATGAGCTTGGCAGGTATATAACTATTTCGCTAATATATGACGTTTGGTACGTTTCCTAAGTTTCATTAGATAATACATATTAGTTAATAGCATCGTTTATGCCCATGTGACTATTTCTAGGAGACATTTCTAGAATCGGCTACTCAATCGCATAGACTTCATACATAATATTATATTGTTATAAGAAGTTAATATAATAATAGCAAATAAAAAAAAACTATTAAAATCTCATTTTTTCGACACTTACATCGTAATGTTGAAGTAATTGATACATTTCTTAGCTAGCACTTGAAGCATTTTTAAAAAGCAACTTTGGCTCTTTGACAGACGAGGAATTGAACCCTGTGTCTTACGCTATCGTTTTACAAGTGCAATTGGACGTAGTTACGCAAAAAGGATCCAACCCACAGCAAGTTACTTTTGAGTAATTTACGTTCAAAGTGTAGCATTGTTTTTTTCATTGATGCTCTAAGCTGTCAAACTGTGTTTTAATTTTTATTATTTCTATTTATATTCTACTTTTGGTTTGTGATAAAGATAATTAATATTAGTTATTTATTCCTTCAATATTAACAAAAACATTGGGTTGGATCCTTTTTGCTAAATAATGTTTTCTATAACAAAGCGTACAAATTGTATTTAACAATAGAGATCCAATTGATTTAATTTAAATAATTATTGTAGCTAAATGGTTATAAATATTAATACAGAACCTAAAATATACTTTATATACAAAGGTCGAAGTAGTTGCTTTAATAAGAATATTTTTTTCTTTATTGAAAAATGTAATTTTATGAAAATTTAAGAAGTATCCTAACTAAACTAATTACGTATTTCGTACATTATATCAGTCTTTCTTTTATCGAAACATTGTAATTCTTACTGAATTATTCTTTTTCTTTCTTTCTATTTTCATTTAAATATAAGTATTATTCATAACACAACTTTTTTTAGAAAATGGGACTTTTTGACTGTGTGACAAATGTTTCACTTTCTGACATCAGTGGGGGGAATTTTCAAAAATTAAATATTTATTATTTCATTTTATTAGGTTGTTTATTTATTAGGTTATTAATAACGTAATCAATGACTTTTTATTTTTTTCTTATTGCTTTTTGATGAAAGAAACCCAGTCGTTTAAAATAAGACTACAAAAAAGACTAAAAATTAGGACGTTAGTTGTAGTCTTAATGACGACTCAGTTAGTTAATGTATGAGACTAATAGACTTAAATGACTTAAACGAATGAAACGACTTAAATGTCTTAAACGACTAAAAGGTCTTTAAATTCTCAGTGAGTGCTGAGCGATTTACGTTAAATGACTGGGACTAATAAGGCCAGTCTTATGACTTAAGGTTGAGGACTAAAAAAGGAGGCGAGTCTTTATTAAAAGCCTTATAAGCCAGAGTCTCTTTCATCATTACTCTACAGACATTAATTGAAGAACAATTTACAACAAAAATTGCGGTGATTTCATTGAATATTAATGTTCTACAAAAATATCTATAAATGATGTTTAATTCACGTAAATTTCAATTTTTTTATAATAGGGGGAGATCAATGGAGAGATTAAAACGTAAATTCGGTTTTTTTATCTTGACGAAAAACATACCGTAATTTTCTATAACAAAGCGTACAAATGTAATTTCACAAATCATTGTTTATTATCATTTTATCAAAAAAAAAATACAGTTTCTTTATGACCATCTGCATTTCGGCAACTGAACCGGTAAGGTAACTGGTGCTAGACAATAAAGCAAAAAACAAAAGAATGTAACACAACGCAGTACTTATTTTATTAATTACTTTAATAGTTTTAAGTATTATCGCTTTAACGTATTTTGCTTATAAAATTGGTAGGTACATTTGCGACCGTGTAACTATTACCAATCATAAAAAAAAGTTAATTGCTGGCATAATTTAAATAAATGACGTCAAAGTAAAGAAAAATCGTTTTTGTGCTTTAAATCTTTCAACGTTTATTTTGATACTACACAATTTGAAAAGAACAGTTAAAGCCACGAGTACTGGAGTACTACTAATAATAAAAGTGCTGTTACTAAAATCCACAAATTTCCTCGGAACTGAAAAATTTGCCCACACCAAACCATCAGATTAGGTAGATAAACAGAAAAGCAGTCAAATTTTCCACACTTGTGTTGAAAATCGGAATAACCCAAATTACGGAATAACATGCTGTCAAACTTTTACGTTTCACAAACGATTCACAAATGCCAACAATTTTAAAAGCAATTGACGGCACTGAACTGAAACCAAATAGTTTATATATTTTTTAAAATAAAGTTTGCATTTTAATTCGTTATATTCAGGTGTGATTTAATTAAACATAAATATTTATTGTGAGAAATAAATCTCTGAATCGTTTTCGTAAAAACATATTGCAAATTCTGCATTTCTATAAAATTATCTGAGCCAAGTGGATCGTTTTTGATCAAATAATGCTGTCATTATTGACTTATACCCTAAAAAGGCTTTAACTAAGCAGTATGGTTACTTTAAGTGACTGTAACATATCTTTATTACTTGATTATCATTTTCTTAATAAGGATTTAAATGGCATGGGTCGTTTTTGATAAAAGAAAAATATCTAAATTTACTTTAAATATCATGTTTTTAGAAGGATCCAAGTGGCATGGATCATTTTTGAGGAATGAAATATATCTTCATCATTTTGAATATCTATTTCTCCAGAAGGATTCAAGTGGCTTGGATCATTTTTGATGAAAGAAATATGTCTTCATCACTTTGAATATCTATTTCTCTAAAAGGATCCAAGTGGCATGGATCTTTTTAGATTAATGAAATTTGTCTTCATTACTTGGAATATCAATTTCGCAATAAGGATCCAAGGAGCTTGGAGCATTACTGAGATTTTAAAAAATACACTCTTCATACATGTGGGATGGTACCTCACGAGGAAAAAAATGTCAAAATGACAGATTTTTACTGGAATCTTTTTGCTACTTGAAAGAATATACTTTGGCGACTGCTTTGGTATATTTATGTCAGTTTTGCAATTTTTGTGGGTTGGATCCTTTTTGCGTAACTACGTCCAATTTATATTATTAAGTTTGTATAGTGATAAAACACTATAAAAACAAAAATGTTATAAATTTGTCATTTCCTTTTTTTTTAAAAAAAGAAAGAAATTGTGTTGGGTTGTGAAACGGACAGACTCGCGGGAACCGCTAGTTCAATTATGAAACTATTCAACAATCATGAAATTATTATAAGTATTCGTCATAATGTCCAAATTTGCAGTTGAGAAAATTCATGATGCAAATGCAACCTTAAGACCCCTTACACTGCGACTTTTAGCATCGATACAGTCGCAATGCAGCATCAATGCAGTCACAAACTGTCAACTTTTACACGCTGCACTACTTTAGCATCGTTACAGTCGTGATGCTAACGCGCGTTAACATCGATGCCGTCGCGATGCAGAAGCTGTTAAATTTACAAATTATTGTATTTTGGCGACTGCATCTATACTTACGCGCGACTGCATCGATGCCAAATTAAATCTGTTTATTGCGTGAGTCGCGATGCTGAAGCTCGTTTTCAAAACACGAGACTGCATCGATGCAACCGCAAACTGTCAACCTTTACGCGATGCAGAAGCTGGATTGGCAAATTATGTACTGTATTTTGGCGACTGCATCGATGCCAATGCGCGACTGCCTCGATGCTAAAAGTCGCTGTGTGTAAGGGGTCAAAGTTAGGAATTGCATCATGAATTTAAAATTGAAATCGGAGATTCATGGTCATGGTCGTTTTGAAACTAATACATTGAAACTTCAGTCGTTTGTCGGGTAATAGTGATTTTAAATCGTTCAGTGGAAACATTTCTACGATTGCAAGGAGATATTATTCTTACGGTATTTATGAGAGACCTTGAAGGAAAATGCAATAACCATTGTTTGTTCTGATATTTATCGTCAATGGGTGCAATCGCGTATTTTGTCAAGGCTTTTTCTGGTGAAAGATGTTTATTTACCCGCTGCACAATTTTCTTAAGATTGATTTGACAATGCAGTCTTTAAAAAAACGCAAGTAAGGTACTACGTACTTTGTAGTAAGATAGCGAAAAATACTTTTTGTATGTGAACAATATGGAAATCTCAATATATTTTTAAAAACTCTAATTTCTTGTGGTAAAGTACGAGTAGATAGGCAAAACGAAAAAAGGGTTGCTTAAAAATGTTATTGAATTAATGAGAAAGCAATAGTAGACTGTTATACAAGGGGAGAAAGTGACCCATTTCACTCGAGAAGTTCTTGGCGCTCGAACGGAGTGAGAGCGAGATTCAATTTTGCCTCATGAGATAGCGCTATGAGTGACAGCTAAAAGTGGGAGTGAGTAAGAAGATTAATGAACAACAAAATCGCGCCAAGTCGCCAACGCCTGCTTAATAATCTGTGCAATAATTGACAGAACTATAAAATATACTGTCAAAGACAAAACAATGTGACAATTTAAAATGAAAAAAAAAGTGTCCCTATGTATGGCGGGCAACCAAATATTATATTTTTGTAGATTTTAAATTGTTGAAAATTAGACCCATTATATATTTTTTAAATCAGTGACCATAATGAACACGCTATTAATGTTCAGCTAATCTTTAAGAATTTGGAAAGCTTGTTTATTTTAATAATATGATGTATATCTTTAACTACATGTCTGATCGTAGCAATTAAAACTAAATTACTTTCCACCCTAGGGATGAAAAATCTATTTTCCACCCGTCTATCTTCAAATGAAAGTTCAATTTTCCGAACAGCAAAAATAAATAAAAAAACACTTGCAATATTAATCGCTTTAGGGGTTTTGCGGATTTCGTTCAGTTGCAATCATTCGTTAATAGAATTTGAAAACCGAACCTCATTTTCGAACATCTGGCTAGTTACCTATTTCTTGGACAATAGAAAGTTCCGTCACCCAGAAAGGGTAAGTCCACGCAAGGAAATATTTCAATTATTCCTCGAACATTTTGACTTTTGTTCGTCATTGACCTTTAACAATAGTTTTTCGTACGAAAATTGCAAGGGATAGATTATTATTTCAATAGCCATAAGCCAAAGTTCCCTAGCTCCGGTCTCATTGTAACTACATTCTATAAATCTTTTTCCTTATTTTCGATTGGCGGAGTCGGGATAATATTGGAGCGTAAAAATGGTAGATTGATGTTTTATAGCCGAGTAGGTTATTTGACCAATGTACAGACATACATTTCTTCCTTTCCTGTTTCTCTTTATAGCTTAGTTCGATTTTAAATAAAAGAAAGTGGGGTTTTCTGTTGATAGTGGTAAAACTTTTTATTTTAAATTTTGTATTTTAAATAACGGTTAAAAACTAAATTTATTCGAAAAATACTGTTTTTTCTACTTCTATCCCATTGAATAATTTTTTAACACTACAAATTCGTAATATAATATATATTTGCTATACAATATATACAAATCGAATGTTTCACAACCAGATACTCATTGGATAGGTTTGCATTAAATAATCTATGCTAGTCATAACCATGATTTTAAAAACTAGTGTTATGAAAATCTGAGAAAAATTGTAGGTAGTTAGTATTCTAGGGCAGCTGGGCTCGGCTTTTTCGGCGGGAGGGGCGCGGGGGGGGGGAGGGGGCACATGCCGTGCACTCAGATTTATTTGGCATACTTGTTCTGTATACATACGTATTGCATTATCGTTGTTTAAGTTGCATTCTTATCAATTTCATCCAGTTTGCTAGCAACTCCCGGTCGGGCCAATATAGAAATAAAAAAATCTATATTTTCTCGGGTCTGGGTGTTGTGGTACCACCGTTGTGTTTGATTACCATAACACAAGTGCATTACCTACTTAATTGGTATTAGAGCAATGTATGTGATTGGTGTCCAATATTCTAAAAAATATATTCACTACACACTACAGATAGGAAGTGAGAGCCTTCTGCTATGTTCCGAAAATGTCCCAAAAGTCATTTGTTGGCTGTAAAGAACAGGTTTCAGAAATGTAGGTAGTTTCTCGGCTAATACAGGGTGATATCATCCGGCAGAAAGTTGCGACTCGCTCAAAGGAGATCCCGAGTTTCATTTTCTATTCAACAATAGGCAAAGAGGCGACACTCGTGGATGAAGTTGCATCTAGAAATGGCATGAAGACGAAATAAGGAGGAATCACGTTTCACGCCGTAAGTCCACCGCTGCATTTGCATATGTCTCGCTCTCACATAGTTAGATGTGATATTTCGCATCCTTGTCGGTAACCTTCAGCCGCATCGATGCCGCTTGCGAATGCGTTGGTGTACTATATATAGTATAGTTAGTTTTTTTAAAGTACGATAATGTGAAGCAAAATACGATTATTCTTGAAGTTTTGTTTCAATGAATTCTTGAAGTTTATGTGTCGCGTATAGACCCGCAGTTATAATTTATAATGCAACGCGAAAGTTTAAAAATATATTTAAAAAAAACTTGAAGTTTGTTTCAATAAAAATCTTAATTACTATTTTCTTATTCCAAATTGACCTATAACGCTTATATGAAATTTATTTAACATGACATCTTTTTTTCAACAGATTAATCAAATTCTCATACAATGTATACTATGTGTCATGTTGTATATGTTATGCTCGTAAATAACCCTAACACTATTAAACAATATAAATTAATAACATTTTAAGTGCTCAATTTAGGCACATCCAGTACGAACTTTTTAATTAGTATGCTCGTAACTCTAACGCGCTAGACAACTGTGACACCCCTACCCAACTAGCAGTATGGCAATGACAACCCTGACCATTGTAGAGGCGGTATTGCCGGAAACTAGGGCGGACCTCAAAAGTTTGATTTTATCCCAAACAATGTATCTCAGCGAACAGAGCAGTGCTTAGCTCAAATAATATATTTTTGAATGAAATTAGAAACGTTTTTGATTGAAGGACTGTGAAAAAACAACAAAAGGAGGAGGTTATCAATTCGACTGTATGTTTTTTTTGTACTTTTCATTCATACTCATATCTCAGATATTTGTGTATCGATTTGTTTTTGTTTTCAGTAACTTAGAGCTGTTGCCAACTAGTTTGTTCCATTGTTTCCAAGTCGAGATATTTTAAAAAAATTTGAAGGTAAACAAAGATTTGACCTTGATCGCACCGATGATATCAGGTTCGGATGAGGTCTAGTGTGGTGCTTAGTAGCAACCTACTTAATACGTAATGTCTTAGTAAATTTACAATACGGTACTCAAATCGATCCAAGAGATAACCCTAGCTCAGCAAGCCAGACCACCAAACTTCGGTTTTACATCGCCGCTACTTCCCACAGCTCCTGAGACATTATTAGCTCAACCAATTTTATCCAACAAACTTTTCATCGAAAGAGAATATTAATTTATTTCACACTTAGCAGGTTTTATCGAGCAGAGTGTGTAATTAAAATTACGTGGTGACTTATAATCTCAGATATAAGGAGCCTTTATTATGTGCATCATGTAGTTAAAATATCTTTTGATTGCAAAACATATTTTAGAAGCAAATTTTATTGCCATAAGAATTAGTGCGTGTACTTAAAGTGTAAATGCAAAAGTAAATAAAAAAGTAAAGTGAGCTTATTAACATCCCCCTGCTGGGCAAAGGCCTCAAGTATGAGGGAGTATATAATATGGATGGCCGATGGCATCAGTGCAGATAGGCGGAGAGGTGTTTGCGAAGTAAGTGACAAACCTTGCTGTCAGATGTTATCAAGCCGCCTATAAGGCTTCTGACTAGGCTCAATGACTAAAATCAAGTGATATCAGCCGAGACCAACTGCTTAACGTGAGTCCCAAAGCACGGAGACGCTCGTCACTTATATTGTCGGAATGGTCACCTATTCAAACACGATCGCGCCGTATAAATTATTATAAATTTTGGACACCAATCACATCACTCTGATTCCAAAGTAAGTAGCTAATGTGCTTGTGTTGTGGAAATGAGACACAGACAGTATAGAAAGTTTGATTTCTACGTTGGCCCAACCGGGAATCGAACCCGGGACCTCTGAGCGGCGAAGCCTTGAAACCCAGCGTACTTAGCCACTACACCACGGAGGTGTCAAATGTTATTGCAGTATGTTGCTAAGCTTCAATATCACCAAAGCTCTGCCACCATTGCTCCAAAAGGAAAAGAAAATATGTCAGTCTATTAACTTTCACGCAAAGAATTGAAATGATTTTGATAAAAGTAAAAGTTTTATAACCTCGAGAGGGATAAACACAGGTTTTAGGTATACGGAATAAGGGAGTTTAAAGCTTTCTGTGGATTGATATTTACCCGAAATAAGTGTCTGATTAAATCTTAGAAGGCTATAATTACAACTGGATAAATATAACAGAATAATAATACACAAATGGTCAAACAAAGTTTAAAGTTAAATAGGCTTTTATGTCGTAGTTAACGACATGGAGCTCTAGTAATTTTATGTCTAGATAGTAACTTTGAATAATGGTCTCAGAAATTAAGTCACCCAAACTCATTTCACTGTAGACAATAAAGACTAAATCACACTTTACGATATTAGAGTTGTTCGCGCGGAACCGACGATAAATCCATTTTCCCACTTTCTCGAGAAAAAATGGAAGTAATACTTTGTTATAGTCATATTATACTCACTGGTTATATGAACATTACGTCTTGTAAATACATTAGGATAATGATACTTCATAGCTTGAAGACGCTTGGTAAATAGAATTTTCGGAGGAAAACACAATATATTTGGGAACATCTAATGGCATAAACAAAAAAGATAAATATTTGACTCAAGCAGGGTTGATATAAATGAGCGCAAAATTTAACTTTTGATGTTAATATGTATTTAAGTATTTGTGGAAGACGCTTCCGGCATTATCGTTGTCTGGTATTCAAAACACAAGAAAGAAAATTACTTACTTCGACACCACGACTATTAAATTGGGGTGTGCATATTTATAATATTTGTTTATCTTCAACTTTTATATGCCAGAGGATTTAACAATCCCCGTAACAAAAAAAACATACGAGGGTGGGTCAAAAAGTTCGCGGAATGAGGGGTATGGAGGGGGGAAGGGCAACTTTTTACTACCTACACTAGTTGTGACACTCATTAAGTGTATAAATACAAAGTTTCAAAAAAAATAGGTCATAATTCACTGAGCTACACATCAATCAACAAGTCGATCCGGAAGAAAATTTGCAACATGGAGAAAATTGAGTTTCGCGCAGTCGTCAAGTTCCTTACCAAGCAAGGAAAACCTCCCCAGACTATTTTGGAAGAGATCTCTTCTGTTTACGGGGACTCTTGCCCTGGTAAAACCATGGTTTACAAGTGGCACAACCTGTTTAAGCAAGGCAGGGATTCGATTGAAGATGATCCGAGGCCGGGGCGGCCTGTCGAGGCAACCACGGCAGAAAACGTCGAAAAACTTGAAAAAATCATATTGGAAGATGCCCGTTTAAAGAAGAAGCAGATGGCAGAAATGATTGGAGTATCAGCTTCAACCATTTTGAACATCCTACACGACCATCTTGGCATGTCAAAGGTGTGTGCAAGGTGGGTGCCGAGAATGCTCACGCCACACCAGAAGCAGCGGCGAGTTGAGTGTTGTCGCGAGTTTTTGGCGCTCTGTGGTGAACAAAAGGATGAAGTTTTGAACCGGATTGTGACTGGAGATGAAACTTGGGTTCATCATTATGAGCCTGAGTCCAAACAAGACTCCATGCAGTGGCACAAAAAGGGCACACCACCCCCGAAGAAATTCAAAGTGTCTCCGTCGGCTGGAAAGCTCATGGCTACTGTTTTCTGGGATTCAGAGGGAATCGTCCTTATTGATTATAAAGAAAAGGGTGTTTCTATAACTGGAGAGTACTATGCTGCACTATTAGAACGTCTGCGAGATGCTGTGAGGGAGAAAAGACGGGGAAAATTGACCAAAGGTGTGCTCCATTTGCACGACAATGCACCCGTGCACAAGGCGCAAGTTGCGATGGCTGCTGTTCAAAGAGTGGGCTTTGAAATCTTGGAACATCCTCCCTATAGCCCAGATTTAGCTCCAAGTGATTATTATCTGTTCCCAAAAATGAAAAAAGAGCTTCGAGGGAAGAAATTTTCCAGCGATGAAGAAGTGAAGAGCGCAATTTCAGCCTATTTTGACGACAAAGAGAAATCATTTTTTTTCGAAGGTATTAATAAATTAATTGATAGATCTAATAAATTTATTAGAGTTAAGGGGGAATACATTGAGAAGGAAAAATATTTTTGTGTTTTATTTTTTACTTTTTACCCTCCATTCCGCGAACTTTTTGACCCACCCTCGTATATAATAGTTACTTCTAGTTTTATGTTTGGGATTTTGATTGTAGGTATCACTACAAAAATATTTATCATAATAAGTAGAAAACAAACCAAATACAAATTTTCGCAAAAATATATTAAAGAAAAATACTTCTTCATCCACAAAAGAAGGCACATAAATCCCGCTTTGGACATAAATAGAGCCTATCGAGAGTCTATATTCTCATAAGAAGTAAGTTTGAACTGCTACAAAAAGTTTGTTCCTCCCACTTTAGCCTGTTTTTAGTATTTTGTTATTTGTACGAGTTTCTTTATATCTCCAGGGAATAGTTATTCTTTTTTCTCTTTACTAACCAACAAATAAGTGTTTTAAACATATTGGTAGATACTTATACCACCATTTTCGGATGTAAATTCAACAGGCTTGCCAATGTGGCGGTGGCTGAGAGTTATAATAGGCATGCGCCCTAACAAAATATCTCTTTAAATTACTGGTTTTGGTAATTGTAACTAGGTATTTTTATTTATTTTTAAACTTTTCATCTTAGTTTAAAAAACGGGCACGATTGCAATGTAAACTGAGTGAGAACTTTCATAGTTATTCTTAAATTGTTGTTTTAATGATTCGCAACATAATCATTTATTTTTAAATCCGATTTTCCAATAACTGTTTAAAATTATACCTTCCATTTAATTAAAACGATATCAATTAACTTTTTATACATCCACTTCAATTGTTGTAATACAATTTTAATTGGTAAAGCCGTTGTGTTTATCGCGATTCTCACGAAACGTTGTACAAAATTGTATTTCCGAAAGCCATACAGAATTGAGACATACATCCTGCCCAATGGTATTTCAATTCAATAGGCGATAAAATGTTTTGAGTGATTCATTATCTATTATCATTGATTGCCGTTACTCGCTTGGTAAGGAGTTCAAGTATATTGTTAACCTATATGTACTAGTAAGGACGCCACAAAAATACTAAGACTTTATTACCGGAGCACTAATATTGAGTAAACGTTGGAGTAGGTTGATCTTTCGCAACGAACGACGAAAAACCTGTAAAACTAAAGCCAGGAACACATGCGTGTCATTGGCTAAAACGAAATTTTGAAGCTTATCAAAACATATAAACGGTTCAATTATTTGATTGCACTTTATCTTAGTATGGTCAACGTAATATCTCCAATCAAGTATGTTTATTGCAATGATATTTTTAAGATAAAATAATGAACCTTAAACTTGAAATGGTATGTACTTTTAGACCATTTAGACACCGCAACTTTAAGCAGAGATGCAGTCGCGCGTTTTGAAAACGCGCTTCAGGATCAAGTCACGCAATGAACAGATTTAATTTAGCATCGATGCAGTCGCGGATCGGAGAATCAGGACTGCATCGATGCTAACGCGCGTTAGTATCGATGCAGTCGTCAAAATACATAACATAATTTATCAATTTCCAGCTCCTGCATCGTGACTGCATCGATGCTAAAAGTCATAATGTGTAAGGGGTCTGAAGTGTACAGCATATTCACATGTTGACTAATAAAAAAATCTGTCTGTCTGTAAAATTAAATTCTGTGATAAAAATCAGCTAGTGATATTCGTCGCAGAGAATTAGTTAGACCTTTTAAATGTCGGGAGAACCATAATTAGCCTACTAACGGGGAAATAATTTCCCGCTTCAGCCCGTTGCAGTTAATGGCTGAAAAAATTCAGTGTGAATGGCCACCCCAGAAATTCGTAATGGCCCATCTATTAGCGATTCTGAAAACAGATTGTGGGCATTGCCATAGATTTACAGCGTAAATAATTTTAGCGCTGATTGGTTTTTAAATACGTGCAAATAAAATAAATATTGTAGTTTATATAAATATTGATACATTATTTATATTTAATATACGCTTACAATGGAATGGATTGATATGACAATAATTAATTGCGTTCACTTTCTTTCGGGTTGACTGATGTTTTTGTGTCGTGTTTTTTGTTATTGTAAGCTGTAACTGGTAGTAATAAATTCAACTCTTAATAACTCAGCTCGATACATAAAATGACTAAAATATTTTTATAAATCGGTTTAACATTAAAAACCTCTGTTAGTTGCAGCCGTACAAAACAACAAAAAATACTAAGAATACGGCCAAAGATTGTCTTTGGCAGGATTGATCTTTAGATTTTTAGGATGGGTTGACTGAATATTTCATGCAGGTGGGGGAGGGCGATTTTTAGCCTTTTGAGGCTCAACTACCTCATAGATGAGGTAAGGACTTTGCCCAGCAGTGAGACGTTACAGGCTAACTTTACTTGGTATCATTAAATTGGAATGTATAAACGCCAGTTCTGTAATAATATTAAGGGCAAGATAGTCATATGTTTTTTTTAAAACGTAATTATGATTAATTGTGTTGGTATATACCACATAGCCTCGTACTCTTACTGATGATTAGGTAGGGCATATACCTACACCGTTAAACATAATTACGTATGTAAAAAAATAACTATTTTAATATTACACTAGGCGAACAATTTCTTTTTGAAGTCGGTGCACTGGATTTATTCCGGTCTAATCTACCTTGTTGTGATCCACCTCTCATGATTATTATTAAAATTTCTGGACTAATCCCCCTTATATTTTGTTCGTCCAAATTGGTCCACCTACATTTTTGCAAAGTGTGTAGGTACAGTCAGGAACGAAAACGAATAACAATTTCTTCAAATAAGGAATTATAAAAAGCTCTAGGAGGATTATGGTGAACTAAATAATAACTCTGTATTTCTACAACAATTTTTATTTTTTAAATTATAATTAAAATGTATCTAATATGCATTTGTAAATAAAGACAGTATTCAAGAAATCTTTGCCAATCACATTTACTTATTTATCAATAATTTAATATTAAAACCTTGCCTCGCTTGTTAACGCACTTCCCCATGTACCTTTACGGATAATACATTCACATTGAAAGCAAAATAACGACTAAAAAGTGAAAAGATAACCCTTTTATTAAGGTCAACTAGCTCAAAGTAGAAAACAATTTCTAGAAATAGCCAAATACCCGTCGGTGATTGGTTATTGCAAAATTGCACTATCTCGCAGGAAAAAAAACCTGTCATTCCTTTAGAGTCAATATTTATTTTTTATTTCGTAACGACTTAGGGTATAAATTATTAATGAATAAAGGAATCAAACCATGTACAATTAATATGAATGCATATATAAATTATTCACAAACAATTATAAATGAATTAAATGCTACTTTATTAAAATAACTGTTACGTACCGAGGCCATCACCATTGCCGATTGTACGAAAATTATGCTTTTGACCA
Source organism: Pyrausta purpuralis (assembly GCA_963924145.1). NCBI lineage: Eukaryota > Metazoa > Arthropoda > Insecta > Lepidoptera > Crambidae > Pyrausta > Pyrausta purpuralis. Next base: position 7,595,360 of record OZ001645.1, read on the forward strand.
GAAGGGGGATCAGACCGGAATAAAAGATAACAGTGATCCCCCCCCCCCCCCTGGTGGATCGGTGCCCTGATAGATGTTGCTTGTAATAGCCAAGGCGATGGCACCGACTTCAAAAATAAATTGTTCGCCCAAAATGAAGTCCGTTCCTTTAAAGTGCGAAGAGTTTATTTATGTTTAGTGCATTTTGCTCTTAAAGTCGGTTTACCTTCTTTTTAAGTTAATTTTATTTGCTATTTCTTAGTGATTACTTACAGGAGGGGTTTCATCTTTTGACTCTTTTCTTTAATAAGCTATAAATTACCTATCACTGAACTCCTAAGCGTTTAGGAGCTCAGCTCCACACAATAGTCAATAGACGACAAGTTTTCATTAAGATTCTAGCACGGAAACACTGAACGTGCCTCTTAAATTCGAGTTTTCCCCTTGATTGCACAAAGATCCCATCATCAGATATCGACTTGGAAACAATGGTTTTTTTTTTCGAATCGGTCGGCAACTGACTGAGATATGAGTTTACAAAAAAAACATTTAGCCAAATTCGTAACCTTCTCCTTTTTTGAAGTCGGTTAAAAAGACAGCACCATCAAAAAATATAACCAGTTTTTAACCGACTTCAAAAAAGGAGGAGGTTATGAATTCGCCTGTATGTTTTTTTTTTTTGTATGTATGTAACCTCATATCTCAGTTGTTTGTCGACCGAATGGAAAAATTTTTTCACCTACTTAGAGGGTGTACCTTCTAGTTGGTCCCATTTTTTCCATTTTGGGATCTGATGATGGGAACTTGGTGTAATCGAGGGAAACCTTCAAATTTTAAAGGCAAAACCTGATCTGCCCCCCGATTCAGAACCATTCGGTTACGGATTGGGTTACGATTCGATAACTTTTACATATTAATTGAATTATAACTACGTGGATTTATCCGATGAAACTATTTTATTATGATCTTTTATTATATTTGTAACCGAACTGACATATCGACATCCGATCAAAATGCGACATTAATTTAAAAATGAATAGAAAATCTAGCCGAAACCCAAACCGAATGACTTATCGAACGTTCTGAATCGCCCTTCAGGTAATTTTATCATGTTTTACAGAAAATATTATTAGGGCAATAAAAGTGCTTACATGCATAATGATACGGAAACTTTTCCGTTTTTTAAGGCGGTTTGATGTTTAAATGATGTTTAAATGTTTTTTTTTTATATTTCATGATTTTTATGCGTATCTCAAAAACTACTGGTCTGATTTGATGTAATTTACAATGAACATAGGTACCCTAAGACCCTTTACACACTGCGAATATTAGCAGCGATGCAGTCGCGATGCTAACGTGCGTTAGCATCGATACAGTCGCGCTTCTGCATCGGTGCTAAATTAAATCTGTTCATTGCGTGAGTAGCGATGCTGGAGCGCGTTTTAAAAACGCGCGACTGCATCGACGCTCAAAGTCGCATTGTGTAAGGGGTCTTAGTTGAAATATAAGTGATCACACTAAAAAAAGAATTGTCTTTCAAACAAACAAACATACAAATATAAAATATGAAAACATACAGATGTACAACATACATACACTTACATAATTATGCACACGAGCTTGTAAGCTATAATAGATCAACATACTTAAATACTGTCAAATTCTAACGAAATCACATATATACACGGCGAATTTATTATAAACTCCTGTTTTTCGAGGTTGGTAAAAAACTGGCTACTTCCCATCTGGTAAACTTCCCATTTGGTAAACCTCAAACTTTACCTACGAAAAAGTTGCGTTTGGTAAACTTTATATATTTCATACATTTAGTCCCATTTCGAAAACATTTCAGAAATTCTATGTGTTAAATCTAGTTTGGTAAACTTTCTGTTCGGATGGGTACAATCAAGTAAAAAATAAAACAAGAAAGTAAACATTGTCACATATATATTTTTTTATAATCACAGGTGCAACAGTTGGATTATTAGTATGTACTAAACATATTAATACATATTTAAAAAGAGACGTAAAAAGTGGCGCGTACAAATGACTTTACCTAAATTTTATCTTTACGTTTTTTTTTTGACTCTTTCACACTAAAACATAATATATTATATTAATTTTACTACACAAAATAAAGTAAAATAACTTTTTTTCTATAAAATCACAATTCGATTTGACTTTAACAAAGACAAGCTTTTTATTTTTTTTACATTGAAATTATAATCTGTTCAACACGAGATCATCTCCCAATTCAACTGAACTGACAAAAGTCGATGCGAACTGATTGCAGTTCACACCATAAAAATATATAATATAAGACATCAACATGCAAAATCAACTAACTTTTTCGAAATCCAATGTAATAATTTCTGCTGCCCACTCCAATATATGAAATTTCAGCTTAGAAAAGAGCCTTTCATATGTATTTTCTTCTTTATTTGTTAAAACTGCGTAATAAAATGGTACAATATTTGTACCACTTTCTGTACCTTCTATGTCCCCGTGTACAACGTATAGTTGATGAAACGGCTTTGCGCAACATTAGAAGGTTCCGTCAGCAAAGAAGTGATGGACGTCATTTAAAGGTGCAATAGTACTCTTTGACGCAAATACAATAATTATATTTTCGCCGTAAATCTCATCGAAGAATAAATTGTCTTTAAAACGGTCAGGAACCACGACTTCTGTAGGATTAGTGTGCTGAGATTTTGTGATGCCCAATTGTCTATTGCTGTGTCTATACAAGCTGCTTTTAACAAGTTCATTCATATTCATCGTTGAATACTGAGATCTTTTTAAATCAAATAGTTGATTTATTTTATTTAGAGATATTATTTTAAAAGTAATGAAAAGATTGTTTACATAATTGGACTAGCAAATAAAAATGGACTCAATATTTTGAAGCTTTTAAAAACTCTATATCTAATTTCAATTCAATTTGACACTGACTGTACTGTACGAAAACAATAATAGGAACATAGTTTACCAAATGGGCTTAAATGTATGAAGTAACGAAACGTTTACCAAACGCAACTTTTTGGTAGGTACAATTTAAGGTTTACCAAATGGGAAGGTTACCAAATGGGAAATGACCAAAAAACTAACATAAAAAACGCGATGGCTCCACTTCTTAAATCTATCATTGGGTCCTAAGGACCAATCCTAATAAATAGCATTTTTAGTTCAGCAATAACCAAAATAAACTATAATTTATCGTACAGTCGCATTTTTTACATCAGAATTACAATTTAGAAAATGTATCTCATTGAGAAATGTACCCGATTTAGTTCGCGTCATCTAAATCGTATTTAAGGCCGAGAAGATTAAAGATGTCCGAAATCGCAATTGAATTTATTTCCGATTGGATATCGGAAAGGAAGAGGAAGTTACAGCTCTAAGGGTAGAGTCACATAGGCGGAAAAGAAAGTAGCTGTGGAATCATTAAAAATGACTGTTTTGCAATACGGGAATATTTATCCCTATATTTGTGTCTGAGCTTTAGCGGTAAGAATACCTACTGCTGTGTTATGTTTTCAAATTGCCGTAAATATATAAGAACTAGCATAGAATATTTTGTTAGTCAAGGTTGTCAAGTATCATTATTAAGAAAGCAATAGAAAAAGTTTCAGGAAATATATTTATAATTACACAAACTTTGCTAATTGTACAACTCACAGTGGAATTAAATTTCAAGAAATGAATAGATTTTCTGTTTTGTAAAACAAGGACTTATGTTGAGTCGATTCTGAATATTTCTCTATACATGTGAACCTAGCTCTAAGTTCTTTACTAGTAACTTTGAGATTTGGCACCGGGGAGCGATTCTGGACCCATTCGATTCGCGCTATTAAAAGCCATGACCCCTATCCGACCGGGTTCGAATAATGAACTATTAATTACAGCAAGTGCCATACGAAATCGAACGCTTACGGTCAAGTAAACCTGTGTATTGGATTATGGCTTTTGGCTTATGCGTTGAAAGCACCTGCAAAATATTTATAAAGAGTCTTAAAATGGGTTATTTTATATTTTATTTACTTTATAATGGAACTTATTTTAATTCATTTGTGTGAACTACGTGCATCTTTATGTTCTATGAGTTATTTTAATACCTAAAGGTTGTCTGAAGGAAATCTCTTCTGACAATATTACCGCTAACATTGGAAATTTCCTTTAAACTATTTTGTATTTGACCTGTTGTTTATGGATTGAAAGAAATACTAAGTTTGACTGTATTAACCTTTGTTCTCTCTAACCAATAATCAGCAAAATTATCCAAATAAATACAGTGGCTAAGTAAGTAAATGCAGCACCAAAAAATACTAACATATAATGAAAAAGACTCAGGAATATCTCTTAAATCAGTGCGAACGTATTGTCATCAACCCAATATAAGAATGTCCCATCATAGTATAGATGCAGAATCGTGCAGCGTCTGTCTCACAAAGACCTTGGGATTCACTTAGCTATAGTACCGTTTGTATCGGTCGCTAAACACCTATGAGCTCCTTTTATAGGCAATGTGACTCATTTCGCATCAGTGACATAATACCTACCTAATGGTAGAGACGTTGACTTATCATTGATGGTATTGTCGATTATTCTTAAAATAAAAACGTTTCCAAACAAAAAATCGTTTGTGTTATGATACAGTCATTTCCTATAAAGTTTCAATTAGTGCAGTAGTTAGTTTTGTTATGTGGATTGGAAAAAAACAAAGCAGTTAATAATTGATTTCAATAACTATTCATAATATCGATCGTCTTGTTGCAACTTGAAAAAAAGGGAAAAATAAACTTTTCATAAATTTTCTGAAGCACTCACACTAACCTCTAGCTAGAGAATTGAATATTCATTTCTCAAGTCGTTTGTTTTAAAAATAATGTATACTATCGATATTTCTGTTTTATCAAATGACAACACTACTTATTGGCTCCGAACACAAGGTCGTATAGACGCGAGGTTTGGCTAGACGCGGTTTATTATAACTCGCGACCAAAATGATAGTTCTGTAGTAATAAGAAGCTAGTAGGACGAGAAAAAAGTGCATCTAATCTTGACCTCTTTATCTTGGTAAAAACGTATATACTTGTTTATCTGCCTTCGACTTCAAATTTTTATTCGATTTTACTAATTGAAAAATATATTTTAATAACTTCATGTGCGTGTATTCCGTAGTTTGACCTATTTATGCTAGGAAATAGATATTACTTTATAAAAACCACAAAAATGGCTTGACCAATGCTGATGGATATTATTATGTATGTTTTATATACGTAAGATTCCACTTCAAAATTAATTTTAGCCTTTAGATTATTTGGTGGATTATTCATTTCTTTAATTTGGTGCATGTATTACCACCAGCTTCTAAGCTAAAAAAAAGCTATTTATTTAAAAGTTGTCAATTGATACTATTTAGTACCCAACTAATATATCAACACAATCGCTTACGCGAGTGAAGACCCAGCCTTACAATGTTGCAAATCAGAGAATCAACTTGAGTTTTTATTTTTTTAGAGACGTTTTTTAGCGGGATCATCGTCATCATTCGAAAATATTCAAGGAGATGTTGTGATTCATATAATTACATTTTTATTTACAAGTGGATACGTAGGCGATCTAGTCGTTCGAAGCTAGACTCATATTTCTAGGAAAAACTAGCTTGTCATAATCGGATATACTTTTTAGGTGTGTAATGCCGACCATTAAAAATGCTAAAAAGCAAGTATGTGTCATGGTCAGAGTTCTATTTTATTTAACTTCGTAATTATAACAATGTTATCGTGTGCAAATAAAAATGTGATAACAATTCAGTTCAGTGTCGTTAAAAAATACCTGACTATCTGTATGTAAAACATTTCACAGTTTCAAAGATAATTATTAGGGTAACAGATAGTAACACGTAACAGTAGATAGATAAAAATAGTGAGAGGGCTTTTTTAACTGTCATAAGAATCACTTTCACCTTAAATTCAAACAATAATTATTTTTGATACACACAGTAAATTTTCATAAATCGTCTTCCAAAGGTTAAAGCTTATCTAAGAAGTCACTCCCATGTCCAAAAATAAAGTTCCCTACAAATGCACTAGCTAGTGATGCACAATAATGGAATACGACTGAAAGTGCACCTATTTGGGGTTATCAACTAAATAATACTCCTGGGAATAACGTCCGAACATCCCAGAACTCGTGATGGCTTTTTAATGAAGGACGATTTACTTTTTATTGCACCTAAAACAATATGAGCTATCATTTTTACTCAAGTCTATTTATTGTTTAATACACCCCGAGGTCGACTTAACGACTTTTCATATAAAAAGTTATTTCAAAATTTTATCTCATTTCGAAACTTTTTTCATTTTATTTCCTACACGAAGAAATTTTTTTTTGGAATCAATGACGTTTCAATTATGCGAATCCATTAACACTTTTTCGATTTTGAATAATTTTAATGTAAATACGAACACCTGCGTACAACGTATGCTATACAATTAATAGTTATAGTATAGTTAAAAAAAATAAAGCCTCAAATCGAAATATCCAGTCACGTTGAAGACGTATTTACTTAACTCCTTGATTCAATATTTACAATGAAAATTCACAATATCGCACTTACCTGTTTCAGGCAAGAGAACTAATCCTTTTCAGCCAACAGCAAACCAATAGTCTAAACTCTATCAGTAACTATTCCAAACAACACTAACAGCACTATTTTCACTTAACTATCTGCTATCATACAACTGAAACACATTAAGATCATTGAACATTACATCCGATACGAGAATCGCGCGAAAACATCGCATTCGTTCGGTTCGTGAACGCGTGAGAGCTCTCACAGAGTTGAGGCCGCACTGCCTTACACCGTATCGCTTTAACTGCCCGTACTACGTTACCACGCTAATCGCAGCGGTCGTTTCGTCTTATTTAGAATACATCGCGCTGTTCCGTTGAATCGTTAGACTAACATGACTTTAAATGTAAGCAATGGTTGTACAAGGCAGAAATAGTCGACCGTAATAATCTATGTAAACTAAGTAACGTGGTAGGCGCCATCTCTGTCAACACAAAATCGCGACGGAAACCCGCCGCGCTCTGGTCATTTGGTTCCCTAATTCAGGCTAATGCCAAGGAAACTTCTCTGATTTTCAAACTAATGTTTGTTTCGTATGACTAAATTATTTTCAACCGTCAAGTTCTGTTGTTATAGCTTCATGTTGTGGTAAGTTCATTAATGCCGGGGCTGCGCTATAAACAAAAGGTGTCTCTAGTTGTACGATTCTAATGCCACTAACTAGTACAACAGTATGACTAGGAAAGTTCACATAGTTGCGGAACAGCTTAAACTAATTTCAGTTTAGAACTAAATAGGTCAGGTTGGTTCTAATACAAAATTCTTGCTGTAATTAAATGTTTGATTTCGAAATTTAACTAATAGGTACTCCAGCTGTTATTAGCTACTAACAAAATATAACATTGTAAGTAACGTAGCTAAAATAAGTAAGGGTAGCTTAAAATGATTTTAGTTTTTTATTCGTCATCGACGAAAACATCAAATATTAAATTGAATCGGAGAATTATTTAGAATTTATATTTCATATAACAAATATAAATAAGCATAATTATGCGTATTGGGTCATTAATTAATGACCCAATGTTGAAATAGTAAGGGAGGCGAATAGGGGAATTTTCGGTAATACTCGAGCGTGGCAGTTTAAGATATGAGAGATACCTTGGACCTAATAGAACAACCTTGTAAAGTATTTAGCTCTATATGTAGTGACGCGCGCCTAGGATAGACGATCAGATTAGTAAAAAAAAATCGATAGTCTGTAATACTCGAGCGCGTCAGATTAAGATATTGGGGGTTGATTTTAGTGTTTTAAGACTAAATTTAACTAATCTGACGATAAGTCCTTGACGCCGCCGAGTTATAGGGTCGCGAACTTGTAAAAAAAAAGCGTTAATCCGGCATTCTCGAGCGCGATTTTTTTTATTTTTATTTTGAAGAATATAATCTAAAACGTACTAAAAATACAAAATCTGCCGGTTTCCGCATGACCAGGAGTGTGGAGGAGCCATTTCGTCTTCCGAAAAACGGGTTGCGGCATATAAGTCGCGAACGATACATTTTACAAAAAAAAAGTTTAAATAAAGAAAAAGGTAATTTTATTTTACACAAAAAAGGTCTCTTTACATTTTTGTCTAAAGTTAAAACTTTTTGACTTGAAGCTTCATAAAAACTCAAACTCCCGGTTTGTTGAGTATATCTTGAAAACTGAGGGTGTTAAAAAAATGATATGAAATAACGATGATTAAATTATGTTACTTTAATCTCAAAAATTTTTTTTTTCTTAAGCTTCTCGACAATTTTCGTCGACTTGGAAAAGGTTACGCGTATCTGTATACAAAAGTATTATTAACATGTACAGTTTCATGTATGTATATTATTCAATAGCCTGTTGATCCTCAAATTGTTTTTTGGACGTACCGTCAGCAAAACGAAGTGAAGAATAATTAAAAAGAAAGAAGAACGGAAAAAACAAGAAACCAAAAAACCTTTCCGGTCAGATTAAGAGAACCCACCAACATTTTTGTCAGATTAAGAAAATATGCTTTCAGGATACCGAGATGAACCTCCCCTATGAAAATCTGACGCGCTCGAGTATTTCAAAATAACTATTTTTTTTTGCATTTTCAAAAATTCATCATAACTTATGGTCACGCCAAAATCGTCAGTTTTTTTTAAGGGAGCTTCCTTGGGGCCTACTTAACACCCCTTCCAAAAATCTGACGCGCTCGAGTTTTTTTTTTTTTTTTGCATTTTTGACTACTTTATATGCCTACCCCCACCACGCAAACCGGCAGATTAGTATACCGTTGTTATCAGAGGCACTTGGGGCATACGTAGTATGAATATCTGACGCGCTCGAGAATGCCCAAGTAACTGTTTTTTTTTACATTTTTGAAAAACCGTACACGCCAAACCCACCGCTAAAATGGTTTTTACCATACGAGCTTTTCTTTTCGAAATTATTTTATCTTTCTATTTTGATAGGTCTCGACGGCGCCGTTGAATTACGCCATTTAGCTACCTCGCCTCCCTAACTAAAAGGAACATTTGCCGTTGCCAATTAAATTGTAATCTACGGAGTATCTATTCAGAGTTCAAAGATAAGAGGCGATGTCAAGCATCATTTAAAAATATGAGCGCCTCTTGTGAATCGAGAGGCGTAACATTTGCTACTGGGATTTAGCCTCGTGAATTCAAATAAAGAACATCCCTAGCGGATATTTCTCGCGTTTCCCTAGCGGCTTCAGTAGAAAACGACTATAACTCGACCGCAAATTCCTGATAAATGGTACACCCCGAACTAAGTACGAGATCATAAGGATTTTGGCAAAACTTAATACCTATCGACTTTATTGAGAAGAAAAAGAGTTGAGATTCGAATGATAAATAAACAGATAGCGCCACTGAGTGACCTTTTTACTTGGAGTAGTGTATTCTGATATTCAAATGGAAACGATCTCCCCTCCCGACCATAACTCGGCCGCGAGATTTTTGATAAATGGTAAGCCTCGAAAGAAAAATATTTAGGATGTGTGCGGAATGGTTTACATCGTTTGAATGCGAATAACACTGGTGACAGAAGTCAGCGATAAATAATTCGTTTTCATGTTGGCAGCCCTGGAAGTTTTGTGGGAAAAGTTTGGTTGCAGGTACTTGTACAAGTTTGAATCCACGTGATAGAGTAATTTTGTTTATATACACAGTTATTGATACTAAAACGCGCGTTAGCATCGATGCTAAATTTGATCTGTTCATTGCGTGAGTCGCGATGCTGAAGCGCTTTTTCAAAACGTGCGACTGCATCGATGGTAAAAGTCGCAGTGTGTCTTAGATATTTTTGCTCAGATGCAGTTACACCCTTAGTATGTGGAGCTACCAAATAGAGGTGCACCTGTAATCCTTTGAAGCAAGATACGAGTATTTATGTATTACGTTAGCACGTATTCACTCAGCACATCCTAACATGTTAGTCGTAGATTTCAACATTCAAGACGTGTATTGACGCAAATTGAGATTAAAATTCGGATTTACTCACGTTAGTTCATTAGTAATATCGGGGGAAAGTTCCAACTTAGATATATCTGGGGGCACGGCAGTGCCCCCACCAAGTCGAGCAAAAAAGCGTCACGGCCGTACCATCCTTTTCTCGAAGCAATTCAGACCATTTTCGACCCCCTATAACTTCGTTGTGGATAAAACTAGAAGACTGATATTTTCAGTAACCATGCAGCATTGTAAAGACACGGTATATTTCAAATTTCATTCAATTTGAACCAGTATTTTAAGAATGATAACGGGTCAAATTTCTTAATTTTGTCACTCACTGACTCACCGATCATCAAAATGCTAAGGCACTTCTAGCAGACCTTGAAGCTTCAAATTTGGAATGTAAGTAGTGTTTGGTGTATGAATCAAAAAAAAAAACTAGAAAAGACCGCAAAGAAAATTAAGCCCATACAGCCAAGTCTTCAGTTAAATTTTTCAATATTGGCTTTATTCGTAACGATGTTTTACGGCAGTTATTATTATTGCGTGCGAAGCCGCGGGTTTAAGCAAGTCCCATATAAATATAGGCGCATGGTAGTGCCCCTGCCAAATCGAGCAAAAAATGGGTATTCCCGTCATGAAAACACGTGTAAATTAAATTATTTAATGCAAAAAACGTACCTACGTGCGTATTCGTACTTATTACGAGTGCGTAAGGTTGTAAATTAATTATTATACCACGCGCTGCGATGCTAGCGAGTGAGCGCGGGCCGTTACTTACTACGCGCTGCCCGGTGCTAGCGCGAGGGTGCGGGCCGGGCGGGGACAGTGTCAGGGCGCGCGAAAAGGTAAATGTCGCCGAGCGAGCTGTCGCGGTGCTAGCGCCAGGCGAAAAGTTCATAAGTCAGAGAGAGGGCTTTAATAAAATTCGTTTCTGGTAGATATACATGTATACAATAAGTAGAAGGTACCGAAAAGGAAAAAAGTAGAACTGCCTACAAAATACTAAAAGAAATGAGATCCCATCAAAAACAATACTTGTCAAAAAAAACAACTGCGGTAAAAAGTTGTGAAATCCATGTAATACCAAGTCGGTTATTAATTTATTCAGTCTCTACTCTAGAATCTCCGTACTCGAAGCATTAAGTTGTTACGTAATAATTAACAGCATCTTATAATGACGCATATCAATATTAAAATTCTTTAATGTTTTATGTAAATATATTGAGACTTGGCCATCGCCTGAAAAGACGTGTAATTTCAATCGCCTGAAAACACATGTAAATTCAATTATTTAGTGCGATGGCCAAGTCTCAATATATTTACATAAAACATTAAAGAATTTTAATATTGATATGCGTCACTATAAGATGCTGTTAATTATTACGTAACAACTTAATGCTTCGAGTACGGAGATTCCAGACACAATTGATTTTCAATTGTTATGGACCACGATCGTGGTCTTAGAGACTGGACGTATTAAGACAGAAAGTCGCTTAAGTAGAGACTGAATAAATTAATAACCGACTTGGTATTACATGGATCTCATAACTTTTTACCGCAGAACAACTGAGTTGTGAGACTTGTTTTTTTTGACAAGTATTGTTTTTGATGGGATTATTAATACGAGTATGCAGATCTGATGTTGAATTTCGATAGCAAACAAATTTATTTAACTGGTTTGGTTTTCAGCTTTGACATAGAATTTACTGAACAATATTAACTAACAATCCATATTATTTTGTAGAGAGGCAGTGTTAGAATAATAGATATCATAACCGTCCAAGTGCGAGTCGCACTCACGCGCGAAAGGTTCCGTACCATTAATAATGTGAACAACGTACTCGTTGGTACACAAATTTCATATTGCACCTTTTATTAGGTAATAAAGGCCTTTTTCTGTATGGGCCCTGAATATGTATTGTTTCATTAATTAAGAAAATAAAAATAAATATTTTAAGTGCCTGCCTGTTGCCATTATTATAGATATGGAGCAAAAAGTGCCAAAAAGAGTCACCTTTGTTGTATGGAAGACCCCTTACACAATTATTTTATTTTGATTTACCGGCAATAGAAATACATAATTTGTAAAAATTTCAACTGTCTAGCTATCGCGGTTTTTGAGGTACAGCCTGCCTGAGTGACAGACAGACGGACGGGCCGACAAACAGATAGACAGACAGCAAAGTCTTACCAGTAGGGTCTCGTTTTTACCCTTCGGGTACGGAACCCTTAGGAGCACATCAAAGATTGGTGGTGTCATCATCCCTTTTAAACAAACAATTCATCTCAGGCAAAGTTACACCGAAGAACAATCTGATATTTGTTGGGTTGATTTCGCACACACAGTAAAAGTTTGCGGTTATACATAGTTAAAGCCTCCAAGACGAGGCTTTGTTTGAAGTCTGATGTTTGAAACACAAAGCAAGTTCGCTCAAAGCCAAAGCTAAGTTCACCCACTTATGTTAAACAATGTCGGAGCCATGATTAGGACAATCCTTTAAGTTTGAATTTTTATCTTTGTTAAAGTTACAATACAATGGAAATATTTTCAACTAAGGACCTAATTATGATTCATAATCCCTCCAACATATTAAAAAATAAAAACATTTTCTAAAATATAATTTTCTGAAACAGAGAAAAATCACATAAAACACTATAGAATTGATCTTTGCTTTAAATTAAATTTATAAATAACAGTTAGCTTTTCAAAAATTGACGAATAATATAAAAGTATCAAAAAAAAATCCGTTTAAACGGATCTCGGATGTCCAAGTAATACTTTATATTTTTTTTTGGGTTCCGTACCTCAAAAGGAAAAAACGGAACCCTTATAGGATCACTTTGTTGTCCGTCTGTCCGTCCGTCTGTCAAGACCCTTTTTCTCAGGAACGCGTAGAGGTATGAAGCTGAAATTTATATCAATTACTCAAGTCTACTGTCCCTTGAAGCTGTGAAAAAATCAAACTTCTAAGCCAACGCAATCAAAAGATACAGCCGTTTATGCCGCAAATTTTCGACACTTGCAAGGGAATCAAAACCTACAGGGTGCTTCCCGTGAACTCAGAATCTTGAAATTTGGTACGAAGCAACGTCTTATAGCATAGATAAAGGAAAAATTACGAAAACCATAAATTTTTAGTTACATCACATAATATATATTTTTTTAATAATTTTAAACTTACTACCCATTTCCTCATAAACGCGTAGAGGTATTAATTTGAAATTCATACCAAATACTCAGGTCTATAATACCTTTAAGCTGTAACAAAATCAAACTTCTATGTCAACGCAATCAAAAGAAACAGCAATTTAAGCTGCATATTTTGAAACTCGCAAGTACTCGCAAGGGAATCAAAACCTAAAGGGTACTTCCAGTCGACCTAGAATCTTGAAATTTGGCATGAAGCAACGTTTTATAGCACACATAAAGGAAAAATTCCGAAAACCTTAAATTTTTAGTTACATTACAAAATATATATTTTTTAATAAATATAAACTTCTTACTTTTTTCCTCATGAACGCGTAGAGCTATCAAGTTGAAATTCATATCAAATACTTAGATCTAATTGCCTTTAACCCGTGAAAAAAATAAATAATGTTGCAATAGAATGTATAAATGCAACAATATTCGGCAGCAACCTCAATATGTACACTTCATCTTCTCGTCTGATTGTTGTGGGAGACTTCAATATAGATTTTAGAATGAATCCCCAAAATGGAATTTCCACATATTTTTCATCCATAAACATGTTTCTGTTAATAAACAGTAGCACTACACGAAGTTGTACAACTATTGATAACGTTTTTTCGAACTTCAATGTTCAATGTGGTACTATTCATAACTTTTTCAGTCACCATTTACAGGTCTGGTTCAAATTTAATACTTAATTAATATTTTTGAACCAGATTACTAAATAGTGACTAAAAAACTTAGTAAATAAATAACGTTAATAAAAGAACTTTCGCAAGTCTGCTGCAAGGCTAGTATAAGTGTTTCAGTTATATTATAGATAAATGATATGTGTTAATATAAAATAAAGGATTACTTAAACGATAAAGAGATCTTTGTCTTAAATTTATGCTCCTCCATCTTTCCCCATTGTAATGTTATGAATTTCATTTTGCAATAAAAATACCATAGTTATGACTGGATTGTCGTAATGAACGAACTTTGTAAACCTTGCAGGTTTGTACGGAACCCTCGGTGCGCGAGTCCGACTCGCACTTGGCCGGTTTTTAGATTTTATCAGAGCAATTTGATTTTAATTTTAATATGTGGAAGGAAAAATCATGAGTAGGTTCTAAGCTTAAAATAATGGCATTTTTTTAAAAGTCACTCTGTAGATATATTTCTTTTACAATTGGTAAATGGCGAAAAAACAATGATAACTTAACTAAGTAGCTTTACTAATTCTTTCACCATATATTATGTAGATGTTTATACGAACTCAATGGTGGTATGAAAGCTAAATGCCTATTTGTCCATCGATATGTAAGCACTAACTAAAGTACGCTTTAAATATGGAACATCATTTCGTTTAAAGTATTCAACAGAAAACGTTAACCAGAACTTATGAGGACATTATGAAACAGGCCTTAATAATTGATTAGTATAAAAAATAACAATAGCATCCGCGAAAGATGGATTGCTATTGCATTGAAATTATAATTAGCTTGATTTTTAATCGTATTATTTCAAAGCGATAAATATAATGTAACAAATTCAGATCGGCAGTCCAAACATTAAACGTTAAACTCGTTAATTACTTAATCATGTAAATTTATCCAATTTGGAGCTCTAGTGCTAAAATATAATGTATTGTTTATTAACACACATAAATACTGGCAAACGTATATTTGGAGGTAAGTGTATTTTTTACAAAGGGGTAAATATTTTAGTAGTTTATCCTGTGTTGTTGTGTTATCTTACTAAGAGTATGTTTCGATTCATTTTCACACCATCTTTATTTTTATTTTACTTATTTGAAAACACATAGGCATTTTTTAGATGTTTGTTAGATAGATATACTTAGGGATACAGTTGATTTTTTCACTATAGTGATAAAATCAAGTAATGTAAAGGGGTCGCAATGAATGTGACAAGCAGGAATCACGTTGAGTCTTGTGAATGAAGAACATTTGCGGTTAAAAAATCGAATAGTCGATTAGTAGATACCGCGGTAGAATCGATTACTCTTGCAGATTACTCTAGTTCGACTAAGCATCACTAATTGATGTTAAAGTTAAGACAACACTTGAGTTAGTTACTAAGTATAAGTAGAAGCTGTTACTTTGGGGCCATGATTTTACAAATCCTTTATACTTATCCGATTACACACTGTTTTATTAATGACTATTTTGTAATAATCTATTGCTTTTAGAATAAGTTAAAACTAGCAAAGCTTGATTTTATCCTCCAAAACAGTAATACTTCAAGAATATAAAAGAAGCGAAATGGAAAGAAAAAATATTTTTTCGTCGTTTTAAGTTACTGTTTAAGTTAAAATGTACATGATTGAACTCAAATAGTTACTTAAACCTTCTCAGTGTAACAAATATTTTATTGTAAGCCTTATCATTATTGGCCCAGCCAATCGAGAGATACTCGCGGACACACATACATACATACGAACATACAGGTCGAACTGAAAACATCCCTTTAAAAGACGGTTAAAAACATCATTAAAGTTCATAATACATTATTGTAATTATCACGTTTTAACTTAGTCTAGTCAAAAACGGACGATGTCGCAGACAAACGCTACAATCAATAGATAAAACGACTAAAAAAGTCATAAAACAGTTAGCAGTTCCCGAGTAGTGGAACGGGTTCGACAAACTATAACAGCGGAATGAGTTTCGAAATAACGCGTGGGAGGAAGATCCCACTACCAAATGATACGGGATCAGTGTTGCGATGTCCCAAGATCGATTTGAACCACGGAGTTAATGATTTGGTGCACTGGAATGACCATTATACGATGATAATTTTCTCTGCCATTTGGACGCTAACTGTGGGATATAAGATAAAAATAAATAAATATGCGCCAGACAACACACCAATTGTCGTGGTTTCGAAGTAAGAAATTTTCTTCTTTGTGTTACGAATAACAGGCAACTATAATGACAGGGGCCTCTACCATAAATACTTAAATACATATTCAACACCCATAACTCAGGTACAATTAATATTCGTGTTCATCACACAAACATTTGCCCCTTCCGGGATTCGAACCCGCGACGCCGTAGATATTAATATATAGGTATTTCGATATATTTTATTTGTTTTGTATGGGATCGTCCATAGCTATATATAGTCCATAGAGGGGCTGAAATATATTTTACTCGAATTGCTCCTAAACATATTATTATCTCGGGATATAAAATATTATACATCTCAGTGAAAACTCTTAGTGGGTTCCAATGTAAGCTATGGTGAGCGATTTCGAGTATATCTCGGTATATTATTATATCTTTCTAAGCCTAACTATATAAAAGCACTAGAAAACCCGCAATTCAAACAGAAAGAAAGAATGGTTGATACAGAAATGTTTTTATAACCTAGATGAATATTTTAATAACTTTTGACATAATATAATTGCTTGACATCTTTTAATTTTTTATTTTAAAATTTATATTATTATATTGCACATCCGAAATGAATAACTGTTGGAACTTATAAATTATTGTTACCTCCTTTTATACACAGTATTGACAATAAATTTATGATTATGATTATGATTAAGTGAATAGGCAGCTTGAAGGTATGAGTGTGAGTCAATTGGCCTTAAACTACACATATAATTGACACATTTTGATATCTAAATTTATTTCTTTTTTTTTAAATAGTCATACTACATACACCAGTGTAAATGTTATTAGAACTTTTAAAATCTGCAGGTCTGGCAAAAGTTCTACGTCACATGACATGTCAATGTCTTTCGCATTTCTATACAAATTAGAGCATTATTGGCAACGTCCTCTATGTACACTAGACAGGCTGTTCAGAACAATATTTGCGGTACAAAAAATTTAAACCAGGTGGAACATCTTTAACTGCCGTGTTTGAGCCTACTTTGTCATTTTAGACAATGTGACACAAAATATTTTCTGAACAGCGAAACTATTTGATGATTAAAATTGATGTGTATGTGTAGAATAAATTCGGAATGTCAAATTAAAGTTGTAAATTTAATTTTTAGTGAATTTATTTATTTGTGAATTTTATTTTATTGATTTGTGATTGTTTTTTATTTTAACGACTTTTGTTATTGTTAATTTTATCTGTAATTTCTTTTTGGTCCATTTATTGATTTTATATTTTTCACTACTTATATTATATTATTTATATAAATAAATATTTCTTAGCTCAATAATTTTTAATTCAGATAAACTCGTGTACACATGCGTTGAATTGCAGTTCCGCACCTATTTTCAAGATAATCACTCGGTTTTACGTTTAACTGTAATTTCGTTTGTGTGCCATAAAAATAAATGAAATGAATTGAAAATCATTAAAAATGATTTTTGGTTATCGTCTGACTAGGCTATTTAAATGGTTTTACCCTAAAAGTCTCTTCCAGACGTTAGTACCCACGATAAAACATTCGTTTGTGAGTGACTAACTCAAGGCGCCCGTTACGCAAGAAATCGCATAAAGAGAAATGATCACCAGAAAACAATGGTGATTACGAGTAGAAATAAAGAGTCAATTGTTTGACATTAGATAACTCGATTTAAGTTTGAAGCTTTACGCTTAAGAAGACAATTTAAATAATTAAAACACACTACTTTGTATATCACATACAGACAAACGACTTAGACCCGTTGAATAGCCACGTTAACGTATAATCTCTGTTTTGAATGGCCATGTACATACATAATCGTGGTTTAAAGGCGCGGGCGTTTAACCAAGCGTTAACCTGTGTTGTTTCGGATATAGGTCCGTATTAGGTAAATTTAAAGCAATTGTGTCATTGAAGAAACGGTTACCATACCTATTGAATAGTTTTCCCAAAGATATACACCGGGCACAAGATAAAAATGTTTTTAGAAAACTTAAAAGATAATTTTTAGCTAACTAAGCTTAGTATTTAAGTTTTGATTTTTGATATGTTAGAGACTCGTGATCCCATAGACAGATTATGTAAATAGTTTTGTTGGACTAGTGTTATTTATTGTAAAACGTTGTTTGCTTAATAAATAAGTAATAAAAATAACTAAGATGCATCGTTTATTTATTTTGATTGTATGTCCCAATTGTCTAGCGATACGTGATCGTCATACCAAACTAATATTTGCAGATTTAGTAAATAAAAAATCAACTGTTTCAGACAAGGAATCGATCCCTGTGTCTAACGCTATCCGGGTACATGCCTGCTAATGTGCCTGTAATGTAAGAATATGAATGGCAGCGATAACAAAGTAATTTAATTGATTGTTTGTATGTTTATCACTGGCCTTTACTAACAAAAACTACTAGATAAGGCTAAGAAGAATGGAGACTCTGACTCAATGAAGGTATGTAATAAACCGTATTCTGTGTTGACAAACTGGAAAGATACGGCTTATAGGATAAAGCCGTCAATTATTGTGCTGGTTCGTCCGATTTATGTACGGAACAAAAGCTGTGGAAGGCTTTAGCCCCATTTTCATCGGAACCGTGTGCCCTGTGTCATTAATCACCAGGTGTGAGCTCGGCTTAATTTATTTGGAATCAAATGGTCAGGTTGATTTTTTTAACTTAAAAATTCCACAATGGGAAATATATATGGATACTAAGGATTAACTAACTCTGGTCTTAATATAATATTATTGTCAGTTACATTATTGATCATATTGGCAGATATGGACGTTTTAACCTCAGATTACATGTTGTCCAACTCTAGTCTGCGCAAGTAAGCCTGAGCCTACCAGTCTTTTAATTTAGTTACTACTTGTAAGACGTACCTACTACGTGGACATGACATCAACCGCCTCGGTGGCGCAGCGGTAAGAGTGTCACACTTTAAAGTGACGGCTGCGCCAGAGGTCCCGGGTTCGATCCCCGGGTCGGTCCAAAAATATAAACCTGCGTTTTTTTTCTTTCTCTTATTCTTAGGGTAGCCTGGAGTTCGGAAGTTGGCGGTGTTTTACCTCCGTGCCTCGTGCTTTTGCACGTGAAGCCGTTATCCTGCGCCTGATCTCTCTCCGGTCGTGTCAGATTACTGCCCCATGGAGTTATGAGAGTGAAAGGAATAGAAAGTGCACTTGTGTTTGCGCACACACATGTGCACTATAATACGTCTCGCGCAGTCGGTTAGTCGTTGTGACTGGCCACCGTAGTTAAATCGGCTAGGGGGATTATTATTACATGTAAGACGGTTGAATTTGTTCCATTAGACCTGGAAATGTGATAGACGTAAGACTTAACTGAACGAAACTAGAATGTTGTGTTTTTTTTTTTCAAGAAAATGGTTGCTACACTCACTAAAAAATATAAGAAAATGCTGAAGATTTTTGATTTAGCTTTTAGACTTTTACGGTTCGAAAAATAAAATCGTAAAATAAATAAATAAATATCCTTTGGACATTCCCACACATCGCCATCTAGTCCCAAAGTAAGCTACTCAAAGCTTGTGTTCTGGGAGCCAGACAACGGATATAATACTTAAATACTTTCTGTTTGTAAATACATATATGATTTATATAGAAAGCATCCAGACCAATACAAACAGACATGTTCATGCACACAAATGTTTGTATTGTGCGGGGATCGAACCCGCAACCCGCTGCGTAGTAGGCGATTTCTCGACCACTACACCAGATGGGTCGTCAAAATACAAGTTGGAAAGTTTGAAAATTGGCAAAAATCTAGAAACTTCTATACAGCTAAAAAGATTCTTGTGAGCTTTTCTTCAATAAATCTTTAGTACAACGCATTATTGCTCACTAATTTCTGTCAGTATTAAAAATTATGCTAGTTATTTCAGTAAAAAATAGCCATATTCAATCATTTTTATTATTATTAACGTTTCATTATCGTTTTCAACCCATTCGTTACACGTCGCATTCTCCATTTATTTAAGTTCCACTACCAAGCAAGTTTCGTGTAATGCCTCTTCGAAACCACGTTGAGTGAAAGAAAATCTGCGAGTCAGATCCCCTACTCTGTGAGTGACCCCTCTCTCTCCGACTAGCTGATAATAATGTCACAAAATAACAAATAAAAATGTGCGCGAAATATATATAGTGTATTCATTCAAAAATATATGCTCTGATTTTTCCATCATATACTTACGCCCAGTATTAAAAAAATCTAGAAGTGTAAGTGTCAATTTTACAAACATCAGATAAGGAATATTCGTCAAATACAATACGCCTAATTTGAAAACATCAACTATTTCTCAGCAATTTATGTTAATGTCATTTTGAAATCGGTCGTTTTGTACTTAATTGGTTGGATAATGTTGGTGAAATCGACTCTAAGTTTGTTAAAAGAATCAACCCTTTTCGATCGTTGCGCCATGCTGTCATTATTATTTAAACTTTACTGCACTGTAATTCGAACAATTGGCGGACTTCATCCCTCATGGCATTCTCTACCAGTCACCCTCCATTCCAGTCTTATTCCATTAGCAATCAATTTTCAAATAACTTAATAGATTTGTAACTACCATAGCAATAGTAGTTCTGCGACTACGCCGGATGTTATTCTAACGAATTTGGATCAGAGTTAGAGCGGAACCACAAAAAAATATAGACATTACTAATCTGTAACTTCTTGAAAGGGTTGGCTAAAATCATAAATTAAATAAAGTTACCTAGTAGGACCTTAAGTCAGAGCAATTTTCCGTGATCGGCAGTTGTAGCGGTCCGCCCTATCGTGATTGGCCAATTGCTGAATTAGTTAACCCTCCGTGAATTATTGCAAAAAGGTCCCAGTGGTCCATGGGATAATAAGAATTTAGGTAAAATCGGCGAAGCAAGAAATCGTTTCAATTTTGTCGAAGTAGTTTGTTTTGGTGTGGGACGTTAAGTTTATTATGAAGTAAGCGAGCAAATTTCTATAGGTTGTATAGTAATATTAATTAAAAAAACCTAAAGAAAGGTCTTGCTCGAAAATGAAAATTTCTTTTTTTTTCAATCGGATTAGGATTAATTCAAACACAAACTCTTTAGCTTAGTGTAGAAAAACCTAAAGAAATACACCATGTCAATTCAAAAGCTTACGAGTATCTTAGAGGTACATTCATACTACTTGTGTGTATTTATCAAAACATCATAGTAGTTAGAATTCTAATAACTAAAGCAAACAATTTCAAGTACAGTCTACATTCCTTCTTCGAGTGCTAATCAACTAATTGGTGGGAACCAAATCAGTTTTAACAAAAACGAGAGGGCATGGCGTTATCGCAGTGTTTCCCAAAATATTATTGACAAATGGTCCAGAAAGATTAAATGCGGTTATGACATAGAAAAAAGACGGTTTATAATACCACAGAGTAATAATAGAGTTATCGAAAAGTAATTGAGAATTTCTCTAAGATATCATATCTTATCTATGATATAAAATCAGGATATTAATTTGTCACAAACTTATCATGGCAAACAGACAGAACTAAGATATTTATGCGACCAAATCGATGAATCCATACCTCGACAGCCATTTGTTTTGATAATAATACATATCAGTTCGTATGATATATACGAACTTTGCTTTGACACTTGACAGGTTGAGAACCACACCTCTTATATTAGTATTGACCGTCGTAACAAAACTCTACATTGGACATGCATTGCACCGGTAGAGTTAAAGGAAAAACGTTTTTATTGAGACTGTTATAAGGTTTGTTTTCGATCTTGAAAAGCTAGGTTATAGCAAAGGTGATACAGTGTAGGAAGGACCGCATTGTTGATGTACACAAGTGACAAGGACAGAGAAGTAAAGATATTATACGTGTTTATTGTATTGTTAAGTTTCGATTAGTCATGATTGAACGACTAAGTAAGATATTTCTTAAAATATTTATAGATTGTATGCTTTGATTTAGCGACATCAAGGAGGTTATCAATTCCTTTACAACGTGAAATGTTAAATGTGCAAAACCTCAGACACCCCAAAAAAATTATTAATTTAATTGACCCAATACTGGAAGAAAAAAAAAAGGTTTTATGTAGTGTTTTAGTTTTACTGACACCTCTGATCATTTCTTGCTCTGCGGACGCTCGGTCGAGCGAGAGAAAATTCGGTAGGTATCCACCGGGCCTCTGCGCGCTGGCATTATTATTATTACTACTATCTTATTTACGTATTTTGGTGGGCTTGCGTACGTGATGACTTCTTTTATTAATAAATAAACAGGGCAATTTTTTTTTTTTTTTTGTAAAATGTGACCTATTAAAAAGTGGTTTAATTGATTCTGCTCATTTTTCCAATCAAAGTGTTTTCAGGTTTTGCGCGTTTCACATTACACATTGTATAGATACGAGAATTACAAGATTACACTAAACTGATTTTCAATAGCCACTTCCACGAACGGAAATGTTTTTAATTCCATGCTCGATTAAGCCGAATAGTGGACCAGATATCTTAGTCTCCCTAAACCCCCTGCAGTCTTACCAATTCAATACGGAAATGTCCACCGAAAGTAGGATGACAGGCCAGTTTAAACTGGTCATGGAACAATGGTGACACATGATTGGCCCATATATTTAGAGTCTAATAAGGCAAAATGATTGTTTTTCTGGCTATTTGGGCAGTAATGGTAAAGGAAGGTCGTTTCATGTTTAGGGCATGTAAACAAAGCATATTATTGCCTCGATTAATTGTATGTATATTGTTATTAATTATACAATAGTGATCCCCCGCGACTTGCTCTGCGTGATTTGAGTTTGCTCCCTCCTCTCCCGTTGCAGCGTAATGTTTTAAATCCTAAAGCCTTTCTCAATAAATAAGCTTTCCAACACAATATTTTTTTTAATCTGTCCTGTCGTTCCTGAGATAAGCGCGTTAAACAAACCAACTAACTCTTCAATTTTATAATATTAGTGTACCTAGATAGTAAGTTTTTAATGCAATAAGCATTAAAAACTTTTGTTTTGTTTCTAAGAACTGCATCGCAATAAAAGACACTCTTAGACCCTTTACACATTGCGATTTATAGTAGCGATGCAGTCGCGATGCTAACGCGCGTTTGCATCCAATGCAGTCGCAAAATGTCCAACTTTACACACTAGGCTACTTTTAGCATCGATGCAGTCGGGATGCTAACGCGCGCTAGCATCGATACAGTCGCAATGCAGAAGCTCGAAAAGTCACGCTTCTGCATCGATGCTATCGCGCGTTAGTATCGATGCTAAATTAAATCTGTTCATTGCGTGAGTCGCGATGCTGAAGCGCGTTATCAAAACGTGCGACTGCATCGATGCTAAAAGTTGCAGTGTGTAAAGGGTCTTACATGTATTGTAATCGAGTAGAGAAGGGTTGGACTTATGTCAAGCGAATGACAAAGACCAGTAAAAATAAGAAAATACGATATTGTATCACTTTTATTTGCAATTTATCTGTGACAAAAATGATTTATTTTTATTTTATTTTTATTTAATAGGTTCACCTACAACTAGTATATTGTTACTTAATATAATACAATTCACATAATTAAAATTTGCTAAATGTACAGTCTCTTACAGGCGAACACAGCATGCACAAGAAAAAGTCACTTATACAATTATTAAAAGGAAAAAGTCGTTTAAGAAAAGAAAGTGCTACAAATCTAAAACAATTCAAATAATCTTTTTCAACACACTTGCTCATAACGACGTTTTTATTCCACCGATTTTTGGCACATAATCCTGGATATTTGCCACGCGTGCTTTTTCGGTATATTATTGCACTAGTGCCTTTAGTTTATTAACCCGACCAATTTAGGTTTGTACCCTAGTACTACGTCGTAAGTAAGAAGAAGAAGCGATGTAATTTAGTCGTGTTATAACTTTTATTTTAGCAACAAACATTATTTATGCGAAAAATAACAGTATTCTACTCAGGTATTTATTTCAATAAATGGCAAATCCAGATTTTTCATTTATCATTTCTGTAATTTGTGTTTTTAACACGAATTATCGGATTTTTAATCTTGGCTTAGCCTTGCGCGCGCATCGTTATCGCGGCAAGAAAAAAAAACAATGCGCCATTTTTCGTAAATAGGTAATTATCGGTTGTGACGAAGTTTGGATTAGTTGTGAAGGTAATATTAACGAAAATTTCTACTTCATGTAAAGAAAATGAGGAAAACCTAGTATTTACTCTGCCAGACATACGTAACGAGGCGAAAAACGCGTGCGATAGTCTTTTGCCATCAAAGTCGAGTGAAATGTATTTTTACTAAATGATTTATTAATTAAAAACTTAGTAAATGAAGAGTCTTGTTTTTTCCTCGCAAGTGTGTTGAAAAACGTCGTATGATACGCGTGTGCCTGTGACCATTATATACGCGGCTTTCTTATGGCGCACTCGCTTTCGCTCGTGCGCACACAATATCGCCTTGTACATAATTGTCAACTTAGCACACTTGTATCATAATGTACTATTGCGAAATTTACAAAGAGACATCGAACATATGTCAATATCGGAGCTTTGGCTCATTAGATTATACTGCCTACACAATCTAGGGATAGGTGAGTGGGCACCCATTACTGTTCTCCTAAAAGGAATACTAAAGGCCCAGCGGACGACGGGGTAGTCGGAGAGGAACTCTAAGTTTCAGTCTTAGTAGCAATTCGGAACAACATGTGTGGTTATTGAGGGCTGTGTAGAGGAAGACCATATCGAGAAGGTCTCTGCGCTTTTGAAGGCTAGTCATTTTAAAGAAAGCTAATCTGTCCTCGTAACTGAGTCCCGGTCTAGCCACAGTGTAAGCAAGGTGTCTGGTGAACTTTCTTTGAACTCGTTCAACTCGCAAGGAATGGCAAGCGAAATGTGGTCTCCAAACAATGCTAGCGTACTCAAGGGTTGATCTAACGAGACAATTAAATAGTGTTTTTTTTGTTTCCACATTTTTAAACCCTTTTGAATTACGTATCACAAATCCCAGTAACTTAGCTGCCTTTTTAATAATATGATCAATATGCGGTACAAATCTTATTTATAATGATCTTATTTTATCTCGCAATATCTATCATCATCAGATATGTTATAGTTAGGTACTCACTCATTGTATTGACTCATTACAAAGATTTTCTCTTAAATAGGTACTTGACAGCCTTAACACAACAATTTCGTAACAATTTTAGGGTCGTACCTCTAAAACTCTTAACAATACAACACAAAACACTTACTACAAATACAATTTAGTTTCAAGAGGATGTTTACTCAATTTCAAAGTGGTTGTCGTAAAATACGACAAGGAACAATTACGACTAAAATAATTGTTAATTAGAGGTTGGCAGAGGATCTGCAATTAACCCATCTGATAATTACAGTATCATTGCAGCAAGCTGTTTGTAGTTGAAATGAATGAAATATATTTAACCCAATTATTTAGGCTATTAACGGCTCGTAAGCCAAGAGATTAGGCAAAACAATCTAATAGGCGGTGCTAAACTACTGAATGCATTGCCAAAGCGGACATTATCCCGGTTATTACGGAAATATTATGCTTCGAAAACATAAGGTCCTATGTACAAACTAATAACAAAAATTCTTTGTTAATAATATTTATTCATCATCATCATCATTATCAGCCAAAGGACGTCCACTGCTGAACATAGGCCTCCCCCACAGTTTTCCATAGCGACCGATCACTAGCGGTCTGCATCCAGTTTGATCCTGCAATCTTTTTAAAGTCGTCTGTCCATCTTGTTGGTGGACGTCCTACGCTGCGCCTTTGGTCGAAGGGTCTCCAATCTAGAACTTTCCTGCCCCAACGGCCATCAGTTCTTCGCGCTATGTGCCCTGCCCACTGCCACTTAAGCTTACTGATTCTCTATGTCCGTTACCTTGGTTCTTCTACGTATCTCCTCGTTTCTGATTCGATACTGATTTATTACTTTATATAAATCTTTTTTAATTGAAGTATAATTATAAATACGTTAATATGTTGTTATCAGCTACACAGAAAAGTATGGTATTATTACTAATTTGTTTTTTTTTTTAAAAGAAATATATTATAAGCTACTTGATAAAACTACATGTCCTTTCTTATAACTCAGGTGTTCTTTATAAAGGACTGTAGTAATAACTGGGTCTTACCAATAAATCCACATGATGTGGCGAAAGAATTGGCTGAAACCCATTCTATTATAATAACAAAGAAAAGGTCAGTACAAAATGGTGCTCCTTGTTAAAGGAACATTACTAAAATTAAACGAAAATAGATCGTAAATAAAATTAAAGATAAAAAAGCGAAAAACATTTCACGAGCATTATCATACATATTTTTTTACATAGTTACTGCTCAAAACTGTTGATTAAGATTATTAGCCTACGATGAACGTAAACTATGATCGTACCCACAAGTTCAATCTAAATGCCACTCATCATCATTTTCAGCCAAAGGACGTCCACTGCTAAACCTAGGTTCCCCCACGGTTTTTCACAGAGACCGATCACAAGCGGTCTGCATCCAGTTAGTTCTTGCGATTTTTACAAGGTCGTCCTTGTCTGTCGACGTCCTACGCTGTCTTTGGTTGAAGAGTCACCAATCTAGAACTTTTCTGCACCAACGGCTATCAGTTCTTCGTGCTATGTGCCCTGTCTATTGCTACTTGAGTTAACTGATTCTCAGAGCTATGTCCACAAAGAATGAAAATAAAAGCCACTGTTACTGTATAATTTTTGAGGTTCCCGCTTATACTGCCAACTTCCTTAAAAGTGCCCAAGCAGTAGCTAACTTCTATTTATTTAAATAACAAGGAATTGATCCAATTCTTATATTACGCAACTATGATTGGTGATTCTCACAATCAATATCTTGGATAATATCTACCCGGAATTATAACATTCTTCGATTTAAAGTACCAGCTAAATTTACGTTTCTGGCGTCAGTACAACATCAGTACAGTAAGTAGTTGATTCATATGATGTGCAAAAGACTTGGGTATCAATCTACACCTTAGTGATACTGCTCTCAACATATAACCAAATCGAATAACAGCTTAATAACCCAATCTAAAAGCTTTCCAGTTAGTGGCTCACGTAGTTCCCAGCTCGGGGATACGCCGAGGCTATCTAGTTCTAATACAGCGCATGCTGAAACGACAAGACCGTAATTTCCCCAGCAAACGTGAGCACGGTGGCGCGACGGGGAACTATTATAACATCGCTCGTTCCTGCCAATAGCGAGGGGTTTTATAGTGCTTGTAGAAAGATTCTACTTTACAGTGCCACATGGATCTTTTAGCCGACGGCGAAAATCAGAATTAACCCTGGCCTCAGAGATCTAGTGTAACTAAATCTCGTCATTTTTTTTTCGTATATATTCTATGTTAACTTTGTAAATGATTTTTTAAATACCGTAAAGCTGAATTCCTTAAGTAAAGTTATGATTTTTATTGTTTTTATTATTTATATAATTGTTTTGCGTTAAAAATAAATGTAACATACATGATACAAACGCACATGCTTACATTGCGTAGATAAGTACCCTTCCCTTTTACTTTCCATGGTTTCCATTCCATGGATTAAAAACTATTCTTTAAACAGCTAGCACCCCTTTGTCAATGTTATCTATCGGCCAAAAGATCCTTGACGCACTGTACTTTTGAGGGTGTTTTACGTAAAATCGACATCTTAAAAGTCATTTTCATCATCACGATGAAATAATGAAATCTTAATGATCGTGACGTGTTTAGTATTACTGTGCACAATATACGCTATAATAATACGATGTAATATAATTACACTCTCTTCCTATCGTGCACTTTCAAGATAACACCCTTGGATCCTGACACAGGTCTCATTTGTTCAATTTAGCGGAGGCTTTCGTCCAATAAACGTACCTCGAGCTCAAATTATGGGAGTCGCGTTGTTTTTCCTTTCTATCTGTGTTGCCTCCCCCGTTACTAAGGAGATTTCCTGTGAATAGTGTCGCATGTATGATCATACTACCCAACCCAACAATTTTTTGCCGATGTTTTTTCCCCTTTGCGACAGAATAATCAAATTACTTGGAATATTCTATTTTGAATGAAAACCTTTCAACGGTATGAAAACATTTTACTAGTAAATACCTTTGCGTTCAATCAAAGCTAGTTAGCGATGGAAAAAACGTGGCAAACATGGTTGTACTGAATTTTACTTATTATTAACAAAAAATCTTAGATAAGTTAGTACGTTTTACTCGTACACTGACTTAGATATATGAATATTCAATATAATTTATATGCAACCTTACTTTAAATAAAACTAGCCTCTTTCACACCGGTACATACATACATGAAGTGTAGCCTTTTTCCAAAAAAGGGGGATATTTTCAGGAGAACACTTTACTTGTTACATAGAAATCCTATCGTATCATACCATGTAATTTTTCAAATCGTATACTATTCTTAATTTTCTTAATGTCCTTTGCAATGTACAGCCAGCACATCAGGTTACCCACTTTTTTGCAAACTAGTCCTTATTACAACTGCATAAGATGCCGCATTATTTTCCTTGATGTGCTGTTGTCCGTACTATCGAGGTCCTCGCCGCAAAACGCCTTAAAAAAGCAATACATTGCTTGCACCTAGTACCTATCGTCTTTTGTTTACCGTGAAACCCGTTTTTGTGACGTGTGTGCTAAGCGATTTTCGTTTGAAAACTGATTAGGCGCCAGAGACCTCGACTGTACATGTAGGAACCGTAAGTAGTGGGTTAGTGAAACTCATTAGGCAAGTGTAGTAATTAAGGGAGTACCTTCTAATTGGAGGACGTGTATTGATGTGGGGAGATAAACTGTGACCCCAACGTGTTAGTAGGTAGGCACCTAACTCCTGATTGTTATTCAATACCAAATATATGTGCGTTAGTAACAAATTATACCTGTAAATAATCAAAGAACTGTAGTATTCATTTCACTATTTTTTTATACTTTGATTAAAAATTGAAGAACTACGTTTCACTAAAAAATTGCATTAGAAATTTACGATGGCGGTTATAAAAAAAAACGATCGGATGACACTTTTTATTCAGACAACTTAAAACCCATACAAATTACATATTAACAATAAATATTTTACACTAAATTAAAAATAAAATAAAATCATTACATTTGAATAAAACTAAATAACATTTTTTAAAAATGTTGAAATTAAAAAACAAAAAAACTTAAATTTCGACAAGTTTCAATAATAGTCTATAATCTAGCCATCACTGTGATCATCTCAAGCATCAACTATCAGAGCACTGACTTCATAAATAAATTATTCGCCTAAATGGTTTCCTTTCCTTTAAAGGTTAAAAGTTTATTTCAGACTTTTTAATGCATTTTGTTTTGTAGGCGGTTTTTACTTTTTTATTATTAAAATACTTTAATAAAAAATCGTTGATAGTAAATTGTGACGCTACAATTAATTTTAGAATTTATATTATTTAAAAAAATTACTTCTATTAAAACTTATCTTGTCGACATTTAATTAAGTTATTATGTATGCTAATTTATAAGATTTAAAAAGGTCAAGACTTTTAAGTGCATTTTAGTTTTGAGGTTGGTTTTCAGTTTTTTTTAAAGTTCGTTCTATGTCTCTTTTTTATTGATTACAGGAGGGGAGGGAGGGAGGATTTACACAACTTATGACTCTGTTAAGAAGCTAAAATTACCTGACATAAGATTGTTATTATAATCCCTAAACTCCTACGCGTTAAAGAGTTCCACCATCAGCTCGGCTCCACTTAATGTAGTCAACATTAAGTGGAGCCGAGCTCGGGGAGTAACAACACGTCAACAATAGGATTCAGTAAAAAAACACTATACTTGCCTTTAAAATTGGAGGGTTTCCCTCGATTGCACCAAGATCCCATCATCAGATCCCGACTTGGTATCAATGGAACAAACTAGAAGGTAAAACTTCTTGGTAGGCAAAAACTTTTTTTTAAATCGGTCTTAAAATGTCAGTGATATAAGGTAACACCGTCACAAAAAAAGAAAAAAAAAACACCGTCGAATTGATAACCTCATCCTTTTTTGAAGTCGGTAAAAAATACTGTTTTTCTCTCTCGGTCTATTGCTTTCTCTTGAAAATCTCAAGAGTGAAAAAGAGGATGTGAGAGTAATTTAAAAATTGCAGCAAAGTTGCTAGTAAATCTTGAGTCAAATTATGTAGTTTAGATTTAATTATATACAGAGTTTTCCTCTACCAGTTTATTGCAAAGCTATAAATCTATAAATACAAGCAATAAAGTAAGCGTTTGCTAACCGTCAATAATCCACAATAAGCGGTTTTAGTACTTCGCAAATAGCGTATTCGTACGCATATTCCCATAATAGCTCGTAATTAAATTCGTGCTTAGAGAGAAGCGAGGGATTAGTCCCATTTGCGGCTGTTTTGAATATAGTATCTACTACGTATTGAACGATAAGATATGGAAACAGTCTCTTTATGCTAAAAAGTGTAAATGACAGACAGCGTTTTTGGGGTTCCGTAGTCAATAAGGAATCCTTTTAGTTCTGTCATGTCAATCTATCTGTTTGGCCGTCAGTGGTTTAGCTCTAAGAGCTTTTGTACTAGAAAACTATTTTTTTCTAGACGAGCTATAGTCTCATTTTTTAAACACCTTTTTTCAAGTCCGGTTTTATGTCGGACTGTTTCACTTATTTCTGCGATTAGACTTTGGAATAATTATCCCCAATGAAATTAGAATGTTACCCAACAAGTTCACCTCCTTCCTTCACTACAGAACTTACCACCATTATCCTTCACTGGTGTCGCTTTGAATGTCGTCAATACTATCAATTTCTTTATTCATAATTTCATATTCATTAAATGTATGTATTCTATGTTTGTTCATGGATTGTTAATTTATCTAAGGGCCGATTTTTCAATGGTAAAAAAAATGACAGGTACCTATGATTGCTGACAATCAGGTGACGTTTTCAAATTAGCCGTATTGTATTTTGTTCATCGAATATTTATTATCTGACTATTGAAAAATCAGCCCTAATTTTATATATGTGTGTAATATATGTATATTTATGTCAGTGCGTTTTTTTGTATTACTCAATTATTATAAATAAATACAAATATCCTATGGACATTCCCACACATCGCCATCTAGTCCCAAAGTAAGCTACTCAAAGCTTGTGTTATGGGTGCCAGACAACGGATATAATACTTAAATACTTTTTGTTTGTAAATACATACATTATATACATAGAAAACACCCAGACCAATACAAATAGACATGTTCATGCATACAAATGTTTGTATTGTGCGGCGATCGAACCCGCAACCCGCTGCGTATTAGGCAATTTCTCGACCACTACACCAGACGGGTCGTCTTATTATCAAACTATTGTTAATTATTGTTAACTTTCCGCCACTAATCTCTGCATGCACTCTCTGCATTCCACTAAGAATCCAAGAAACTAATTCCACGAATTGCACAACTTACAGTGCAATAAAGTTTAAATATAAATTCTTATAATGAAAAAGTGTCCTTTTAAAATAAATCAATCTTTAAACGCAACACCTGCTCCAAGCTAGCATTAATAACGGTATGCTTCGTTGGTAGTTATCACTGTAATGCATTTTAGCTTAATTAGTGCACGAGTCATTGAGGGCTAGTAAAATTAGCTCAGACATAAATTTTGCGCGTTGTAGAGAGATTACAGCCGGTACAACGTGCAAAATGTAATCGTATCGTATTTACCTGTTCATTTGCATTATGAACAAATTGGAAGAAAATTTTAGCTTTACTTAGTAACGTTTTCATATGTTAATGGTTGTTGCGTATGAAGCCTGTCAAGGTTAACAAAAACACCATCCATTTTCTAGTAAGATTGTATGGCGAGGCGCCATAGGACCTGCTTTTTCTCATTCCAAAAACTTTGTAGTAAGCTTGGAACCGTACTAAGGTATTAACAGTAAAACAACATCCCATCAAAAACAATACTTGTCAAAAAACCAAGTCTCGCAACTCAGTTGTTCTGCGGTGAAAAGTTGTGAGATCCATGTAATACCAAGTTGGTTATTAATTTATTCAGTCTCTACTTAAGCGACTTATTCTTAATACGTCCAGTCTCTAAGACCACGATCGAGACTTGGCCATCGCCTGAAAACACGTGTAAGTTCAATCGCCTGAAAACACATGTAAATTCAATTATTTAGTGCGATGGCCAAGTCTCGATTGTGGTCTTAGAGACTGGACGTATTAAAACAGAAAGTCGCTTAAGTAGAGACTGAATAAATTAATAACCGACTTGGTATTACATGGATCTCACAACTTTTTACCGCAGAACAACTGAGTTGCGAGACTTGGTTTTTTTGACAAGTATTGTTTTTGATGGGATCTCATTTCTTTTTGCATTTTGTAGACAGTTCTACTTTTTTCCTTTTCGGTACCTTCTACTTATTGTATATATGAATATCTACCAGCAACGAATTTTCTTAAAGCCCTCACTCTGACTTATGAACTTTTCTTATTTTTGTAGGTAGCCTTCCGTTTTCTCTTTCCGGTACTACTTCTTGAGCTTCAGCTACAGTTTTTCTAAGAGCCCACTCCCTGCCTCTATGCGTTTTTCTGGGAGGCTTTGATGATACAATTTTTGACAAATCTGGACGATAAATGCTTCTTAGTCTATTGTATTCACAAATTGAGAATTCCTGCGCTTTAACACTTCCAAAGTCGACATTAATTAGATGTAAACCGCCCAGACTTGTAACTCTCGAAAGTGCCACGTAAGATAGCCCTTTAACAGCCGACTTTTACGATTTGTCGTATAATTTGCCCGTACTCAGTACGTGATCGGCTGTTAAAGGGCTAGATATAGCAATCGAAATTATCAATGAAAATCGCAAACTTATAGGTAATAATTCTGGGCACATCCGAACGGCATTGGGTCGCTCGCGCGTCTGAGCGCGGCTGCTGCTCGCTCAGCGACATTCATCTTTCCGCGCGCCCCGCCACTGTCCCCGCCCCGCGCCTTCGCGCTAGCACCGCGCAGCGCGTAGTAACGACCCGCGCTCACTCGCTAGCATCGCAGCACGTGGTATAATAAGCAATTTACAACCTTACGCACTGCTAATAAGTACGAATACGCACGTAGGTACGTTTTTTGCATTAAATAATTTAATTTACATGTGTTTTCATGACGGGAATACCCATTTTTTGCTCGATTTGGCAGGGGCACTACCATGCGCTTATATTTATATGGGACTAGCTTAAACCCGCGGCTTCGCACGCAATAATAATAACTGCCGTAAAACATCGTTACGAATAAAGCCAATATTGAAAAATTTAACTGAAGACTTGGCTGTATGGGCTTAATTTTCCTTGCGGTCTTTTCTAGATTTTTTAGTTTTTCCTTGATTCATACACCAAACACTACTTATATTCCAAATTTGAAGCTTCTAGGTCTGCTAGAAGTGCCTTAGAATTTTGATGATCGGTGAGTCAGTGAGTGACAAAATTAAGAAATTTGACCCGTTATAATTCTTAAAATACTGGTTCAAATTGAATGAAATTTAAAATGTACCGTGTCTTTACAATGCCTGCATAGCTACTGAAAATTTCAGTCTTCTAGTTTTATCCACAACGAAGTTACAGGGGGTCGAAAATGGTCTGAATTGCTTCCAGAAAAGGATAGTATAGTACGGCCGTGACGCTTTTTTGCTTGACTTGGTGGGGGCACTGCCGTGCTCCCAGATTTCCCAGCAGTGAAAAATCTACAGGTGAATAAGTCCGTGGTCGCTGAGCACATACTACAAGACGGAGTTAACTACTGGATGGAGTTTAATCGAATCGATCCCAAAAATCCTCTCCACCGATTGTCATTATTATTCAAGTACAGTATAATACTTGAAGCGATTGAGATTCGTAAATACAAAAATTTCAATCTGGATGATGGGTAAAAGTTGTCATCAGTATGTTACCCAGTAATCAATAAATGTAGGCCGCGAGTGTCACCGATAAATGCGAACCGCGATACCGTGAGTGTTGTTTGTCGATGTGACTGTACTGACAATAATTTAACTAGTGTTGTGAGGGTGGCTGAAGAAACTTCGAGCCGCTATACTGACATTTCATCAATTGATGTGAGGGTGGCAGAAACTTCGGGCCGCCCACGCAGGCAATGCCGCGGTCCACCAGTTGGCTCGTGACCAAGGCTGTTGCAACACAGCCGAAACGTCGAGCAGTGCGTAGCATTTATTCATTTTATTATTTTGTGTTTAGACCCGTCATCTTAAGTTCTTAGTGTTAAAACAATTGAGCTAAATGTTTGAGCATATCATAACTAATCATTCAAAATCTGATGTCAGAGTATCTTTGAGCAAATCATGACAAATAACAATATTTAATATAATAATAACAGCCATAATCTACGCCCATAGTTACGACTATGACATAATTTTATCAAGATTCGGATCAAGAATACTAGTCAGTGATAGCAATGACCGTGACTCAAACCTTTAGAATCGTGACAAAAAACAAAAATAAAATAAAAATATCTTTGCTCATCTGCAAGTACATAGAGCATTTGACTGCGACTAAAGTTGTAAAACACAATTTCATCTCTCAGACACTCTCATTTAATGAATCACTTTTCCTCACATGGCAAAAGGGTAGACGCAACAAAAGCAAAAAGTTTAGAATATTTGATGAGTAGTTTTGGAATGTCCTTTCAAAATATAAAAGAAAACCAAGCGCGTAAGCGGTATTTACTTAGATATATTATTACTGACCCCTGATCTTTTCAAAGACCGCTTTGAATGAAATTGCTCACATACAGTCTACTATAAACTTTCGATGAGTTGAAGTGATCTATAGCTTGACCACTCATTACGTGAAATACGAAATAACAGGCATCCGACGAATGGAAACTTCAACAAATAGTTTTGTTTTTTCTTTATTTAAATAATAATAATAATAAATAATTTATTTCGGGGGCTTAGTCCAATTTATTTGCACATACATATAAAAAATAAAATAAAATAAATAGTAAGTCATATCAAATAGGCCTATCTCAGGTCCACGTTTCATAATATACCTACCGCCGATTCGCCTCCCGGTGGGTTTCGAGCCAATGCCTGTAAATAGGATTCCCAAATATATCCTCATTGACTACCACCAGTATCCTGTTTTGAGAACAGCGTAGTCGATTCCAAAAGGACACAATCCTTTGTCGAACTACAGCAAAAAAGTCGGACACTCTCGCTTCGGCGAACATGGCAGAGGCACTACAGTATCTCGGCAACTTTATGAGGATGCGGTAAGCATCATTGTACTGCACCCTCAAAGTGCTAAAAGATGACTTTTTGTACTTTACCCACAGCTGAGACGTATAGAAACACTGACAGTACGCCCTAAATAGGGTCTTTTTGGCTTCCACACTGCACTTGGCGAACCTGCGGGCAAGCATGTTACACCGAATTGAGAGTGCCCTTCTTTCTCGCTCAATGTCCTGTTCATCCTTAAGATCATCCGTAAGAATGTGTCCTAGATACCGGAAGGTGGTAACCACCCGAACCGCCGCGCCGTCAAGCCAAATATTAGGAACGCTATCCGGACCTCTCCCAGACCTAAACACTAACATCTCGGTCTTATTCACATTATATTTCAGCCCATGCGCCTTAACATAACGCTCACAAACTGAAAGTAGCTTCCTTAGACCTCCGATCGATGGGCTGAGAAGCACCATGTCATCAGCGTAACTCAAATTGTTGACACTTACACCTCCAAGATGGCACCCGACTCCAGTGCATCTCAGCTCATCGATCAGGTCATTTATATAGATGTTGAAGAGGTCCGGAGATGTCAACCCGCCTTGACGCACACCGCATTCTAATCTAAAATCATTAGATGTCGTGTCGCCCCATCTAACGTTATTTGTCTGATTTCCGTACCAGTATTCAAGGAGTCTTACCACGTCATCCGGGACACCCGAGCCACGAAGTTTGCTCCAAAGAATATTATAATTCACTAGATCAAACGCGCGGCTCAGGTCCAAAAAGCAAGCGTATACCGAAGTGTTTCTACACAGATAGTAATTAACTGTGTGTTTCAAACTTAATATGGCCGAGTCGGTTGATAAACCTGGACGGAAACCAAACTGAGCGTCGTCAATCTTAACATTACGCAGCAGCTCGGGCTGTATTAGTCGCTCTAAGATCTTGCCCAATACTGTGCCGAGCGATATTGGCCGGTAGTTACTAGGTGCGTTAAGGTCCCCCGTTCTATTCTTAACAATAGGCACCATTAAAGTTTTCATAAGTATATCTCATACAAAGATTAAATAGTCCACACAATTTAATATGCACGGTCTCTCCAGCGCAAACTATGTGTTCAATACTTAACCCATCATGTCCCGGTGATTTCCCGCGTTTTATTTGTCTTATAGCATTAGTAACCTCCTTGCATGTAAACCGCACCATCGAGCCAAATAGGTTACTATCATTTGTGTCTTTATTGATAAGATCATTATTTATAGGCATTGACTCAATTTTAAACCTTCTTGCAAACATATTTGCAATCTCTTTATGTTTTGTGAGACCGTCTACGGATACAGGCAGACTGGTTTTACTATTAAACTTTTTAACCTTAGACCAAAATTTAGGAAATTGTTTGTTTTTGTGATGTAAAGCCAATATGTCCATTTCGATCATATTTTGATTCTTTTGGCACCATTTTAACTTATTTTTGAAGTCCTTTTTACTTTGAATCATGTCTTCGTACACTTTACCCGTAAACGGCCTCCCAGCAACTACCCAACATTTAAAATGCTCTTTTGCAATTGTATGGTACTCTGCGACAAGAAAATTCCATCCTTTAATTTTTGACTTTCGTCTTACACGCAAAGGCGAATCTGCGGTTTGTATTGCACCCGATTGAAGAATACTTACAATATCACAGTAAAGTTTATTAATAAATACATAGTGGTCACTGAGCTGATTACACAATTCGTTCCTGTCACAATTAACACAAAATAGTCGTTCATTTAACTTACTTAACATAAAATTACAGTACTCAAAGTACTCATGTATTTGACTAGCATTTCTTACACCCCACATAATTTTATTTTCATGCTTCGTATAATGGTCACTGGTACCTAACCTTATACAACTTACATCACAAGTTTAAAGTTTAAAGCGTTTCCACTTTTATGTTTTACCGTTCCCCAGCCAGACACATATTGCACTGCTTGATGTTTGCATGCACTTCTTGTCTGAACTTTGCGACTGAGTTACGAGTCTGCTAAATTAAGTTATTTCAATATCAGACAGAAAAGCGAAAATAGTATCTCCGAAATTGCAAATGTTTTTGTCGCTAGCTGTGAGTATAGACAATTACAACAACAGTCATATTATCTTTTCAAAGAACTTATTTAATTATTGGACGTTTTACACCTGAAAGAGACCATATTCCCATGTGAAGTTTTCAGTTTATGAAAGAAGAATTGACGATGGGCATTGAAGTGATCCTTTATTGGTCCTGTTTAGCAGCTGTAACATCAAATATGCTTACTTTGTGTTACTTAACTTCTCCAAATTAATCTACATAAAAAAGAAAAATCCAACAATATGCTACAGCTTTCCACTCAAATTATTATCAAGAGTCGGAGTAAATAATCAGGAGCGTTGATTTGTTTGCTCCGAAATCGAGTCAGTTCGCATGAAAGTAAGATTAATAAAGTCTTATGTCCACATAAGATGGAGCGATGTGATGCGGTGTTATGCCGTTAGTCGTAGAAATTACTTGCTCATTGGTGCTCCAAAAAGCATTCGCATGCGGCTGAAAGATGCCTACAAAAATACAACTATTACATCTAATTATGTGTGAGACACAGTATATGCCAATGTCATATTCCGTATGCGAATGCGGCAGTGGAGTAAACAAACAAACTTTTATAAGTTTAAAAATCTCAGTCAAAATGTTATAAACCTTATTACATCGGGCACCGAACCAATGCAGCATTTACTTAGATTGACAAATCCCTTTGTGCAATCAAATATAGTTTATGACCCAAAAAAAAATTTTTTTCTTTAACATTTTTCTGCCTCTGTTCTCTCCAGTATATGTATTTTAACCGCCGCGTCATCACTTTTTAATTTGCAGCGGTGGTTTATCTACCTATCCATGAAAAGTAAAGATGCAGTAAAACTTTATATTCTGAAGCCAGGATTTTTCATTTTTCGCATAGGCGGTTGTGGAGGCTCAAGTTTACTAAGAAGGCAAAGTACTGCGAGCGTAGCGAATCGAAATTCCGGCTGCAGAATACTCCCATTTATACAGCGTAGCGATTATTCGCTGACGAGCGCGCGGGGTCAAATGCGTGAAACAGGAGACATTTCGCTCTATTCAAATCAAAGTACGCACGCCCGCTTCGACGTTTGTGTGTGCGAATCAATTATAATGAGGGAGACAGTTCAGCAAAACAATTCTTTGATCCGATGTTGTTCAGTTTATTTCTCATGTACTAAAATAACCTGCAATTGGATGGGACTTCTTTCCTAAAAGTTTGTTAAATCAGTCACTAGATTAAGTTCACACCGGAAATTATATCATTTTATTAAATTATATTTTTTCTACAAGTGTTATAAGCTATAAAAAAATTAAGTCATGAAAAAATTCATATTAATACAAGAAAAAAAAAGAAAATAATTTTAGTACTAATATTTTAATTGCAATTTGCCGAGAAGCATTCCTTGAGAGTTTCCTTGCACCTTGCATTACGTGCACGTGTTTCTGTTTTAGTATTTGTTTTTGGGCTGATAGCAATGCTACGAACAGCATTGTTGAAAGCTGTCAAAATAATGTAGTTTAAAAATCTTCTAGTATTGTCCTATCGTAATATTTTAGTCGTAAGTCGTAATATTTTTGTCCCGTTAGGGAGCGAGGGGCTTGTTGTAACAGGGGTAAGTAGTAACAGGCTCTTACACTAGGACCTTAAACTTTATTAACGTATTTCTTTAACTGTTTCTGTTGCCATAGCCGGTGTCCCGCTGGCCGGCGCAGTGAGCGGAAGTGTGCACGCGCTTCATTTTCGCCAGGTAATATAAAATTGTACTCTCGGTAAATTTTGGTTTGCGTTATTATTATCAACTAATTTAAAACTTTTTAACTTATTCACATTCAAATTTATCTATCTCTGATAATGTGTAACAGTTTATGAGTAAGCAATTTTTTAAAATAGTTATCTTGATAAATGTTAAAAATCATACCATGAAGTTGTAACAAAATCCTGGAGCTTGTTGTAACGTGTTACACCATGGCCCAAGTTATGAAGTAGACACCTATTTATTTATTTTTTCTTTCTTCTAGAATGAGGGTGTATTAAAGAAAGTATAAGAAGAAAGAAAAATCAACAAAAAATAAAACCGGAGTGCACAGAGCTAAAAAAAAGAGTTTTAAGTTCAGATTCTGAATCTGAATCAGAAGAGTGGTACTGTCTGGTATGTGGTGAAGCTTACACATATTCAAATAAAGAAGACTGGGTAGAGTGTATCATTTGTAAGATGTGGGCACATGTAGGATGCATTACAGGAGATACTACATCTTTTATTTGTATTAATTGTAGCTCAGATGAAGACTAAATTTAATTATCATGAAACCCACTAAATGTTGATTTTTACATAAGTACAATACTTTGTTAGATAGATATTAAGAGATAATTCTGAAGCTTCGTAAGATATAAAGAATTTAATTACTAACTGTGATTAAAAAGTGACATGATGATTATAAGTAGGGTTCAACTAAATTAATGTTAATTACTTAATTTTTAGGTGTTAAATACTTAAAAAGTTTATTGGTGTTGATTTTTGATAAGCCTTACATAATACCTCTTTTAGATAGATCTCTATTTTGTTAAAAATAAAGAAAGAATAAATGATAAGAGGTATGATTGTCGTTTTTTTCTATCGTTACTACTTGCCCCGGAAGACGTTACAACTTGCCCCAAGCACGAGGTAAGATGTAACACCGCTTTCTTCTAAAAAAAAATTTATTGTAAAATAATTACCAATAGTTATAGTATTATTTTTACTTGATTTGATAGAGGAAGAGTTACAGCATCCATCTCAGTAGCAATTTAATCAATAGATCTCAATATATATTAGTTTTCATGAAAACTGTTACAACAAGCCCCTCGCTCCCCATATTAAAACTTTATCACGCTGTTCGTATTGCATGTACAATTAGTGAACTTAATGTCTTCAGATATCTCTACCCGTAAACCGCTTGTTAATGCAGAAAGCTTAGTGGTGGAACTTACTAAGCTTTCATCTATACTAATATTATAAAGCTGATGAGTTTGTTTGTTTGAACGCGCTTTTCTCAGGAACTACTGGACCCATTTGAAAAAATATTTTTGTGTTGCATATCTTATTTATGGCTTTAGATCATAAGATAATACGATACGGCTTATAAGAGTGGAGATAAAGAGAGATAAAATATTCCATTTTCCTTCCGTTGCGTACGCAGCGTTAACCTTTTAAGCTACAAAAAAAATCATGTATAACGAGGTTGTTCCACTTTAAAAGTTCTTTAATAAAATTCCGCAATAGCATACCCCTATGGTTTACCCACTACAAACTTTTTTATGTTCATATATTTGTTAAAAAACAATGTACTATTTTCAAAGGTGTTTCGATGCATTCGGATATTTATTCTTATCAAAATAAACATATTTATCATCACGAACTTTTCATTTCGATCAAAATTGCTCTTTGCATCATTTGATTTCAATAGTTATCTTAGAAGCTATCACAGTTTTAAAATAACTTCGCAATAAAATAATGCTTGCAGCTTCAGTACAACACGAGCTAACGCTAACTGCTACTTCTGGTCTCTTACTTCCAATAAATAAATATGTGTTTTGTGTTGAAATATTTTAAGGCAAATCCGAAATTTACGACGGCGACGCCGCGGGGGACTGTTAGTGAAATTATATTATTTCTTTACTAGTTATCTAGATCATATTACATCATTGATGTGAGCTAGGTAGCTAGCTCGTATTTTGACATAGGTCTGGAGGCCGATTCTCGCATGATCGAAAAAAGTTCACACACGTAAAAAAGTTCACCACTCGAATTTTTTTCGAAGGAAACAAGGCTTGTGTATTCTCAGACCTTCACAGTCGAAATAATTCGATGGAACGTCACACGAACATTTCGATTGCTGGAGACCAATAGATTTCGAAATTCGTATTCGAACTATTGAGGTTCTAATCGGGCAAAATGATAACCTAACCTAAAATTGAGCAAATTTACATTGACTTTAAATTATTTTTAGCCGACTTCAAATAAAGAAGGTTTTCTGTGTGTCCAATATATAATGATATATTTGCCCTATATTATATCATGTTTGGCTAAACTGATTTTGATGCGGTTTTCAGAAGAGTACTTCTATGATTTAGAGAAGTTTCGAGTATATCAATTGACAGACAGACATTTACAAAAAACAGGATCTCCGTTTGTCCGGCATGCCTAGGCCGTGGTCACTCCCGACTTACCACTTTTAAAGGAAAATCGCTTGCACAGGCGTCGGTTCAAACAAAATTCGACACAAGGTGCAAGCGATTTCAGCTCTTAAGGTGGTTAGGCAGCGGTGACCTCGATAGGACTTAATATGTTAAGAGCTATCCAACCTTGGATACTACTAGAGACAACGTACTTGACAAGTCGAATCTTACGAGCCCAACTTGATTTGGTTTTGTTGTTTTATTACGGAGTACCTTTGGTCACCTTAGCTTCATTCTCAGACAATGGTTTTATATTTTGACTCTGTTTCAAGCTCATGATCATGGATTGCCCCTATGTATTGAAAACAATCTTGAATTCAAATTTTCTAATGTCAATGACTAGGGAAGTTTAAACAGTTTAAATAAATAAATTTCATACAAATAAAAAATACCAATTTAGAAAGAGGTTTTATTTTCTTCATACATCAGTCAAAACACAAAATATTAAAGAAGCAATAATGTCATTGTTAAAAAAACTATTTAAATCCATTGGTCATATTAATCAGGAAAGTTTCCATGCTTTAATCCAATGCGCTTACATTTCTAATGAATCATTTATATTGTTGAGAATGCATGCAGTGCAGTTGTGTTCTCAGGAGTATTTAAAATCCCTTCATTTGGCGCTCCGTCATTTTTGATTATTATAATTTGTTCTACTGCTCGCTTCTGTAATAAAACAATAACCAACTTAAATATCACAGAAAGTTACCTAGGTACTACACACACAAAAAAAAACTTGAACACCATCAATTTTTTTTAGCTCAGTATCTCTTTTCTGGGATAACAATGATTATTGTAGATACTTGTAGATGGAATCCAAAAACTATGTTGGAACACATTCAAGCACTCATAGAACAGACAGATTGCTAATGTACTATTTGTTTATAATAAGGTAACTATAGGCAATACTATAACACACATAGATTTAGGTTATAAATGGAAAATCTGATGGTTTGATTTATAAATTATGACAAAAAAACTATCATTGTGTCTAGTTAATTAGGTACTTACCTAGAAACCAGAGAATCAAGGTATTTAAGTATTTACATGTATTTTAACCAGTCTTTGATCGCATTAGATTTGCAATTAAATTTTCTCTCTGCTACAACATAATCCAGACTATCTGTAAATAGAAATAGTTTGTTTTGTAAGAACACTACTTATCTACAAAAGATATTAAAAACTTTAACCAGGCTCCACATTAAGAAGGTGCACTAATATCTGTGATGTTAGTTAACAGAACCTATAACTACTAAATAATTATTGAATTCCTCTTTCTTGTAGTTGAGTAAATAAAAAAGCATAATATTAAACAAACAGCGTCATACCAATCTTAGAAAATATCTAGTTTTTGTTTGTATTTAGCATCGTTACGTAATCGTAGTT
The DNA here is from genome assembly GCA_963924145.1 of Pyrausta purpuralis. NCBI lineage: Eukaryota > Metazoa > Arthropoda > Insecta > Lepidoptera > Crambidae > Pyrausta > Pyrausta purpuralis. Next base: position 7,638,425 of record OZ001645.1, read on the forward strand.
TTCTTACTTATTCTTATTTTCGGCAAAAGTTGAGAAAACAAATATTTTTCCAGTCACTGAAAAATCGATATTTGCAACAATTTTGACACACACACACACACACACACACACACATTGTCATTTAGGGCCATAGAGTATAGAGTAAGGTAATATGGCGCGTCGCTGCGTTTCATTTCTTGCTATGCATGAATAATGAAATTTTAACAATTGATCCACCGTTATTATATTTTTTGACAATATGTATAGTTTTGTGAATATGTACATCAAATTAAACTAACAAATAGATTTATTGTCTAATTTCACCAAATTTTTTTTTTAGATGGTCTTAAATATACTTTATTTCGGCGTTTTTAAAAACGCCCGTACGCTCTCTGCAATGGAACGTTGTTATGAAATTCGAACGTGAATTGTTCTATCGGTGCATGAGAATAACAATTTTATGTATCACTCGAACTTTTACAATAGAATTGTGAACAACGTATACGAATTACCACACGGAAAAAGTACTACTTCACGAGAATTGGCCCCCTGTTTCTTATTGTAATTAATTGTCTGACTTAAATTTGCATCAGCGTTTCTAGGGATAATTATCTCCCACTCACGCTTGTTTGTCAATATTAGAATTTTACTCATAAGTACTAATAGTTTGTGCCTAAATAGAACACGGAAGGCGTCGTACACCGGCGCCTGCGGTCGTTTGCGTTCGCTTCGGGCGTGCCATTTCTAGTTGCTCATAAATCAATGTGTTGATCATTTTACATTTTACCTCATTTGGTTCCTTGGAAATAACTTCTAAAATATGTATGTATGTAGTAAAAGGGAGCTCAGGTAAACACGGGTTACTTTTGTAAATCATTTATTTCTTAGAGAACAACACGCGACGCCATTTTACGACGCAAGAGAGAGACAGAAGATACATGTCACACTTTTGGCGCGAATGCGCGCGCAAGCTGGGAAGGAGCTATCTTTTTAAATGCCTTACAGTCGGCTATTCTGACCGACTGCTCGACCCGAGCAGGCCTAATATTTTATAAATACACTGTAATACACAAAACGTCTCTCAACACGTAAACATGTAGCGATAATATGTTAAGCACCATAATTTGGCCTTTAATACCTTGAATTAATTAAATTTTGACATGTACCTAATGTCGTACAAGATTAAGACCATTAAAACACAAACGAATTAATGTCTCAAAAAAGATATCGGCTTCTTAATGCTGATATTTCACAAAAGTGCCTCTTAAGGCTATCGACTTCTTAATGTCGATATTTCACAACAAGTGCCTCTTAAGGCTGTCAGCTTCTTAATGCCGACATTTAACAACTAGTGCTTCTTAAGGCTATCGACTTCTTAATGTCGATATTCAGACGCCTTTTAAGGCTATCGACTTCTTAATGCCGATATTCAGACGCCTCTTAAGGCTATCGACTTCTTAATGCCGATATTTAAACACATGCCTCTTAAGGCTATCGACTTCTTAATGCCGATATTCAAACACATGCCTCTTAAGGCTATCGACTTCTTAATGCCGATATTCAGACGCCTCTTAAGGCTATCGACTTCTTAATGCCGACATTTAACAACCAGTGCCTCTTAAGGCTATCGACTTCTTAATGCCGACATTTAACAACCAGTGCCTCTTAAGGCTATCGACTTCTTAATGCCGACATTTAACAACCAGTGCCTCTTAAGGCTATCGACTTCTTAATGCCGATATTCAAACACATGCCTCTTAAGGCTATCGACTTCTTAATGCCGATATTTAAACACATGCCTCTTAAGGCTATCGACTTCTTAATGCCGATATTCAAACACATGCCTCTTAAGGCTATCGACTTCTTAATGCCGACATTTAACAACCAGTGCCTCTTAAGGCTATCGACTTCTTAATGCCGACATTTAACAACTAGTGCCTCTTAAGGCTATCGACTTCTTAATGCCGACATTTAACAACTAGTGCCTCTTAAGGCTATCGACTTCTTAATGCCGACATTTAACAACTAGTGCCTCTTGAGGCTATCGACTTCTTAATGCCGACATTTAACAACTAATGCCTCTTAAGGCTATCGACTTCTTAATGCCGACATTTAACAACTAGTGCCTCTTAAGGCTATCGACTTCTTAATGCCGACATTTAACAACTAGTGCCTCTTAAGGCTATCGACTTCTTAATGCCGACATTTAACAACTAGTGCCTCTTAAGGCTATCGACTTCTTAATGCCGATATTTAACAACTAGTGCCTCTTAAGGCTATCGACTTCTTAATGCCGATATTCAAACACATGCCTCTTAAGGCTATCGACTTCTTAATGCCGACATTTAACAACCAGTGCCTCTTAAGGCTATCGACTTCTTAATGCCGACATTTAACAACTAGTGCCTCTTAAGGCTATCGACTTCTTAATGCCGACATTTAACAACTAGTGCCTCTTAAGGCTATCGACTTCTTAATGCCGACATTTAACAACTAGTGCCTCTTGAGGCTATCGACTTCTTAATGCCGACATTTAACAACTAATGCCTCTTAAGGCTATCGACTTCTTAATGCCGACATTTAACAACTAGTGCCTCTTAAGGCTATCGACTTCTTAATGCCGACATTTAACAACTAGTGCCTCTTAAGGCTATCGACTTCTTAATGCCGACATTTAACAACTAGTGCCTCTTAAGGCTATCGACTTCTTAATGCCGATATTTAACAACTAGTGCCTCTTAAGGCTATCGACTTCTTAATGCCGATATTTAAACACACGCTTCTTAAGGCTATCGACTTCTTAATGCCGAATTCAAACACATGCCTCTTAAGGCTATCGACTTCTTAATGCCGACATTTCACAATAAGTGCCTCTAATGGCTTTCGAATTCTTAATATCAATATTTACAACGGAGGCCTATCAAGGCTATGGACTTCTTAATGTCGACATTTGACAACAAGTGCCTCTAAAGGCTATCGAATTCTTAATTTCAATATTTACAACAGTCGCCTCTTAGGGCTATCGACTTCTTAATGCCGACATTTTACAACAAGTGCCTCTAAAGGCTAAACATTTTTGATCATTCTAGGTCATGAAAATATATCACACACTTTTTTTTTACTATAGTAAACTTTCATTTCAAATATCTAACATAAGTTACCTAACAACTAGTGGATCGATCCAATCAAACTGTAGTGATCTGAATGGTTTCAGGTACATGCGTGACAATAAGTCACCGTTTCCTAACTAGTCACAATGAACTTTTATTGCCGACCAAACATCACTTTGTTAACTGGTTAATTTCCATACTTCCAAGGTAACAGGTAACATATTCTTCTTATTATCATAACACAAAAATGATAGAGTAATTACATATATATATTTTTTTTCAAGTAACTTTCTGAATGGTTAGAGACTATCGTAAGAAATCACAAAAATCATCGTCAAATAAGTGTTAACGAAAGAATCAATCAATGTCATCATTTTATCGTCATTATCTAATTTTAGTTATTTTATAAGTAAAATCAATCTTAAACATATTAAGTGTAGGTAAAGTATCAAATAAAAGTTTTAGAGCACTGATACATTTAGAATCATTTCAAGTACATTAATTTTATGAGGTCACCATCATAGTGACAGTCATCTTTTAATACACTTTTACTTGTATCATCGTGCATTGCCATCTAACTGTTTAGCTTAATGACATAATGAACTATCATCTTAGGTACCTATACAAACATTTTATACAACCGTCTAAATGGTAAGCACAAACTATAGTAAGAAATAACAACACATCATGAGTAAGTTAAGTACATCAATTAATGTCATCATTTCATTATCACGATCCTTTAGTTAAACTATAAGTAAAATCAATCATTAATCATAACCATTAGCCTTTTAAGGGCAGTTCTAAAAAATAATTTATTAACAGAAACTAAAGAGTCAAACACCAAAGTATTGTGTTCTGAATGGGTACTCTCTATATGCAACAACTTGTAAAATTACATCAGAACTATAAAATGTACAGTACAATAAAACCAACAACAAACTTCATATTCTGATCTCAAATTTACAAAATTATTATCATTAAAAGAGACTAACCGCTTTACTAAGAAATAATCGAATTCCCTGCAATGCCCTGCACCAATGTCATACAATTTGTTTCAAACTTTTAAATGTACATGTATATCAAATAATTTACTTCTGAAAATAAGTAGAAGACTACATGATTTATTTTGTATATTAATACGGAAACATTTAAATAAAATGAATATGGTTACTAATTGAATCAATTTTACTCAATTGAGGTCTACTTTGTTTCATGAAATCTTATTCAAATAAAAAAAGATAATAAATTTACTAATACATCGCAAATGTGCCGCCAACACAGAATAATGGAACCACAGATGTCACCCTGAAAACGTAATCACTGATGGTACAAGTCAGTGTTACCATTACTAACGCCTATTCAAAAAAACTCGGAAGTAACTTAAAATATGCCTACTTCATTATTTATTTACGAATTGCCAACTACTAAGTAATAATAAGTAATAATTACCATGATAATAAGTAAACTGGCGTTAGCCTATGCATTCTCAAATCCATTTATGTACTAGATTTTGTGGCTCTGATATACATAAATGGGATATCTTCATGCTTCTCCTTACCTGAAGATTGTTTGGACGAAATCGCTTCAAGCAATAAGACCACCCAAATTATACTTACAGCGAATATATAAGATACTATCCTGTGTAATTATTATGTTTATGGTGTGCAATCAAGGATTAATATATTATTATTATCTGGATCATGGATGAATCTGGATTTGCATATTACACCACAACATCAAAAAATATTTGTGCACAAACCAATACCAAAATCTATCATTCTGACTTCTAATCGTTAACTTTTAGACTAAGCTTCATTATTCAAAATCATGTTATGTACACTATTCTTGAGCTATATTTTAGTCTGTAATTTAGAACTCTTTTTTTATATAATCAAGTAGAGACTGCAAACGTGTATTTTATAAAAAAAATCACAATAGATCAATGAAAATCTCTAGGTATCCAAAACAGTAGATTATTTTAATAAAGCATATACCTATGTCTTGTAATAGTGACCTCACATTTCACTGTACCATTAAAAAAAGGGCATAATAAGTATCATAGACTCATTAACTCCTTAACGACCTCAAGTGAGTTTTGGCCTCCGACACCAGATCAGCCTTGCATCTCGGTATTGCGATAATTCTTGCCAGTCGCTATGGCTGAAAATGAGCTCTAGCTACAATGTATTTCCAGCGGTACCTTGGACGTACAACCGGGCGTCTCCCATTTATAGAATAATAGTATGACCTATTAATATATCAATATGGTAACACACTGTACCAACCTAAACTCAAGCAACCATTATGTAGAACTGTGTGTAATAAACGTTTACATGCTCAACATAGAGCAATACCATCAATAAGTTTAGTACATTTGAGTAATTTCGCAGACTGGTAGACATGTCTTAAAAACTTTTGTTTGAATTATTAATAATTAAATGGATATTTTTAAAATATTAAATTGTATTATAACTATAATGTATATTTACTTCCCTTAAAATTAATGTGTATGAATTGTTTTTTTTTATATTTATTGTGTACCTAAATATTTGCATGCCAAATTATTTAAAGTTTGAAAAAGATGAACATATTACCTTCTGCGCTTAAAATTATTTAATGTAACCTTTCCGTATGCAAATAAATTTCATGTTATTTAATGAAAAACCAAGCAAAGTAAAAATTAAATTAAACTTGGTCTCAACTATTACCATAATATTTCAATTCAATTGTTGTGAATATAAGTAGGTTCTTTAAGCATATTTTCTTTGTAGAGCCATAAAACCGTACACTTCTTCAAGGCAAATGTGACTCTCTTACTCACCACAAAAAATATACCAATGTGTCAATGGCACTCTGTAGCCGCTAGTCAACAATGAGTTTTCATAAAAACATAATTCTATATTACAGACAATAATAAAATCAGATAATTCAGTATAGTAACTATGGTATCTACCCATAGTTTTATTACTATGGTTAAGTTTATTTAAAATTTTCAAATGATAAGTTCTTTTTTTTTTATTCTACATTTAATATTTTACCTTTTAGTATACCCTTACTAAAAATCTTTCTGTTTACCTTACAATACCTTGTAAATCATTAGTTAATACAAACTACAGCGCCTATTGATTGAAACAGTGCATAGTATAGAAATAAATAAATCCATTAGTTCTGTTGATCAGATCAGTTCTTAAACATCTAAGGAGGTAGGAGCATAAAATATAAGACTTCAAGTCAAGTAGGAACACATTGTCATAATATTTTACATACCTGGCATAGTCCTTATAAATCACAATGTAAGCTTCAAGGGATTTTGATACCTCAAAACTCATCTTACATCATACAAGACTTACCATTTGGTTTTGCATTTGTATGGCTGTAAAATACAGAATTATTTATTATACAGAATAATTATTTATTATTTATAATTACTGAAATAAATTGTTGTGGCTTGCTAAGGAATACTACAAACTATCAAAAACTTTAAGATAAAGAGATCAAATTCTCAAGATAGAATAATATTTAACTGTTGTCTGTTACTCTCAACATAATAATAATTATATGCATAAATATATACTTACAGCTTATTTATTCTGTTTTAATCAATTGAGACGTTGAGGTCCTTCTTTTTTCACAAATTCCAATTAACTTTGTTATAGTAAAAATAATTATGATTTGGGTATGCGGCAGATGTTGTTGTCATACTACCTTTCTAAATGGACTGCTGGAATTACTATAAGATTCATCTTCAGATCTCTAATCATAACTCATAAACATCTCATAGTACTACCAATTGTATAAAAAAAAACAGAACAGTCATACCTGAACTTCCAATTCACATTGGAATAAAGGACTGAAGAACCAACCAAACACCGGCCGGTACCTGCGCCACCGACACTCCACAGCGGCAGGCCACGGCACGGCGACGCCGCCGCTGCCAATGAGGACTCTGTCGATGCTAGTCAATACCGGTGCCGAAGCCCCCGCGGCAATCAATCGACGCCATACGATTCGATGTCATCATCGCCGGCGCGGCATTGAAGTAGCTCAACATCAACATTTCAAACAGTAGACACTTTGCCACCAGAAACAATACGCAGCACAGCAACACAATTTTCGTCAACACTTAACTTTTATCACACATCACATTACACATAATTAGCCGAATACACACTCTTACTAATTTGTGACTGAAACATACACAACTTAAAGTTTTTGTCCCTTTCAAAACGCGCGAGAACTTATCGAACTGGCACAAACCGGCTTCTGCGCCTCGCGCACGGTCAGGTTTCTGAAAACTTGTAAACTACGATTTTTACCGAGATATCATTCACGCGGGCGATAGGGACAGTAATCCCTCTTCTGAGCTAAAAGGGAGCTCAGGTAAACACGGGTTACTTTTGTAAATCATTTATTTCTTAGAGAACAACACGCGACGCCATTTTACGACGCAAGAGAGAGACAGAAGATACATGTCACACTTTTGGCGCGAATGCGCGCGCAAGCTGGGAAGGAGCTATCTTTTTAAATGCCTTACAGTAGGTGTATAATTTTACTGCCTCAGTGGCGCAGCGGTTAGTTAGAGGGTCGCATTTTAAAACGACGACTGCGCAGAGGTCCCGGGTTCGATCCCCGGGACGGGCCTAAAATATGTACCTGGGTTGTTCTGTTCAGAAAATCACAGGGTAGCCCAGAGTTAGGAATTTGGCGGTGTTTTACTCCCGCGCGTTAATAAAGTAACTTGAAATGAAATACCGCTTTTCGCTTTAAATTTACATTCTTTTGGGCATCGCAAAAGTGTTAGGCTCCTTACAGACATAGCAACTTTCACCTACAAATTAAACAGTGTCTATCACTATTAATTTTCTATACTGAAAACGAAATGTATGTATTGCATGTGCGAAAACTTTGTATTTAAGTTGAATGTTAAATATGATATGTTCTAATTGCAACTTCTCTTATTTCTGCTTAGCCCAAAGGCATGGCTGGTACAGAATAACATTAAGCGGCTAGTTTCCCTTTTGTATAAAATAAGGATAAGCGATTAATTAAGTTAAAAAAAGTCAAAACCGACTTTAAAACAAAAATGCATTTAAATGTCTTAAATAAACTGTTAAAAGTCAAGAGTTTAAAGAAAAAGAATCCATTTTAGGCAAACAATTTCTTTTTGAAGTCGGTGCTCTGATAGTTGATGCTTGCGATGGTCAAAGTGGTGGCAGCGACTCCAAAAATAAATTGTTTGCCCAAAATGCATTCCTTACCTTTAAAGAGTCAAGAGTCGGTTTTTTCTTTTTTTTGTAATGTTCATTTTTTTTTTTAGTTTAAGTGAATACTGTAATATACTGTACTTACAAGAATTTCAGAGTTTTATTTGATATCATTTTTATACATTGTAAAATGTTTTACCTTTACCTATTCTTAAATCGTTTTTTAAACGAAATAATTGAAAAAATCTCAACATTAGAACAGTCATTAAAGGAAAAAATAAAGTACAGATTAAACGACCGATATGGAACTTTTAAAAGTCTCCAGTTTCGTCAACTAAAAGAATTTTCATGCAAGGCCTATTCATGCGTTAACTTCTTTATACTTTGACGAGAGTTAAAACTTTTTCGCTTTTGTCTGTGATTTTTGGCGCGATGTTGGTAATCTTGTTTCATGTAAAAAATACTTTTTACCTTTTATCTCTCTCTTTCGAAGCTTTCTGTCTTTCACTATGGCAATCTTTTAGACACGTTTGTCAAGAAAATAAAACCGTTGTCCGATTTGAGGGATCGGAGAGAAGATAAAATATTTTATTACTAGGTACCACTTGTCAAGAATCGTAAAAACGAAAAACGAACGCAAGGTTTGATATTTTATAAGTCGTAAAAATGTTCTTTCATGTACCTACTAAAAGTACCGCTGGAAGTTCTAAAGGTTGTAGCACATCTATACACCCGTTACGGGAACACCACCGTATCAACTCGAGACGCTCAGTATTCTTTTATGAACCTCCATACTTCATCGCACATCTATGGACTTCGTAACTTCACCATCTCGGATCGAGACCAACTCGGGACCCACTCTCGACCAGCGGCGCATGCGTTGTAACGCGCTTACGGCGCGTCGCCCGATGGTTGTCAACTAGCCGCCCACCCTGTCAAACGGGCTGTCATTTACAAGAAGAACTGTCAGAAGTTGTAGCAAACACGATCCGAGACAAGGTGTTTGCTATCCGGTGCCGATCCCATGCCGAGGCGTTGCTGTTCCCTTTGTGTAACGTGCTTCCGTATGGTTGACGCCAGGTTGGTGCTGTTCCCGTTCTAGGTGAGTAGATTTGCTTTAACCTGAAATTATCGTTTGATTATTAAATTAAATTAAATTAAATAATGTTTATTTCGGACATCAGGATCCATATAGTTGGGTTAGTTACAAATTGACCTTAAAACTAAAGTTAGTAATATACAGTACGACACAAAATACACCAAAAAGACACACAACAAAGACACGTATAACAGATGTAGCACCCTACGCCGCCAGCAAGATGTCTACTACTTGACAGCGTGTAGCCGTATCCATCGAGCTAGCATAGGCGAGTCCCACCGGTCTGCCAACGCGCGCAGGATACTGTTGGGGCTGTCGCGCATGCGTCTAAGGTGTGAAGCGCATCGTTTGCGCATTATAGCAGCGAAACCATCTACATGAGCCTCTGCAAACATAGCAGAGGCGCTACAGAAACGCGGCAGCCCCATCAACACCCGGAACGCGTTATTGTACTGTATTCGAAGGTCACTGTATGTCCTCTGCGTAAAATCAACCCACAGACTGCATGTATAAAATGATTGGCAGTACGCATTGAAAAGCGTAATCTTTGCTTTGTCCGAACATTTAGCAAATCTGCGGGCCAACATATTACAGCGGACAGACAGGGACCTCCGCTCCCTCTCAATATCCTGGTTATCTTTCAGGTCTTCTGTGACCCAGTGACCCAGGTACTTAAAGGTCTCAACCTTTTTCAAGGGGGTCCCACAAAGCTGAAGATGTGGTACATTATTGTATCTTGTACGGTCTGGTCTAAAGATCATGAATTCGCTCTTGACAGCATTGTATTTAAGCCCTTGAGCCACAGCATAAGACTCACATATCTTTAACATGTTCTTTAAGGCTGAACTTGATGGGCTCAGCAGCACCATATCATCTGCATAACTTATGTTATTTACGCAGACTCCGTCTATGTGACAGCCGATACCTATTACTACTTTTTTTGTCTTGTCATCTTATTTTCCACGTCTTCGCTAATATGACTATTGTTTCCGACCATAATTGTCGCTTTGCCGACTTTTTCTTGGGTGAACTAAATAAAAATGTTCAAACTTAATTCCGTTTTACTTTGCATAAAAAGGTAAAACTAGCCTGTAACGTTCCACTGCTGGGCAAAGGCCTTACCTCAACTATGAGGCAGTTCGAGCCATCAACCACGCAGGCTCAGTGCGGGTCGGTGGGGGGGGTGTTTGCAAAGCAAGTGACCACGGCGGCCAAAGCTGCCGCCAACTTACATAGAACTCCGGATTTTCTGCACACTCCCATTAGCTACATTCAACTTCAAAATCTCCATAAATCTTTGGAAGCGTCAGAAGCGCTCTATCCCAACCCAAATACCTGCATATGCACCAAATCCCTCTTTCCAACGTACCAAAATCTCGTCGAATATCTGTCACAAGTCAAGCCTGTTTTTGCAGTGACACAACTATTAACTAATCATGATTACCACAAGGAATACCTGTACCGCTTCCATATTACTGCAGATGATAAATGCCCATGTGACAATATGCCAATATAAATGATAAATGCCAATGTTTAAGTGCGAAACGATTTATCCACATCGCTATATGCAATGACCTGAAAATAAATCCCTTTAACTTATCCGAAATCTGCACTAAAGACTCCACCCTCAATTCTTTCCACCACTTCCTCACGTACATAGTAAATAACCTTAAAGAATTCAATAGAAACTAAACCATTATCCCATTAAAACAGCTATAAACTATCAAAAAATAAGAATCCAAACTGTAGTAATCGCGGCTGTATACAGTCCTGTAGATCCGTTACCGACTAATATCAACCGATATTAGCCGGGACCAATGGCTTGACATGCTTTCCTAAGCACGGAGATGCTCGTGATATATGTAACTTATATGGTCGGAATGATCAACCATCCAAATACGACCGCACTGTAGATTTCTTCACTTCGGTATTACTACCAAAACGCTGCTACCACTGCGCTGCGAGCACCTCAATTTTGTCGAATATTGGAAACAAGATTTTAATGACTTTTAAAATAATATCATTAAGGGCCGATTTTTCAATGGTCAAATAAATTAACAGACTGATAAATTATAAAGCGACAGATTTAAAAAAATGACAGTTACGTAATATGATTGCTGACAATGGGGAAGCAAACTGTCAAATTAGTTCCTTATAGAGGGCGCCAAATGTTTGTTACTCAGGAACTGTCAAAACCCATACAAATATTTGTTGCTTTGCTGTTTTAAGTAAGTTTTAAAAAAAATGGGGCGCTGTACAGCTATTGGGAGTGGAGAAATAGGGTCCTACAAATTCCCCAGTGATTCACCACAGCAAAGGAAAAAAATGGAAAAGGCATTGAGAAGAGGAAACTTTAAATTAAAATTAATTTATTAACTCATTTGGGGTTCAGGACTACTCTTGTAAAGCATTTACAAAGTTGAAGTTCCCGACGTAGGCCTCCAATCTAGGAATGATAGAAACATAACTATATTTTAGAGGTTATGTCGCGTTAACAAATTTTTATCCTTCGGAAATGATAAAACTGGGATTTCTTTTACAAGAAGGTTTTAGTTTTTACTTTATTTGACGAAATTTAATCCTAGATTTGCTATCAAAACGTGTAAAAGTGTAAAAACACTATGTTATCTTACCTGTTGACTAGGTCAGCTTTTTTCCTTTTTAACGAAGCTCCACGTTTTCTCAACACTTTCTTTAGCCTATCCACACGCCAGGACTCCACAAAAGTCCACAAAACAAGGGTCCAGAGTCAAAAAAGTTCACAAATCCACAAAAGATTCAAATCAACAATATTTGACATGTAACAAACACACAGCGCCCTCTACAAAAAAGTTTTGCGTAATCTTCCCCATTAGGTGACGTTTTCAAATTAGCGATATTGTATTTTGTTCGACGAATATTTCTTATCTGACTATTGAAAAATCAGCCTAAATAAAATAATTAACTATTTTATTCAAAAATATCTCAGTGTTAAAATATATTTTTTTATGTAGGTTGTAAGTTTTGGTTTAATTTATTTTAAAAAGAATCAATTTTTTAAAGAGGAATTTCAAGATAGTTTACAATATTTGACTAACAAAGAAAAACGGACTTTAGTTACCGTCTTTATTTTATTTTTTTATTTTATTGGATAAAGACGCATAACAGGTTACAATTAATAAACAATATAGTATACTTAACTAGACCTTATGAGCTAAATTGTAACCTAACAAAAATGCATCCTAGCAGTTACATCTTACGATATAAGCTTAGAATTTATTGACGTCTAAAGCTTTATGAACATAAAAATGTAAAAAGGAAGAAGAAAAACAAACACATAAATCTATAACTCAACGACAATACCGTAGGAGCAAGACAGTGAAGCAATGCTCCTTCGAAAGACATTTGGATTTTCAGTAAATATATCAAGGTCAGGCTGGGTACGCACAATGTCATTGTATAGGAGACACATTCGGACGATGGGATTATAGAAAGATGTATTATTACGGTAAACTTCAAGAGAAAATAATTTAGAGCCACGAGATCTGTAAACAGTGTTGAAATTTATGGTTGATAGTAAGAGAGGGGAGTCGATAAGAAAGTTAACAATTTTGTGCAAAAACATGAGTTCACTGCGCTTACGTCGTTCCTCTAGGGAAATCATATTAAAACGACGAAGCCTGGCCTCATATGAGCTAAGTTTGCGGTGAAGACCCTGTCGAAATGACAGCACACGTAAAAATTTCTTTTGAACGCCTTCAATATGGTCAATATGCTTTTTATAGAATGGGGACCAGACGATGGCTGCATATTCCAAGTTACTTCTAACCAGCGTGTTTAATAAACACTTTAAACTTTCGGGTTTTTTAAACTGTTTACTTACTCGAAATATGAACCCCAGAAGTCGAGACGCATTATTGCATACAAGATCATAATGTTCCCTGAACGTCAGCTTCTCGTCAAATATCACGCCTAAGTCCTTAGCTGAGCTACGGCACATTAAGACGTGGTTATTGATTTTATAGTCGTACACGATTTTATTTATTTTTCTAGTAAAGGTTATGGTAAAACATTTTTTAACGTTAAGAAACATCAGATTATTGCTGCACCATTGGGATATTGAGTCAAGATCCTGTTGTAAAGCAAGTACGTCATTGAGTTTGGTAACTACAGAGTAAATCTTCAAGTCGTCGGCGTACAATAAACAGGGACATATAAGCTGGCTGATAAGGTCATTAATAAAAACATTAAATAGAAGTGGGCCTAAATGTGAGCCTTGGGGCACACCTGATGTTACAAATACAGGTTTGGAAACCACCCCCTTAAGAGCAACCAGTTGACTTCTGTTACACAGATACGACTCTACCCAACGAAGAAGAGATCCATGAACACCCATTAACTGCAATTTCGTACACAGCAGGGAATGGTTTACCTTGTCGAACGCTTTGGAGAAATCTGTGTATACAGAGTCGACCTGTATGTTTTTAGCGAAAGCTTTACATAAGTAATCTTTATACTCTAAGAGGTTTGTCACCGTGGATTTCTTTCTGACAAAGCCATGCTGTTTGTTACATATAAGAGGTTGGACATGAGAATATAATACATCGTACACCATAGATTCAAAGACTTTTGGAAAACACGATAGAATACTAATCGGTCTATAACTTTGACATTGAGTTTTGTCATCATCTTTGTAAATAGGAATTACGTGAGCCACCTTCCAGAGATCAGGAAAAACACCCAAGTGAAGCGATTGGTTGAACAATATACATAAAGGTATAGATAGCTCTTCAGAGCACTGCTTTATTACAAGAGGTGGGATACCATCAGGTCCTGGGCTCTTTTTAATATCTAAGGCCTTAAGCCTCTTTTCTATTTCACCAGCCGTAACCATAACAGCTGAGAGACTGCAGCTAGACATTGCAGGTGGTGATGTGAGTGGAGTAAGAACATTCCAATTCTTCTCGTAAACGGAGCAAAAATACCTTGAGAAAAGTTCACAGGCACTCTTGAGATCCGTCGCCTGCTGCCCTTCAAATTCCATAACGCGAGGTAGGGTATTGCACTTATTTCGTTTGCCATTTACATATGACCAAAAATACTTAAGATTTTTGCCAATCCCGTCCTCGACCGAGGCAACATACTCTCGATGACATTGGTTGATTAAACGCTTGCAACGGGCGCGAAGGAGAGAAAATGCATCATATTCACGAGGGTTGCGGTATCTTTTAAACAGTTTGTGGTATTTGTTCTTTTCAGCCAAACATTTTATGAGAGAAGGGTTGAACCAAACCGGATATTTGCAACTCCTTCCTGACGTGAGCGGGGTGTTTCTGGAGACAATTCCGTTCAAAGTTTCGTAAAATAGAGAGGTATTTATATTTATGTCTGCAGAAGACAGCAAAGTTTCCCAAAACACTTCCCGAAGTTCAGTCCGAATATTTTCATAATTGCTTTTATTATAATTTAGGCGTTTGATAGGCTTAGGGAGTGGAGGTTGCTTGTCAAACACGTCAGTGTTCAAAGTAATTGCGAGTGCTGGATGATGACTATCGAGCTTACTTAATGGGATACTTTCAGAGACAGTGATATAGGTCTCAGTACACAAGACAAGGTCGAGCTGACTGTTTTTAAAGATATCTAGTTTTTTTAGAAAAAAAATTAATTTTAAATATATTTTTGTTCTTTTCTTGACAAAAAAAATTCCTTGAAATGCTCCTGTGGCTTGCAAATTAGGTTTATTACTTACAGCTCTTAGTGGAAAGGAAGTGAGGTAGTAATGTTGCAACTAAATAGATATCCGGCAAATTATGTGGTGAGACTGTAACTGTAGAAGTAAGTTAAGTTTCATTTTATTATGATAAAATGTGACTTGGTGCAAAAGACTGCAAGAACTGTGAAAGACTTATAAGAAAGTCAAGTTTATTTTGATAACAATATTAAAGCCACTCTAAAATAAAATCACCAATATATTTTTAACGTATAAATTTATTTTTTGTTCATTGATGTTCACTATTACTTGAGTATAAGAGCTCAATGCATGACACTTCGAAGTCAAGTCTGTCTTAGTTACTTAGTATACAGGATGTTGTTTTGGTCAGTAACATCCAGCTCAAGGATGATAATATGAGTTATGCTTATTCTATTAAATATATTTTCTTTGAATTATATGCAAGTTTTATACAGGAAAACCTTTTCACAACATTCTAAAAGAAAACAAAACGAATGGGGAAACTTGCACCCTCACACGAAGCTCGCGTGTATCTACGAAATACTATGCTGTAGCTAGTAAGCTACGAAGAAGCGACCTGGTGTTGGTAGTTTTGACTCGCTCGCTTGTCCACAATGATAAATTGTTTTATTGATTTAAAAAAAAAAAATGAATTAAATAAATAAATCTTTTTTTTTGGCATTAGTTTCGTTTGTACAACCACCCCTGAGTCGCTCGTCGCTGACCAAAGCAACACCCTGTATATCTACAAATTTTAGAATCATTCAAACATACATAGGCAGTTTTCAGATAAAATGTGCAGAAAAATCCTAAACTAAAATAGGGACTTGGTAGATCGAATCAATCCAGTCTAAATAATCCCCACCCGTAAGTTGGCATAATGAGTTAGTGAATCTCGTCGGCACTCTCCCACTTGGGCAGAATATTAATGTGCACGTATTTAGGCTTCCCAGGGGAGCTGCCAAACAAACTTCTACATTTTAATCTAGGTCTCCAGGCGTAATCCCTCGGTCCAACCTAGATTTAAACCTGACTGAAACTTAATTTATTCAATAAAATATTTCCCTATTAATAAAAGCTCTAGTTATTACTTTTAACGCGCAGTGTACGGTTATAAAAAATGAACATACTATTTATGTTCTTTCGGAAATGTAATTTCCTAAAGGCCGTTATCATTTTTACTTACATAGAGCTTGCCATGAACCAAGCTAATAACGCTTCGTTGATGGCATTTTTTTTAAATGCTGAGTTTATAACTTATGCCGCCTTAATTAATTTGCATTGGTTAACTGAAGTACTAATTAAAAGGCAAATATAAGGTATTAAAATAGTTTTAAAGATAATCATAACAAACAAGAGATTGAAAGTGTCAGTTTCGCTATTTTTGTGACTACTCAAAAATACTTAAACTATTCACTATTATTTAAATAAAATTTTAATAAACATATACACTGTAGATAAGTATTTCTTAATCATAATTGTTGTCATGCATTGAATAGATCAGACAAAGCTAACAACTTTAAAAGGAGTATATTATGAAGTTAATAATTTTATCTGTCTACTACAACATCTTTTACAGATTTAAGACTCTCTTCAACGTAATATCTGGTAGAGCCAGACGTGAACGAACTTCAGATATTACATTTCTTTCTAGACACAAGAGTTTTATATTCTAAAAGTGCCGTCAGTGAGCTACTTATCTTTTTACTGTTTAATTGGAATTTGTTAGTAGATGCCGTATTTTTATGCTATGAACAATTTACGATTACCATTATAACAATTACCTTAAGTAAAAAGTTTGGGACTGATTGAAGTTGTGTATGTTTTGACATATGAAAAGTTTTTTTTGATCATTTCTGAGCTGTTGACATTGGGTATGTAACTCGTTTTTGATAACGTTACAAAAGAGTCCTTTTATCCGACATTAAAAAAAACACTGAAATCTGGAATAAAACTCTACTTTACGGATACTTTTCACGAATATTTAATGTATTTTATCCCGACGTTTCGAGCACTTTACAACATGCGTGGTCACGGGTAGACTAAGATTGTGTAAACACACCTACACCTATAAACCTACACATTAGTTTTGCTACCAGGTAACAGGTAGATGGCTATTTCCATTATTAGCAAGCGCTGATTAAGTGTTTAACCAATATCATAAGTAGGCAAATATATTAGTTCCGCGACTTACCAATAGATGGCGCGAATCGTATTTACATCGCGATTAGCAGGTTTTTGTACCGTTGGTTAATTACTTTTGCGCTTTGTAAGTAAACGTAATTCATTCCTTGAATTTCTAGAAAGCACCAAACTGGTTACTAACTTCTTGGGCATCAAGTCTCTCCAATACTTAAGTGGTTTCTTTGGGTTTCTAGAGCTCATCGTATTGGTTCTTACCATCTTGGGCGTTTAGTTTCTCCATTAAAAGTAATCCTATATTTTTGGATCTGAAAGGCTCTGAGCTCGAGCCTTTTTGCTGCTCAGTCCGCACCTAATTTTTTGTACTTCAAGTCTGTGGAATAAATTGCTATCTTCGCACTTCGGACTTTCCTTTACAGTGACGTCACATCGTGCCCTTCCGCCCCTACTTCGAGCAACATCGAATACAAAATGATATTTGTTATTTACAAAGTTTTGAGAAAATAAACTACTATCTATTCAGAGGAACATCGCAATGTTGGTATAAAACCAATTTATTGACATTTAATGGTTTAGAATAATTTCAACACTCACAATGCTATATTTTTTATTCAAAAAGATGAAATAAGAAACCACATATTTTTTTTGTTAAACATTAGATAGCGAAGCGTCATCAATTTCCAAGTTGAATTAATTCTATTCTTCTCTCTATTACAAATAAACACTTTCATTTCATTATTATTCTGTAATGAATAACTACTTGGCCTACTGTTGCATAAACAGACGGGTAGATGGCGCTAAACGTCACGCGTAATGACATATCCATAAAAAATCACAAATTCGCAAGGTCGGCAAATGGTAGATGGATGGCGTTTGGCCGGTTAGCCAGAAAGTTGCAGGTTCGAGTCCCGTCCGTGCCCAAAAATTTTTGGTTTCTTATTTCATCTTTATGAATTATTGACATTTACTTTAATATACTTACCTTAAAGTATTGTCAAATAAAATACACAGGCAGAGCACATAGACAAAGGAATAAAAGCTCAAAAAATCTCACCTGTCATTCTATTGATTTCGACAGGACGGTGATTAAAAATAAGTAGGCCATACCCACGTCCCATAGACCTGATTATTCTCATGCATTATGCGGTCCCTCGGGACCCTCATTTTCTTGTCAAATTTTATTAAGAATTCGGAATGTCAGTATCCCATTGGAGGTCTCTTCGTGTTTTGCATGAGAACCGAGGCACGGAGCTGGCACATTACACGACTACGATGTTATTTGCTTATCTTATTAAACTTGTGCTCATATTTATGCAATTAAAGCAATAAAAGGTTAAGTTAGGAGTGTATTGTTTTACAGCTAGAAAAATTGACGCTGCGTGCTAGCTTATTGATTATGTGCGGCAACTTTTTAGGGTTCCGTAGCCGAAAGGCAAAAAACGGAACCCTTATAGTTTCGTCAAGTCTGTCTGTCTGTCTGTCCGTCCGTATGTCACAGACATTTTATTCTCAAACTCTAAGCATTTACACTGTTGAAATTTAGTAAGAAGATGTATCCTGTTAACCGCTTTACGATTTTTATACAAAAAATAATGACATTTAAGGGGGGGCACCCATACATAAGACTTAAACCAAAAAAATTTTTTAGTCAAACCTAAGCGTGTGAGGGGATATGGATAGGTCTTTTAAAATGACATCGAGGTTCCTAAAACTATTTTCTTTTAAAGTCTAACGTTTCATAGCTAGACGCTCCCAAAGTGGTAAAATGGGCGTCCCCCCCATCAATTTTTTAAACTAAGCGAGTGTAAATTTTGAAAAAAATATATAATATAGATCTTAATAAATACTTTCAACAAAAATTGGTTCAGATGGGATCGAAAGAGGAGTTTTTGAGATATAACACATTTTCAACAACCGCAAACTTAACTTTGTACTTCATACAAACACTATGAAAAACAAAGTTATATTTGCTGTCAACAAAATATTGTGGTATTTTACTAAGTGAAAGTAAGTGGATTCCCTAATTCAGTTAAAGTTTTTCACGGAACCCTCAGTGCGCGATTCCGACTCGCACTTGGCCGGTTTTTTATGCGTGACTTATAAACTGTTACGGTATTATACTTTATACGAAATCACGTTTCACATATTTGAATTGTTCGCTGTATAGTGCTAATTAATTGTAGGTGAAATAGGTCTCTAAAGTTCCTTTCACCATAATTTAACATATCCGTAATATGTAAAGCATAATGCCTTTAATTCATCTTTATTAATATTTGAAAAGTGTATTTGAAAAAATATTGCGAATAATTCAAATCCCAATCGCAAGGTGGAACAATGCTATAAAGTTCCAAGATATAAGAGAGAATACAATCTAGCCACGACATACAACAATAAACTTAGATTTATACACCTTGGACCCAATAGATATGACCCAAAGGGCTAGAACCTAGTATGTACCCCAGTGAATTGGGTAAAATTTTGCACAAAAGACTTCGCCAACACAAACCCAGAGAGGTGGAAAATTAAAAATCCGATGAAAAAAAAGACAATCTAATATCAAGTCAGTAATAACAAAATTACAATACCAAAATAATACCTCGTTACCTGATGTTTTTTTTATTTTATTTACGGCTTGAAGAGTTATTTATTTATGAAAATTATCTAACATAATAGATACGCCACGGTTTATCGCCATAACTTGTTAAGAAATAAATTGGTTTTAATTATAACCAATGGATCTTAGTCTATCGTATATGATATGCGTGCCAATCAACCACAAAGGATTTTAAATAAATTTTTGTTTTAGTGAAAAAGGGTAGCAAAGGTAAATTTATTAGCAATAAAAAAGTTTCCTGACCGAAACCATTAAATGTAAGGAAAAGTATACAACAGAGGCTATTTTAATTAAACCTAATGACTGCAGTTTATCCTTTTCCTACAGGGTTAAGATAAAGGAAATTAGGGATAATTATTACATCGTTCCAGTCCAGAGGACTTGCTCTGATAGCTGCTCTTACATTTTTAATATATTTTACCTTAAACGATTCTTTCGTTTTGTGTTTAGTCATTTATTTTAGTTTCCGCCACTTTCAAAAATCTGATTTTACCGAGGTTGCTGAAGGTTCCTGGTGATTGGAACTTGCTGACGATAGATTTTGATTTTACTTTTAAATTATAAATATGTACCTCGTGTTCTATGTTTTATTCACTCGCGTCAAGATGTCGTGTTATATTTATTCACCTCTTAAAATCCAATTCGTTTTAACTTAAACGTACTAAATAAACTATAGAACCTGTACTACCATCGTGTCTACCAGATTTTTTATTGTTTTCGTATTTAAGGAGCAATAATTATTTTAAATAGAGTGGCGCTAGTGTGCGCGTCGAAAATTCGGGTAGCCCCTTAAGGTTAGTCATCAGTAAATACTGACGGGAGGGATTCGAAAGAAGTTAACCCAATTTTATGAGTCTTCGCGTCTATATTTATTTGTTTGTTTTCGAGTGAAAAACACTACAGCAATATCCAAGCGAGTAATTAAAAAATAAGGCACTTGTCTTGCTCATAATCATAATGATTTTTACACATAAATATTAATAGATTTCTTCGTACGCAGTCAATTGTAATGACGTGGATTTGATATACGCAGTCAATAATAATGACGTGGATTAGTCTGATTCCAGCATCACAGATTGTCTGTAGTGATAAGTCATGTCAGTATGTAATGTGTCAATTTACCTTAGAGCTTTGCGGTTAGGTGATTGAAGTTAAGTGATGCTTTAAACCTTAGTAAAAGATTTAAAAAAATCTTCGACCGCAGAAACAAGGGAGGAGTCAATGGACATGCCCCTTATGGCTCAATCGTTAACCCGGAGAATCCCTCAGTCAAAAAGCTGGCTTATCATTTTGAAACAGATTTCCAAGAAGCAAAAATACAAAGGGAAAAAAAAGCGATGCTACATGTTGTTTCAGATACCATACACTGAATTGAAGGTATGCTTTCTTATGTGCTATAGCTGTGAATAAATAAATCTAGACTTCAATTATTCATGTTTCAAGTGTCAGTTTTTTTGCCGTAAAGTATAGTTGTAGTGTTAGTTGCTATGGCGTTTATATGACCCGTTACATCTGAAAATTCAATTGCGAGATTGTAAGTAGGTACTAGCATTTTAATAGAAAATGTTGCGTGACAAATATTATGTTACTTATGTTTTATTGTATAGTAACATGTCTACCAGAATCTGGGATAATAAGAACACTACCTAGGTTTACCCAAAAAGCTCACTCAACCTAATTTATTCGCAGCCAGACAAGCCTATTAGGTAGTTTGTTGACGTTTCAATTGTTTGATTGTGATTGTTACTTCCGATTAGCTGGGAACACTTTCCAACTTTCCTTTTTCCAACTTTTCTTTTATCGGATTAATGAGCCCCAGTAATAGTTTTGGAGACTCGGGCTAGTCTCGAACCTTGCAATTGATAAGACACTTAATATACCGCGGTCAAATAAAAGAAACTTAATAACGTACTAAATGTTCCAGTATTCCTCAGATCCACATTCCACATAAGATAAAGTGATATTATTCAATATTGTAGAAAGTGTCTTTTGTTACAATGTCAGCTTCAGGCTTTCAATATTGATTAAATTTTACCCGTTTGTCTTACGCGCTGACTGTAATGATTATCGTGATTCCGATTTTGTGACTTTTTTGCTGAATTTCAAACATACTAAATAGATGACTTCACATAACTACTATACTCTTATACATTGTAAAGTATCAAATTTGTCAGATATTTTTTATCTAGTCATATTTCATTACAACTAAGGGATTATAAAATGGATCCGTTCTTAAAGATGTTGAACTCCGCAGTACCAATAAATTCATTTTATCGTTGCATTCGGTGCATGTAAGACCATCTTCACCGGCTGTGTTGAATTTCAATGGACGGATTACGGTCCACATTAGATTGTTCGAAGCTGTAAGTGGTTCGGGACCAAACGAGAATAAAGAATAAGTACGTAATGAGGGTGGATTAGGAAGGGCGCTGACTCAGCTTAATTTGTAAGCAGTTACGGCGGGGCGGTAACTCGATGACCACCCGGTACGGTTTTGTATCGAGAATGGAAGGGACAAAGTTGATTGCGAGTTTTGGACCTAGTGGTAGTTTAGTAAGTAATAATTGAACATATACAGTGCATTGAATTAATGAGGTAAGAAATATGAATTTCCCTAACGGATGTGTTTATCAACAGTATTTTTATATACTTTTGTTTACGCGACCGTGGGTGATCTTTTGATCCGTGACCATTTACGGCGTGAGTTATCTTTTTTTATAATTTACTTACAATACATCTATACTTATATTATAAAGTCGGAGAGTTTCTTAGTTTTGTTTAAACGCGCTAATCTCAGAAGCTTATGAACTGATTTGAAAAAATATTTTTGTGTTGGATAGCTTATTTATTGAGAAAGGCTTTAGGCTATAAATAATCGCGGGGGGATAGTCATAAAATAAAGTGCAGTGGCAGCAGTGCTTTGGTAATGACACCGAAGTGCAGCAACCCTCGGCAAGGTCGTATTTGGATCGGTGACCATTTCGATCCTATGTAGGCATATGACAAATGTCTCCATACTCCTATTCAGTGACCCTATGGTAGGTTTGATTACATCTATCTATCAAATATTTCTATCAGATTAAGGCGCCTTGTAAATATCTCCTTAATGAAATCAGAATATGCCCCAACAAAATTATTTTAAAAAGTCTCTCTACCCACTATCTTTACCTTGACTGACTCCAGAATTAACCATTTTAGATTAATTGTGCCATTTTAGATGTCTTCAAAATCATCACTTTACTCATCTACAATTTTGTATTCATTAAGTACTAGCGGACCCAGCAAACTTCGTTACGCCCCCTCCCTACCTAGCCCCAATCCTAAATTTTCTATTTACTTGCGTTTTTTCCTTATTTTGCTTTCATAAGAACATTCTTCGTACAAAAACAAACACAACAAAAAAAGAAGTCGCAAAATCGGTCCAGCCTTTCAAGCGTGATGTTGTAACCAAGAAAAATAAGGATTATTTTTTATAGTATTATAAGAAGACATGTATTCTATATATGTTTATTAGTCTTTTGCTTAGTATATCCTATGTGTTATATTAGTATGTATGTTTGTTTGTGCATTTTACTTCTTTTTTTTTTGTACCATTCTTTTTGCACTTATCATTAATTAAACTCTCTGCATTACCAAGCGGCTGACTGGTAGATAATGCCATAAGGTATTAAGATCGCCAATAATACAACCTACAGTGCAATAAAATTTAAATAAATAAATAAAAACATTTCTTTATGAAATGTGTATAAATGCCTATTTCTGTATAGAAAAAGGCAGTTATTGCCTAATAGAAGGTGCAACATGAAATTTGTGTAACTACAGTTGTTTGCAATGTAAATGGTACGGAACCCTTCGCGCGCGAGTGCCACATACACTTGGCCGACCACCAAGTCCCTGAGTTTGCACTAAGTCCACGTGGTAGAGTAGGGTTCAAACCAACCAAGGTTTACGGTCCAATTTACATCTATCATTTTCATTAAAAATGTATGAATAAGAAACTAGTTAAACTTAACAATGATATAATACTCTTCAATGTACAAAATTTAAAAACGTCCCAGTAAACGGTGAAATGGTAAAAAATATCGAAAAGATTGTCCCATGGTAACAATATGGTATGACATTGCCGTGAATGTACGAAGATTCCATTGATGCGAAGCCAACTGCAGTGGCGCCTTGACGCTGATGCTGTAAAAAAATAAAGGAAGGTGTTTTAGAAAATTCATCAGCAGAGCATTATGATTCAAGTAATTAGTCTGTTCTGTATTTTTAGTTTTATGAATGTAATCTTTATGTTATTGGGTCGATTAAAATATTTTTTACATTGTCGAAATTAGACCGAAGTGTGAATCTTACGACCGTAAGCCAGAGCTTCGTTTTTCACTTTAAAATGCTTTGTTTGAGTAAATGAAATTTTAGAAGCATTGTTAATATGAAATTCACTCGTATGTCTTTTTCTTTCTACCCTTAAGGTGCGTGTTAGTATCGATGTTAAATTAAATCAGTTTATTGCATGAGTCGCGATGTTGAAGTGCGATATTAAAACGCGCGACTACATCGATGCTAAAAAGTGGCAGTGTGTAAGGGGTCTTACATGTATTGTAGTCGAGTGGAGAAGGGTTGGACTTATGTCTAGCAAATGACAAAGACCAGTAAAAATACGAAAATACGACATTGTATCACTTTTATTTGCAATTAAACTGTGACAAAGATGTTCTTATTTTATCTCGCAATATCAATGATTTCTGAGAACTCATACATCAGATATGTTATACTCACTCATTGTAAAGTCTCATCATAAAGATGTTCTCTCAAATAGGTACTTGACAGTCTTAACCCAACAATTTCAAAATCAAAATCAAAAAAATATTTATTCAATTTAGGACACAATATGCCACTTATGAACGTCAAATGTACAGTGAAAAATAAAATTAAAATAATTGTGCCCTGAAGGGGCCGAATCATGTCTCCTTATCTTTTGGGCCCTACCAGCGCTTCAAGACAGAACACAGACAATTAGGCAAGTGCTGAGAAGAAACGCCGGAACAAACTCAGTCACCACTAGCTGCCGTAAAATCAAAATCATCAAAGGTAAGTACATCAGTCGGTGCAGGCTGGACAGACCACACATTCGTGTCGTTCAGATAGTCTTGAACCTTATAATAGCCTTTAGACATAAGCGTATTTTTAACGTGTTTCTTAAATTTATCAACCGGCAATTCGACAAGATTGTGTGGTATATTATTAAAGAATTTTATACAATTTCCCATGAACGAATTACTATATTAACTAATCTGAAGTTAGGAACGACAAGCTTGTGTTTATTTCTTGTGTTATATGAGTGAATGTCGCTCTTCTTCATGAAATAATCTAAATTTTTACGGACGTACATTATATTGTCAAAAATGTATTGAGAAGCCACAGTTAATATGTTGATTTTCTTAAAGACCTCTCTCAGGGAGTCACGAGGACTTAGTTTATAAATAGCACGAATGGCTCTTTTCTGCAAAATAAATATGGTATCAATGTCTGCAGCAGAACCCCACAATAGAAGACCGTAAGACATAATACTGTGGAAGTAACTAAAATACACAAGCCTCGCCGTTTCAACATCAGTCAGATACCTTATTTTTCTAACTGCAAAGGCAGCCGAGCTTAGCCTCCTAGCTAGGGCTTCAATATGAGGTCCCCACTGTAATTTTGAGTCAAGTGTAATGCCCAGAAATACAGTGGAGTATATTAAAACTAGATTATTACCATTTAGTACAATATTTGGTGTAAGTTGCTTTACATTAGGCAAAGTGAATTTTACACATTTAGTTTTACTAGCATTCAGCAACAAGTTATTGGTGGTGAACCAATTCAATACTTTGGAGAGAGTATTGTTTACTTCGTCAAAATTTTCTTCATGTCTTTTCATTTTAAAAATCAAAGAAGTATCATCAGCATACAGAACTATCTCACAAAGATTTGTGGAATAAAATGGCAGGTCGTTTACATATATCAGGAAAAGTAAAGGCCCCAATATTGAGCCCTGGGGGACCCCCATTTGAAGAGGGGCTCCGGAAGAGTAGGTACCATTTATGTTAACTGATTGTATTCTACCTGATAAGTACGAACTTAACAACTTAGATGAGTTTTCCGAGACACCATAGTGTTCTAACTTAATGAGCAGTGTCTGATGGTCTACACAATCAAACGCCTTTGATAAATCACAGAATATATTTCGTAACAAACACAAAACACTTACAAAGACAATTCAGTTTCAACAGGGTGTTTACTCAATTTAAAAGTGGTTGTCATAAAATACGACAAGGAACAATTACGACTAAGATAATTGTTAATTAGAGGTTGACAGAGGATCAGCAATTAGCCCATCTGATAATTACAGTATCATTGCAGTTAGCTATTTGTAGCTGAAATGAATTAAAATTCTTTTAACCCAATTATTAAGGCTATTAACGGCTCGTAAGCCAAGAGATTAGGCGAAGCAATCTATTAGGTGGTGTAAAACTACTGAATGCATTGCCAAAGCGGACTTTATCCCGGTTATTACGGAAATATTAGGCCTCGAAAACATAAGGTCCTATGGACAAAATAGTAACAAAAATTGTTTGTTAATAATATTTAGTACTTTATATATATATATATATATATATATATATATATATATATATATATATATATATATATATATATATATTAATTTAAGTATAATTATAAATACGTTAATATGTTGTTCAGTTTCAGGTACAGAGAAAAGTATAGTATTATTACTAATTTGGATTTGAAAAAAGACATTAAAGTGATATTGTAAGCTACTTGATAAAACTACATGTCCTTTCTTGTAAGTCAGGTGTTCTTTATAAAGGACAGTAGTATAATACCTGGGTTTTAGCAATAAATCCCCATTATGTTGCCAAAGAATTGGCTGAAACCTTTTGAATTATAACAAAGAAAAGGTCAGTACAAAATGGTGCTCTTTGTTAAAGGAACATTACTAAAATTAAACGAAAATAGAATGTAATTAAACTTAAAGATAAAAAAGCGAAACATTTCACGAGCTTTATCATACATTTTTTTTTAACATAGTTACTGCTCAAAACTGTTCATTAAGATTATTGACCTACGATGAACGCAAACAGATGATCGTACCCACAAATTCAATCGAAATGCCACTCATCATCATTTTCAGCCAAAGGACGACTGTCCATTGCAACTTGAGTTAATTGATTCTCAGAGCTATGTCCGCAAAGAATGAAGAAAAAGCCACTGGTACTTTATAATTTTTGAGGTTTCTACTTGTACTGCCAACTTCCTTCAAAGTGCCGAAGCATTAGCCTACTTCTATTTACTTAATCAACAAGAAATTGTTCCCATTCCTAAATTACGCAACTATGATTAGTGATTCTCATGATTGATATCTCAGATAATATCTACCCAGAATTATAACATTCTTCGATTTTAAGTACTAGTTAAATCTACGTTTCTGGAGTCAGTACAGCTAATTTTAAATTTTCTGTGAACTACATAAGTAGTTGATTCATATGATGTGCAAAAGACTTGGGTATCAATCTACACTTTCGTGTTACTGCTCTCAACATATTGCCAAATCGATGAACAGCTTAAGACCTTGTTTTATGTATTCGTCTTAGATTATGTTTTTTGTTTCGCTTACTTACCGCCTAATTCGTGTACAACTTCATAAATTAGATTTCTGGTATAATTTACTACATGTCTTTCTTTATACAGACTGTATACCAATAATAAAGGTTTTCTATACTATCTATGATTAAAATTATTTGAGTGGTATTTGCCTGTTAAAACAATTACTGCCATTACCATTCTCAGCGAAATCATCTTTTACTTCAATAAAAATGTTTTGCAAAATAACAGGTGAGGTGAGGTTAAATATCATATTTTTTATTTTTTTAAGCGGTTAAAAAGATACATATTCCTACTAGATTTCAACATTGTGACGCTTATAGTTATAGAATAAAGTGGCTGTGACATACGGACGGACAGACAGACTTGACGAAACTATAAGGGTTCCGTTTTTTTTCCATTTGGCTACGGAACCCTAAAAAGTGGCCTTTTAAAATAAATCAATCTTTTAAGGCAAAACATGCTCCAAGCTAGCGATTTATAACGTTATGCTTCGTTGGTAGTTATCACCGCAATGCATTTTAGCTCAATTAATGTCATAAGTCATTGGGGGCTTGTAAAATTAGCCCAGACATAAATTGTGCGCGTTGTAGAGAGATTACAGCCGATATAAGTGCATAATGTATTTACCTGTTCATTGCGTTATGAACAAGTTGGATGAAAATTTGAGCTCTACTTAGTAACGTATTCACATGTTAATGGTTGTTGCGTGTGAAGCCTGTCAAGGTTAAAAAAAACACCATACTTTTTGCTTTATAACCGACTTCAAAAAAGGAGGAGGTTATCAATTCGACTGTTTGTTTTTTTGCATCTACCTATATTTTGTATCTATATTTTTTACCTCATATCTCAGTCATTTGTTGACCGACTCGAAAAAAAATTTTGCCTGCTTAGACGGTATATCTTTTCGTTGGTCCCATTTTTGCCAATTCGGGATCTGATGATGGGATCTTGGTGTAATAGAGGGAACCCTCAAACTTTAAAGGCACATATAGTGTTTTTTTACTAGAATCTTAATGTTGACGCGTTGTTACGTCTGATAATCAACATTTTGTGGAACTAAGCTGATTGTAGTGAAACTCCTTAACGATTAGGAGTTCAGTAATTGTAATGACATAATTCGTAGCTTTTTAAAGAACAGAGTCACAAGATGCGCCCCCCCCCCTCTCCCGCAGTCACTAAAAGTTAAGAAATAAAATAATAAAAAAAGTTAAAACCGACTTCAAAACCAAAATGCACTAAAAGTCTTAAATAAACTCTTGACCCTTGAAAGGAAAGGAAGACATTTCAGGCAAATAATTTATTTTTGGAGTCGGTGCCACCACTTTGACCATCTCAAGCATCGACTATCAGAGCACCGACTCCAAAAAGAATTTTTTGCCTAAAATGGCTTCCTTTCCTTTCAAGGGTCAAGAGTTTATTAATTCTCATTCCAAAAACTTTCTAGCAAGCTTAAAACCGTACTAAGGTATTAATCGACCATTTGAAAAATCATTGCATAATAATGACAGCATTAAATATTGGAGGTACACTTTTTAATAGGTTAGGTAACCTTAGTCTTGGTTCAAAACTAGTGCTATGTTTTTGTAGTAAGATGACAAGATTTAATAGGAAAACTTATTTGCGGTTTCATGACAGTGTTATAACAATTGAGCTAAAAGTTTGAGCATATCATAACCAATCATTCAAAATCTAATGCCAGAGTACTTCAGACGTCTGAGCAAATCATCACAAATAACTAGCCATAATCTACTGCCATTGTTATAACTATGACATAATTTTAACAAGATTCGGATCGAGATTACTAGTCAACGATAGCAATTATCGTGAATCAAACCTTTAGAATCATGACAAAAAACAAAAATAAAATAAAAATATACAGGATGTTGTTTAGGTCAGTGACATCCAACTCAGAGATGGTTTTAAGAATAAGCATAGCTCATATTACTTTAAAATATATGCAAGTTTTATAAAAGAAATCCTCATGACATTATTCTAAAAAAATGGGGAAACTCGCAACCTCGCGCGTAGTTCGCGCGTATCTACGAAATACTCGTACTACGCCGTAGCTAGTAAGATATGAAGAGGCGTCCTGGGGCCCTATTTTTGATTCACTCGCGTAGAGATTACGAATGATTTTCCTTCGTCATCCCAAAATTGGTATTTTTGAATCATTCGGTCGAACGAAATTCCCAAACGAGTGCCTCCGACCACTCGTTTGGGAAGGCGAGTGATAGTCTAAACGTCAAAACGACTTGTTTTTGTGTTAACTTTTGAGACTTGCTTATTTGCTTTAAATTTTAATTATTAATTATAAAGTTCAATAAAACTGAATGTACATGGATAATTTGCTTTAGCAAAGGCTTTAAAAGTAAGGGAAATGACAAAACAGTTGAAGATTTTGTACAAAGTGCTGTTCAAAGAGACATCGAAACAACCCGTTTAACTGGTCAGTTTTCAGCTCAAATCTAATTATTTCGAGATTAATAGCTCACCAAAGTGTTTATCCTGATTCCAAGATCTATCATGGTCTCGAGTAGACCGCTATGCCCGAATATCCATTGCAATTAAGGTAAGTTTTAGTCATGATTATCTGATTGAACGAATATCTTGATTACATAGAATTTAAAGGCAGTTCGACTGTTTGCACATAAAGCTTAGCAATAATACTTCCAGGTTATTCCAGCCACTTATTGTTTGTTGCTGGATCCTAAGTGTCCTTGGAACCATAGAAATGCAAGAATTGCTCGGGGCACAGTCACAGATTCTAAATGAATTACTGAAAGCCTTGAATTACCCTACAGTACTCAGATAGTGTGTTTAAATCCCTAAAAACCTTCCTGAAATGATGGCAGTAGCTTGCAGTAAGTATCATGACATAAATTGAATTAAAATTTTCATTACCTCAATGTATTTACAGTTAACTTTAATCTTAGATAACCCGTAGATAATTTCAAGTCAAGGGTATTTTTATTAAAAAAAGCATTGTAAAGTGTTTGTATAAAAAGGATTATGATGCCAATAATTTGTGAACACAAAAATATTAAACGGTTGAAAAGACATCTAAAAACTTAGTGGCTGATTGTTTTTCCGGAGCATTGGTTGGGTTTATGTTGGTTTGGGATGTGTTATGTGCTTCTAGTGATATTTCATGCAATAAAAGATGAATCTGATAGCAAGATAACTCTTTATTGCACATCACAAAGGTCAGTTCAAATATGGTTACAGTAAATGTACAAAATGAATGTTTTAATTACTTAAATAAATTGTTTTGCTTACAAATGTTTGTTTCACTTTATTATCACAACTTGAAAATAAATGTGTACAGACTTAAATTGACATAAAAAAGTTATTACTCAGATGTACAGTCCATGTATGGTATTCATTAACAGTTATTGAAAAGCTTGTCCGATAAAAAAACGGCAAATTTAAATTATCACATCA
Source organism: Pyrausta purpuralis (assembly GCA_963924145.1). NCBI lineage: Eukaryota > Metazoa > Arthropoda > Insecta > Lepidoptera > Crambidae > Pyrausta > Pyrausta purpuralis. The sequence goes on from OZ001645.1 coordinate 7,669,389, forward strand.
ATAAATAATAACCAAAGCTATATCTCTATAGTAAAATATTTTATTACCTAAAGTAAAAAAGGAAATATTTAAAGCAAAAACTTATTAATTGCACTGAAAGTATAAAATAGATAAAGGTCACACACATCACATCAAAAATATAGAATAACTCGTTTAATAATGTTGACTGCAAATGATTTTGGATGATTGCTGGTGGTCACTAGACTCTAGAGTACTTAACTTTCTCTCCATATTAGAAAAAAAGACTAAATATAACCACCACTTTGTTATATTATCTTTGTTATCGTACCTTGTTTGATTAGGGTTCTTATGATTGTCTTGTTGCTATACCTGAAAAAGATTATACACAGATTAAAGGAAATCATACAAAATTAATAGTACAAGTAATTCTTAATAATCACAGTAGCCAGTCCAGATTATCACATTTAACATTAGTTTACCACTGAACCGTAGTAGACTATTATTTGTTCACCTAAATAGGAGAAGAAGAAGAATAATGCATGATAAATACCTTAAGTCAAAACGCCTCTTAATGTTTAATTAATAAATTGGATTCGCTTTATTTTGTTGTTGATTGTGAAACAACAAATCCTTGCCGTCTGTGAATTTTATTAATTACAAACAACAAAAAATAAAACGAAGACGTACAACATTAAAAAAAAATATCTACCTTTTCAAAAACGAAACGTTTATTTAGGAAACGAAACGTTTATTAACGAAAGTTTATTTAAGCACTTTAATACACGTTGCAGATACACTTTGGTCGTAACACAATAAGATAAACAAAAGATTAAAGGGATAACATTGGTCTTTAGGTTTAGGTTTAAAGAATTTATTCTCAAAAAAGATTACAAAATCCACTTACATGAGAAATTATAAATACTAAGCTTATTCTAGGTTACCAATAGTATACGTTTCACGTATAATATTTTACATTATCATGGTATGATTTAAAAGTGATCTATAATGTAACCCTGCAACTATCGCCCGATTTCCGTACTTCCAGTGATGTCGAAAATCCTCGAAAAACTTCTACATAACCGTCTGTCAACCTACTTAGATTCATTTAATTTTTTATCTCCACGTCAGTATGGCTTTCGGCCTAAATGTAACACCACTGCGGCAATAGTGGATCTAACAAGTAAAATCAAAGAAAATTTAGATAAAAAAAATATTGCTCTAGGAGTTTACATCGATCTTAAAAAAGCCTTCGACACAGTTAGTCACAATCTACTTTTAAAAAAGTTACAAATCATTGGTGTCGAAGGGGTCGCCCTGAAAATGTTTAGGTCATACCTTACAAATAGATCACAGGTCGTAAAAATAGAAAACTATCAAAGTAAAAGCCAACATGTCACCTTTGGCGTCCCTCAAGGATCCATATTGGGGCCACTTCTTTTTCTAATCTACATAAACAACATAGCAAATTTGGGGCTTCATGGTCATGTAACTCTTTACGCGGACGATACATGCCTGTTCTATTTTGGTACAAATATAGATGACTTAATTTCAAAGGTCCAACAGGATCTTAACATATTATTCGAGTGGTTTAAGTATAATCTGTTGACAATCAACATCTCAAAAACATGCTATGTGGTCTTCAAATCGAAAAATAGAGTAATTCTGTCTCATGCTCCTCTTAAAATTGATAACATCCCACTTGCACAAAAAACATGTGAAAAATACCTAGGTTTGAGAATGGACAATTGCTTAACATGGAATAAACAGATAGAATATATAAAAAACAAATTATCATCACTAACTGGGTCACTCCGCAGTATAAATAAATGTATTCCGAGAAAACAACGTTTCGATATATATAATTCTCTTGTTAAATCACACTTATTATATTTGATAGAAATTTGGGGCACCGCAAACAAAACAAAATTAAAAGAGTTACAACGAGCTCAAAATAAAGTAATAAAAGCACTGTTCTCATACCCATACCTTACACCAACTACAAACATTTTCAAGGAGACAAAATTAATGAACATCCGACAACTTTACATTTATACCACTTGTATTTTGATAAGAAAGATCATCGGTAAAACAATCCAAACAAATGTGTCCTTCATAAAAAAATCACAAATTTCTAAACGTAGTCTTCGGCGACCAAGTCTAATCGTATTGCCTAAAACACGTACTAAAGTAGGGAAAAAGAGTATCACCTTTGAAGGAGCCAAATTTTACAACAGCATTCCATCACATATTAAAAAAATAGATAACACCAAAAGTTTCAAGTCGCACCTATTTAATTACATTATAGATCACTTTTAAATCATACCATGATAATGTAAAATATTATACATGAAAAGTATACTATTGGTAACCTAGAATAAGCTTAGCTTGGGAGTAAGAAAAATAGAGCTATCGCGTGTCGCATGTCCGCAAATAATTAATTGAAACATCGAACTAAACAATTAAAAATAATTATAGTTTAAAAAAACACGCTTTTATAGCTAACCGAACTAAAAAGTAGAAAATATTTTTTTAATTACAAAGAGTTAATATTACTGTAGTAAAAGATCGAACAATCACATATAACTAATAACTCCAATATAAAATTACAGTAAAATTTAAATTATTAGGAGAATAATTCAATTCAGAGTAAAAAGCGTGTGGTGCTTGATATATTAAATGTTACAATTATTCTACATGCAACTATCTATGTGCGGAGAGTTATGAAAAAAACATAGTAAAAAATTATGAAAATATAGTAAAATGCACCCCACGCTTTTTACTCTGAATTGAATTATTCTCCTAATAACTTAAATTTTATTATAATTTTATTTTGGAGTAATTAGTTATGATTGATTGTTCGATCTTCTACTACGGTAATATTAACTCTTTGTAATTAAAAATTATTGTCTACTTTTTAGTTCGGTTAGCTATAAAAGCGTGGTTTTTTAGTTTTTTTAAACTATATTTTTTATCTGATGGCACCTACATTGTATCTATACCTACACAGTAATTTAGAAGGTACACGTTCTATAAAACATCAAGTGACTGTATCAAGATTGGGTGAGTAAAGGAAACCTGCAATAAATAAAAAAGATGAATAAGTTTTAAATCCTAAGACCCGTAATAAAATCGCCTGATGACTCACATAAGATAAGGCCAGAGGTGGAATTGTGTAAAGCAATCGTATTCATTTGACAGTTCATAACGTACGGTATGTCCTGTCAAACGCTTTGTTCTTTGCCGTTTGACGGATCATACCGTACGTTTTGAACTGTCAAATGAATACGATTGCTTTACACAATTCCACCCCAAAACACCAATAAACAGACCTTTGTTAAAAAAAATATCGTCCTTTTTACAACGAACGTAAAAAATGAGTGGTTTAGTGTAATCTTGGAAGCATATTTCGCTGCATACAAGCCCTAAGAAAGCCGCGCAGGGAGATAACATAATTTACGACTAGCAGTATCGCGATAAATTCTCCTCGCCACTATTAAGTTTGCCGTCCACACTTTTCAACGAATGGAAATCCTGTAAAATTAATACCGCTCGCGCAAATGTTTACCGAACTATGTTTCGATAGGACGCGGCCACCGTTATCTTTGGATTTTAATTAGCTACGTCATTTTCGTTTTTCTTGTTATTTTTAATTGAGAATTTTTATGTTACATTTTATATTCTTATCAAAGTATTCTGCTCTAGTGCTGATACAGCATAGCGCAACGTGTTATCAATTTCAGAATGCAGTATTTACTGCAGGTATTTATTCGAGATTCAAATTATTTATAAAGACACAGCACTGTTCATAAATTTGTAAACATAATATATATAATTATGCGCCAGACAACACACCAGTTGTCATAGTTTCAAAGTAAGGTACTCTCTTCCTTGTGTTTCGATGTATCAGAAAACGATTATGACGGTGGCGCGACTTAGGTGCAAATGTTCGTGCTCATCACACAAACATTTGCCCCTTGCGGGATTCAAACCCGCGACTGCTAGCAGAGAAGTCAGGAGTTCTAATGGTATGAGTAGGTACATTATCTGGAGCCACTGTAGTGGCCCGCCAAAGCCGAGTCAAGCGAAGCGCAATGGCTTTCTCGAAGTGCATTGTCGGTTTTTTGAACAATTGTAACTTCGGTTCGAATTATACCATAGAAGTTTAACTACAATTAATTAGTGTGCCAAAATGAAAATGCTTATTGTAAAAATTACTACACATACCTTACTTACATGGCTGGTGGAATAACTAAGGTAACTAGCGTACTAACAAAATGCGCGTAAATTACGCGCTGAAAATCTCCAAAAGCCAACACGAATCATAAACAGACCGCAGTCTTAAACAGAATCAACCCTAACTCAATGGAATAAGTATTAAAATCGAACACACTGCTTTGGCCTCTGTTTAACCTTAAATAGCATGCCCCTGGGCAGTGGCTATCGGCTTCTGATGAGTTTACAGTACAAATAAAAAACACATGACCCGCTCTTCACTTTATTGCTTGGCTTCTACTTTGTACTAAAAAGTTGTTTGTGAAGAGGAGTATTAAAAATATCGAGCCATTACCTAAATAGATTTGTGTAAATCTAGTAAAGGCGCAAGATCAACTGAAACTATTACTTCAATCTAAGCTACCACTATAGCTTTTGTTGATACTATTGATAAATTGTAAATCATCATTCATCATTATCAGCCAAAGGACGTCCACTGCTGAACATAGGCCTCCCAGACGGCTTTCTACAGCAACTGATCATGAGCGGTCTGCATCCAGTGTAATCCCGCGATCTTAACAAGATCGTCCGTCCATCTTGTCAGTAAACGTCCCAAGCTACGCTTTTGGTCGAAAGGTCTCCAATCCAAAACTTTTCTGCCCCAATACATTGTAAATACGTGTTGTAATCAACATGTCTTCGAAAGCACGTGTGCGCCGTTAGACTTGCTTGGTGAAACTAAATGGAATTATGTATGTGCAGGGATGAAGGGTTCTAGGAAGGATTCGCGGTAAATGTGGAATTATGTGCAAGGTAGGAAGCTAAGGAGAAGGTTTCTCAGTAAGCAGCAAGTTAACTGAATGAATTTTCTGCCAACTAAACCTCATTCAGCGTATATTTCAATTTAATCTACGACCTATTTTCTTGCTAGGGTATCGTACACATTTTGTAAACGTACCTAATAACCTTCAAAAGCAACGATGTTGAGCGTATGCACGTCAAAGGCTCACTAACTTGATTTATAAGACATTGAGGTAGCCATATCTAGCAAATGTTGTTAGGCAGATATACTTGCTCTTACCCCTGTGGCTAAAGTCTGAGGCACAAGAAATGTCAATGTTTCGCGTAGATGATTAAATTTTTCTGATTTTCTGCTGCGTCTAATAACCTTTTTACATTATTAATAAATTGTTAAAAATATTTGTATATATACTTATTAAGGCCTTATTCAAAAACTCTTTTCAATCAATAAATACAAGATAACATTAATTTTGTCTCGAGCACCTCCTGGTTGTTCTACAGGGAAACTATTTCAAGACTTCCGTATCTGTCTACATTCTAAAGCTCGCGTCACGGATACAGGCTTGTCATGTTATGTTCGTATCTTCACAAGTGCACCTCGTGTATTGTGGATTAAAATCACAACTCGGTTAAGCCGTTTATTGTTTATGAGTATGTGTTATTACAGGATTAACGGCACTCCGTCGTAAAGTGCCAAAAAGGGAGGGCTTACAGTACTCGAGATAATTTATTCAAAGAGCTTTATGTTGTACTATTTAGGAAGATTTCATTGAATTATATCAAAGTTCACTTTAAATAATTGTAGGTTTCCCTATCGCACTCCTTATTAACGTATTACTCTTAGTTATAATTATATATATATTAGGCTAGATAGTCAAAGCTTATATTTATTATAATACCTACAAAATAGGTATTATGATGGTGAGAGTAGGCAGTTTGCCAAAAATAGATAGTAGATCGAACTTTGCCTGATACATGGTTACTCAGAAAGCAATCAAAGTTACACAATACGAGTATTTCCTTATTTTGTAGCAAATACTTGTTGTGTTAATCCGAATGCGAAGGGTAATATGTGCTCTGTAATGTTTTTCGAGAGTAATTTATACTATGCACCTAGCAGTTTGTACGATGATCTTTTGTTGAAACAATTGATAGTTAAAAATTATAAATAACCCTCGACAAATGTATTACCGTTACCATTAATCCATAGGACATATGTAAGGTAGTCAGATTTCCTCATCAATTATTAAAGAGCTGGTTATCTTCAAACAGTATATAATTGGTCATCATCATCATCATCATCCTATCAATATCATTGAAGTAACACCGTACAATATTTTGAACTGTTCGGACAACTCGTAACTAGAAAAAGAGCTGATGAACTTCGAACGGATAAACAGATATTCATGAAACACGACTAACAACACGCAGGATAAAATAACTACAAAAAAGAAAAAACTAAATTAACTACGATACCACAGACAGATAAGCATCATTATGCGTCGGGGGTAAGCTTTTCTATTTTGCGGAAAATGTGATTAAAATCTTGAAAGTAATGTTAGCCTGTTTCGTCCAACTGCTAGGCAAAAGCCCTTACCTCAACTATAAGGTAGTTCGAGCCATACTCCACCACGCGGGCTCAGTGCGGATTGGTGGAGAGGTGTTTGCAAGGCAAGCGACTAATGCTGCTGTCAGATGTTATCAAGGCGTCTATAAGGCCCTCTTAACGACTAATATCAACCGATATTAGCCTGGACCAACGGCTTGACTTGCCTTCCGAAGTACGGAGATGCTCGTGATGTATAAGCAATAGAAAAGTTCTATTCTAGAACGACGTGTACAATATACATTCGCCCTAATTGAGCAAAGAGGTCTCTAGAAGTGTTAACGCTAATTTATTGGGGTTGTTTGCAGCGTGCATCTGACGTGGAGTTGGTGCTTCGAACCTCGCTCGAGGACTGATGTAGTATTGTTCCCATGTTTATAATTGTTCCCATGTATTATGTAGTTAGAAAACTGAAGGCTTACATTCTAAACTCTAAAGTTACAAGGTGTAATTAGGACAAGGTTTTATATCAGACTTGCCTAAGATGAGTTCGACTCGCGTTGTGTTTGCCCGAGTCAGGATACAGTATAATGTACCATTGCTCCTTTGCCTTGTTTTTTTAAATACTTCTAATTTGTACCATCGCTTTCGATTATGCGACACTGGTAAATTGTAGATATTGTCAAATCTCGCTATATTTATACGATTAAGATTTTAAATTAAACTAGAATCTTGATGACGGATATGATTGCTGCTATCACCCAAGGGATCTATCAATTATTATTAAATATTCATACATGTAAGGATGAGGACCCCTAAAACGATTTACCGAGTGGCTGTGTTACTCGTTCCAAATAGTAAAGGGTTTAATTTTAACTAATAATGCCGTGATATAAAAATTAAGCTTCAAAGTTCAAAGTTGTGTATGAAATTATCCTCGCTCTTTTCTCATGAAATCTATCGTTCTCGATATTAGCCAGGAAACGGGGAAAGTCATAACATTTGTTTAAAGACGGGATTAGTTTAGTTGGACGATGTTTTTAAAGTAGTTTCTGGTTAACAAGCCAGGCCTCCGGGTGGGCAGTGATTACATCTATTTTGGTATTAATTTAAGCAAAGTATACCCTAATACAATCTATGAAATACAGCGTGGGTCAGATTCTAGGGACTTTCGATGCGATAAAATTATAAACGTTTGTTTGTAAGATTAAAAGATAACAAAACTTTTGCTACCCTAACACCTACACGAACTGCCTATTATCCTCTCATTTTATTTTAAAATGGTAATATATTGGAGCTAAGTTGCATAATGTTATTGTAAACGTCAAAAAGCTGCCAAGGTTGATACGATAAATCAATTTGGATTGCTGTTATGGGGACCGCGCGACGACATAGCGTCACAAACTATTGGGCGACAATGAAATGACAAATGACTGACTGTCATTCATATAAGTACCTAATTAAAAACCAAAGTTATTTCCATAAATATTGTATTATACTTTATTCTATTCAATTACTTTTATCTATAGTGTTGATTTTTACTTATTATTAAAACAATGCATGGATATGTGGTACAGACGTCTTCTTACGTTGGTTTTTATTGGTCACGGCGAGCGCCGTCATCAATTCGGGCTCCCCCACTATCACCTTCACACTCAACGAATATATAGTTATATTTATGTTGTGCCAAGAGTAGTGAGAATTAGAGAAAAATATTAGAGGTACAAGTTCAAAAGTTTAATGAATGAACAAAGGAATAACTTGCTGATAAATGCTTTGTTCATAGTGTTAGCGAGCACAAAATCGAGAAGCATGGAACGGTAAGTGTCAATCTGTCACCGACAATCGCGCCAATTCCGCGCGCAAAATGTTGTGTTGCTCTTTCAGTAATAAATAATTATAATCATATCAAAGTGAGTTTTAGTGTTAATGATGGTGTGCAACCGCTTTCAAAATTAAATAAACGGGATAAACCAGGTCTAGCACAACAGTCGACCTCTATGCACTATCAACTTACTCGTGAACATAATCTGTACAGCTTAATTTCAGCTCGCTATTAGCCTGAGAGCTGGGAGACTGCACTATATAGGATGAGAGTCTGCAATTTTGTAACTAAGTGAAGCGAAATTGCTGCCAGTTTCAGTACCTTTCGCTTACTGCCAGTGTGTTTCAATCAATTTGCAAAAAAACTGTCATATGGAGTGCTCTTTAAAATTCTCTGGTTAAGAATTAAATCAGCCTGTGTATTATAAATAAAAATAAATAATAAATATTTGACACCAATCACATATATTGCTCTGATCCTAAAGAAAGTAGCTAATGCACTTGTGTTATGGAAATCAGACACAACGGTGGTACCACAACACCCAGACCCAAGACAATATAGAAATTTTTGATTTCAATATTAACCCGACCGGGAATCGAACACGGGACCTCAGAGCGGCGATGCCTTGAAACCCAGCGTGCTTAGCCACTAAACCACGGAGGTGTTTTTGATGTCTTTGTAATTTTAGGAATTTGTATATTGAACACTTTTTATAAATGAAAAATATATTGTTAATACGAATATCACTGACATCGATACTTTCTGAAGAGAGATAAGAACATTGAACTACTATTGCTAGCGTATGTAACTGACACCACGAACAAATCTCGTGCGCCTGACGAATTGACGCCACTTGTCATCAACTTATGCAAAAGGTTTCCCATCATTCATCATCATCATTATCAGCCAAAGGACGTCCACTGCTGAACATAGGCCTCCCCCACGGATTTCCACAGCGACCGATCACTAGCAGTCTGCATCCAGTTTGATCCTGCGATCTTTATAAGGTCGTCTGTCCATCTTGTTGGTGGACGTCCCACGCTGCGTCTCTGGTCGAAGGGTCTCCAATCTAGAACTTTCCTGCCCCAACGGCCATCAGTTCTTCGCGCTATGTGCCCTGCCCATTGCCACTTGAGCTTACTGATTCTCAAGGCTATGTCCGTTACCTTAGTTCTTCTACGTATCTCCTCATTTCTGATTCGATCCCGTAGAGAAACACCCAGCATAGCCCTTTCCATCGCTCGTTGTGTGATTTTGAGCTTCATTATAAGGCCCATAGTAAGAGACCATGTTTCGGATCCGTATGTCATCACTGGTAACACACACTGGTTGAAGACTTTCGTCTTCAGACACTGAGGTAGATGAGATGAGAAGACACTCTTGCGCATTTTCCCGAACGCTGCCCAGCCGAGTTGGATTCGTCGATTGACCTCTTTCTCGAAGTTGGACCTACCCAATTGGATCACTTGTCCCAGGTAGACGTACTCGTCGACAACTTCGAGAGTTGAGTTCCCAACGGATACTGGAGTGGGTACGACAATGGAGTTTGACATAATTTTCGTCTTTTCCATGTTCATTTTAAGACCCACTTGTTGGGATACTCGGTCAAGGTCTTCGAGCATAGTGCCAAGATCGTCCAGCGTCTTTGCCACAACAACTATATCATCGGCAAATCGGAGGTGTGTGATGTATTCGCCATTAACATTGAAGCCGATTCCTTCCCATTCCAGAAGTTTGAAGGCGTCTTCCAATGCCGCTGTGAACAGTTTCGGAGATATGACATCTCCCTGTCTCACACCTCTCCGCAATGGAATCGCCTTCGTGTTCTGCTCCTGTACTCGGACCGACATGGTGGCGTTATTGTAAAGGCACCTTAACGTTTTGTCTCCTTTTTTGAAGAACAACACCACCACACTCCTGTTCCATGCCTCAGGCGTGATGCCCTCTAGCAGCACGGAATTAAAAAGTCTCTGAAGGACTTTAAGTACCGGTGTTCCACCCGCCTTCAGAAGCTCTGCTGTGATTCCGTCCTCGCCAGGTGCCTTGTTTCGGTTTCCTAAAGGTTTCCCCCGCAATTTTAAAAGTTAAGCGGTCCCAGCAAACATTGATTCGCCTCGGTCCCGTCCCACCCCAGCCCCTGTGAAACAGGTAATTTGATGGTATATGATTGGATTTTAAATGATTTCTACGTTAACCCGGGAATCGAACCTAGGACCTCAGAGCGGCAACGCTTTGAAACCAGTCTGTTTAGCCACAACACCACGCAGCCGTCTAGATAGAAGTATATTGTGAAATGTAGATAACATTTTGATACATTTTATGAGCCTATGTTCATGTAAAAGTTACTCGGGAATATTATTTTTTTACCTATCATGAATATTTTTTCTTTCTGGCGCTGGAATTACCAAAATATTGTGTCCACTTAATCTGGACCATATCCCAATTTCTCATCATATAATAGTCCGTGGGAGAAGCAGTTTCACTCTCAATTTACTTTATAGAGACAATTTTGAAAAATAAAACATCATTGACAATAAAATGTGTCTTCCGTGTCCTAGTCAAAATATGAAATAAGCAAATTCACTAAGAGATATCACTAACAATTTTGGAGAAATCATCCCCAAAATAAGTTTCTACCCTTTTCTACTCGTTAAAAGAATAATTTTAATAGAGTACCAAACAGGACCTTTGTCAATTCTGTTAAATAATGTTTATGCAAAATTTGAAGTAGATAGGATCACGTTGTCTCGTAAAAACTTTGCTGCCCTTTCTTATCGGATCTCTACGACGCTACATACAAAGAACACACCCTCCAAGATTCAAGTCTCTACGATCGGCGGTTTAGACTGTGCGTTGATTAGTCAGTCAGTCAGTCGTTCAGGACCATACATTATATAGGTGTGTATAGATAACAACACACTAGATAAGTTAACCTTTAATCGCTAAATGTTGATATCTTGGTCATATCTTCTTCATTTTGCCAATTACTCGTAGAAAAGTTATACTTAAATGTATCTGTGTTCAAGTATTTTGGTGTTCTTATTTGCACATTCCAGTAAACAGAAATAGGTTTCAAACTGTCCTTATTGCTTGTTCCAGAAACTGTCATTCCGCTTATGTCACAGATTAAATAAGTTCCTCGCCGGAACTTAACGATGCGGTTATTGCAACATTGTTCTCTGTTTTAGTGCACATTGCAATTTGATTTGACTAGTTTTAAGCTTTTTACGAGCTGGTATTAAACTTTCAATTGCTTTAAAAAAATCATTCTAAGTCCATCCATGACACATTTAAAATATTAAGAATGTTTAAATACTTACAGTGTCATATTTTATATTCATAAATATGAAATAAGAAACAAAAAACTTGCGCACGGGTGGGACTCAAACCAGCTACTTTTTGGTAGACCGGGCCAAACGCTCGTCCAATTGAGCAACCGTGCTGTTGGTCCGACCGTGGGAAATTTCTGGTTTCTTATTATATCTTTATGAACAGTTAAAAATACATAATTAATGGGCATTGATAAAAATATTTCGACTTAGATGTATTCTGCGAAATTTAGTTTTTCGAATATCCTTTTTTGTTTTGAACATGCCTAGAAAATCACGTTTACAGAACAATTACTAAATTGTTTTTGCAAATGTCTTGCAAACAAAATATAATTTTAATTCCTATAAGTTCTTTTCAACGCTGAACACAGAAAATGATTCCTGTGTCCTCCTAAATTACTTTTCAACGCTTTCATCATCACGAGTCTCGATTTTCCGATCTGAATTAATTATTTGATTTCAAAGCCCCGAGAATATAATGGTAAAATAACAACGTCTTACGAACACAAAAGGCATAGCAACATGACACTTGGTTCATTAGGATAATTACGTGTAATGAACGCTACATACATAGTGGGAATATAATTATCATCACTTAAGAAATTATACTGCTACTAGGTAAATCTATATAAAATATACCGTGTTGATAAACTTCCCTATTCAACTTCAAAGTGTTATTTTATGCGTCGTTATTATTTTGGTCCGTGCAATAAAATATACTGCTCATTAGTGTTGTTCGCTGTTCTGCAGTATGCCGTTTAGTAGCATACGCTTCAATGTTAATATTCACCCGTTTGATGTGAACCGCCAAAAACTAAAACCTGTTTTTTAACTGATACATTTTAGACATTTAACTGGACCAGTTTCACTTCTAAAATGACTATTTGCATAAGGGTGTTATTCATTTTTTTGTAGCGTCACCATAATGAAACAAAAATGAACAGTGTAACAAAAACGAAACCCGTAACAAAAAGATAACAAAGTGGAATCATTAGGGTCATTTTACAATAGAAAAAAAAACATTGACAAGGCCAATTAGGTACACTCGTGTGACGCACTGCATTTCGGCAAGATCGATGATTGGTTTTTAGCAAGATCAGTCATCTGTCATTCGTGCGCGCATGTGCCGCGTTGTCAAAAAAACGTGGCCATGGCAACCGTGGCATAGTTATTAGTTATAGACCCCGACGTCACACACACCAAGCGCGCGAGAAAATGGGCGTTTAAAAATCTGATTTTCTCGGGGTATTTTCAATTACTATTATTTTTAACTAAACATCGTTTTTCCATGCTGGTCTTTTTACTAGTATGAAAAAATATAAATTATTTTATAAAAATATTAAAAAAAATACATGTATATTCCCTATAGGGAATATGCTTTTTTTAAATGGGAATTTTTACCATTTGGGTACGGAACCGTACAAATAGTCATATCCATGGTCCAATCCATTGAGAATTTATTTTGTAGTATCAGGTCATACTATCATAATTTAAAATTAATGTTTATTAAATTATTTATTTTTTTATATTTAAATATAGTTATAAAAATAGTAAGTTTCCAGTATGTAATAGTCCTTACTTCCCTTTTGTTACGTCATCTTTGTAACGTAACAAATTTTTGTAACAAATGTCACAAAAATGGATACTTGAATGATTCTATAATAACCTCAAATTAAAACAATAGCCGCTGAGGCTACAACCAGAATCACTTATTATTCTAGAAAACAAATACTCTATAAATATAGTGAAACAGTTAAATATGAACTTACCGTAATAAAATCAAGGCAATAACCAAAAATAACACTTTTTTCTTGAAAATGCTGACAGACGAAACATTCATCAAATGCCGACAAGAATGGACGCAGACAAAATGGCCGAATGTCAACGCTAAGCTCCGTGATTGGTTGTTGTCAAATAAAGGTGTTAAAATACAAATCTTTTAAATTCTACTTAATTTTGTCATAACAATTATGAATAACAAATATGAAACAAAATGTGGACAGATTGTTTTATATAATCATTTTTATTATTTTATCGTTAATTAATATTTATGCTTATCCTAATATTCTAAAATTAGCAAAAATTATGTTATTTAGGACCAAATTTTAAAACTGTCCAATACAGAAAAAATACTTAAATTTTTGTTACGCTGGACTATTGTAGGACAATGATTTTTGTATGAAAAATATTTGAGTCCAATTTTATTTTTATTTTTGAAATATATTTCCTCAATATATTTATATTTTTAAGCAACTATATCATATTTTTATAACTTATATTCATACGTTGATTTGTTCCTATAAACCAACTGTGCATATATCTTAATCTATAAACCTGGGACATTTGCTCTGGAGAAAAGGTACAAAAAAATTGAATATGACTCATAAACAAAGTTATGGTAACACCAGTGGACAACGTTTTGAAAAAAAGTAAAATACAGCGCGCCGATGTATCGGTGCTAGCGAGACCGTCTGTTAGCAGGACTCAGTTGACGGACAACCGTAGCTGCGAGAAAACTGCCGTGTGAATACACCACATCTTTTGCGGGTTCCAGTAATGCAGTGAACCTGCAAACCTGGACTGCCATACAAAACGAACCTTACGCTTATTTATTATAAATCAACTGTTATCAAAAGTTTTTCTGGATTAGGGTTACAAAGCTTTCATTAACAAAAAACTGGTATTTTGCCTGCATTGATGACACCCAAGAGGAGTTACAGAGTTTTTGATAAAATCAATAAGTCTCTAACATGCTGAAGCAAAGGGGCAAAACTGAAAGTATAAAATATTTCAAAGTAATACTCATAATGTCTAAGCCGGGCCGCCCGCAAAACAGGTCACTCGTGAAAATATTTTCCCGGTGGCGCTTCTTTAGAGATGCCTGATACATAAAAAAATATCGATTCGCACCCAAAAAGTTACTATAGGTAACTGTTTCAGGTATAAGTAAAAGAGTATGTATTTATTGTTAAATTAACAAAGGAGCAGGGGAAATTGATAGAAATGATATAATGTGGAAGAGAGTGAATGTGGGGCACCTGATTCGACAAAATAATTTCTTAGAAACTGTAATAAATAGAAGAATAGAAGGAAGCGACGAAGATCAAGTATAAGCTACAAACATCAACATGGTCTAGGAATATTTTGATTAAACCTAAATAACAAAAAATCTTAAAACTGTTAAAGCTTGTTTAACTTTTAGGTAAAGTTAAATTTAAAAAAAAACTTACAAGAAGAGGAAAAATTTCAATCTTAACTTTATTTTTGAAACATCAAAACCTAAACAAAGGAACATTTTTTTAAATACAAATTGTTGAAAACTTAAAATTAATAATCTGTGAATCCACCTAAGACTCTCCTGATACATCTGCAGCGGTTCTGCATACTCAAAACAAGGGTGTCAATATCCTGTTGTGGAATACTGTCCCAAGTCCTGTTAAGGCGCAAGAAAAGCTGGTTTTCAAGGACTTTATGCGTTGAGTTTCTCGGTTTTCGTGTCATGAGGGAAGTGGTGGAACGGCACCGATGACATCAACGCATGAACAGGACCGATTCATAGTAAATGATGCACGAAGTCAACCAAACGAACGGCGATGCAATTGGTTCAAAGGTACTCAGAAAGAGTATGGTTTGCTGGTAAGCGGTCAAACTTTGAGAAGACAACTGCATGAAGTCAACCTACGTGCTCGTAGGCCACTTCGGGTAACAGCGCTAAGAAGAGGCATTCGAGAAAGAAGATCACAATGCGCTATGAAGCAAACAAAGCAAATGTTAAATGTGGTCTCAGTCGTGTCGTATCAGCTAGGACGTCAAGAGAATGGCGAAAACCAGATAGAATGGAAACACGTGGAGTGTTGTGTACAAGAGCCAAGCTCTTTTTGATGATGACGATGATAATGTATTAATAACATTTGCACTCTCTTAGAAGTAAGGTAGTAATATAGTTGGTTATAGGTATTTGGTCCGTGGTTTATTCATTAAAATAGACTGTAACGGGATGGCTACCATGTACCTTATTATTTTGGAGTTCCCGTTATTTTAGCACTGTTACAAGTGCCATGGTCACGGCGTAACTGAAGCTGTTTCGGGTAAGCTGTTTTCGGTCTACCCTCTTTCGAAGTCTTTCATTGCGATTGCTTGCGGTACCATTGTTCGCAAACTCACTATTTTATCGCACGTGTTCTCGACACTCAACACTTACAGTATCTGCACGCGGAACGACTTTTGTTAAATTTTACAGTTTTTGCATTTACAAAAACTGGATTCCAGACATAAGACAATTTAAGAGAGATTCGCAAATCTTGGTATTAGAAATTGCACTTGTAAAAAGCAACTTAGGCTGTGACAGACGAGGAATCGAACCCCGTGTCTTACGCTATCCGGGCGTATGCCTATACCACTCGGCCGCCGTCACATTAGCAAGCCTGTTGTTTTTACAAGTGCAATTTATATTACCTATAAAGTTTGTTTAGTGACAAAACACTTAAAAAACTAAAATGTAATTATAAATTTGCTTCCTTAACCGTTTGTTAAATATTTGTAAAAATATTTCCTTCGTATATTGTTGTTAAATATTTGTAAAAATATTTCCTTCGTATATTGTGAGAGCAATCTCGCAACATTGATGATGACACGCAGCCTACGCGTTAAAGTAAGCGCTTGCAAAATTCTATAGGCTTGCTAATGTGACGGTGGACGAGTGGTATAGGCATACGCTCGGATAGCTTAAGACACGGGGTTCGAGGCCTCGTCTGTCACAGCCAAAGTTGCATTTTACAAGTGCAATTTATATTATTAAGTTTGTATAGTGACAAAACACTATAAAAACAAAAATTTAATAACAATCTTGGTATGTAACGGCCTTCTGTCGGAATTATCTGAGGACAGTGCCGAAATATCGAGAACTAGAAAATATTGAGGTACATTGCAATATATTCTACGTTAGGGACCATGTCACTTTAAATCATTACAATACCTATAAATTTCACGATAAATGTCTTTAGTTTAAATGTGATCATCAATTTACTAAACAAAGTCATGCTTTATGTTAGTCGCTCAGAAAACGCTATTCTGACGATTTAATTTAGACACAAAATGTATGCAAAGCATGTGAATTTTCAGACCTTGACCTTGTATTCTGTGAAAATTATAATCATCGTAACATTATTCTCTGATTGCCTAAACTAAATGTATTCATCATCATCATCATCATCATTATCATCCAAAGGACGTCCACTGCTGAACATAGGCCTCCCTCACGGCTTTTCACAGCGACCGATCACTAGCGGTCTGCATCCAGTTTGATCCTGCGATCTTTTTAAGATCGTCTGTCCATCTTGTTGGTGGACGTCCTACGCTGCGTCTTTGGTCGAAGGGTCTCCCATCTAGAACTTTCCTGCCCCAACGGCCATCAGTTCTGCGCGCTATGTGCCCGGCCCGCTATTCTACTACACTATACAGTATTCATCATCACTTTAAATCTATTCAGCAAGAAAAAGTCACGTACGGAGAATTTCAGGCATGCATACGGCTTGCGTCATCGACACTAATTCAAATCTCGAACATCACTACGCTTTCGTTCGGCATTTTTGCGCCGGCATGACATATTAGTTTTCGCTATTTCCAAACAATAGGCAAAGGGAATCCAGCAAACAGCCAAGGACTTGTGTCGCCACTTCTTTATTAATGTTCAACTGTTTCTGGCGGATATTTATTGTTTAACCCGATTGCTGTTATTCGCATCCTTTCGTCCTTGTTTTTCATTTGATCTATCTTTTTATTGCGGAAGGCTTACTTTTGTATTATATCACTCTCCACCAGATGAAGGGAAAAAAGTTGTTGAGCTAGTAACGCTCCCTGAACCCGGGTTATTGTATTAGCGAGTTTGTTTATAGCTATAAAAAAAGAATTGAGGTAATTACGATTGCAAATTTTTTTGATAGGCGCTAAGATTCTAAGTCAAATATTCGTCATGTTTGTGTGGAGCCACTAGACAATTTTGAAAGATGAAGTAAAGTCCATTTTTCTTTGATAGTCGAATAATGTGAACAATATTCTTATAACTTTTATTATAATAGTGAATAAAATACATTTTCTATTTGATTTTAAAATATCTCAATTCTGAGCTATGCAGTTGGTGAGTTTTGTATTTATCTTATTTTAAAATGAATTGTTTTGGTAAAAACGAATGTCAAGATTGTTTACAATATTCGACAAGCAAAGAAAAACTGACTTTAGTCGCTTTAATGCCACCAGATGTATTTAATACTATATATATGAGTTAAATTAACGTACTTTTCAGTTTTTTATAGCAGTAAGTAAGTATGAGCACAGAAAATATAATAGTACTGTATGAGAGAGAGTAATGACTATTCGTTCTTTGTATTCAATTTATCCACTTTTACCTAATAAACATTTTAACATTGTGTCCGGTTTTCTGTTAAGAGTTTAGTACATTTTGAGTTTTTTGGAAGGATATTAAAAAAAACTTAAGCTATGTTCGGAAAATACATCTCTTAATGCTCTTGTATGCACTTATTATACCAAGCTTTTTATTATCACGCCTACCCATATCGTGTCGCCACTTAGTGCAGACTGATACATGTCAATATTGTCTCGCAGTCACGCAAGCACTTGACAAAAACTCGGAATACACATTTTTCTTAATAATCCGGGCGTCGCACGTCACAGGTCCACATGATTTATCACGGAATAAATTCGTGTTACTATACATTTCATATTGACGGCAATTCCGATACAATTTATAACCTTTATTGATAGATGGGATGAAAACACTTTTTCCATATCAACGGATGGTCGAGTTTTATTAAGCATTTTTAAGGTGTTTAGAAAAGGATTGTTACTTCAAGTATTTTTTTTTGAAACTGTAAAATCTTATTTATCTTAAAAAATAAAATTCTCGTGTCACAATGTTCGTTCCCGTACTCATCCGAAACGGCTTTACTGATTCTTACCAAATTTTATATGCGTTTTCAGTAGGTCTGAGCATCGGCTACTATCTATTTTTCATACCCCTAAGTGGTACGGGTTGCTCACCCTTAATTTTTTTTAAAATTTTTGGACGACATTTTTTGTTTTTATTTTTTTACAATGTAGCATTAAAAAAACTTACAACCCTAAATTTTAACTTTTTTATCAACAGCCCCTATTTTTATAGCCATTTTAGTAATTTGATCATGCTCATCCCGCTCGATAACTGATCAATTATAGTGTTTTTCTTAACTTTTAAAATTACGAGGCTGGGCGAGACGGGGCCTGGGCGGGACGGTGCTAGGGGCGAAGCAAAGTTCGCTGGGTCCACTAGTATTATATAAAAATAGTTTACAAAGTTCTTGGTAATTTTTTTAACAAAATTTTGAGAACATAAAGAACCTGTCAACTCCTTTCAAATAGTTACGGTAATGGTTAATAAAGATCCTATTATGTGTAATATGCTATTATGGTTATGTGTGAGCTGTCATTGTTGAACTGTGACGGCAATTGAGTCCAAGAGGGTTTTAATTACGTCTTATTGCGGGAAAAGTTGTCGGAAAAACTATCCGTAACAAAAGCAACTAATTTAAGAAGTTACACAAGGGAGTTAGGCGCGGCAGTGACATTAGGTAACTTGCAAGCAATGCGGACGCGATAAAATGAAACCAGTCACCGCTCAGTTATATTTAACCCGGGGTTGAAATGACGTGAATTACTACTTACTTACAGTGCATTTGAAAATAACTTACTGAGCCGTAATGTAGCCGTTCGTACCTGAAACAAAATCGAAACGTTAGTATTTTTATACAAAAATCGGTAACAAATGCTGGAGCTCAGTATAATAGGGCTGCGAAAACTCTTTGGATATTGTAGGTAACGATGATTCAAGCGTACATAACATTTTACTATCTCCGATCCATACGGTTTTAAGGCCCGCTTGCTTAACTTAGCAGATACGAGGTAACTGTTAACCCTAGGGTTTCAGTTTCGATCAAAATAATCAGATATTGATTCAATTGGACCCTACAGTAGGTACTTGGAAGTTAAATTGTGGACGTTCCATTGCGTAGTTAGCTTTCACAGTACTAATATATCCGTGTTTTTGTTGAGCTTTTGCTTCACTAACAATGAAAGCGATCGAGTTAGATAATACCTCTATCGTACCGACGATCGTCTGCCGGATAAACGCCGGGAAGAATGGCTAAATAGGCTTTAGTTAGGTCATATTGCTAGATTGTAACTCGTAGCTTAGTGAATCATACAAATAAAGAACATTCGTGGGGACTTACTAGACCAGCTTACTAGGTATAGTTTTTTCTAATATGTGCGGTAAAAACTTTTATTTGATAAAGCCTAAATACAAATAATAATGCGATTAATTTAATAAGTAGTATTTATTCCTAATAAATATTGTAACTACAGGTTACAGTCGTTTTTAATAATAATAGATCTATATCATTACACTTGATCTAGATACTTACATAATTAAATTACTAAACCACGACCATATTATAATTACTTATATCTGTGGTGAGATAGGAAAAAAACGATTTCGTATAGTTATGTTACTATAACTATATTACTGTGACATGTAAGGTATAAGTATTGGATCTGTGTTAAAATGTGATAATTTGAAATACCTAGGGTTAAATTACGTGCAATTATTATTGTTTTATAAATTGTAATGATAAAATTTAACATAGAGCACTTGATTGATTTGTAAAGTTATTGTCTCAATGACGGGATATCGAAATTCGGAATATATTTCTACAATCGTATAATTGATGTTTGCCTTGCTGATTGCTTTCGTGAAAAGTTGCTTTCGCTCTGATTTAATACAGATTTGAATATTGTTCGAGTTAAGCGTTATTATTGGAGTTTTTTTTTATTCAGACAGAAAATTGAAACAATTTAAATAGTAAACAAAACTAAACAGAAATAATAGAATCAGTACCAGCTATTATACAGTGCCTGTTGAACTATTGATAGTTATAAGGCATATGTTCCTACGGTAATTACTAATTAATGGAATCAGGCGGTACTATTTATTTTATCTAAGTTCTAAGTTAATTAAATAGTTCTAAGTTCTAAGTTTATTAATAAGTTCTAAGTTCTAAATTCAACTAAATAATAGATTTCTTAGATAAATCTATTATTTAGTTGAATTTTATAAAATGATTTTGCTTTATATTTCCGCGCGCGCGACGCCGGCGCCGGCAACTAACAACACGAACCGTCACCACGTTGAGTATTAGTTCAGGCAAATGCAGGATGCACCGTCCGCCCTCCCTCAATACGCATGTGTTATATGATTATTTTTATATAGATTATTGTAAAAGACCGAAATTAATAAAACTGCAATAATTTTCAATACTTATAAAGCAAACTAATCAAAACTATTTTAAGAGCATTTTTCTAATAACTAAAGACTTCAAAATAATTTGTAATTGAAATTAGTTCTGTGACTTCCGCTTTATAAACGACATCACTTTTAGAATATTGTTAAACTAATTAAATACCAGGAATTGCTTATTTTATAAAATGTATCAATTAAAATTAATAATTTAACAAAATTCTATATTAACTGTTAACGTAAAAATAATTTGTTATTGAATTAATCCATCTGGCTTAACAACGTCACTTGTTGTTTGACGGTTCGAGGCAAGTGGGAAGAGCCTTATAAATGCGGCACGACCGATCAGTAGGGCACTTTTGATCGAGGTGTCTGGGACCGGTCTCTCTCCGCAAAGTTAAGTAATTATCACTGTTATTACGAAAATTGCTAGGGTATATATATATTTATCATAACTATAGTAATGTGTATGTGTATATAGTAACTATTATATGCTATCAAACTTCGTAATGTTGTTATTTAAAGATTAAATAAATAGTCCTCAATTAAATACTTGCCTTTGGACTTATGTACCTTAACCGTTTAAATGTAACCGCTGTATATCTTTCAGTGAGTAAGTGATTTACATGATTTGAACCTTATATACTCATATTACATTATTATATACTTACAGTAAACTTAATATTATTAATTGATTTACCCTTTATCTATCCTTTCTACTATTTAATTAGTTATAAACATGATAATAATCAGCTTATAACTGATTAAATAAATAGTTCCTAATTATATACTTGCCTTTGGTTGATATACCTTAACCATATAAATATGACAGCGGTATATTTTCAGTGAGCATGTGTTTTACATGATTTAAACCTTATTTACTCACATAAAAACTATTATATACTTATGGTTAACTTTATTTTTTTCACTGATTTAACCTTAACCTATCCTTTCTTCTATACAATAGGTAATAAACATAACTATAACATCTAATACTTCAATTATTCGATTATTATAGCTTTTGAACCTATATATTGTAACTTATTTTGCTACAGCTTAATTATAATAATAAACAGCTTTATCTCAATATCTCCTGGGCTTTTTAACAACTAGCTTCTAAATCTTAACTAGCTTCATGATATTATACACCATTCAAATTTAATCTTACACATGCGGCACAGCTGATGCAATTATTAGTACCCAACACCAACGTGCAAAAATCCTCGACGCGTTTCGCCACTTCACGTGGCATCCTCAGGAGATGTTGTCGCCTCGGCGGGGCACGGCTGCTCCGTAGTATAAAGCAAAATAATTGTATAGCATTCAACTACGGTAACAACACCGAAAGTGGTCTATCGATCAACAGCACTACAAAAAACAAGGTTTGTCCGTAACGACCTACTGCTAAGCAAAATGTTATCAAGCCGGCTCAGGGTGCTCGTAGCGCAGTAGTATCAGCGCTTTGGTAGTGAAACTGAGGTCAGGCAAGTGAAACTAGGAGATATCTTAGTTTAAATGTATACAAATAGAAAAATAGTCGACAGACGTAGCTATTCCTTTGAAACGATTTAGTGTTTAATGATTTCAGTTAGAGAATTTTATTACATACAATTTTGGCAATTAATATGAAATGTCTCATATTTGAGGGTATCTTCAAGCATAGAGATGTCATTTCTACTTGGGTGCTCAAGTGAGTACTTAAACTTCGGCATGAGTTCAATCAAAGCTCTGATGAAGTTAGCTTTGTACAAAAAGTCGATGTGTTCATACGAGTCAGTCGAAATTGAATGAAAAACTTTGCTGTAATCCTGATAAATGTCTTGACAAATTTTACTTAAAATGTATTACGGTATCAAATTGGTAGACGCAGAATAAGATAAGTTGGTAACAAATTGGAAGGCGCAGTTGATGAAATTGTTAACTTGTCAAAGTCGCGACCGCGGCCGCGGATACAGAAAACCTTTGTTTGCAGATATGGGAAATCTGATACACGTAACGAAAATGTTTTATTTTTTTTCATTAAACTTAATCTGTTTTTTTTTTTTAATTTTAAATGATACAAACAATGCCCAGATGAGTGAAATGATTACTCTTTAATGATATCCGTATGACAGAGTTATTTGTTTTATTTAATTTTAAATAATTTAGTAATACCAAACCGTTCCGTCGCGGATAAAAATACCATATAAACTTAGCTATTATATTAAGCTAGACGCTATCCTAAAACATGTGTCCATGTGCTTGATTAGTTATGTTAAATTACAAGTATACCTAAATACAAAAACTTCATCTAAAAAAATAACTGTCGGCCGCACTTTAAAGCGACGGCTGCGCCAGAGGTCCCGGGCTCGATCCCCGGGTCGGGCCAAAAATATATACCTGAGTTTTTCTGTTCAGAAATTCTTAGGGTAGCCCGGAGTTTGGAAGTTGGCAGTGTTCGCCCCCGTGCCTCGGAAAAAGCACGTAAAGCCGAGAGAGAGCTAAGAGAGTGAAAGGAATAGAGAGTGCACATGTGTTTGCGCACACACTTGTGCACTATAATATGTCCCGCGCAGTCGGTTAGTCGTTGTGACTGGCCACCGTAGTCGAAATCGGCTAGGAAGACTATACCTCAATACTGAAAAATCAGCAAAATCAATTGTACCTCTTTTTTTAAATATATTATACATTTTCCTCCTGAATTAACACATCAAAAAGTATGTTAAGTATTGCCCGTCCGAAATGGGGCAAGATATCGTTTAATAAGTATTTGTTCATGTGGTTTTTCTGTTTATTTTATTGTATAGGCGACACATCCTGGTAAATGGACTAAAGAAAAATATGTTGTTCTTGCAGACTTGTAGCGTGACAGTTCTATGTTAGAGAATTCACTACCACTTGTACGGAAAATGAATGCTTTAACTAACTTTCTAAAATTTTCTTTACAATTTCATAAGACTTTCTCAAGTGATATAACAAACATTTAAATATAGTTATTATATACATACCAATTCTAAAATCGCTGGTCCCATCCCTAGTTGTAATCAAAAGTCGCAGAGGGCGGAACAATCGACTGATGTTCGGTCGGGCACCGCAGTTGTGGCTCAGACAAGAACTAACTTCCAAATTTATTCTCGGTTTTGGGCGGATTTCATAATATCTTTGGCATCAAAACAAATTTTAGGGTTTGGTAAGGAACAGACACGCGATTAAAATAAATTGAATGAGAGAAGTGATGATATTCAATTTGGTTAAAAATCGTTTTTATCCATTTCGGTAGAAAACGATTTGCTTCGTACCGGCTTTTTAGTCGGTTCTTCGCTACAAGAACCGACTAAAAAGCTGGTCCAAATTACCTATAATCAAACCTATACCTATAAACATATGAACCTACTAACAAGTAAAGTATACACAGTTTGTAAAGGCAAAACAACATCGTTGGTTCTCTATTATTATCACAAGTCGTATGTTTAGAATTCATTATTTTATTTCTGTAGCACTATTTCTCTAAAGCTCTTTTCGAAAAGAATAAGCAGTGCTAACTAAAAGCTATCTATAAAATACATTATTCTTCGTCACAACGACAAAAGTGTCTGAGGGCCGATTTGCTCTAATTTTCCTTTGTTGTACGTTTCCATTATTTTTGTAATGTACTTTGTTTCGCCAACACTCGGTTCAGGAACATAATATCGTTGAGGCCACCAATTGTACTTGATAACGTTTGAAGTTACATTTATTTTTACAAAAAATATCGAATGATTGGATAGTTCTCGTCTTGCCATCATTCGATATTTTTTGTAAAATAAATTGGGGAAGAGGAAGAAGTAGTTTGTATAAGAAGTCGGTAAGGAAAAAAGTACAACGTACGTAACATTAGGATGTTGTGTGTGGTTCTGATACACTTATGCTGATACAAGTGTGCTTATAATGGGGTGTTATTATGTCTTGAATTGGTACAAACTCATGTTAACTCTTTTTGCTTCAACGACACCCACAATGAACGAGTATTTGTACTGCAGTTTAAAGAATACATGTCAAAATGAATTAAGTGATAACTATATTTAGCTAAACCATTTAGTGTAGTGGCGACGGCCCGCATAGTTTGTGCAACTAGCACGAAGTACGAACATTTGTGAATGTAAATACTTAGGGGTAACACCCCTGTCATAATGGTTGTCTGGTGCTCGTAGCACAAGAAAGAAAAATCTTTACTTTGAAACGATAATTGGTGTGTTGTCTGGCCCGTATTGATTGACAATACACATTGCATAGGTACACTTACGTGTTGATAATTCATAACGCAATCAAATGCCTTGCCACATTATGTTTCATGGAATGACCGAACGCTATCACAAATTCGTCCAAAGAATTTCAGACCAGGTAGAGGCCTAGCCTATGGAGGTAGGTGGGTCGACGTTGACAAATTGCGTCGCGTGGGTACCACGTCAAGGGAAATTATTTAAAACACTCGCTCCCACTCAATGTTACACTCATTTTCCACCTCAAAAACTTTTGGATGGCAATATATTTTCGGTGTCTCGAGATATGACTGGTTTTAAGGCGATATGTTTAAAACGAGATAGGTATAAACGGTTTACGAGTTCTTGTACGTAGACTTCTTTACGGGGAAAACGCTTTTTTAGGGTTCCATAGCCGAATGGCAAAAAACGGAACCCTTATAGTTTCGTCAAGTCTGTCTGTCTGTCCATCCGTATGTCACAGCCACTTTATTCTGAAACTATTAGTACTACATAGTTCAAACTTAGTAGGTTAATGTATCCTGTTAACCGCCTTACGTTTATTATACAAACAATAAAAAATAATGATTTTTAAGGGGAGGGGGGGGGAGACTAAAACCTGATTTTACCTATACAAGAAACTAAAACCTGTTTTTTTTGTCAAACCTATGCGTGTAAGGTGTCTGTGGATAGGTCATTTAAAATGACATCGAGGTTCCCACTTTGAGAAGTAGACGCATCCAAAATGGTGAAATGGGCGTCCCGCATCTAACTTTTAAATTAAGCGAGTGTAAATTATGTAAAAAATACGTGATGTAGATCTTGACAAAGTCATTCAACGAAAATTGTTTTGGACGAGAGATCGAACTAGTAGTTTTTAAGATTTTCAATAAGCGCAAACATAACTTTGTTATTCATACAAATACTATGAAAAACAAAGTCGTATTTGCTGTCAACAAAATATTGCGATATTTTAGCTAAGTGGAAGTAACAGTTAGTTAAAGTTGGCACAGAACCCTTAGTGATTCCGATTCCGACTCGCATTTGGCTGGTTTTCTTTAAAAAAAGAGAATTGTAATACTAGACGTGTTTTAATTACATTTCATCGTTTTTTTTTTAGCTTACAGTAGGTAATAAACATTTTAACAAGAACTCCAAAATATCGATCTCTAAAATAAGTGAGTCGCAAATGAAAAACACACATAGCGCGAAGAACTGTTGGCCGTTGGGGCAGGAAAGTTCTAGATTGTAGATCCTTCGACCTAAGGAGCAGCGTGGGACGTCCACCGACAAGATGGACAGACGACCTTGTAAAGATCGCAGATTCAGCAGTGGATGTCTTTTGGCTGATTATGATGATCATGATGATGCATTATTGATAGTTTAATGATCCTGCTCCTTTTAACAGATTATGATAAAGCTTTTTATGAGAAGGTTCGGTCAGAATTGTCACTAAAAACTTAGACAACTGCCAAAGTAATTATTGGTCACGTCCTTAGTCTCTTGCAAACTTTGTCCTTTCGACATAATGTCTGTTCCTTTTTGCTTGTTCAGTTTTGTATACAATCTTGATATTCCTTTTTACTGAAATATTTCGTTTTAAAATCATATAAACAAAACTTTTCAACTACATAGATAATTCATCATTTAGCACTGAGATCTTTTTTAATCAAATAGTTAATGAATTTTATTCACACGTGTTATTTAAAAAGTTGTAAAAAGATTATTTACATTATTCAACTAGCAAAGAAAAACAAAATTTAGTTTGATGGTGCACGTATTAAGCCTGATTTAAAATCAGTGAGTTGTTATTACTACGTATAGAGAAGCTATGTCAAGCAATAAATAAAAAACATGTTTTCATCTTACGTACTATTTTTTAGTATGAATTCATTTATCTTAGGGCTGATTTTTCAGTAGTCAGATACTCTTATCTGACTACTGA
Source organism: Pyrausta purpuralis (assembly GCA_963924145.1). Taxonomy (NCBI): domain Eukaryota; kingdom Metazoa; phylum Arthropoda; class Insecta; order Lepidoptera; family Crambidae; genus Pyrausta; species Pyrausta purpuralis. The sequence continues at coordinate 7,696,571 of OZ001645.1, forward strand.
AAAATCATTAAATATCTCTATATTCAATTACAATGCAAAAATACAAAATACAAATTACAATATGGCTAATTTGAAAACGTCACCTGATTGTCAGACATCATACGTGAGCGTGACTGTCATTTTTAAATCAGTCGTTTTATAATTTATCAGACTGATAAGTTTTATCTGACCATTGAAAAATCGGCCCTTACTAAAATAAAAGCGTGTGTATTAAGTTAATTCGTTTATACAGATTCAATAAAAGGAAACAATCTTATAAAAAAGATGAAGTCACTAACAACAAATTACCACCTTACAAAACCCTTTTCAGACGCGTGTCTCGCGCAGGCGCCACTTGCGCTCGCACTGTCCCGAAAAGTTCCGTGACCTCTTGTCCGTGAGGGGTGTCTATGTGTGCGTTGGTCGAACGCGCTTTGTGTGTAGTTTGACTTCTGTACTACTATCCATACTTTGTGTCCTAAGTGTCTATAGCATCTCGATGTGCTAGATGGCATTGTAAGTTTTTAACTAGTAGTATAGCTCGAGATTTAATAGCAAAACCCTGGAGGACTTCATACTGGAGGAGGAAAAGTGCTGCTGCGATATCGATATCAGTCATACCATTTATAGTCAGCTCCATTAGCAACAGAGTTTTGGGGCCCTTATGTCAATAGAAAGTGCAACCGAGATAGACTCAAGTTGATAACCAGCCGACTCTTAGGTAGGTACTATATTTTGATAGGTATAGTATTAAGCTTTGATAGGTATAGTTTGTTTGAACGCGCTTTTCACCAAAATAATGCTCATAGCTCAAGTAGGTACGCACAACACTCGCTTACACCAGCTGCTATGGTCACTGCACTGGACTCTATGAGGAGGTTCTATTGAGGTCACCGTCGCCTAACCACCTCAACAGCCATAATCGCTTACACCACGCGTCATTTTTTGCTTGAAGTGACGCCCGTTTTTGTGAGGTGTGTGCAAGCGACTTGCGTCGTTCGAGTCGTTAGGCAGAGACAGTGAGTATGAACCATGAATATAGGTACCTACGTGTTTTGCGTTAAAACATTTTACTGGAAAGCCGAAATGAACGCAGGCAAAGCCGCATGGGGTCCACTAGTTAGAAATCATCACTTTACTATAACTGCTAGGAAAACTACTTACCCTTTTATTAGATTTCAACTTGACATTCAGAATATAAAGCCGGGTCCCGAGGGTGATAGGTAAAAACGGCCGTAATGCATCACGGATGGAGAGCTATCTGTTCCACGGATAACGGAGTAATCGAGCTCTAATGTGCACATCTGAGAGATAAATAGGGGGTAGGGAAGGGGGGCGGGGCACAGCATCTGCCGATATGAGTGTCATTATGAGATTTTATTGATGCAAACGCATTTGAGTGGTTGTTGCATGATGAGGTTTAAATGCTTTTCAGAAAAGTCACTAGCATGTCTAGTATTAGGTGCTAGGTCGGAAGAAAAACTGCACTTTAACTAGCCGTCCCTCGCAGCGTCGCCCGTGTAATTTTCGTAATTAATTTCGACGCAAAACACATACAAATTGTCATTGGAATAAGAGGCCAGAAACCAAAACGGTGAGCGCATACGCATGTTATACTTAATCAGTGGGCGTTTTTTGGTGCGGAGTTATTTTAAAACTGTGATAAGGGCTTCTAAGATATTTATTGATTGTTAATGATGTAAAGGACATTTTTTTAAAAATGAAACGCTCGTGATGATGATGTGATAAAACAGTCAAAAACTCAGTCAGTAAGTAAGTCAGTCAATAACTTTCTGTTAAATGATGTTTAAGATATTGCCAATATGAATAAAGTAAGGCGAACAACAACTAAAAAGTTAGAAATTAAAAATAGTCGTTAATTGAGTTTGAACCAGCCAGGCGACCGTTGAAATGGAATCTGGAAAATCTCCTATGGCCTCTCGACGTTGATTACTGGAGCACTCAATGTCTGGGTATAACGAATCAATCGGGGCCTAATATCCGCTCCATTTGAGAGCAGCAGTTTCCGATGGAGACAAATTGGCCTCTGGCAGTCACATTAGGGTCCATTCACACTTGATAGTGTAAGATAAATCAATAGCATTCTGATGACCAGCTCTGAAGGTGACGAATCGAGAATTTATAAATAGATGTAATTTTGGAGCGAGTTCTAACTTTTTTTTAGTCGAAAATTGAATTATAATGCAGGAAAAGCATCTGTAAATAAGAAAATGAAACATTTTTGCATTATCAATATGTTTGGGCTTCTTCACAGTCAAGTAATATTTGTAGCGTTTTCATATTTGATTCTATGATAATGCAAATACAAATGAGTACACAAAGTGACCGCGAGAGATGCCACGAAGATAAATCATTAATAAGATATACTGAAACAAACAATTTCAGCTGCTTGGCTTCGTCTTTCCGGTCATGTAAATTGCCCTGACCGTCCCAAGCCACAGAGTAAATAGATTCAGAGGAAGTATGAGTTACTAAGACTGAAGCGATTCGCGACATTCCAGCGCTTAGACCCCCTGCAAGAAAATGAGCCTGTAGACCAATTTCAATACCTTGGGTCAGTAATCACGAACAAAAGCAGCAGTGAGACAGAGATACGCAGACAAATTGGCATGGGAAGGTAGTAATGACCCAAATGAGCAAACTGTGGAGAGACAGAAACATATCTAATCGGACTAAGATACATCTCGTTCGCACACTTGTCCATTGCTCTATTTGCCACAAAGACATGGACACTAAAAACCGCCGACAAGCAACGGCACACGGACACCTTTGAAATGTGGTGTTGGCGCCGAATGCTACGAATAACTTGGACGGCCTTTCACACAAATTAATATCTCAATCCTCAGGGTACTGAAAATACAGTTTGCTCAGTGACTGTCGACAACCGGCCTGCAGCGTATAGTGCGATACTAAGGCCACATTTCGAGGAGAGATGGGGATAGTTTGGAACGCAGTCCAAAGCGAGGGTCGGATCAGATCTCCGAGCGATTGGAAACACCGATCAGCGCCGCACTGCAGCAAGCGACAGATCGCAGCCAATGGAGATTGTAAAAAATCCGGAGTCACGATACATAGCAATGAGTGACCGATTTAGAAGAAGAAGAGTGGAGTGAATACAATATACCATCTGAAAACAGAGTATCGTAGTTGCTGTTGTTTGACTGGCAAAGCTTTTAGCAAAAATAATGTAGTTTAATTTGTAAACCTGGACGATTACCTTTTAAAAATAAATAGCGTATGATTTTCTAAATGAGAATACTACACATGTAATAACAAGTGAATTCACTCCCCACAATTTGAGTTTCTAATCTATAAATACATGTATTTTTTTAGGTATTATTGTAGAATTTTGATAAGGTAAATAAAATACATACACCAAAACCACATACATACCTATTGTCAGATGAAGTCTTACTACATAAAATTTACTCTGTGGCGTTGTGTTGAGTCCCCGCCCTTACTCTGTCCTGATGCAACGAAATAAATTGTGCTACTTTGCATAACGCATTATCTAAATAAGTAGTTTGTTGCGGAGAACCTCAAAGAAAAGAGCCATTTGTGGCTACTAGCAAAGGGCACACAAAAGGGGAAATGATGATTAAAAGAAAAATACATGTTATAAGAAGGTGTATTAGGTATTTCATTTCTGTAATTAGACCGAAATTTAATAGGTAAATTTAAAACTTATTGTCTAGAAAGTTTTGTTAAAAATAACCTGCAAAGTTACGCAGATTATTTACTAACTAGCGGTCCCCCGCGACTTCGTCCGAGTGCTTGGCTGGCGCTAACGAGTAATACTCGTAGTTCATGCATCGATGAATGAGTGTTGTAGGCGTAGAATAAAAAAGAAATAGTTTTCTCTAAAACATCATACGATATAAATCTTCATGACGCAAAAAGAACAACAGTTTATTTTTAATAAAAACTAAAACTTGCACGCAAAACATTTCTGCGAAGTTTAGATATGCGAGTTGCGAGAAGTTTGGACGCCATTATAAATACGACGCGTTAGTGAGACACTTGAGCGACGCAGAAAAACAAGTTTCCACCACAAATGAAATAGTCATGGAAGTTTATGTAATAAAGCTTTTTATGGGTGACGGGCGCCCCTTGTCATAGTATCAATATTTCAATTTTACAAATTATCAATTTGACATTAGTTTTTTGTTTCTGGATAATTGACTTGTGGATTTTAATAATTAAGGATTATTAAGTAAACTAAGGATTACTAACAATTTACTTTTTGAACTTGAATACTCGCTGTGGAAGTCCTCACGAAAAAAAGAATTTTCCTTACTTCGTAACCACGACAATTGGTGTGTTACCTGGCGCATTTTTTTATTTATTTATTTTTGACGCATCCAAAAATTTGGAGACTTATCCTCCCTAAACTTTGAATCAGCAAGTGGAAGTAATTGAACGTCAGAAGATTGTCGCATTGAAGATCGTGTATCATTGCGTTTTTGTGAAAACTTGCCTATAAGTGCACTATTACACTTATAAGTGCACAATTATCGAATTTTTTATCTTCTTTTAATAAGCCTACTGTTTTGAGAAACTCGATTGTATTCGCCAAGCTCAGAAAAACAAGTTTTTATAGAAGTTTCACAATTAAATGGGGTCTACTTTCATTTCAGCGCACATTTGAAGGACGCTGTCAGGGGTTGTGAACCTGTGGCACGCGTAAAGGCACGTGGTGATTATGAAGATGTCTTGCAACTTATTTTTTGTTTAAGGCAACAGTAATACTTATAACTTCTTATTAATATTTATTTAGTACCGTTTCATCAATTTATGTTAATTTGCTTTATTAAATGATATCATGTATTATATCATTTCTTTTACTTTCTAAGAGACACTTATCAAGCAGTAGTTAATCAGGCCCCTAGCATCTGAAAGGGCGTAACTTTACGGATAATTAACAAATTACATACTTAATCTACATAATAGATATTACTATGCTGTAGGCCGTTTTAAACTCAAAATTACTTAAAATGACTAGTTTTGGGATTTAGCTTTATATGAAAGCCGAAAAAGTTAAAAATACATATAAAATATACAAAAGGTTCTCGACTCCTGCCCTAGGGTCGTCATAGTAACATGTACTTGTGTGTTAAGGATAGTGTCTTGTTGATAATTCAGCAATGTACTGTGGACCCGGCCTTTATTGACCGTACGCTGCGCGAAACGAATTTTTAAACTCTCAAAGCGCTACTACGGCGCACTAAATCCACTTCAGTGAAAAGATCATTTTTCTGTCCCCCTGCTAAAAAAAAGATAATTTACCAATTTGTGCTGTAAATGATAAAAAGGGTTCCTAATTTTTTTTAATAGCAGACAGTGCAATAAATTAATACCATGGATTACTTTTACTCATGTTTTTTTGGTAAAAAAAGATTGAGATGAAACAACGATCCAAAAAAGTTTTAGGATAATAATAAATAATAAACAATTTTATTTCAGACTGACGTCCATACTCAGTGTAAGTAACATAGGTCTTATATTCTAGTGTTAGCATTAACAGAAATAATAATAAGGCATAAAAACAAAAACATCCGTCGACTGCGACACTGAATCCAAATTAAGTTACAGTGTCACAGCCGTCGTATGCAGATGTACCCATCGCTTGAGTAGCGGTGAGTCCCACCGTTCAGAAAACGCGCGCACATACTGTTCGGGCTGAGGATAAGCTTAGATATTATACATAAATATTGCAATAAAGTTTATCTCTTACGCAATTCGTAATATTAAGTAAACAGTTTTCTCCCTAGATTACTTTATAGTTCTCACTAGATTGCGTTTGGATAGCTTAAGAAACTTTTTTATGGTAAAATGCGTAAATGATCTGTAGACTTATTACGATACTTATTTTAATTAATATAAATTCCTTTAGTTACGAAAGGTATGCATTAATTGTTTAACTGATTATTATTTACACTGGCAAAAAGCAATTACCCTCTGCTGTAATACTGAAACTAATTGTTAAATTACGTTAAAAAAAATCCTAAAGTAACGTTTGCGCCATCTATCGATGATATCAACATCTATTGACAAGGAAACTGCCCATTGTTTATTTTTAACCATTTTTTACCGAATTCAAAATAAAGGAGGTTATCATTATAATTACTAACTAATAATAACAGTGTCATCATGTTCACAGTACAGTACTGATTGTTAAGGAGAAATCAGTTACCTGTAAACCTAACATTTGTTGGTTTAAAGTAAAACAGTACTTACTATCAATCTACTAAGTATTATTTTTTATTATGAATGTTTTTTTAAGCAGAACAACCACACTAATCTGAAAAAAAAACCGGCCAAGTGCAAGTTGTACTCGTACACTGAAGGTTCCATGCCAATTTTAACTGAATTAGGGAATCCACTTACTTCCACTTAACTAAAATATCATAATACAATTTGCCGACAGCAATAGTGTTTGTATGAAGAACATAGTTATGTTCGCGGTTGATGGAAATGTGTAATCTCAAAAACTACTAATTCGATCCGGTGCAAAACATTCGGCGTTCGTTGGTTGTTGAAAGTATTTGTTAAGATCTACATTACATATTTTTTCCAAAATTAACAAATTAACACTAACACTCACTGAGTTTAGAAGTTAGAGGGGAGGGGGGGGGGGATTCCGATAGACTTTAAAAGAAAATTATTTTAGGAACCTTCTTCTTCTGGATACATCTTCCTACCAAATTTCAACAGTGTGATGTTTAAAGTTACAGAATTAAGTGGCTGTGACATACGGACGGACAGACAGACAGACTTGACTAAACTATAAGGGTTCCGTTTTTTGCCATGAACCGGAACCGGACGGAACCCTGAAAACATGTATCTCTCACTTATTCTCTATACTCTCAAAGCAATCCCTCTTGTTTCCCGTTGCGGAATTAATTACGAGTTCCATTCTGTGGCCGCTCGCGGAGAGGAAATATGGGCTCGTTTGGGAGTACGGGGCTGCGGCTGAGATTCGTACCTGTGCCCCATCAATTATTGCGGTCTGCTTGTGAATACGGGTTTAAAGATTGAGTATCTGTTTCGAAGACTGATACATACTCACCTTTTTAGGGCTAGTGCAGACCAGAGTTATATTTAATCTGACCTTAACGCGTCTTTTTATTTATTTTAACAAACTGACAGCAATTAAAAGGTGTTACGATCTCCGTGGTGTAGTGTCTGAAAGACGCTGGGTTTGAACGCGTTGCCGCCCTGCGGTCCCGGGTTCGATTTCCGGTCAGGTAAATGAAGAAATCATAATTTTCTATCTTATATCTGATTTCCATAACACAAGTGCATTTAGCTACTTACTTTGGGATCTAAGCAATGTATGTGATTTGTATACAATATTTATATTTATTTATTCAGCTTGTTTCAAAGTAAAAATATTTTTTTAAATGCATGCCAATTATTACTCTAAGATAACAGTAGGTTAAATCCTATCTTAACTAATTCAGCGTTTTTTTTTCTAAAAAACTAAATAACAGAATTGTTTTTATAAGTCTTTATAATTGCGAAATGGAATACGTTAGCTTTTGTTAAATTATTGTGATATTAGTACAAATATTATTTCATGTCAAGGGCCTTGAAGTCACAACCTCAACTAAATAAGTACGGAAATAAAGTGCAACGGTTCCTAAAAACTTTAACGGAGTCAGTTGGATTCACGCTAGATACGTTGACTGCTAAAAGGATGCAGCTCTTCATACGAAGGATAAGTGATGACTGCGATTCAAAACATACTTTTAATGTACCATTAACGGTGGCTCAACGCTTCACATTTGACGTTTCAAAGTTTTTCTTTCTGCGCATAGAGTCAGGCTACATGTGAAAGTAACGTGTCACTTATAAGTGAGAGTTACAGTAGTTTTGGTGCGCAGGTGCTAGTTTATCTTTTAGTAGAATTTTTGTAGAATGATATTCAATACTCATTCAGAGGCTCAATAGTAAATTAAATGTATACTTCTACAACTAGTTCGAAATCTATCAAGCTCTATGCAACTTAACCTTAATTGGTATAAAAAATATTTTACTTATTTATTTTATTTTATTTACTCGCATCAACATGGTATATTTACAACATAGGGATATTTCAATTAAACTTAAATAACTATTGTTTTGTTTAGGTTTTGATGTTACAAAAATAAAGTTAAGATTAAAATTATGTCCGAGATTTTCTCTTCCTCTAAGTTATTTTTAAATTTACCAATATCTAAAAGTTTATTATCCGATTATATAGACTATTAAACAAGGTTTATTTTAATGTGTCTTAACACAAAGTAAATATAATTTTAGTTATTTACGTTTAATTTAAATATCCCTAGACCATGTTGTTGTGTGTATTTATGCAAAGTAACCTTTACTTGTTCGGTTTAAAGTAGCTTCAGGTTGTAAGCTTGTCAAGTTGTTATCAAAGCGCGCCAAGGAAAGTTAACACAATTCAACATTCACAAAAAAAGACATTCACGTTACCTGAAAATGTTGCTGTATAAAATATTGTGACACAGATTGCAATTTGAAATTGCGGGTAGTTGAATAGTTGGCGAGCGTTTACGAGCGCGTTCGGCCGCATTTAGCACTAACTTTCAGCAATTAAATACCTAAATGAGATAAATTGCAAACTCTAACAGACTTTTTTTCATCATATGTGGGCTATGATGCAAAGTGGGGGTGTAATGCGAGTGTCGTTGGTTTTTGAACATTGACAAATTTTAAATGGAGTCCGATACTCCTGATACTGCATTAACTACATAATGTAACGGAACATGGAAGTAACAAAAAGATTGAGAGAGTAGAAGACACCGAAAAGATGGACAAACGACCTTGTAAATATCGCAGGATCACACTGGATGCAGACCTTCCGATCGGTCGCTGTTGAAAACCGTGGGGGTGGCCTTTGTTCAGCAGTGGATGTCCTTTGGCTGATACGATGATGACTATGATTATGATACATACAACTCATATGATTAGGGTTTACTCGAACACTATGTATTTGTTTCCATTTCGTTACTTGTACTGCTGTTAGTTAGAGTTAATTGTGGTACAAAATACGGTTTTTCTTTTTTAAATTAATTAAAACTAGGTACATATGCCAATGTCAATAACTCTTTAATAAACATCAGCGCTGATAAGACCGTAAGTCTGACCTATGTATGAGAAGTTATGTTTAAATGCACCACACATTTAAGCCTGTACCTTGAAACAAAAGCTCAACAAATATTATGGAACTCGAATATGATGTCAGTTAGTCACATGATACTCTATATCTGATAGCTTCGATAGACCGCCGATTTTGCAAAGATCTCAGGATCACACTGGATGCAGACCGCTTATAAACGGTCGCTGTGGAAAACCGTGAGGTAGCCGTATGTTCAGCAGTTGACGTCTTTTATGATGATGAGTAGGTGGGGACGTCTTTTTTATTTCATATTTTGATGCGGTTAAAATAAGGGTGAAAGTTTGCATTTAAGAGGTACTAGTATACAAGAAAGTGAATGGAAATGGCTCAGCTTTGTAATATTAGTATAGATGACGTATAGAAGTGTTTGTTTGTTTGAAGGCGCTAATATCAGAAACTACTGAAATGATTTGTAACATTATTTTTGTGTCAGATAGCTTATTTATCAAGAAAGGTTTTAGGCTATAAAACATAACGATACCACTTATAAAAGCAGAGCAACAATGAAAAAAGAAATGCCAAAACGGGGGGAAAATATTCCTAGTGAGACACGGATTTTGCTGCGTACGCAGTAAAATCCGTTTAAGATACATAAAAATCATGTATGATGGGATTGTTCCACTTTCAACGGTGTACAATAAAATATGCGACAGCAGTTTGAACTGTCAAATAAATACGATTGCTTTACAGAATTTCACCTTTGAAATGCTAGAAAACTTTAATCACTTTAATCTTCCTGCCAAAGTGGTGAAATATAAAAAAATAAATAAAAAATGTTTGGCGTACCTCCCATACAAGTAACGAGGGGAACCTTTTCTCTTGCCAAACCCATCATGTGGGATATCATTGAATATTTCTTGATTGTGAAGCTGCTAACATCAATTTTTTGATAAAGTCGCCTGTTTCCGTAACATTCAGTTTTAAATGGCAAATTTTTGTTAGATTCCAATGTGCCCACCCTCTCCCGGCCAAAAAGTAGTAGGTAAACACGTGAAAAAATTCATAGTACTAGCATATACGATGAATTTAGAAGGAAAACTATCACGACTATAATAAGTAAACAAATGGCAGAGAGAGAGACTGAGACTTGTAGTCCGTAGACTTAAAGCAAAATATTTTTTATGTAAATTTTGAGTTACTATTTTTTCCTTCAAAACGCGTTAGGATATGACACACATATTGGTATGAATTGACTTTTTATGCTGTAAGAAACAAAATAGTGTGTCATTGTTATCAAAATATATAACCGGTTTTGTCTCAAAATTTGGAATAAATTGTAATGTAAAGGGAATCAAATGCTTAATACGTGAACATCGATCTTAATCATGTTTTACAGGTCATTTTAGGGCAACAAAAGTGCTTATATACATTGTGCATACGGGACTTTTCATGTGCGAATCCGACTCGCACTTGGCCGGTTTAATGTTCATAAATTTGATGAGATTTTAAATAGGAATGTTCAATTTTGAAAGTTGTTTTAATGCTGATGGGTATTTTCGGATATATTCGTATCAAAATAAACAACATGATCATCTTAAGCATTTTATTTGAAACAAACTTGCCGTTTACATAATTTGTATTAAATAAAATCTTCAAAGCTATCACAGTTTTAAAATAACTTCGCACCGTGATAATGCTCGCATCTTAAGAAAAACACTTGCTTGCGCTAACCGTTTAGGTTTTTGGCCTCTAACTTGCAATGTACATAAGTGTTTTTCGATGTAATATTATTCGGTAAATCTAAAAGTTATATAAAAAGTTGTAAGGCACACGATGACTTATAGAATTCATTTCAATGATGACCTCTGTTACGTTCAATTTATTCATATACGTATTGACGTAAACGTTACTTAATTTGAAATCGAAAGTAAATATTGATGTCTACCTTTCCATTCAGCAATGTTATTATAATAAACAATACTGTTCGTGATTCCTTTGTTTATCTTTCATAAATGATCAATGCTTGCCTTGAGCGAATTCCTGTTAATTTCAAATGAAAATGTTTCCAAACCAATCTCAACTTTATATCCTTACCAGGAAATTTCAACAGTCATTTAATGGTTTAGAATGTCTTTTACACTCACAGTGACATATTTAATTCATAAAGATGAAATAAGAAACCAACAATTTGCAAACGCTCTACCAATTGAGCTACCGTGCTGTCTGTCCGACCATGCGAAATTTGTGGTCTCTTATGGATACGTCATTACGCGTGACGTTTAGTGTAGCTGGCGCTAAACGTCACGGTTAGCCAATAAGTTGCTGGTTCAAGTCCCTCCCGTGCGCAAATTTTTGGTTTCTTATTTCATCTTAATGAATATAAAATATGACACTGTGATTGTTAAAAACATTCTAAACCATTAGATAGCGAAGAGTCGTCAATTTTCAAGTTGAATTTTTTATTCAAGTTGAATAACTACTTGACCCACTGTTGCATTAACAGACGGGTAGATGGCGCTAAATGTCACGCGTAATGACGTATAAGATAAGAGAGATAAGAGATCACAAATTTCGCATGGTCGGACAGACAGAACGGTAGCTCAATTGGTAGAGCGTTTGGCCCGCTTAGCCAAGAAGTTGGTGGTTCAAGTCCCGCCTATGCGCAAAAATTCTTTGGTTTCTTATTTCGGCTTTATTAATACATTTAATCACACTACGAATAAAACGACCGATTTTTAAAATGACATATAGATGACTTATCGAGTGTGGCGTTTTGTATTATATTCGACGAATATTCCTTATCTGAAGTTAATAAAATCGGGCAAAGAATATCAGTTATTGTTTCTCTATTTTAATTCTTAAAGTTGTATGTAAACTTTTTCTATTTGCTTGAAATTGTTACGTAAGTTCCCGTACATAGAACAACTCGGACAACTCTCATTATAAAAAAATAATCAATGCTACTAACTACTAATATATTTTATAACATCTTTATTTTCAAAGCTCAAGCCTCGGATAGATAGTGAACGAAGCATAGTTATTCGTAAATTTTAATAAGAAATGTCGACCGGATAGTGGTTGGTATGGAAAAGAAACAGAGATCTATTACTTGGTGGAGATTGATGAATATAGATGAGAGGAAGTGTGTTTTATTGGCTCTCGGGAGTCCGACGATGTCCGTTACATGCTAGAGAGGTCGTCATCGTTGTGTCGGTATATCTAATTAGCAATAGTTAACACAGCAATTTGTCTTATTAGAGCCTTAGGTAAAAATATACGTACTTTACACAAATTTACCGTGATTGCAATAAGTTAAAGTTTGTAAATCGTATGAATATTTAAATTAATTCAAGCATACATTACAAAAACATTCACTCTAAACTTTCAAAAGTATTTCGTTTTCAAAATACGGTTTCATAAATTTTAGCGCCAGAAGACGTTAAATCGTTATCGTGAGTTCAGCGAATAATATTAAACAAAATAATACAGTAAAATTTAAAGAATCAAATACTCCAATTATTCATGCATTTTTTGATCAAGTGAAGTTCAAACAGTTATACACCTTAAAATCAGTGACCAAAATGTCTGCCACTTACTTAGAAATCTAGTCTATAATATGAAGGTATTAAAAATTTGAAACTTCGTCTTGAATCACTCTATCTATTTAAATAAACCATATCAAAATACGTTTCGTAGTTTATAGGATGTAAGCATACATACATACAGAAAGCGAGAAGCGACTTTGTTTTATACTATGTAGTGATAGTCATTTAATAACGAACATTATTTTGTTTTATTATAACTTAAACGAAATGTTGCTCAGTAATATTCCGGTGCAATTTAATCAATGGCATCATCCGTTATAACCATTAAGTGTTCAACGATATCGGTTAAGCATACAGAATGAGATTGTTGGCGTTAAACGCGATATCATTATTTAAAACGAACACTGTTCGTATTGATATCATTTCAAAAACTCGGGCCCGAGTCGGCGGTACCGCTGGAATGGTTCTCGCATACCCTAGAAATGGTCATCGATGGATGAATGTTGTAGGCGTAGAATAAAAAAAAACCCGGCTAAATGCGAGTCGGACTCGCATACTGAGGGTTCCGTGCCAACTTCGACTGAATAATGGAATCTACTTACTTCAAATTAAAATACCACAATATTTTGTGGACAGCAAATGTAACTTTGTGTTTCATAGTATTTGTATGAAGAACAAAGTTATGTTTGCGGTTACTGACATTTTCTACATATCTCAAAAACTACTTGTTTGATCTCGTCCAAACCAATTTTCTTTGAAAGTGTTTGTTAAGATCTACATTTTTTTTTTCAAAATTGACAGTCGCTTAGTTTTGAAGTTAGATGGGGGGGACGCCCATTTCACGACTTTGGACTTTAAAATAAAATGGTTTTAGGAACCTTTATGTCATTTTAAAAGACCTATTTATAGACGCCCCACACGCATAGGTTTATTTAAAAAAAAAACGGTTTTAGTTTCATGTATGGGAGCCCCCCTTAAATTATCATTATTTTTTTATTTTTCGTATGAGAATTGTAAAGCGGTAAATAGGATACATCTTTCTACCAAATTTAAACAGTGTGATGCTTATGGTTACAGAATAAAGTGGCTGTGACATACGGACGGCAAGGCAGACAGACAGACAGATTTGACGAAACTATAAGGGTTCCGTTTTTTGCCATTCGGCTACGGGATCTTAAAAAAAGAAATAGCTTTCTCTAAAACATCATACGATATAAATCTTCATGACGCAAAAATAACAACAGTTTCTTTTTACTAAAAACTAAAACGTACACGCAAAACATTTCTGCGAAGTTTAGATACGCGAGTTGCGAGAAGTTTGGACGCCATTAAAAATACGACGCGTTAGTGAGACACTTGAGCGACGCAGAAAAACAAGTTTCCACCACAAATGAATTACATAGAGAAGTCCCAGCCTACTTGGATGTGCTGAAATCGACTAAAAGTTATTAAGGTTGATCATGGTTGTTTATGTAATTAAGGTTTTTATAGGTGACACCTCTCGTCATAGTATCAATTAGAGATGCACCGAGGAGCACTTTTGCCGAGTAACGAGTACCGAGTTTTACTCGGTTCATTTTTTTCCATCCGAGTACTCAAACCCAAATTCCTGATACGGATGTGTCATATGATCTTTAGCCCTATAACTTTTGAATAAGCTGACAAATAGACAAGAGTCTTTTTGAGTAGTGGGCAGGGCACCAAACTAGGTATCAAAAACTAGCGCATTTAACACAAGTGTTTATAAGTGCACCTGCAAGCACCATGCATGCATAGCGAGTGCTTATTTTCGGAGGCTGGTAAATTCTACGATTAAGAAAAAAAGAATAGGCTGTTACCAGAACGTGCAGAGGGCTTTGTGTTACTGCATCATAAATTTCACTTTATAAAAGTTTACGTATTGATTTTATTTCTTTAACTAGTTATCCTCATTTTGTCTTATTACTCCTTATCATAATTGAGATTTTGAAAGATCTACCCTGTTGTTTAGATGATATCTAACAGAATATATAGCTTTACTAAAACCGAGTATACTCGGCATTGAAACCGAGTTACTCGGCCGAGTACGAGTATCAAAAAACCCGCCGAGTACCGAGTATTAACCGAGTACTCGTCCTATCTCTTATATCAAAATTACAAATTATCAATTTGACTGAATTTAATTTTTTATGGAATTTTATTCTGAAATAAAAATATTTGAATTTCGATTGAATAGTCTTTGTGGAATTCCTTACAATGGACACAATGAAGAAAATTCCTTACTACATAGCCAAGACGAATTTTGACGCATCCAAAAATTTAGATTTCCTAAGCCTGGAATCAGTAAGTGCGAGTAATACAATATGCCTTTGAAGGTCTGGACATTGGCAGGGCATCTTAAAAAAGAGATAGTCTGGCATTGTCTATCGTGAACCATGACGTTTTTGTGGAAACTTGCCTATAAGTGCACTCAATTATATAATTTTCAGTCTTCTTTTAATAAGCCTACTGTTTTGAAAAACTCGATTTTATTCGCCAAGCTCGGAAAAACAAGTTTTTACAGAAGTGTCACAATAAAATGGGGTCTACTTTCATTTCAGCGCACGTTTGAAGGACGTCGTCAGGGGTTGTGAACCTGTGGCACGCGTAAGGGCACGTGGTGATTATGAAGATGTCTTGCAACTTATTTTTTGTTTAAGGCAACAGTAATACTTTTATAACTTCTTATTAATATTTATTTAGTACCGTTTTATCAATTTATGTTAATTTGTTTTATTGAATGATATCATGTATTATATCATTTCTTTTACTTTCTAAGAGGCACTAATCAAGCAGTAGTTAATCAGGCCCCTAGCATCTGTAAGGGCGTAACTTTACGGATAATTAACAAATTACGATGATAAATCGTTCCATATGAGATCCATATAATAGATATAACTATGCTGTAGGCCGTTTTAAAGTCAAAATTACTTAAAATGACTAGTTTTGTGATTTAGCTTTATAAGAAAGCCGAAAAGTTAAATATACATATGAAATATACAAAAGGTTCTCGACTCCTGTCCTAGGGTCGTCATAGTAACACATACTTGTGTGTTAAGGATAGTGTCTTGTAGATAATTCAGCGTTGTACTGTGGACCCGGCCTTTATTGACCGTACGCTGCGCGAAACGAATTTCTAAACTCTGAAAGCGCTGCTACGCAAATCCACTTTAGTGAAAATATCCTATTTTTTTAGCAGCAGAGAGTGCAATAATTTAAGTCCATGGATTACTTTTACTCATGTTTTTTTTGGTAAAAAAAGGAATTGAGATGAAACAACGATACAAAAAAGTTTTAGGATAAACTTAGGTATTACACATAAGTAAATATTGCAATAAAGTTTATCTCTAACGTAATTCGTAAGATTAAATAAACAGTTTTCTCCCATTACTTTAAAGTTCTCAATAGATGGCATTAGGATAGCTTAAGAAACTTTTTATACGTTGGCGGAAAACCATAGACAAACAAAAAGTGTCTTAGTTATATTGTAAAATGCGTAAATGATCTTTAGACGTATTTAGATACTTATTTTAATCAATATAAAGTCCTTTAGTTACAAAAAGTAAAAAAAATATTGTTTAACTATACTACTACTTTGTCAAAAAGTAATTACCCTCTGCTGTAATACTGAAACTAATTGTTGATTTACGTTGGAATTTGTTGGTTTAAAGTAAAACAGTACTTACTATCAATCTACTAAGTATTCTTTTTTATTTTGAATGATTTTTTAAGCAGAACAAACACATACTAATCTAAAAAAAAAACACCCGGCCAAGTGCAAGTTGGACTCGCACACTGAGGGTTTCACGCCAATTTTAACTGAATTAGGGAATCCACTTACTTCTACTTCACTAAAATATCATAATACAATTTGTTGACAGCAAATATAACTTTCTTTTTATAGTGATTGTACGAAAAACAAAGTAATGTTTGCAGTTGATGGAATTGACAGCAAATATAACTTTGTTTTTATAGTGTTTGTATGAAGAACAAAGTTATGTTTGCGGTTGATGGAAATGTGTGATCTCAAAAACTACTAGTTCGATCCGGTGCAAACCATTCGGCGTTCGTTGGTAGTTGAAAGTATTTGTTAAGATCTACATTCCACATATTTTTCCAAAATTAACACTAACACTCACTTAGTTTAGAAGTTAGAGGGGGGGGGGGACGCCCATTTTACCACTTCGAAAGTGTCTATCTATCAAACGTTAGACTTTAAAAGAAAATTATTTTAGGAAACTCCATGTCATTTAAGAAGACCTATCCATAGACACCCGACTCGCATAGGTTTGGTTTTAGATTCGTGTATGGGATCTCTTAAATAACATTATTTTTTATTCTTTGTATTAGAATCGTAAGGCGGTTAACAGGATGCATCTTCCTACCAAATTTCAACAGTGTGTGTTTAAAGTTACAAAAAAACACACATGTATCTCTCACTTATTCTTTATACTCTCAAAAAAATCCCCTTGTTTCCCGTTGCGGAATTAATTACAAGTTCCATTCGGTGGCCGCTCGCGGAGAGGAAATATGGGCTCGTTTGTGAGTACGGGGCTGCGGCTGAGATTCGTACCTGTGCCCCATCAATTATTGCGGTCTACTTGTGAATACGGGCTTAAGGATTGAGTGACTGTTTCAAAGACTGATACATACTCACCTTTTTAGGGCTGGTGCAGACCAGAGTTATATTTAATCTGACGTTTCGCGCCTTTTTATTTATACCAACATTAAGAATTAACAAAATGACAGCAACTAGGTGTTACGTGTAGTGGCTGAAGCACGCTGGGTTTGAATGCGTTGCCGCTCTGCAGTCCCGGTTTCGATTTCCGGTCAAGTAAATGAAGAAATTATAATTTTCTATCTTGTGTCTGATTTCAATAACACAAGTGCATTTAGCTACTTAATTTGGGATCAGAGCAATATATTTTTTAATTTTATTTAAAACACTTCAAGCACAAACTAAAGGTACGTATGGCGGACTTAATGCTGCTTAAAGCATTCTCTACTAGTCAACCATAGTTCTATATGTATGTGATTTATTTATCTTGATTAAGCTTGTTTCCAAGCACAAATTAATTTTTAAATATATGTCAATTGTTGTAGTCAGCAGGGTAAATTCTGTCTTAACAAATCAGTTTTTTTTCTTAGTTGAACAATTTTTAAAACATTAAACTAAATAACAGAATTGTTGTTATTTGCGTCTGCATCATTCCGAAATGGATAACGTAAGCTATCGTTCAATTATTGAGATATTAGTGCAAATATGCTTTCAAGTATAAAGCTTTGAAGTCAAAGCTTCAACTAAATATGTACGGAAATAAAGTGCACTGGTTTCCAGAATTTTTCACGAACTTCAGATTCACGGTGGATACGTTTGACTGCTAAAAGGACTCTTCACACGAAGGATAAGTGATGGTTGCGATTCAAAACGTACTTTAATGTACCATTAACGGTGGCTCAACGCTTCACATTTGACGTTTCAAAGTTATTCTTTCTGCGCATAGAGTCATGCTCCACGTAAAAGCAAAATTCATCACTTAAAACTGATAGTAACAGTGGTTTTGGTGAGCAGGTGCTACATTTTTAGTTTATAGATTTTCCGTAAATATTGATAACTCATTTAGAGGCTCAATTTAAAATTGAACTTATACTACTACAACGTGTTAAAATATATCAAACTCTATGCAAAGTAAACTTTACTGTTCGGATTAAGTAGCTTAAGGTCGTAAGCTTGTCTAGTTGTTATCAAAGCGGGCCAAGAAAAATTAACTTTCACAAAAAAGACATGATCACGTTACCTGAAAATGGTGCTCGACAAAATATTGTGACACAGATTGCAATTTGGAATTGCGGGTAGTTGAATAGTTGGCGAGCGTTTACGAGCGCACTCGGCCGCATTTAGCGCTAACTTTCAGCAATTACAT
Organism: Pyrausta purpuralis; assembly: GCA_963924145.1. NCBI lineage: Eukaryota > Metazoa > Arthropoda > Insecta > Lepidoptera > Crambidae > Pyrausta > Pyrausta purpuralis. The sequence goes on from OZ001645.1 coordinate 7,715,182, forward strand.
ACCTAAATAGGATAAATTGCAAATTCTGCCAGACTTTTTGTCATGATATGTGGACTATGATGTAAAGTGGGGGTGTAATGCGAGTGTCGTTAGTTTTTGAACATTGACCAACTTTCAATGGAGTCCGATACTCCTGATACTACATTAACTACATAACGTAACGGAACATGAAAGTAACGAAAAGATTGAGAAAGTAGGAGCACCGATAAGATGAACAAACGACCTTGTAAATATCGCAGGATCACATTGGATGCAGACCTTCCGATCAGTGGCTGTGCAAAACCTTGGAGGAGGCCTTTGTTGAGCAGTGGATGTACTTTGTCTGATATGATGATGAATATGATTATGATACATACAGCTCCTGTAATATAAACTACGGAATATGCTTTTCTTATTAGATGATAAATTTTAAATAAATTAACACTAGATACATTATATCAATGCCAATTACTCGTTAATGAACATCAGCTGATAAGACCGTAAGTCTGACTTATGTATGAGAAGTTATGTTTAAATGCACCTCACACGTAAGCCTGTAACTTGAAACAAAAGCTCAATAAATATTATAGAACTCGAATATGTTGTCAGATTGTCACATGATATTCCATATCTTAAAGCTTGAAATCTATTTGCATGTTTCGGCGGAGGCTGTGTACCCAGGATAATAGTGTCCCAATTAGTGTCATGTTCACACTGAAATCGCAGTTTCACTGTGGTTACAATCATGGTATCTGTTATGTTCGCTCGCATGTCTAGGTATAGTGTGACAGTATTAATATGAAACGCATTCAGAATGAAGAGCTTCAGTCTAATGTTAGGTAAAATAAATTATTAGGTACGGACAGGAAAGTCCTAGATATCGTCGACGTCCACCGACAAAATAAGCAGCCGACCTTGCAAAGATCTCAGGATCACACTGGATGCAGACCGCTTATAACCCGTCGCTGTGGAAACCGTGAGGTAGCCCTATGTTCAGCAGTTGACGTCTTTTATGATGATGAGTAGGTTGTGCTGAGGATGTCTTTTTTATTTCATATTTTGATGCGATTAAAATAACGGTGAAAGTTTGCGTTTAAGAGTTAAAAGATAGTAGTAGGCAAATACGTAAAAAAAAACACAGCACTAGCATATACGTTGAATTTAGAAGGAAAACTATCACGGCTATAATAAGTAAACAAATGACAGAATTGTAGTCCGTAGACTTAAAGCAAAATATTTTTTATGTAAATTTTCGTTATATATTTTTTCCTTCAAAACACGTTAAGATATGACACGGAAACTGTAGTTAAATATTAGTATACATTGTTTTTTTGAGCTGTAAAAAACAAAGTTGTGAGTCATCGTTATAAAAAGATATAACCGGTTATGTCTCAAAATTTAGAATAAGTTATTATGTAAATGATTATTACGTAGACGGCGATCTTAATCATGTTTTACAGGCCAGTTTAGGGCAACAAAACAAACTTAGATACATTTTTGATACGGATCCCTTCGTGCGCAAGTCCGACTCGCACTTGGTCTGTTTAATAAATTCATTAATTTGATTAGATTTGAAATACGAATGTTCAACTTTCAAAGGGGTTTTGATGCTGATGGGTATTTCTTCTTATCAAAATAAACAAAATGATCATCTCAAGTATTTTATTTTAAATAAACATGTCGTTTACATAATTTGTATTTAATAAATATCTTAAAAGTTATCATAGTTTTTAAATATCTCCACACCAAAATAATACTAACCGCTAGGCCTCTAGCTTGCTTAATGTTTTGCGATTTCATATTTTACGGTAAATCTAAAATGTATATACATAAAAAGTTGACACATAAAAAGTTGTGAGGCACATAGTGACTTATAGAATTCGTTTCAATGATGATTACACCTCTATTACGTTCAATTTTGTTCATATAGGTATTGACGTAAACGTTACTTAATTTGAAATCGAAAGTAAATATTGATCTCTGCCTTTCCGTTCAGCAATGTTATTTTAATACACACAATACTGCTCCTGATTCCTTTGTTTATCTTTCATAAATGATCAATGCTTGCCTTGAGCGAATTCCTGTGAATTTCAAAGGAAAATGTTTCCAAACCAATCCTAACTTAATATCCTTACCAGAAAATTTCAACAGTCAAGGCAGCAATGAAACATTAAATTTATACATTTCATCACACTTAGGGTCGATTTTACCAACGTCAAATAGGACTTATTCGACCAAATAAGTATAAAACGACCGATTTTAAAAATGACATATTGGTGACTTTTAGAGTTTGGCGTTTCGTATTATATTCGACGAATATTCCTTATCTGATGTTAATAAAATCGGGCCTTGATTTCAGAGACAAATAATATCAGTTATTGTTTATCTCATATTTTAATTTATAGAGTTGTATGTAAACTTTATTTGCTTGGAATTGTTCCGTTAATTCCGGTACACAGAACAACTCGGATTTTCATTATCAATAAAATAACTTTAAAAAAGTAAAAACTGACTTCAAAACCAAAAAGCAATAAAAAGTCTTAAATAAACTCTTGACCATTGAAAGAAAAGGAGTCCATTTTAAGCAAACAATTTCATTTTGGAGTTAGTGCTGCGACAGTTGAGGCTTGATGGTCAAAGAGATGGCACCGACTCCAAAAATAAATTCTTTGCCTAAAATGGATTCCTTTCCTTCAATGGTAAAGAGTTTATTTAAGACTTTTAAGTGCTTGTTGGTTTTGAAGTCGGTTTTTACTTTTTTAAAGTTAATTTTATTTCTTCATTTTTAGAGATTACAGGAGAGGAGGGGGAAGCTCCACCTTACGGCTCTGTTCTTTCAGAAGCTACAAACTACCTATCATAAGTTCTGTCATTATAATTACCGAACTCCTAAGCGTTAAGGAGTTCCACCATCAGCTCAGACCCACAAGATGTAGACAACCAGACGTAAGAACACGTCAACATTAAGATTTTAGTAGAGAAACACTATACGAGCCTTTAAAATTTGAGTGTTTCCCTCGATTACACCAAGATCCAATCATCAGATTGAAGACCAAATTGGCAAGAATGGGACCAACAAGAAGGTATACCCTCTAGGTAAGCGAAAAATTTTTTCGAATTGGTCGATTAACGACTGGGATATGGGGTAGCATAGATACAAAAAAAAATACAGTCCAATTGATAACCTCCTCCTTTTTTGAAGTGGGTTAAAAAATAATCAATGCTATATATTTTATAAGATCTTTATTTTCAAAGCTCAAGCCTCGGATAGATAGTGAACGAAGCAAAGTTATTCGTGAATTCTAATAAGAAATGTCGACCGGATAGTGGTTGATATGGAAAAGAAATAGAGATCTATTACTTGCTGGAGATTGATGAATATAGATGAGAGGAAGTGTGTTTTATTGGCTCTCGGGAGTCCGACGATGTCCGTTACATGCTAGAGAGGACGTCATCGTTGTGTCGATATATCTAATTAGCAATAGTTAACACAGCAGTTTTTCTAATCAGAGCCTTAGGTAAAAGTCTACGTAGTTTACACAAATGTACCGTGATTACAATAAGTTAAAGTTTGTGAATCGTATGAATATGAAATTAAATTCAAGCATACATTACAAAAAATTACACTCTAAAGTTTGAAAAGTATTTCGTTCTCAAAATACGGTTTCATAAATTTTAGCACCAGAAGACGTAAAATGGTTATCGTGAGTTCAGCGAATAATATTTAAAAAAAAAAACAAGTAAAATTTAGAAAATCAAATACTCCAATTATTTATGCATTTTTCGATTAAGTGAAATTCAAACAGTTATACACCTTAAAATCAGTGAATCAGTGAGTCTGCCACTTACTTAGAAACCTAGTCTATAATATGAAGGTATTCAAAATATAAACCTTCGTCTTGAATCACTATATCTATTTAAATAAACCGTATCAAAATCCGTTGCGTAGTTTATAGGATGTAAGCATACATACATACAGAAAGCGGGAAGCGACTTTGTTTTATACTATGTAGTGATAGTCATTTAATAACGAACATTATTTTGTTTCATTATAACTTAAACGAAATGTTTGCTCAGTAATATTCCATTGCAATTTAATCAACGGCATCATCCGTTATAACCGTAAAGTGTTAATTCAATGATAGGTTCCGTTAAGCATACAAAATGAGATTGTTGGCGTAAAACGCGATATCATTATTCAAAACGGGCACTGTTCGCGTTGATATCATTTGCCGCCAGTTAGGGATATTCATCCGCTCGAGTTAATTTGAACATAGAAGTAATTTTATCGATAAATGCGCTTCACTGGTTATTATTGAAGGCCCCTCACGTGCCTCAGAGTTAATCAACTTCCAAAAAACTACGTAGGGAATACATTAACAGGTTCCTGAAACCTGCGGGGTACACATTAAAGGTAGTAATGTAATTTATCACTGAAGACTCTCGATTGATAGATTCGCGAAAGAAAACACCGGGGTAAATAAACTACAAGTCGTTTTTTGGAGTCAGGGGGTATTTTTGAATCACTCGCGTCAAGATGGCGAGTAATATACGTTGAATAAAGTCCAATTTCTAAATGAAAATCAGTTGAAATCCACACGGAAGGGATTTGAAAAAATATACCTCAATTTTGTGAGTACTCGAGTCTATATTTCACGTGAATTTTTTTTTTATTGGTTTCCGAATGAAAATCACACGCCATATCAATGGCAGAGTGAAATGATTGGGTATTATATAAGACTCATCAGAATTTTATTTGAGTATCTAGAGCGGAATAAAATCATCCCTGGACGGAAACATGTTTGGCCAAAATACATGCACCAAATTAGTTATTAAATACTAACATAGTTTGTAATATGTATTGTTTAGTAACCTTATTTGGATCTATTTTTATCCTTTTCAATATAAAATTATTAAGTAAGACGTAGCTAATGTGGTTATAGGTTTATGTAAAGAATAAGATTTTTTTTTATGGTAGTTCATAACTATAGCAACACTCCAGTATTAATTCAACAGTAACCTGAATAAAAATATTGAAACACGTAAAAAAAAAGAAATATTGAAAAGAGATTTCATTAATCTCGAGTTTCTGTCAAAGCTGAACATAAAGAACTGAAATTGGAAATGCATCAAACGAATGAATGAAGTCAGCGCGAAATCATTTAGATGGTATATAAAAAAAAAACCGAATAGAAATCGGGAATCCTTCACGGAGTGACTTCAGCAATAAAGCTAAAATCGTCTCGTTTCAATTATTTTAAAAAGGGAGTGTCAGTACTAAATCTTCCCTTCCGCCATCCTTCCGAACAATGGGCTTCTGACAGGATACAGAATTAGGAAAGTATTTTTTAACGTGGAACGGACCTAAGCTCCATTGCATCTCAATTTTGCAGTGAAGTTAGTTTGCGAATCTTCTAAACTAGTTAAATAGTTTTCGTCCGAGAAGTTTCGGTTGTGAATTCAATGATGAGCAGAAGCGTCTGTGCATTGGACTACTTCCATAGGGTTCGGTTCATATCTCAGCGAATAGTATGCAGTTGGAATTTGTTTATACAGGGTGTTATTTTGGTCAGTGAAATCCAACTCAGGGATGAAAATATAAGTTGAAATTATTTGCAAGTTTAATAAAAGAAAACCTCTTCACAACAAAAAAAATCTAAACGCATGAGAATACTCACACCCTCGCGCGTAGCTTGCGCGTATCTACAAAATACTACGCCGTAGCAGTTACGAAAAGGCGACCTGGCGTTGGTAGTTTGGTAGTCTCGCTCGCTACTATCGTAAAAATAAATTGATTTAGTGGGTTCTTTTATTTAAAAAATAAATAAATATCTTTTGGCATTAGTATCATTATTGTACCCTGTGTAATTACTCACTCTAATATGAGTCTTATTATAACAGTCTTATAATTTTGTTGGTCATAGTATATTGAAATTTAGTTTCTTGTTACATGATGCACATCTTGAGATAAATTACTAAATGTTTTGATGAAAGTGTTTTTCGTCTTCTCGCTTACAGCTAGTTATTTTCGTAAAGAAAGTTAACTATCAATTCAATATATCAATAAATTTATATTATAGTCCAGCCCAGAGCCTTCTAAATTATTCACGGGGCAACATTATTGGATATCTTTTAAAAGCCACAGCGAAGGGTAAACATCTCGCTAAACATTTACAAGCGAATCCATCTGGTCCTGCTCCCATAAACGTACTCGTTTATTTAGGGTGCGCACATCTCATTTCACAAACATTGTGCTGTTTTACATAATTTGGTTGGGCCCGCCGTGATAGGGTTGAAAACAAGATGGCCGGTCAACTTGACCACTGAGATGTAAAAATTGCAAAGAAAATATAGGTTCGGCGCACAAATTAAACTACGCACGATATTATGTATTGCTGTGTGTCGCTAGTATTGTGACTTACATAATATTGATACTATTTCTTTAAATTCCTCGGTGGTGCAGCAGTTGCAGCACTTTAAAGCGACGGCTGCGCCAGAGGTCCCGGGTTCGATACCCAGGTTGAGTCAAAAATACGTACCTGCGTTTTATGTTCAGAAATTCTCAGGCTATCCCGGAGTTTGGGAAATGGCGGTGTTTTACCCCCGTGCCTCGGAAAAGCATGTAAAGCTGTTGGTCCTGCGCCTGATCTCTCTCCGGTCGTGTCAGATTGCTGTCCCATCGGACTATGAGAGTGAAAGGAATAGAGAGTACACCTGTGTTTGCGCACACACTTGTGCACTATGTTATGTCCCGCGCAGTCGGTTAGTAGTTGTGACTGGCCACCGTAGTCGAAATGGGCTAGGGGGACTACTACTACTACTACTATTTTTTTTATTCAACTAATAATTACTTGATAATTAAATACTTTGTTATGGAAATTATTTAAAAAAAACATTTGTAACACAGATTTATACAATAATTCACATTAAAACATAATTAAAATGAGCTCTATGAAAGTAAGTTGCAAGCTTTTGGTCAGGTTTTTTTTTTGTTTAATTGCACTCCGGGAGTGCCGGCAGAAGTGAAAACTTGAATATCAACGTTGTGCATTTTTGATTTTTTGGAATAGTTAGGGAATAATTTTGAATGAATTGCTCTTATTATCAATATAAAAGTACTATCATTTTTGTAATAGAATACAATAATAATAATATTAATAATAATAATAATATAACATTTTTATAGAATACAATATTTATTTATTGCGCTATCGTACACAAACATTACAATTTATATTATATTAAATTACATTAAAAAGTTTATCTCTCAGAAAAATCAACTTACATCCATAATTTCGCCAACCGTCTTACGGTTTTTCGATCAGCCCACGTGTCCTGACGCGAGTTTCACATTTTTCCCCCATCCCACAAAAGTGCTCAACGCCGCTAAAGAATTCATAAAGATGAAATAAGAAACCAAAAATTTGCGCACGGGCGGGACTTGAACCAGCAACCTTTTGGCAAACCGGGCCAAACGCTCTTACCAATTGAGCTACCGTGCTGTCAGTCCGACCCGGCGACAGCACGGTAGCTCAATTGGTAAGAGCGTTTGGCCCGGTTTGCCAAAAGGTTGCTGGTTCAAGTCCCGCCCGTGCGCAAATTTTTGGTTTCTTATTTCATCTTTATGAATATAAAATATGACACTGTGAGTGTTTAAAACATTCTAAAAGCATTAGATAGCGAAGCGACATCAATTTCCAAGTTGAATTTATTCTGTAAAGAATAACTGCTTGGGCCATCTGTTTCATAAACAGACGGCTAGATGGCGCTAAGCGTCACGCAATTGACGTTTTCATAAGAAACCACAAATTTCGCCGGGTCGGACTGACAGCACGGTAGCTCAATTGGTAAGAGCGTTTGGCCCGGTTTGCCAAAAGGTTGCTGGTTCAAGTCCCGCCCGTGCGCAAATTTTTGGTTTCTTATTTCATCTTTATGAATATAAAATATGACACTGTGAGTGTTTAAAACATTCTAAAAGCCGCTAAAGAAGTTTTCACTTCAAAATTTACACGAAAAAAATGCAATGAAATATGTGTCGTGTCATACAGCCAAATCACTAAGTATTGACACACTTTTTTATTTTTTAGGGTTCCGTAGCCGAATGACAGAAAACGGCACCCTTATAGATTCGTCAAGTCTGTCTATCTGTCTGTCCGACTAGTACTTGACCGGTCTCAATTTTCGAATTATGACGTCTTTGGTGCAACCTCGCGCACACTGCCGCATTCATGCGACGACTTCCAAATTCAATCTCATTACACTTCACGCGCATCTTTTCAGCCCTTGAGTTGAGATGAATCACTTTAAGTCAACATTATCCTTATATCCTTTGGACATTCCCACACATCGCCATTTAGTCCCAAAGTAAGCTACTCAAAGCTTGTGTTATGGGTGCCAGACAACGGATATAATACTTAAATGCATTTTTTGTTTGTAAATACATATATGATATACATAGAAAACGCCCAGACCAATACAAACAGACATGTTCATGCACACAAATGTTTGTATTGTGCGGGGATCGAACCCGCACCCGCTGTGTAGTAGGCGATTTCTCGACCACTACACCAAACGGGTCGTCGATTATGTGACGTATATTCGAACTATTCTGAACAAGTAAAGCGAAATAATAACTTTCACACAACTTAAACTAGACTATTTACGACATCAATGTTTTCATGAGACGGCTCTGAGGAGTTTAAGTTACTTAACTTTGCTTGCTAGCTTATTTTTTTTTTGCAATAAGGAGAGTAGAAAGCATGGGTTTAATTGATAAATAGCCAGCAAGGGTACCGCAATCTCTACCGATAAAAAGTGACGCGGCGCTTCAGGATGGGTCTGACCAGGGCCCTCATATTCGAACCTCTCTCGTGATATTAATTGATTAAAGTCCGATTTTCCAATAAATATTAGTATAAGTCCACTCTGGGGTGATTCGAAAAATAAATAACTGATAGTATTCGCGTGATTTTCATTGATTTCTAATTCGTTTTCAAACGAAAATCACACAACTGGACCCCTATTTTTAAATTTAAAAATAGGGCCCCAGTAACTCCTCATTTACTCTGTTTTTAACCGACTTCAAAAAAGGAGGAGGTTATCAATTCGACTGTATGTTTTTTTTTATCATCATTTTTTTTGTATGTATGTTACCTCATATCTCAGTCGTTTGTCTACCGAATCGAAAAATTTTTTCACCTACTTAGAGGGTATACCTTCTAGTTGGTCCCATTTTTTCCATTTTGGGATCTGATGATGGGATCTTGGTGTATTTGAGGGAAACCCTCAAATTTTAAAGGCACGTATAGTGTTTCTTTACTAGAATCTTAATGTTGACGTGTTGTTACGTCTGATAGTCAACATTTTGTGGGGCTGAGCTGATGGTGGAACTCCTTAACGCCTAGGAGTTCAGTAATTATAATGACACAACTTATGATAGGTAATTTGTAGCTTCGTAAAAAATAGAATCATAAGGTGCAACTCCCCCCCCCCCCCTCTTATGTAATCACTAAAAATAAAGAAATAAAATAAACTTTAAAAAAAAGTAAAAACCGACTTCAAAACCAAAATGCACTAAAAAGTCTTAAATAAACTCTTCACCATTGAAAGGAAAGGAATCCGTTTTAAGCGTTCGGCGCCATCACTTTGACCATCAAGCATCAACTATCACAGCACCGACTCCAAAAAGAAATTGTTTGCTTAAAACGGATTCCTTTCCTTTCAATGGTAAAGAGTTTATTTAAGACTTTTTAGTGCATTTTGGTTTTGAAGTCGGTTTTTTAGGAAATACATTTCAGCTCATAGGGACTTCATTTGCTAGTACATAACAGATATTTTAATATTAGGGGGACATAAATCCTTAGACTATCGATAGTATCGCAAGTACATTGCATATAGATGCGCGCGTGGTTGCGAGATTCTCCACTCCTCTTGAAATGTTTTAGAATGATGTGAAAAGGGTTTTTATTATAAAACTTGCATATAATTAAAATCTATTTTTTTAATACGGTTAAAACGTATTATCATCCCTGAGTTGGAGGTCATTGATCAAAACAACACCCTGTATGTGAAGTATTTTTTAACAATTACGGAGTGGTCAACAATGCAAGCGTGACCTCTGCCAACCCTATTTCACAAATGACAATGCGTTTTGTTCAGGCCAAGTTTTTTGAATTCGCACGAAGGTCTGCCAGTTTGTCACTGGGTCGGAAATACCGCGCGACTGATCTTAGGAAGGTTCTACAATTTGAAACACTACACTATTCAAGTTCTAGCCGTCCCTCTCACGAAGATTGGCATACTTAAACGAGTAACAGGGACGGTAAATACAGCTTTTCCTTTTTTCAGGGTAGGTATTCAGAGCCAACAAAAGCCTCGATGACAAATGACTGCGTTGTTGTGTGATTTTTTAGGATCCTCCATGGACCCGATAGTACTGAAATATGGAACCTTTTAGGCGGAGTGTAGTTTTTATACACGTTAACAGGCTTTACTATGACTTCTAAGTTTTATTCATATAATTACCCTAAATATAAAATTTTTACTCAATAACTTAAACATTCGTAGGTTCTAGCATATAAATACTAGTCATATACGAATAACTAAATATTAAAGTCGCTTCGCCAAAAAAAGAGAAATACAGAGGTCGAGTATTTCTATTTTTAAACTTTTTATTTACAATGTCTGTTCGGTAAAATATAGTTTTTTGATAAATGCAACTCGGAAGTGCTTATTATTTCGCCGTCGCTCCAAGAACTCTATAAGCCTTCGCTGTAAATGAGAGCTTTGTTTGTATTCAGCGCTTTTTAAGATTTAGTGTTTCCATCCTAGCTTATTTGTTACACCTTTCTTTTTGCCAGTTGACTCTATGAAAGTTTAATAAAAGAAAGATACATTGGTTCTATAACCATTTTTTTTGTTTATCCAACATTGATTATGTAAGCTGCATTTATTGACAAGGCATTTGTAGATCTTATAATAACGCATTTTTTTGTATTCCTTGTTTACCTTGGTGATTCTCGCGGCAATCGATCTTTTTTTGTGTGGTAATTCGATTGCGAGATTAACCGTTTTACTAAAAAAAAAAACAAGTAAAATATCAACACTTGAAAAAAAAACTATCACATAAGCGAAATCGAAATACGTAGAAATCGTGACCCCGAGAAATAAATAACAACTTTTTCTTCGACGAAAAAAATTCGATCGGTGAACTTTTTCGTGTGCCAACTGCACGAGAATCGGCCTCATCCGTGTTGCCATGTGAAATATATAGGAAAAAAAACCGTCGATAGACTCGAGTATTCGGTTTATTTAAAAAAGTCTGTCCCGGATAATAAACTAAGTTATACAACATTGCGATACTGGATGCCATAAAATGTACTGTACCCACGTTTTAGTAACAAGTTTACGCTAGTGAACCTAAGGCCAGTTGTTCACTGAATCTATACTAATATTATAAAGCTGAAGAGTTTGTTTGTTTGTTTGTTTGTTTGAACGCGCTAATCTCAAAAACTACTGGCCCGATTTGTTTTTTTTTTTTGCGTTGGATAGTCCATTCATCGAGGAAGGCTTTAGGCTATATAACATAAAGATACGACTCATAAGACCACAGCAGCAATGAAAAATGTTGCAAAAACGGGAGAAAGATATTCCTTTTGAGAACTTCCGCTGCATACGCTGCGGAAACCGCTTTAGTTACACAAAAATCATGTATGACAGGATTATTCAGCATTAACAGTTCTATAATAAAGTCCGCGACAGCATATGTCTATCTTTTATGGTTGACTTACTACAACCTTTTTTATGTTAATAAATTTGTAAAAAAATAATGTAATAAATTATTTTTAGAGGTGTATTATACACACAGGTATTTATTCTTATCAAAATAAATACATTCATCATCACGAGCATTTCATTTAGAACCAAGTTGCCCTTTATATCATTTGATTTCAATAAATATCTTAGGAGCTATCACAGTTTTAACATAATTCCGCACCAAAATAATGTTCGCAGCTTAAGTACAACGTGCGCTTGCGCTAATCTATACTAATATTATAAAGCTGAAGAGTTTGTTTGTTTGTTTGTTTGTTTGTTTGTTTGAACGCGCTAATCTCAGAAACTACTGGCCCGATTTGAAAACATATTTTTATGTTGGATAGTCCATTTATCGAGGAAGGCTTTAAGCTATATAACATAAAGATACGACTCACAAGACCACAGCAGCAATGAAAAATGTTGCGAAAACGGGAGAAAGATATTCCTTTTGAGAGCTTCCGCTGCGTACGCTGCGGAAACCGTTAAAGTTACACAAAAATCATGTATGACAAGATTGTTCAACATTAAGAGTTCTATAATAAAGTCCGCGACAACATAAGTCTATCTTTTATGGTTGACTTACTACAACCTTTTTTATGTTAATAAATTTGTAAAAAAATAATGCATCATTTTTCGAGGTGTATTGTACACACAGGTATTTATTCTTATCAAAATAAATACATTCATCATCACGAACATTTTATTTAAAACAAAGTTGCCCTTTATATCATTTGATTCCAATAAATATCTTAGGAGCTATCACAGTTTTAACATAACTCCGCACCAAAATAATGTTCGCAGCTTAAGTACAACGTGCGCTTGCGCAGAATCGAATGATTAACACTTACAGCTGCAGTTGTGATAAATGACAATTCTAATATCTCGCTAGAGAACAGGCTTAAGAAAAGAAAATAATTTGATAAATTATTTATTAGAAAAACACCTAAATATTGGTTCTATAGCCTCGTGTTGTCATTGGACTCATGCGTTAAGTTCCTGGTTCGACCTTTTGGTAAGACTCAAACTCCTTATTCCTCAAAATCAGAACCAAGTTTTGTTATGAGGTGTTAACGTACCAGTTTAAAATGAGGTTTCAAAGTATACATTTCTAATTGGTCAGGTACTTTTTATCCTGGTTTAAACCTGATAATCGACGACGATCTGTTTGTAATGAAGAAAAAAGAGGACTATGATGTATAGTGATTAAATATATGGACAGTCATAACATACCTAGCGGTTTATAAATAATATTTTTGCTAAGGAAAAATGTGACTAGTATATTCGACGAACATACTTCTTTAACGTCAGATAAGACTCATCATACTGAGTAAGTATAAAACTACCCATTTAAAAATGACGTTTAAATGAATGATTGCTGACAAATAGGTAACTTTATCAAATCAGACGTTTTAAATAAAATTCGACGAATATTCCTTATCACTTTGGTAAAATTAAGCCTTAAACTTCATATACGAGACAGCGCCTTTCATTAATAAACATGCCAGCAGGAATGAAGTTCATTTCAACTCTCCAAGTAGTAAGTCAATGACTGGAAGGCAAAAGAAGAAAAGTTCAGGAAATATTGCAGATTTTCATGAGCGAACTTGCACTTTATTGAAGCCATTTCAGAGAATTTGGCGTTCAGATTCGCGAAGTTGAGAATTTGTGATCAAAGCTTTACTTTACGGGACAAAGTTTTTAGTGATGGAAAATAGATTTCGTGACCACACCATGACATTTAAGGTTATCTGCATTATTTAGTATTTATTTAAAGACTTTATTGCACAAATTTTGTGTACAAAGGTAGACTTAATGCTAAAATCATTATCTGCCAGTGAAACCTTTAGGTCATGCGGAAAGATGGCAATGGGTGCAGTGAAAAAAAACCAAATGAAATTAGGAACAAAGTGTCAAGGATCTAATAAAATAAAATATAAATAACTATATAAATATAATCTAATAAATAAATAATATTATAAATCAAAGCCGAAAATTCTTAAAACTACACATGCATAGTCACGGATGTTTCTTTGAAAACTTGTGTACTACTACTAGTGTGTAGCTTAGGCTGCCTTAGCCTAAGCTACACACTAATACAATTTTAAATCTGCTTTAACACGCAGTCATTATTGGCGTACCGATTGGGTCCGGTAATCCACAGCTCATTAGCTGAGAGCAGCTCTGGAGAGAGAGTTACTCTTGAAGACGGTATTCGTGGGAATGTCCAAAGGATATTTATTTATTGATTCACATTTCCGGACACTGCTTGCTCGCAAGATGCTAGCATGAGTAACGAGAGAGCTCGAATATAGTAATTTTACTTACAGTTAGTCAACGTTTTAATTAGTTACATGATTATTTGCTGTTGCTGTGTTTCTCTATTTTGTAAATACTTGTATCTACGTTTTGTTTGATTTCCATTGTTTTTTAATTGATTGAAAATCACTCGGTATGTTCGCGCGATTGATTAAAAATAGTGCTCATTCTCTTGCCCTGTTACCAGTTTATCTGGAGTCGGCGCAGTATGTTTTCCTCTTCCACACTATTCTATCACCCGTCACTGAATCATTCACATCTTTCACACTCATATTTTGTTTCACACAATCCATCCATCTCTTTTTTGGTCGGCCTCTTCCCTACAATCCATTAACATTCATACTCATCACTCTTTTAGTTACATGACTTCCTTCCCTTTTCATAACATGACCGTACCAAGACAGACGATGTCCCGCCATTTTATCGGTTATCGGTGCCACTTTTAAACTTCCTCGTTGACTCGGTCCAGAGAGTGCTAAACCTAAATCACGTATGCACCCTAGCAATGAACCGTTCTTAAGAGTAGGCCCTCGGATTGTCAATAGGTAGGCACGGCTGTGCAAACGGCGAGGCCCGTCTTAACGGCCGCCTGTAATCGCACGACACCTGCCCCCTTACTCTGGACACAAAACCCGATCCAATGAATATACCCCTCCCTGTCACACGCGTACACAGCCTGGTATGAGTGACAGGGATGGGTATATTCATTAGGTTGATTTTTGTGTCCAGAGTTAGGGGGCTGTTCCGCACAATGGGTAATGTAAGCCGTGCAGATAATACAATGGGGGTCATATTGGAACTGGTATATTTAAACAAATTAGGAGCGGAATTTAGGTTACAGAGATTTTATAGTGGTCGATTTTGATACATGTGGTATTCAAAATCGGTATATCTTAAAAGAGGCATAGTAACTTTCTATGGACAAGCTTGTTATCGTTATGTAGGTATTTTGTTTTTAACTAATATATTTCCGTAACATGTCTTAAGTCTGATGTCCTGCGCTATTTATTCTTTACTCTCCTTTGTGTAAGAATCTTTGACATGAAGCAAATGGGGAAACGATTTTATTTTCCGACCAAATGTTACAAATAGTAGAAAATTCGCGTACTCTGCCAACATTTCCAAATTAAATAAAAATTAAACCGCTTTAGCCTTTTCTGTTAGTTTATTTTACCTATATCTTTAAAACAACTAGACTGATTTTGATGAAACTAACACTGTACCCTAAGTTTAAATATACCTGACTAAACTAAAAAAAACATCTCGCTATGAATTCTGGTTTTCCAGGGGTGCGATTGTGTGAAGCAATCGTATTCATTTGACAGTTCAAAACGTACGGTATGATCTGTCAAACGGTAAAGAACAAAGGGTTTGACAGATCAAACCGTACGTTGTGAACTGTCAAATGAATACGATTGCTTTACAAAATTCCAGCTCAGAAATGTTGAGACAAACATACTCGTGATTTTACACATACGAAATTGACACGTGTTTGGAAGCCTTTAGATCATCATACCCAAATATTATCAAATTCTAATGATGTTACATACATACACATTGAATTGATTACCTCCTTTTTTGAAGTCGGTAAAAAAGAGTGACAATAAATATCAGTTTCTTAAGGCTTCGTCGTCACCTGACGTATAAACGGCAATTAACGCTCGACTCGTATAATTCAATACATAAGTGGCTGTTATATGAATGGGACACTCATATTAATATCACTTATCCACCGGCCCGTATCAGACCATAAATAATAATTAACGGAAAGCGTAGCAGCTGTATTACACTCTAATCCACTTTGAGAAGATGTGATATGTAATATGAGACATATAAGTCCGCTGAAAATCAGTGTCGTGGCATGCTTACCATCTGCTGTCACGATATATACTGAGCGGGGAACTTTTTGGCACACCTGGGCGCTTTGTTTTTGTTTTTAATGAATTTAATTTTAGTTGTTTTGATTTGTTTTAATTTATTTCATGTAATGTATCTTGTGTGTCAAATAAATAAAAATTCTATTCTATTCTATTCTATTCCATAAGTGTGGAACTGTTATTTTATTGACCTGATTACTCAAATCGTAAACGAATAATTATGTGTTCCGAGCCTAAAACATGTATATTCATATTCGTTTATTAACTTATACTAATAATATACCAGCAGACAATGGGAATAATATTATGGTAAATTGACCACAACCTTAGACTGTAGAGTGACTATAAGGACAATATTCGTAGGTCGGTATAGGATCATAGTGAGTATGGTGTATAAGCTCAATAACATTCAATGCTTTCGATGAATATTTCACATATTTGACTACCGATAGATTTCAGCACCATCCTTAGCAATTCGACATAGCGATGTATCGAATCATGTGCATACAAGCTACCATTTCCCAATTTTTCGATCAACTAGTTTCAAAGCGTAGACGCTAAAATCACGGACTGTAGTATTCAATAATGCACTATGCTAATGCACTCTAGATGCTTTGAAAGCACCTCAATGAATAGGGCTTCAATGTACTGTCATCGAAAGAAGTTTAATCAAAGTGAAAATAAAGTTGTCCAAAAAAAGAAATACCGTTTTTTTACAAGCATTATATATCCAATATCATCGAAAACTTTAAGATCTGTATGAAAATAATTTTGTCAAAATAGGCATAAAAATAACATTATGTCCACATATTTTGCAGTAACGACTATTCTAGAAATTTCATGGGTGGATATATCATAGAGTAGATATGTCATGTCATAGATACATCATGGAGTGTCATATCATTTTTCATTAAAGCTGGCATCCGTTGAAAATATTTTAACATGTTTCTCGTTGCTTGAACACTGCGTCAAATTGACGATGATGTATGGTAGTAAATGTTTTTTTTTGTCATATAAACATCAAGTGTATATATGTCCATTTTGGTAGCGAAATGTGACTGGTCATGATTGCGAATATTCGTTCGTTTACATTCGTAAACCTAATAACTTGGGAACGAACATCAAATTGGATGCATCCAAACCCATAACAAAGATAACGAAAAAAAACCTGTCAATCAGAACAAAAGTGATATCGACCGAAAATTCTTGCTGGGGTTAGAATAAAGCCCATTATTTTTTGATACTGGCTATCTGACCTTTGTCATCGGCTGTCCATCGGTTTTATTTCTCCACATTCTATTTCATCCCGTGTCATACGGCAGGCGGACGACATCGACGACGCTGCAGATCTGTCAACTGAGGCACTAGTGCCCTACTACAATGACATAGCCGCTAGTTTTAGTTTGCCTTACATACAATAGTAACGGTATTATTTTTATTTGTTACTCTTCATGACATGACTCTTCACAGCACTTGCCAGATTGTCTGTGTCTTGTCTCGAAGCGCTCGTAGGGCACAAAAGATAAGGAGTCATGTTCTAGCCCCATCTGGGCCATAATTGATTGATATTAACTAATTTTTGGCGTTCAAAAGTTGCATTATGTGTCTAAAATTGAATAAATTATTTTTGACTTTGACTTTGACTATGGTCAATTGCTGTGATGAATACTTCCACAAGATTCATTTCATTCATAATGGATCAAGTCTGATCTAGCGACAGCATTTTACCCTATTATGATGATTTTATCTCGTTCGAGTGACTGGCAATAGAGACTGGGACAGATAGAGTACAAAACATACTCATATAGTCTTTGTGAGTAGGGCTCTGACGTCCCGTTAAGTCGGTAAAATGACTAAGCGTTTCATATCCTGTAAATGTCGGAAAGTCGCTTACTAAGATATTTTATTCAAAAGAATATTTGCAGATTTTAGCTTCATATGATGTTTACTTACGTGAAATTCACTACTATTTGTGATGGCATGTGAGTGTGACCCATCGCCCACTATACAGTTTTAAAGTACTCGTACGTACAATAGACAATGCTAATATAAAGCTTAATTGGACTTTGGAATTAACATACTTGAAATACAAATAATTTATTGTACATACAAAGAAACAAGTGTGGTTATAATACTAACTTTGGAATAATAAAGCGTTGGTTAGTTTAAGCGAAGAAGTACTTCCTACATCATACTCTATCTCTATTTATATGAACAGGCCGTATGACTCGTACTACATAAATGTTCATATAAAGGATTGAGGTATATATAAAAAAACTGTACAATTATATTTACAGACTTCTTTCGGTTTCTGCCTCACACATCGGAAATCGAAAAAGCTGCAATGCTGTCACACAAGTCACAATTTATCTAGCAAAGTAACCGTTTCTGTATTCCGTTTCCTGTACAGTCAGTCACAGACGGAACTAGTCTTCGTTTTCAAGGAAAGTTCGAGGGCCATTACGAGTTTAGAAATATCTAAGTTCCTTTGAAAAAAGGTTTTAGGTACCGAAATTGTTTAGAATTATAATCTGAAATTGATCGGTGTAGATTGTAGTGTGTCTCAAGAAATTTGTAGAAAGTTTATACTCAATTCCGCCTGCGCGCCTAAATCTGTAAATCTTAGAAGTTTTCCAAACTTCAAAATGATTTTCCTTGTCGAATGAATATCGATGAGTCGCGAAAGCCTTCGGATTATTGAATAATTCATAGAGGCCTCTCGTTTGCATCCTGATGGCAACTCGCTCGCGCGTCTACACATGAGTTCCTTACGCGTACGGAGGCGGCCGGCCAGTAATTCCCGATACCGTAAACATCGACTATCGGATTTGACGCGACGCTTTAGTACACAATTTTCACAAAGTGCTGGCATGTTAATTATGGTTTTGATCAAAACAGTACGAGTAGTAGTCCTTATGACTCGACGGATAAATATAAATAAATAAAGTTTTTGACCAATTTTGTGTTTTGTTTCTGTCTTGATGAATAAATTAATATAATTCAAAATTTTAAAAAATTCAAATTCATAATTCAAATATTCTTTATTCAATTTAGGACAATATGCCACTTATGAACGTCAATTAATTAGTGAAATATTTTTTGCGAAAAACGATGCCTAAACATTGTTAGTAACTTATGAAGTAAGTTAGCTAAAATTACAATCCATTATTTAAAGATATAAATATAGTAAATAATTTAAAATAAAGTGGCGGATTCTGCACCATAATTGATTGACATTGGTGGTATTTCTTTCTTTAAATCAATATATTTCGATTTTCACTGATGTTGGTTCATTGTTTTGTGCCAGCAATCTCATAATCGCTATGCCACCGTTATGCTAATATGAAAAGCTGTTACTGAGCACATCATGACAACAAAGTCCGCGTAAAAAAACCGGTCATTGTGTTCATTCATCACGCCACACGCCAAAATGTTGCAACGCCACTCCTCCCGATTTAATACAACGCAAATAAATTATGCTCGTATCGTGTTATCAGGCTTCCGCTGAAAATATTTGCACTGAGTAATGGCACGGTAACATGACACTATTAGATGAGTTTGCGCCTATAAACGCTTATTATGGTTGACGATACGACCATGATACGACTCTAGAATAGTAGTTTTTAATGTATGTGAAAGTCTGATTTTTTTGCTAGTCGAATATTCTAAACAATCTTTTTATAACTTTTAAAATAATATGTGTCAGCAAAGAAGGGTCGATTTTACTAACGTCAGACGTCAAGACTTATATGACTGAATAAGTATAAAACGATCAATTTTAAAAGGACATTTATATAAATGATTGCTGACAAATATTATTTTAAAAGTTATAAAAAGATTGTTTACAATTTTCGACTAGCAAAAAAATCAGATGTTTATAAATAAGGTATTTTGTGTTATATTCGACAAATATAGAAGTTGGTAAAATCCAGCCAAAATAAAGTTAAATTATTACACTATTTTACTAAGAAAGATTCCAGTGTTCAACGACAAATTACTGATGCAGATTGTTTAGTGTCTAATCTATTAAAAATGAATCATTTCGTAAAAAAGGAATGCCAAGATCGTTTACAATATTCGACAAGCGAAGAAAAACGAAGTAGAGTGACTTCGACTCAATTTTTAACCGACTTCAAAAAAGGAGGAGGTTATCAATTCGACTGTATGTTTTTTTTTATCATTTTTTTTTGTATGTATGTTACCTCATATCTCAGTCGTTTGTCGACCGAATCGAAATTTTTTTTCACCTACTTAGAGGGTATACCTTCTAGTTGGTCCATTTTGGGATCTGATGATGGGATTTTGGTGTATTCGAGGGAAACCCTCAAGTTTTAAAGGCACGTATAGTGTTTCTTTACTAGAATCTTAATGTTAACGTGTTGTTACGTCTGATAGTCAACATTTTGTGGGGCTGAGCTGATGGTGGAACTCCTTAACGCCTAGGAGTTCAGAAATTATAATGACGAAACATATGATAGGTAATTTGTAGCTTCGTAAAAAATAAAATCATAAGGTGCAACTCCCCTCTTATATAATCACTAAAAATAAAGAAATAAAATAAACTTTAAAAAAAAGTAAAAACCGACTTCAAAACCAAAATGCACTAAAAAGTCTTAAATAAACTCTTCACCATTGAAAGGAAAGGAATCCGGTTTAGGCAAACAATTTCTTTTTGGAGTCGGTGCCATCACTTTGACCATCAAGCATCAGCTATCACAGCACCGACTCCAAAAAGAAATTGTTTGCCTAAAACGGATTCCTTTCCTTTCAATGGTGAAGAGTTTATTTAAGACTTTTTAGTGCATTTTGGTTTTGAAGTCGGTTTTTACTTTTTTTTAATTTATTTCAAATGGCTGCCGTATGCGAATACGGCGGTGGACTAACTGCGTAAAATACCTACAAACAAATAACCTTTAATTTTATTGGGAACAAGATTGAGGTTTATTTTTTTCAAGGTATGGCAAGCTGTGAAAATTAGTTGTAGCTGCGAACATACCTAACTTATTCTTCTTTCTCCGTGCCCTTTCCCATTTCATTTGGGGTCGGCCCTCTTAATATGTTTGCGCCATTCAGCTCTGTCACTTATACTAGCTGGGACTAATTTAGCTCGAGGTTCAAGGTTTCTCCACCAAGTAGCTTTTGGGCGTCCTCGTGGTTGTTTTCCTATATCAATTTTAAAGGATGTTATAACGGGTAGTATGTTTAACATACCTAACTTATTAATGAATGAAATTTCTGTGAACATAATATAGAGTAAGTGAGTTTTCCCTTTAAAACTTGTATTATACTAAAACGAGACAATAACTAAAACGAGAAAAAATAAGAAACAAATATTCTTTGGACTGGGGTAGGTGGTTCCGTGAATATGTTATATTATGAGTCAATTACATCATATAATGTACTTATAGGGATGGTCGGACATTGTAAACGCATGACATCCCCAAGGCCAGGCCTCACCCTGCGGCATGAAGGCCGTGCGACACGTCTGCCGACCAATTAGTCATAATTATAAAAAGGTTTAACCTTTGCGACCGGAGACGTCATTATAAGGATGAAACACGTGCCGAGTGTCTATTTAACGACTTTTTGCGTGATACCATCTTTTAATCAAAACAAAAAGGTACACGGTATACTCATTGTTACTTTAACTTTGGATATTACAAGTTTTTTATATCTGTTACGCGAGTGGTTCAAAAATGGTTCCTTAATATATCAGTGCATTTGGTGTAATATTTCTGCCCCAATAAAGCTTTAACTTTAAGAAATTGGGTAAAATCGGGTACTCTTCCAAGTTTTGTGACTCTAGTCTTTTCTTTTGTTTCAATCGATTAACCCCACAGACTTTATTCAAAAAGCAAAGTATCGTCAATTTAAAAGACATTAACCGGCAATATAAACTTCAACTTCTTATACAATAAGCTGAGCAAAGTTTTAAAAGTATAAGCTGGCGTTAAGTCGTGAGCATTAAGAAATATGACGCTGAAATTTAAAGTTTCGATATGGGTATCGTAAAGCACTTATCGCGCTTCAAAGTTTGTGATTAAGTTGATTGGATACTTGTGTTTAAATGACGATTGGTTTGCCTAAATCTAAATAAATTCATTATGAGTAAGTTGTGTAGGTATTTTTTGTGTTTTGATAGTCTAAAGTATTTTTGGTGGTTGGTGTCTATACTAGTACCATAGTATTACCTTAAGAAAAATGCAATGCTATTTTCATGCATTTTGATTATTATTATTACATATATATAAATGTTCAAACAATACAATAGGTAAGGCAAGCAATAAAAAGCAATTGTTTATAAATAAAAAACCAAACCAATAAAAAGCAAAAGTGTACACCCGTAGTCTGAACGCACCGAGGCAGCACTAATAAGTCCGGTTGGACCCGAGCCAACTTGCATGCTGGAGTGGACGCCCTTAATATACAAATGATTTCGAGATACACCCATACAATGTTGAGAGACGATAAGAATACGATTTATCTCTCTAAGCAAACAGTTATGTAACACTTGGTAGGTATCATGGTACATCCTAATAACTATAGGTCGACCGCAAAACTTATACTCGTATTTGACGTCACTTTTGACGCCTTCGTTTTCATTTACCTTCCAATTAATGTGCTTCGTTTCATCTTTATGTATTAAAAGATCTTTCTATCACCTAAAAGGAGTACACTTAATTCATAATAATAATATGAAGTACATGAATGGGGAGGATAAGACGACAAACGTAACGTCAGAAACGTCTCAGTTTCGCGGTTAACCTATGACCATATGTATAAAATTACTATGTCGTCGAATGGTATGAAGTCGTGAAGATAGATTTGGAAAGTTTAACCTTGAAACTATAAAAAAATGATTAAAGATATCGTTGCCGTCATTCACCTTCGCTAGATAGGTTACAGTGCACCAAATGCAACAAGAAGATGCATTCTATCTGCCAAAGCAACCGGTGTACGCAGATAAATACGATATGATACCAAATATACCAATTGTTGTTATAGTGGCTATAAGTCAGTAGCTAGTAGCTTTAAAACTAGGTATTTATATTTAGTCAAAATGGTTGGGAAATTACATAAAAATCTACATAGCACAGTCACAGTACACTGTCTAAATTCTTCATGTACGGACGAAGCATTCTGATATTATAAACATAAAATGATTAATTAATGGATGTTGGAACATCTTTCGCACAACCGCAGCATAAATAATATTTGTAAGCGATAATTGAATGACATTCAGCCACGTTTTCCGATACGCGCAAGTGTTACTGCGGCAAGGTCTGCAGACCACGGATGCTCGTTGCATAAAAGTTATTTCAAAATATTAAAAGTATCGATAAATGTACAGGAAATCATATTGAGAATACGGAGATTATCATTTTATTTATAGTGATATCTATATTTAGCGACCTACGACAACCACACATGGCATCATTGTCTAAAACTAGCGGTCCTCCGCGACTGCATCCGTGCGTTTTGAGTTTGCTCCCTCCCCTGCCGCTGCAACGTGATGTTTTATGACTTAAATCCTTGCTCGATAAATAAGCCATCCAACATAACAATATTTGGTCTTGTAGTTCCTGTGATAAGCGCGTTCAAACAAACAAACTCTTCAGCTTTATAATATTAGTATAGATAAAAAAATGTTTAGATAAGATACCAATTGAGCTATCGTCTGTATGGCTAGCTAGTTGAATGAATGAATGAATGAATGAATTTTTATTTATTTGACACACAAATAAAATTACATTATTTAAATTAAAAACATAAATAAATTACATTATATAATTAAAAACAACTAAAATTAAATTAATACAAAAAAAAAACAAAAACAAAGCGCCCAGGTGTGCCAAAAAGGTCCCCGCTCAGTATATATCGTGACAGCAGATGGTTAGCATGCCACGACACTGATTTTCAGCGGGAACCCCTGTTAGGCGCTGGGTGTAAACACACACTTGAAAATAAAATTAAAAAAAACAAAAAAAAACACAACAAAACACAAAAAGATTACATTAATTATAATTAAATAAGATAAATAAATTATTCATTATCATTTTACATTCAAATTATCAGATTCTTCTTAGGTACTAGCTGCGCTTGCAGCGCCCTCATCTCACCGGTCTCGTACCGGTCGCGCGGGCGTGCGTTCCCACCCTAGAATCTGTCATCTGTCAAATAAATAGACCCGCTCTGTAACCCACACCTAACCAAAAAAAAGTAAAAGAAATTCGCCACGTTTCGCTGAAAATGTTTCTATGAATAGAGCTTTCCGACGTAACGTTTCACAAAACCAGACAAATAAGACTCAACAAAATCTGCACAAAATTCAAAAGCATGCATCCAATTTTGTGATAAAACCATATTTATCTATCCGTAACGGGAACAGCACCAACATACACATAAAGCAGGTTACGTTAAGGGATCTGGGCCCCTATTTTTGAATCACTCGCGTCAAGATTGCGTGTGATATTCATTGATTGATGTCCGATTTTCCAATGAAAATTAGTATTATTCTAGACGGAAGTGATTTTAAAAAGTTTAAACAAACATAACAAATGACTACAGCGCGATGGCGTCAAATTTACCGACGAAGTTGCCTTCTTCATTTGACGCTGTATTGTTTAGGGGACCTCGTACAATAAAGCTATAAAAACATATTAAAATATGCTTTCTTGCCTTTGTAATAAGGTCTTTAATAGTCGCTATAGTACATAATTTATTGGTCGCTGACTATTTGTAAGACTTGCCGATCTGTAAGATGTTGCGAATATTCAGTTATTTCTTTTGATCAATTCGAACTGAAAACTATATTAAACAGTTAATTGTGTATTCAAATATAACGTGACCATTGCTGTTGAACCACAAAAGTCCAAAGTCATTGGTAGTTTTCAGAATTCCGTAATTTAAAGTTAAAATCAGCATAGCGGTCTATGAGAAAAGTGTCATAGTGATTACTTATTTACTAACGTAATTAAATAGAAGATTACTATACCTTAAACATCTATACGACAGGTGGAAATTGAATAACAATAACACTGGATACCGCTTTCCGTTTCTTACATTTTAACGGAGAGATTCATTGCTTTAACATGAAACAATTTACATATTGATGGTAGCTTATTCAGATGCATATGGTATGGGGTTAGGATTGACGTGCAGTTACTCAATAGTTCTTTCAGCGAGCAGTTTAAAAAGTCTTTCTACATAAATCGTGGAAGACATAACTCCCGATGAGTTCCAGGGCATACTCGTTAATTGTCAAACCACATAATATAGCAGATTAATTATGAGTTATACAGAACATATTTTGATTTGAAACTTGAAATTCAGGTTCGTATTTATCAACCTACCTAACGGTTTGCATGATACCCGTAAAGAAAAATGTTAGTTGTTGAAATCTGTTCAAAGATACCTGTTTGTCAAATTCATTATCAAACTGTATAACTGAGAAAGAAGTACAAAATTTGGATGTAGTAATTGTTTTCTGCAGAATATGCTTAACGAATACAAAGATTAAACTCAACCAGACAAGAAAGTTTGGTTAAAAGTTGGATTAAGTTGTCAGATGTGACCTACAAACTGAAAGAGGACCAACAACGCTGTCTAAAAAAAATAGTTAGAGTCAGTTACACCAAAGAAACGCAACCTTAACTCTAACCGCTCATAGTAAATGCCATGACATGTAGCAGTCACAATGATAATTGAGACCTGTACATACTGTGTTATTTATAAAAAAGGGTGAAAATCGGAATAAACAGCACGTAACAGTTAATTATGTATATATAGGCATAGTACCTAGTTTATATATTTTTATATTATGATACATATTTTATAATTATTTAACATTAAATTTTATATAGATAATATTGACATTATATTGACCTTCTCTTATCTCTTTTAAATCAAATCCGTCCACTCTTTTGTTTAATATATTTCATCGCCAAGCTACTTCTCTTATTCTTTATGCTTTTCCTTACCTGAAGGTTATTTGGTAGAAAATGCTTCAAGCATTAAGTCCGCCTGAATTGTACTCCTTCGTTATATTTAGGATGTATTCTGTAATCATAAGTTTTATATGGTGGGCAATTAAGAATATTTATTATTATTATTATGATTGAACCTTAACTTCAGAGACAGTTACGGAAACTTTCTTGTCTGGAAAGTTATGATGTACATAAAAATGGCAATTCCAATATCAAAGTCCATTATTGCGTCCTAGTTTTGCAATAATATCGAGGAACCGATAAAAATAAGTTTTCCTCCTGCTGCGAAAGAAATAGCTCGTTGGTTGTATTATTCCCATTACCCCCTTTGGCTGTGGCACTTTAGTTGTATATTTACCAAGTAAGTTCGTGAACTGGAACAAGTTTGTAACTTATTCATATTAGGTTGTAGTTTTCCGTGGTATTTAAGACCTTGTAACATAATACACTATTACATACTTTTGTTTCAGAATAAATCCTTTACATGTTATAAGAAATATTAGAAAGAAATATTAGTA
Organism: Pyrausta purpuralis; assembly: GCA_963924145.1. NCBI lineage: Eukaryota > Metazoa > Arthropoda > Insecta > Lepidoptera > Crambidae > Pyrausta > Pyrausta purpuralis. Next base: position 7,741,672 of record OZ001645.1, read on the forward strand.
GCGATGAAATTACCTTTAAAGATTTCACAGTAAGATTTTTTTATGTAAGACCTTCATAATTATGTAAATCATTACTAAAGTTAATAAGACAAGTGATGATAATCAAAAAACAAAAGCATCTAAGGAAAGCTAATTAATAAATGATCGCGTCCTAAGGCCGCGATCGATTGTTGACTCAACTATTGGTTAAATGAAATGATTTAGCGTTATTGGAAGAAAAAACACTGAACAAAATCACAGAATAGATATTTTAATGACTATTGATTGAGGTTCTTTTTTCAAAACATGCAAAATAGTGAATATTCAACCGGTGGTAACGACATTTAACGATTTGTTGAGTTAACTATTTGTTGAGTAAACTAGGTCTCGCAATCGGGCCTTAGTAGGTAGTGGTATGGCCATATCCATGTAAACGGTCGATAAAAAGTTGTTTTACTTTGTGTTTACTATGTACCAAACTAAATTCTGGCAAACTCAGAGAAAGCCAAGCTAAGACCGTGGGATATCGCTCATAATACTTGTCACGTGAAATTTACATTGACAAGGAGATTTCCAACGAATTCTCAGGAATTTCATTTGGGGAATAGGATTTGGAACCGGTTCTCATCGCCTGGATTATGTGACGTGACATTTGATTTCAGTTGCTGGACTTTCTTGGGAGTCAATTCCATTAGTGCTCTGGCGCCCTGTGGCGGGTTATTATTTATTTATTATTTATTTAGTGGAACAACTTTCATTTCAGTATTATGAGGTACTGACATTACTACATTCTGCTAAAATCTTCTCTTCACAAAATACAAAAAATATTTTTTAGAGTTCCGTAGCCGAATGGCAAAAAAACGGAACTCGTCTAGTTTCGTCAGGTCTGTCTGTCAGTCTGTCTGTCTGTTTACCTGTCCGTCCGTATGTCACAGCCACTTTATTCTGAAACTATTAGCTTTCCTGTTAACCGCTTTACGATTCTCATTCGAAAAATAAAAAATAATGACATTTGAGGAAGACTCTCATACGTTCTCTAAAACCATTTTATCTGAAAGTGAAATATTTGTAACATAGACGCTTCCAAAGTGGTAACATGGACGTCTCCCCTCCCTCTAACTTTTGAACTAAGCTGGTGAAAATTCTGAAAAAAATAATACACGATGTAGATCTTTTCAAATACTTTCTACGAAAATTAGTTTCACATTTTCAACGACTGCAAATATAGCTTTGTCCTTCATACAAATACTACGATTAACAAAGTTTGTTGCTATCAACAAAATATTGTGGTACTTTGGCTTATAGAAGTAAGTGGACCTCTTATTTAGTTAAAGTTGGCACGGAACCCTCAGTGCGCGAGTCTAGCCCGCACTTGGCCGGTTTTTCATTTCAGATTTTTGCTGCAAGCTACGAATGTTCTCGCAAGAAAACCATTCGCCATTGAAACTATAAAATGATTAAAGATATCCTTGCCCTCATTTACCTTAGCTAGATAGGTTATAGTGCACCAAATCCAAAAAGAAGATGCATTCTTTCTACCCAAGCAGACGGTTCCTATACGCAGATAAATACGATATGATACCAAATGTACTAATAGTTGTTTTATTGGCTATAACGTGCTATACAGTAGCTTTATAACTGGGCACTCATCTTATATTTAGTCCAAATGCTTGGAAAATTACAGATAAATTTACATAGCACAGTCACACTGTACCGTCTAAATTGTTCATGAACGGACAAATCATTCTGAATTTTAAAATATGATAATGATTTTCTCATTAATTAATGGTTGTTGGAACAGCTTTCGCACAACCGCAGCATAAATTATATTTGTAAGCGATAATTGAATGACATTCAGCAACGTTTTTCGATACGAGCAAATGTTACTGCGGCAAGTCAAGGCCTGCAGATCACGGATGATCGTTGCATAAAAGTTATTTAAAAATATGCCACACACGGCATCATTATCTAAAACTAGCGGTCCCCCGCGACTGTATCCGTGCGTTTTGAGTTTGCTCCCTCGCCTTCCGTTGCAGCGTGATGTTTTATGACTTAAATCTTTGCTCAATAAATAAGCCATCCAACACAATAATATTTCTTATAATCAGTCCTGTATTTCCTGTGATAAGCGCGTTCAAACAAACAAACTCTTCAGCTATATAATATTAGTATAGACTAAAAAAATGTTAAGATAAGACATGAATTAAGCTATTGTTTGTCTGGCTAGCCAGTTAAAAATGTTTCTATGTATAGAGCTTTTCATCGTAGACTCAATAAAATCTGCATAAAATTCAAAGCATGCACCCAATTTTGAGATAAAACCATATTTATCCATCCGTAACAGGAACAGCACCAACTACACACATAAAGCAGGTTACGTTAAGGGATCTGGGCCCCTATTTTTGAATCACTCGCGTCAAGATTGCGTGTTATATTCATTGTTTGACTTGTATGAATTAACCACTGGATATGAAACGCAAGAGCGATTTTTATCGATATGTGTGGAACGAATGAATGAACGAATCTTTTGTTAAATTATATAATTTTATCACCAAAACAATAAATTACATTATGGGCATGTAATGCACAAACCATCAAATGAACAATTGAAACATAGAACGTCTTTTTATATAAACGGTCTGGTAAGTTACACTAACTAGAACTACCTAAGACATATTGAAACAGCCCGTAAATACACATAGCCTTGCACCATTAAAATCCTCATAACGGATAATTAACCAGAAGATTTTTTGCGTTAGCATTATGTCACGTTTGGTGTAAAATGGATACCACACATTCGGTGATGTTTAGTGGGGATCCATTTTGCCTCTCTTCGGACGACTTCTACCCACTTTATTTTCCATAATGGATCTACAGGAAATCTGAAATTATATTAGAAGGATGTATTGTCATATAATATGAAGTTTAAAATTTTAAAGCAAACTGTTGTATATTTAAGACTAGCGGTCCCCCGCGACTTCGTCCGCGCGTTTAGAGTTTGCTCCCTCCCCTCCCGTCGCAGCGTCATGTTTTATGCCTTTTACGATAAATAAGCTATCCAACACAGAAATATTTCTTCAAATCGGTCCAGCAGTTCCTGAGATAAGCGCATTCAAACAAACAAACTCTTCAGCTTTATAATATATTAGCGCAAGCGCACGTTAGTACTTAAGCTGCGAACATTATTTTGGTGCAGAGTTATGTTAAAACTGTGATAGCTCCTAAGATATTTATTGAAATCAAATGATTGGTTCTAAATGAAATGCTCGTGATGATGAATGTATTTATTTTGATAAGAATAAATACCTGTGTGTATAATACATCTCTCAAAAATTATACATAATTTTTTTACAAATTTATTAACATAAAAAAGGTTGTAGTAAGTCAACCATAAAAGATAGACATATGCTGTCGCGGACTTTATTATAGAACTCTTAATGCTGAACAATCCTGTCATACATGATTTTTGTCTAACTTAAGCGGTTTCCGCAGCGTATGCAGCGGAAGCTCTCAAAAGGAATATCTTTCTCCCGTTTTTGCAACATTTTTCATTTCTGCTGTGGTTTTATGTGTCGTATCTTTATGTTATATAGCCTAAAGCCTTCCTCGATAAATGGACTATCCAACGCAAAAATATTTTTTCAAATCGGGCCAGTAGTTTTTGAGATTAGCGCGTTCAAATAAACAAACAAACAAACAAACAAACAAACAAACAAACTCTTCAGCTTTATAATATTAGTATAGATTATCTTAATCTACTCTCGAGTGAAACATTTTACAGATTTATAATTTAATTTTAAAAGTATTTATTATATTCAAAAATTTAATATAAGTACGTTTATCGATATGATTTATCGACATTTGTCAAGCACAATTGAAATTAAACTGACAAGAGAACGAATGATAAACATACGACAATCCTACCGTATAAAGTATACGTTATCTTGTTGGTTTTGTAGTAACAGACCACCACTTTTTTAAATGGCAATGTTACTTTTCTCTTGGAAAACACATTTTACTATTTTCATGAAAAATAACAGCTTTTTTGGGATAAAACGATACTTACGAATGAAAATAAATATTCTTTAACTTTCCGCTATAATTTTTACACTAAAATAAGTCACATTTACCCATTTTTTCTGTCAATGTTTCTCACTGAGCTCTATCACCGTACTGACAAGACGTCACCTGCAAGTGAGGCCAAAAAGCCCACTTCGTGGCTAAGGGGGCACAAGCGAAATTGCCCGTCATTGCGCGTCCAGTGATTTATTCGTCCAAGTTGTTTGATGACCGATTTTTCAATGAAAATTAGTATTATTCTACAAGTGATTTTAAAAAGTTAAAACAAACATAACAAATGAATACAGCGAGACGGCGTCAAATTGACTGACGACTTCATTAGACGCTGTATTGTTTGGTGGACCTCATACAATAAAGCTGTAAAACATGTTAAAATATGCTTTATTGCCTTTGTAATAAGGTATTTAATGGTCGCTATAGTACATACTTTATTGGTCGCTGACTATTGTTAAACTTGCCAATCTGTAAGATGTCGAGAATTTTCAGTTATTTCTTTTAATCAATTTGAAATGATAAAGCTTTATAATATTTATAGATTAAGCGTAGTGTACAGAATTCCGTAATTTATAATTTAGTATGGTACGACAAGACTGTAATTACGTATTAAGTTAAAATTAGGATGGCAGTCTATGAGAAAAGTGTCGAAGTGATTACTTATTTAATAACGTAATTGAATAGGCGATAACTATACCTAAAACATCTATACGACAGATGGAAATTAAGTAACAAAAAGCTTGCTCCTATCATTAAAATTCTTAATTCTGAATCGCTTTGCCTTTTAGGTGCACCTCTTCTTGATCCCAGCATCGAACCTTTTCTTGATAAAAAGTTGAATGATTTCACCCTATCAGCCCCCAGATTAGAACACCTAAATTCACACATTGCTTTTACTATACTGAAATCGTGTCTTTTTGTGCCTTAATTTACATATTTCTTACGTGCTAGTCCTATCTGGAAAAATAATAATTATTTAAAACTATTTGACACTACTCTTAAAAATAGTTTGGAAAAAAATTTAAATTTACATTTTGATAACAATTCTTGGACTCAGGCTTCGCTTCCTATTCGTTTTGGTGGGATCGGAATTCGCCAAATTTCTAGTATAGCCCTCCCCGCTTTTCTCTCCTCTTTGCATAGCACTTCCGTTTTAACCAGAAAAATCTTTGAGCATCCTCGCCAGCTTTCTGAGGTGAGAGAGGCGGAGGAGTTTTGGCAAGGTCTCTGTCCTAGAGAAGACATTCCAAAGGAACGTCACCAACAAAAACTTTGGGATGTCCCTCTTGCGAGAGAGACCTTCAGTTCTTTACTTCAAAATTCCGTCAGTGACAGTAGTCGAGCAAGGCTCTTGGCGGTTTCCTGCAAAGATTCTGGTCACTGGCTTCATGCTTTACCGTCAAAAAATTTAGGCACTCTTTTCGATAGTGAGTCTTTCCGGGTGTGTGTGGGTCTCCGCCTTGGCACCCCTATATGTGAAATTTTTACGTGTCCCTGTGGCAAGGAGGTTGACAAATTTGGTCTCCACTGCCTTTGTTGCCAACAAAGCGCTGGGCGTCTCGCCCGTCACGCTACCCTTAATGACGCCATCAGAAGAGCTCTTGCCACCATTAATGTACCTTCCACGTTGGAACTACGTGGTTTGATCCGTGACGATGGCAAGAGACCCGATGGCCTCACGCTTATTCCCTGGGAACGGGGTCGGGCCTTAGTTTGGGATGCAACTTGTGTCGATACTTTGGCCCCATCCCATCTCAGAGAATCAGCCCTTAAAGCTGGAGCAGCAGCGGAGTTGGCTGAAAACGCCAAGCGTCGCAAGTACGTCTCACTTGCAAGTGATTATGTGTTTGCGCCGTTTGGTGTTGAAACATTTGGGCCGTGGGGACCCTCTGCTAAATTGCTGTTTGGTAAAATTGCGCCAAAATTAAATTCTGTCACAGCCAATAATAAAGCTGGCTGGTTCCTCGCTCAAAGGATTAGCATAGCTATTCAACGCGGCAACGCAGCCAGCATAATAGCCTCCTTGCCTCAAGGAAATGGTTTCGTTTTTGAATAGGTAGACTTTAAGTTTTTTTTTTTTAATGTAGCATGTCTTAGTTTTATTTCTTCTTGTTTGTTATTAATTAAGATTATTTTTTTTACCTTCCAGGTGGCTTTGCATATGTTTTTGCTTTTATCAGATTGTTTTAATCACCAGTCTTCACAAATATAAAACTTTAACCACCATTAATGTGAACCTGAGTTAACTGTATAAATTATGTATTTCAGTAACAAAAAAACTGAATAACGTTTTCTTTCCCTACATTTTAACGGACAGATTCATTGCTTAAACATTAAACGATTTACATTTTTATGATGGCTTATTCAGACGCATATGATATGGGGTTAGGATTGACGTGCAATCACTCAATTAATAGTTCTTTCAGCGTGCAGTTTAAAAAGAATTTCTTCATAAATCGTGGAAGACAACTTGCGATGAGTTCCAGGGCATACTCGTAAATTGTCAAACTACATAATATCGCAGATTAATTAGGAGTTGCAGAACATATTTCGATTTGAAACTGAAATTCAGGTTCGTATTTATTAACCTACCTAACGGTTTGCATACGGATACCCATGAAGAAAAATCTGTTCAAAGATACCTTTTTGTCAAATTCATTATAAAACTATATAACTGAGAAATAAGTACGAAATTGAAACGAAATAATTGTTTTCTGCAGAATATGCTTAACGAATACAAAGATTAAACTCAACCAGACAAGAATGTTTGGTTAAAAGTGCATAATCAGCTTAATAGCAAAAACAGAAAATCGCGTTAAGTCGCGAACGAAATTGGATTAAGTTGTCAGATGTGACCTACAAGCTGAAAGAGGACCAGCAACGCTATCTAACAAATTTAGTTAGAGTGAGTTACACCAAAGAACCGCAACCTTAACTCTTACCGCTCATAGTAAATGCCATGACATGTAGCAGTCGCAATGACAATTGAGACTTGTGAGTTCTATCTTCTGTACATACTGTGTTATTTACGACATGAGGAATCATAATAAACAGCACGTAACAGGTAATTATGTTTATACAATAGTTCATATATTTTTGTATTACGATACGTATTTTATGATTATTTACCATGAATTTTTATAAAAATATTATTTACATTATTTTGAACATTTCTTATCTCTTTTTAATCAAATCTGTCCACTTTCTCTTTTGTTTAATATATTTCTTCACCATGCCACTAACTGAACTACCTAAAAGTTATCTGAAAGAAATTGCTTCAAGCAATAAGACCGCCTGAATTGTACTCCTACGTTATATTTAAGATGTATTCTGTAATCATTAGTTTTATATGCTGTGCAATTAAGAATATTTATTATTACTATTAAGATTGAACTTATACTTAACTTCAGAGACAGTACAACCCCCTCTTACACTAGTTACGGAAACTTTCTTGTCTGGAAAGTTATGATGTACATAAAAATGACAATTCCAATATCAAAGTCCATTAATGCGTCCCAGTTTTGCAATAATATCGAGGAACCGATATAAATAAGTTTTCCTACCGCTGCGAAAGAAATAGCTTGTTGGTTGTATTATTCCCATTACACCCCTTTGGCTGTGGCACTTAAATTGAATATTTACCTAGTAATTTTGTGAACCGAAACAAGTTTTTAACTTATTCGTATTAGGTTGTAGTTGTGCCATAGTATTTAAGACCTCGTTACATAATACACTATTACCTACTTTTGTTTCGGAATAAATCATTTACAGAATCTAAAACTATGCACAGCTAACTACGAACCATATACGTTGGCACGTAAGAAATATTCGTGGCGATGAAATTACCTTTAAAGATTTCATAGCAAGTTTGTTTTTTATGTAGGACCTTCATAATCATGTAAATCATTACTAAAGTAAATAGACAAGTAAGAATAATAAAAAAAAACAAAAGCATCTAAGAAAAGCTTAATGATCGCGTCCTAAGGCCTGCGCGATCGATAGTTTTTTTTTTAATATATAATTATTGGACAACAATCACATACATTGCTCTGATTCCAAAGTAAGTAGCTAATGCACTTGTGATATGGAAATCAGACACAACGGTGGTACCACAACACCCAGACCCAATACAATAAAGATTGTTTTTTATTTCTATATTGTCTCGACCGGGAATCGAACCCGGGACCTCGGAGCGGCGACGCCTTGAAACCAGCGTGCTTAGACACTACACCACGGAGGTCGTCAAAATTTTACCGTCAAAAGTTGTCGTCAGAGTTGACTCAACTATTGGTTAAATGAAATGATTTTGCGTTATTGGAAGAAAAAACACAAAATCACAGAATGGCTATTTTAATTACCATTGGTTAAGGTATTTTTTCTTCAAAACACGCACAATTCTGAATATTCAACCGCTGGTAACGACATTTAACGATTTGTTGAGTTAAAAATCGGTCTCACAACCGGGCCTTAGTACGTATTGGTATAGCCATATCAATGTAAACGGTCGATAAAAACTTTAAAAAAAGTAAAAACCGACTTCAAAACCAAAATGCACTAAAAAGTCTTAAATAAACTCTTCACTATTGAAAGGAAAGGAATCTGTTTTAGGCAAACAATTTCTTTTTGGAGTCGGTGCCATCACTGTGCACGGTGCACGGTGCTGTGATAGTTGATGCTTGATGGTCAACATCAAGCATCAACTATCACAGCACCGACTCCAAAAATAAATTGTTTGCATTTTGGTTTTGAAGTCGGTTTTTACTTTTTTTAAAGTTTATTTTATTTCTTCATTTTTAGTGATTACATAAGAGGGGGGGGGGGAGTTGCACCATATGAATCTATTTTTTAAGAAGCTACAAATTACCTATCATAAGTTCCGTCATTATAATTACTGAACTCCTAAGCGTTAAGGAGTTCCACCATCAGCTCAGCCCCACAAGATGTAGACTATCAGACGTAACAACACGTCAACATTAAGATTCTAGTAAAGAAACACTATACGTGCCTTTAAAATTTGAGGGTTTCCTTCGATTACACCACGATCCCATCATCAGATCCCATAATGGAAAAAATGGGACCAACTAGAAGGTACACCAACTAAGTAGGCAAAAAAAAAATTCGATTCGGTCGACAAACGACTGAGATATGAGGTAACATACATACAAAAAAAAAAAAAAAACATACAGTCGAATTGATAACCTCCTCCTTTTTTGAAGTCGGTTGAAAAGTTGTATTACTTTGTGTTTACTGTGTACCAAACTAATTGTAGCAAAGTCAGACAAAGCCCAGCTAAGACCGTGGGATATCGCTCACAATACTTGTCACGTGAAATTTACATTGACAAGGAGATTTCCAGCGAATTTAGAGGAATTCCATTCTGGGAATAGGATTTGGAACCGGTTCTCATCGCCTGGATTATTATGTGACGTGACATTTGATTTCACTTGCCGACATCTTTACTACGAAGCTAGACTTTCTTGGGAGTCAATTCCATTATTGCTCTGGCTCCCTGTGTCGGGTTGACAGGTCTTTTCAATTTATAACAATTTCTATAAATGTGACTGCATGTCTCACGTGGATTTAGTAGAACTACTTTCATTTCAGTATTATTAGGTACTGACCATATTATATTCTATCAAAATCTCTCTTAACAAAATAACCCCTGTAGTTTCGTCAAGTCTGTCTGTCTGCTTGTCCATCCGTATGTCACAGCCACTGGATTCTGAAACTATTAGCTATCCTGTTAACCGCTTTACGATTCTTATTCGAAAAATAAAAAATAATGGCATTTAATGAAGACTCCCATACGTCCACTAAAACCATTTAATCTGAAAGTGAAATGTTTCAAATCAAATCAAATCAATTTTATTTGTGAAACACAGGTAAATATGGTGTTATTACAGATAAGGTGAAAAAAGGTACATGCTGTGATAAGCCATACTGGCATACAAATAGGTAAAATAAAAAATAAAATAAAATAAATTAAATACACAATGTCAAAGAAAGTTCAAGTTCTAGTCGAATACACAAGGTTCAAGTTATGTCAAATAGATAGTTATTTCAATTGGTAACAAAAATGTCAAACCATAGTATTTTGGATCAGTCATTCAGGCAGAAATCAGTACCTAACTATCTAAATTAATATTTCAATTGTAGAAATTCATCAATTGCATAAAAGGAATGATCAATTAGAAATGTCGTTAGCCTCTTTTTAAATGTGTCATAAGCATTGCATTCTTTAATGTAGTCAGGGATACTGTTATAGATTTTTGGTGCCATTGCAAATAAACTTTTATTGTAAAGTGCAGTTTTACAAAGAATACGATCCACAAATTGCAATTTAGTGCGGTTACGAAGTCCACAAAACGTTTCGAAAATGTTTGGATTTTGTCTGATAAAGACGGCTACTTCTAAAATGTACAGGCAAGGCATAGTCAATACTTTTAAATTTTGAAAATAGGTTTTGCAGCTATCTATATATGTTTGTAACATAGACGCTTCCAAAGTAGTAACATGGACGTCACTCCTCCCTCTAACTTTTGAACTGAAAAAAAATACACGATGTAGATCTTTACAAATACTTTCTACGAAAATTGGTTTCACATTTTCAACGACCGCAAATATAACTTTGTCCTTCATACAAATACTACTATAATAACATGTTTTTGATATCAAAAAAATATTGTGTTACTTTGGCTTGTAGAAGTAGGTGGACCTCTTATTTAATTAAAGTTGGCACGGAACCCTCGGTGCGCGAGTCTAGCCCGCACTTGGCTGGTTTTTCATTTCAGATTTTTGCTGCAAGCTACGAATGTTCTCGCAAGAAGGCCATTCGCTACACAAATCAATGTCTGAAAGCATAGCCGTGTGCGACGCAAAGGTCAATGGGAACCCACCGATTCCAGAACAGGTATAAATGTATGAATTATTTAAATATTCATTACAATACTCGAAAGAACTCCTCCACCAGGAAATTATTTCTTTTGAAGCGTCGGAGCGAAGTTGGCCACGAATCTATGATGAGCAATACAATTTTTTGAATCATTCTCATTTTAACCAATGTGCTTTTGTTAACAATATTAAATTACATTTCTTGATCATTCTTGACTTTTTTAATTTAAATATTGGATTCTGGTGACAAAATTACTTTGAATTTTATTACATACTTCTGCTAGCGTAATCATAAATCCACAGGGTTCCTGTGGAAATTATTTGGAATATTCTAATCTAGAGTTTATAACATGAAAAATAAACTTATTAAATAGTATATTTTTTATTGAACAAAACATTCAAGCTTATAATGAAATCCGTCATTAATTGAGGCTGTAATAAAACGCGATTATTTATGGCATGAAAATTTAATTTGTGATGATGCTCTTCATAGTAACAATACGAATATAATATGAAGCAAATCCGAACAATCACACGTTTGAACGCATTTATCAATCAGGATTATTACAAGTGTATAAGGAATATATATTGAACTGACCGCTAATGTAATCATATTGTACCACATTCAAAAAATATTTTCTATAATTAAGTAAGTATCTATGTGAACCGTTAATCGGAAAAAAGTTTTGCTTGATTGTTTCATTCAACACTTATTGTTTTTGTATTGTATTGGCATAAAAGATATACACCGTGTGACCTGTAAAAGGAGCAAAAATTTTAATCAATGATTCTACTGAGTATACGCAATTACCTTGACCTGGTTATAGTGCTTTATAATGCTTGAACTCAGAGATACAGTAATCAAAAATTTTAATCCCTAGTCAATGTATATCAAAGATCCCTAACACACTGCGACTTTTAGCATCGATGCAGCCGCGCGATTTGAAAACGTGCTTCAGCACCGCGACTCACGCAATGGACAGATATAATTTAGCATCAGTACATAATTTGACATTTTTCAGCTACTGCATCGCGTCTGTATCGATGCTAAAAGCACCACAGTGCGTACATGTTGACATTTGACGACTGCATCGATGCTAAAAATTGCAGTTTGAACTCGTTGCAGTAAATGATAATGTCAAATCCTATACTTGGATTATTCCTATGCCTGGAAGCATTTATTTGCAATACATTTCTGGTCCCATTGTTTCATTTGAAAAAAACAATAAATTACATTTATATTCCATTATATTAGATTAAAACCGGAAAAGATAAAGATTTGTGGTTACTTATCTGGGCCTATGTTTTAAGTTTCTGATCCTTTTACAGGCCACACCTTATTTGTATTGATTATGCCCTATGTATATACATTTATTATGTATAAAACGCACTTCGTATAACGAAACTCTAGCTCTAGCTATCATAAAACTTCGTCTTATCAAGTCCGCAACCTTCCTGTGTCATTTCACTATCACAGGTTAAAAGGTTTCCTCTATTAAAATGGCTTTAGTGGCCTACAAACAGAAACCAATTATCATATTTTCGAATCAGAATACAAAGCGCTATAACCAGCACATTTTATTTGAACTCCCATTTCATATATCGTGGCAAATGCATTTTTTTCTATTCCCGAAGGCACCATGGAACCTTTCAGACATTTGCACACTTCGATAAACTGCACTGTGGATATAACATGAACTCTACTACTAGATTTATTTATACTTGTAAGCTGGGACTCAAAAAACTGGGCAGATAACTTTATGTTAGGCGACAGTGTGCTCAGTGTCTTATTAGTATAAAGACTCAGCCGATATAGATTCGCTGTAATGTACGAATTTTGAATTTGTAAACCTGCATTTCAAAAACCGACCAAATATTGGCGAACAGAAATTTTGCGGTCTGTACACTACAGTTTCGACTTATCTCTGTTTGATGCTAAGCAATCAAACTGGCTAACTTATGTTTATTCACATGATTGTACATACTCTCAGTATCCCTGCGTTATTAACATCATTTGTTTATTAGTAGGCTCTTCCTTAACTTTTGTAACATTATTAACTCCATTGCCTCCAAATTGAACTGGCTGAAGTTCCATGTAATTTTAATTATTTATTTTATGTCCTATTGCAGACTAATGGCGATGACATATCTGAAAATAATAATATATAAAATACAGGCCCAAAAAATAAACAAGTTAGTGACTAACATACACAATCAAAATAAAATTCGCGGTGTCGCTTATCTTTAGTGCAATCGTCGGAATACGACACCCTTCGGCCTAAAATCTTACTTCATGAAGATCGTTAATTTTCAGTTGGAATTCTAATCACAAAGGAAACAAAATTCACGTAAAGCTCTAGGTTTATATTTGTATTGCATACGGCGTGTGTAATATCCTACGGGTACATGATCGAAGGTTTTGCAGCTCAGATCGCTGCTGCCCGTTAGCAGTCAGTGCAGCGGCGCGGCCAGAAATATTGGTCTCTAGCGGTTTCACGGTTTTCCTTGATATTGCAATCTATGTGAAAATATGACAGCGTATAGGGGTATTTTTAAACCTGTCACTTGAATATGGCATGTGATTTTCATTCCAAAATGAAATCAACGAAAGTCATGCGAAATATAGACGGGAGTACTCTCAAAATTGAGATATCTTTTTTTTAACATTCCTGTGTCGATGTTGTTTACTTACGTACTCTTTAAAAAAAAATTGATTCGTAGTCATAACCTGTAAGTAAAGTATGAAAGACAAACTTAAAAAAAACTACGACCCGTGAATTTTATGATAAATAAATTAAATATGTGGTTTTGATCAGTTACATTAAACTCAGGTGGTAATATGAGTTATGATTGTTCTAAAAAATAATTTCTTTAAATAATATGCTACTTTTATTTAATAAAACCTCTTTGCAACATTCTAAAAAAAATCATGACAAATTGGGAAACTCGCACCCTTGCGTAGCTCGTTACACAGTTAGGCTTTAACGACTTTGTTTACAAACTGCAATAATAGAGCATAAGCGGTAAATGGAGTCACTGTTTTGTTTTCATAAGCAGCATTCCTGATACAAACATTGACCAAAATATCAAATTTTAGTCTTTTTAATGCCGCCATATCGCTTAAAATGACAGCCTAGATTGAATCAGGCATTTAATTGAATCAGAGGCGCGTATTTGCTGACCTGGAATTTCACACATAGTGAAACTTGCTGTCGAAAATATACGCCGTTAGAACAAGCGAATACAATTTGTCCTTTACAAAGTGAATTTCTATTTTATTTGATAGGCTTTTCGGGAGAGTAAATTAAAAAGCGCGAAATGTGTGGCCGTTTCGGTATATCATTAATGGTTTTAAGGTGAAAAAAGTTGTTGGTTTATTTTACTTCTGAGTAAAGTACGTATAAGTACAGGTTCTTTACCAAATTGTTATATTATCTAAATTTTAAAAGCAAAATGATTAAAACGAGGATTCGAAAAAGTGCATATTCATATTTTACAGCCATATTTAGTGAGCGCACTTTCTATACTGCCAAGATTATGACTTTTTACCTTTTGCACGACCTACCTGTAGCGTTTAGGTTATTAAGTGCACATTATATTAGCTTAAATCTGTGCTTTAACGAATCACTAAATTAAGCTAATCCACTGTAAGTGTTGATCTGACTTATTGCTCTAGATTTAGTATAAACAAGCTCTTAGCTACCCTCTGACCGCTTTTAGATAATATATTTACGAAATGACCAAACCACGTAGCACAGTAGAGCGAATAACAACTTTATTGGCTTTCATATAAGAGCGTTCATGAGATGTTAAAAATAATGGTAACTCATTCTTTCGGGAAGTGTTTATTTGTAGGAAGCGTATATCCTTTACACGTCGTTAAGAATGTGTGCTTCAATACAATGGATGGCTTCGCAGATAGACGTTCGGCAGAACTGAGATGCAATGTATAAATCATTATGGTTATTTCCCCGGAGTGCCTGCCCATCTCACTCAAAAGAGATGCTGCAATAGACGTTTGGATTTGAAAATAACGATCCTGCCAAGACGAGTCTATATCTCCGGGAACGGCACAGAAAAATGGCGAGCAAACACTCAAATAAGTAATGTTTTTTATTCGGACGTATTTCATGTATTTATATTAATGTAAGGCTTTTTTCTGTTAAGGTCGACTCGGGCTTTTTAAGTATTCCCATACACTACAATTATATCTTTGGTATTGCATGTGTTTTAAATGATTTCAATATTAAAAGGCACAACGTATATTGATCAGAAAAAGTGTTAATTTTCAGTTTGTTTTGGCTAGAACACTATTGAACAACAAATTTTTTAACTTTTTTCAAAGTTTAATAAGTTCGCTTTGCCCTCTAAGCCTTAGAAATGATTACACAAACACAATACGCTTTATGTATCGAATGCAACTACGGATAAACGTGGTACTCACAGTTCGACAGGTCTACAATGTGGTCTTAGCCTAAGTGGGAATGCGGTAACCGCTACCGGAACGTTTCAGAGAATCTACTCTGTGAGAAAATTTCATTTCTTTTTAATTTTCGTCATTCTAGTCATCTCACGCTTTGTTCAAAACAATTGTAAAGTTGAAAGATTATTAAAATACATAATTTACTAGAACAAAGTACACTATTTATTCTATTTTCACAATTCCATCACCACCATCACCAGTCACAGCGCTGCTAGGTTCACTTTGGTTTACCCGTCAACGATTATGAAATTAATTAGTTCTTTGTATATTTCATAAAACATTACGCACCCGTATTACATATGGTATGATGGATGACCCTTCCCACCCTTTTCCTCTGTTTTGTGGACCTACTCATTTCAGCTAAAAATTGCCTGATCTGAGATGTTTTTGTTGTAGATACCCAGACCACGAAAATGTAGAAGAATATTAAACGTTCTTAAATACCCTTTTGTTTTGCTGTTCGCTTAAGTATTCCGTTTTCCGAGTTTCAGCTATGCTTCGGCCACCGACGTCTCTTTGTGCCAAATGAAACGTTATTTTATAGTGCGATGCAGCGTAATACGTTTTATTTATAAGGTAAGCAGACAATTCAGTTAAGTCGTATTATACACAAGAAGCGCCTTTAATTTTTGAGTTAATTGTATGTTGGTTTATTTGGGAAGTGACTTATGAAATTGATGGGACATTTGTGTGACACTTACGACGAATAAAACCACAGTGTTTTGGACCGGAATTAGGAATTACCTTAATTACAATTAGTAAAAGTACAATGGCGGTTAGTTAGGAATTAGGTTTTGAAGCCGCTTTTAAATAATAATAATACATTTTCTGTATCAGCTCGCACGTTAATGGTGAAATACACCTTTGTGTTATAGACAAAAATATATAATGACGTACCAAAATGCAATCTTAAACTTACACTGCAGCAGAAAATATGTTACTTTGCTGGGTCGTACCGTACCTGAAACAAAAACAAAACATCCTGAATAAAGTTGATTGGATTTTGCTTGGAGCTTATTAAAATGAAGCTGTGAAATAGCTTTTGAGATTCGAAACTGTGACATTCTAATGCCCTTTTTTGTGTCATCGTCTCTTAGCTCGACCCTAAATCACGGAACTTTCAAGCCAACTATAAGCCCACTTTCACATTTCAGATATTTTTTACTTAAATTTAAAATGTCAACGCGTCTTTTAACTGTGTCAACATCACATGATCTGCCAGGGACTAAATCATTATTTAACCCAAAGTTAGCATACCTCGGCCGGACAATTAGACCTCTTAAATAATGTTTTTTAATGATAGTCTGCTTGTTGTAGTGTCTAGGGATCAACATATATTTTTGCAATAACTTTTCTCCTGATTGATATTAATTAAAATTTTCTTTAAGGATTCATCAAATAAAGTGTTTTCGTTTGTCTACAGTAACGATAAACCAAGTCACCTTTACATAAAGGGATTTTCGACATTTGAACCACTAACATTAAAGATCGAAAAAAAGACTGAAATAACAGTTTTCTTTAAAATTTTATTGGGTAACTTAAACAATTAATAATCCGTGTTTCTACCGCGAACACTAACAACACAAGAACATCGGTTTGGCATACTCAAAATGAGTTCATCCAAATTACGCTGTGGAATGGCCGCCCATGTTCGTTGCAACAACAAAAAAAGGTCTTCTTGCGACTGGATACCCTCCATATTCGGCAAAACTCTTCTCTGTAGCATATCCCATGCATGCTCAATCGGGTTCAAGTCTGGCGACTGAGCAGGCCAGGGCAGGACATTGATGTTAGCTGCGGCGAGAGTCTGTCTTACAACTCTTGCGGTGTGCGGTCGTGCATTATCATGCATTAACTGAAATAAGGGACCGATTTGTACTTGTAGAGGAACGATGACGTCGGATACAATCATCTCAGCATAAATTTGAGCGCTGAGGTTGCCTCTGATTCGAATCAGATCAGTTCTTCCGCCCATACAAATACCCGCCCATACCATGATGGTTCCACCACTATAAGGATGGACTTCCTGGCAGGATTTTAATCGCTGTTGGCGTCCAGAGGTTCTCCAGTGTCGTATACGTCTTGTATCCGGTCTCATAACAAAACGAGACTCATCAGAAAAGCACACGAAACGCCATTGTTCTTGTGCCCAATTTCTGTATCCAAGAGCCCATTAATATCGAATCCTACGATTGTGCATTGCTATAGAAGGTACCCGTAGCGGTCTTCGGGAATGAAGGTTCACTTCATGCAAGCGGTTTCTGACTGTTTGGTCGCTAATTAAGTTCCCTGAAAAGTGATGAAGCCTCACGGCTAACATCATGGCGGTTATTGTTGGAGCTCTTCGAGCTGTGATTTGAATGTATCGGTCTTGTCTCCGTGTGTTGCAGCGATACCGTCCTCCATAGCGCTCAGCCACGGTACCAGTGCTTCGGTAACGTGTCCAAAGTCGACTGATAACACTCTGACTTGTATTCAGAGCTAAAGCCACAGTACGTTACCGGGAACCAGCTTCTATCATTCCCACGGCTCTGAACATTTCTTCCCTGCTTAAATGACGTCGCCGCTACATAATAACGTTGGTTTTAATCAGTAGTAGGGAAACAGTTGCACTAATAATGTCTTCAATGCGTTGTATGTTTTATAGGGAAAATATTGACAGCTGATTTTCATCTTTTACTCGAATTTGATTGACAGTTCCTGTTTCAAATTATGAAATGCACCAAAAAGGATCCATATAAATTTATAAAATCATAATTTTATTACAAAGCTACATCTCAGTCTCAAGAAATCCGCATAAAAATGCTTGATCCCTAGACACTTTTGATGTGTGTAATTGCAGCGATGTATTCTTGTCTCCTTGTGAGTTCAACTAATGACTTAATTCGGGGACTCAACAAGATAAAAGGTGACTAAAAGAGAATTAAGTGGTTGAAATTAAAATGTGTTGAACAGAGCTCGCGACGCGAGACAATTTGCACCCGAAATTAGCTTTACACTGCTCGCGCCCTGGCTTATAAAGTCACATGTGTGAAACACAAACATAAGGCCAAGAATGCACAGTGCACAGTGCACTGTAGGGGTTGTGCGGATTTCATAAGAAAACAAAGTGCTCACTTAAACACAGACCCTACTCTTTCAAACTATGTCAATATGTATGACTTTAATATTATTTACTTTTTAGGGTTCCGTAGCCAAATGGAAAAAAACGGAACCCTTATAGTTTCGTCAAGTCTGTCTGTCTGTCTGTCTGTCTGTCTGTCCGTCCGTATGTCACAGCAATTTTATTCTGAAACTATAAGCATCACACTGTTTAAATTCGGTAGGAGTATGTATCCTGTTAACCGCTTTACGATTCTCATACAAAAAATAAAAAAATATGACATTTAAGGGGGGGCTCCCATACATGAAACTAAAACAAAAAAAAAATTTTTTTAGCCAAACCTATACGTGTGGGGTGCCTATAGATAGGTCTTTTAAATTGACACCTAGGTTCCTAAAACCATTTTTTAAAGTCTAACATTTCATAGCTAGACGCTTCCAAAGTGGAAAAATGGGCGTCCCCCCTCATCTAATTTCTAAACTAAGCGAGTGTAAATTTTGAAAAAAAAAATGTAATGTTGATCTTAGTTAACACTTTCAACGAAAATTGGTTCGGACGGAATCGAATGAGAAGTTTTTGAGATACAGCACATTTTCAACAACCGCAAACATAACTTTGTACTTCATACAAACACTATGAAAAACAAAGTTATATTTGCTGTCAACAAAATATTGTGGATTTTACTAAGAAAGTAAGTCGATTCCCAAATCGTCGCCGTAGAGTGAAAACCTTGGGAGTGCATTTTTGCTCATTTTTTTATTATTACATTATTTGAAAGAAAACCTCGCGACGCACATTCTAGTTTAACTCACACGCTCATCTGATACAAATAGCGCAATCAAATACGTTCAATGAGAACCTCGAATTCGCTCGCGTGAACTAGTCTGGTGTGATTACCTCGAGACGACAAGTCGGAGCATGTTAAAATCGTGACAACAGACGTTCAAAGTGCATGTATATTATTAAGTGCATATGCATATCCATTAATGACGTTTGAACGAGCTTTAGTTTTACTCACAAAAACAATTAAAACAAAAATCTACGTAGTAGAATTCTTTTTCACCAGACGGTTTTTTTAACCTCCTAAAAAGTTTACTCAGAAACACATAAGAGGTTTTCACTCTACGGCGACGAAATTCAGTTAAAGTTGACACGGAACCCTCAGTGCGCGAGTTCGACTCGCACTTGGCCGGTTTTTTCAAGCTCCAGCAGATCAAGTTCAACACTTATTTTAGAGGTTGGATTCATTTATTTTAGAGACCAAACATAGGCTTTGAACGCTTGTAACTATACGAAATACTTTTTTTGAGTTTTGATCCATGATTTCATGTACTCGAAAAATTCGAAGTGGTTTTTGACGTCAAATTGTAATAGTAATTGTTAAACTCGCATAACAGACCGAATTATTGAACAGTATTACTATCCGTGAAATCAATTCTGTACCATAGCAGTATGGAGTGAAAGTAAAAATTCTGTCGACTAAACTATATTTTCTTAAATAATTAAATCCGTCACATTTAATTATTTAATATTTTAACAGTGTATCCTCCGAATACGTAATTGTGCCAAAAGTACGGATTCCTAAACGGCAGAGAGTTAATTGAGTTTCAGAGTAACTCTCGGAATGGTTGCCACTTGACACAAGAATTTTCCGAGTGTGTCGTAGGTACGTCTTAGAAATTTCCTAACTTTGAAGATTGCTTCCGACATGGTCTTGTATTTAAATATTCTCGCCGGCGGCGTTTCAGCGGCACGCGTTCTTTGCTCTACATACCAAAATGTTCGACGTTTTTTAAATTTTTAATTTGTTGGCTGGATGGCTTGGAAAAATATAGCTGCTTTAGTAAAACCACAAGAAAGTATCAACACAAAATAGACAAAGAATGTTTTTTTTTTCTCGTGATTTCACTTAACGACCTCCGTGGTGTAGTGTCTAAGCACGCTGGGTTTCAAAGTGTCACCGTTTCGAGGTCTTGGGTTCGATTCCCGGTCGGGTCAATGTAGAAATATTTTTTATATATATTGTGTCGGATCGGGGTGTTGTGGTACCACCATTGTGTCTGTTTTCCATAACACAAGTGCATCAAGAACGAACTCCGTAATTATACTTCGAAAATTATTCGAGTAATCGTTTGGGTCTTTGAAAACGTGAAGGTGGGTGAAGAGATGCTTGAGTTCTTGAGTTCATTTGAGTTATAATTTAAATATCAAACAATTTCAACATTTCTTAGCCAAAGTCCGCCTAAATATGTAATAATTTATTGTAACCAAATATTACTTTCTATGCTGTACCTATGAATAAATGAATGAATTAGTCTTTATTTCGAACAATATCATTCACATCAAATAACAAGCAATCAAAATGACAAAATTACGATTTTTTAATATGTAAATATACATACACACGGATACACGTATTTTATTAACCTGTCAGGAATAAAAGGCTAACTAATAGCCTAAACCACCTGAACTAAATAAAAAGTAAATGTGGAACTTTTCAGTTATTTAAAAGTATCTAGTACAGAGAAGGGTTAACTACTTTAATCTTCATCACAGCTATTAAAGCCCTTGTTGTTTTAGGCGTTAGATTTCTTAACTCAAAAAGCTGTTGCTCTTTAAATATTTTGCTAGCTTCCGTGAAAAGTTGCGAAAATAATAAAGCACCGTTTCAATTAAGTTCTAGACAAGTCTTGCATCTGGTTCGCGAGACTGAAGCGTCTAAATAAGCGATGGAGGGTTGCCAGATAAACTTAATGATTTTCTTGCAATTAAATGTAACGAATAAAACATTATTGACTATTTTCATCACTTCTTAATAATTTTCTGATTAATTCTAGTTGTCATTAGGTCAGGGTTCAGAAAAGTACAAATAACAATGGGAGTTACGTACTTATGTAGATGTTTAGGAGTAAATGAAATTAATTTTACTTATCTACTGTACATAACTATAAGTACAAACTATAGTAAAAAGTTGAAACTCTTTTTTAAGTCGTCATTTACACTGATGAAACTTATTAACCTTTTTTCCTTACAACTTTACATTGTACATGAAATGTATGTTTCGACGGTATATTTATTTTCATGTTTGTTTGTTGTCGTAATAAGTAAGGATGAAACTCCGCAGGCGTGTGGGCCGCGAGTTTTAAGGTAAAACTCGGCAGTACATAGCAAAGGTAAATAAACGGTGAACAGAAGGGGTATCACCTAACTCGATGGCTATCGTTATGTGATGATAGCTCCGTAGTAAGTTTACTATCTATTTGCAGCGCCAATGTTAGCTCGAACACGCTTGATAGTCATATTTCGTTGTTTTATTTATTATCACTAAAAACAATAACACAAATATTGCATATTTGACTGTTAAATGCCACTGAGGTTTGCCTACAGTGCTTACAATTTACAAAAGCCTGTGCAATGCTATCACACACAGGTGGAATATGCAAGCGATAATTTACCAGATCCGTAATAGCTCTGCAGATACGCTTCGCAACATTGCTATTACAAAATTTTACGTCCAAAATGAGAACACAGATTACTTTTTCCTTCAAAACATTTCATAATAAGTTCCCTAGCTATGAGAATGTAGAAAAATGCGTGTTACGAAAATTTGATTTGAGTTTATCCTCATTTGTGCTATGATTTTATGGACCCACTTACAGAGTTAAGAAAGGCTTTTTCTTAATAAGAATCTATGCAAACTTATATTTTAGTAATTTTTGTTCTAGTATTCAATAAGTGTGATGAGAATTATAAATACTAAAATTTCAGTTTCAATGTGGCCGGATTCGACAGTCAGGTATTTGAATTAATAAGCATCTGCACACTGCGACTTTTAGTACTGCATCGCTATGCAGTCGCGATGCCAGCATCAATGCAGTCGCAAAATGTCTACCTTTACACACTCAGCTACTTTTAGCATCGATACCGTCGCGGTGCTAACGCGCGTTAGTATTGATGCAGTCGCGATGCAGAATATGGACATTGACGAATTATGTACTGTTCTTCTTCTTATTCTTCTTTCGTGTCGGCAAGAACACGGGCTAAATCTTATTGCCCAGAAAGCGGCTACTGTGGTAGCCCTCTGGTTACAGACAAGTAAGTCCTCACGCGAGCAGGTGGTCGGGCACGCGGGACAGTTAGTGAGGTGGGCCATGGTGTGCTGGGGTTCTCCACATTCACAGCTGGCGTCTGCGCTGTTTGAGTAGTTATGTAGTGTTAATTTGGCGGCTGCATTGATACTAACGACCGTTAGCAGCGATGCAGTCGCGCTTCTGCATCGATACTAACGGGCAACAGCATGGATGCCGAAGTAGACTCTTTGCATACTGCGACTTTTAGCAGCGATGCAGTCTCGATGTAGCATCGATGCAGTCGCATACTGTCAATCTTTACGCACATGCCTTACTTTCAGCACCAATGCATTCGCGATGCAGAAACTGGACATTGACAAAAATGTACTGTATATTGGCGACTGCATCGATTCTAACGCGAGTAAGCATCGAAGCTAAATTAAATTTGTTCGTTGTGTGAGTCGCGATGCTGAACTGCGTTTTTAAAACGCGCGACTGCATCGATGCTGAAAGTCACAGTGTGTAGGGGATCTAAAATGTTTTACTGATCCTTTTTTTTCATACCTCAAAATATATGTTTCCGTCCTTGCCATAATTAGGTTTTAGGTTAATTGATAAAGCAAAACTTGATTACTAAATAGCGAACCTCCAAGTGGTTGGCAAACTTAAAAGAGTCGAGTGCCAAGCTCTTTACAGGCAGACGGGTCTATAATTAGGTATTCCTTTCAGGTCAAGGTTTTAACTGAAGCCGATTCCAGGACTTAACCATTTATCGATAAGGTAGAGCTTTGAGGCAGAGTATCCGCTTTGTAATCTATCAATCTACAATATCTTTTTACTATACGTTTCTGACACATACGCCAATTTCGCGCCCACAAATTCCGGGTCCGTTAAAAAGCACTTGTATGGTAAGCAGTCAGATAGTGACGTTTTTAGACTATTTTTACGACACTTCAGCTTAGGACGACACTCATTTATATTTTTAAAATCAGAAACACTACGCACGAACACTCAACTACAATTCCAAGCATGTACGTCTAGAGCGTGAGTTAAGACACGTGTATAGGTCACGTATCACCATCTAATTCCGCACAGCACAATTACCGCACTGTCGGCAGCAAGCACCACTAAATTAAACCAAACCGACGGTTCCAAACATTAATTACAGGCTTTGTGATGCTGATTCCATACAGTTTAGAAGCTTCTTGAGTAAGAAGTTAACAAAATTATTTTTCTGCTGGGTGGGGGTACATACAGTCATAACGCCGAATTATTTTACTTGTTAAAACAAGTCTTTGTTATTAAATGAATAATTTGGGATATAATTATGTCGACCAGCATACGCAATCATTTAAGTTATAACTACGAATCACGCCTACGAGATTTCTACGATTGCAGCTTCGAAGCAATGATAGGGCGACGAAAAATCCAAATTTTCAAATTACATTACTGAACTAATATCATCGTCATCAATCAAAGGAGTGCTGGACATAGGCCTTCCCCACGGATTTTTACAGTGACCGATCATAAGCGGTCTGCATCCACTGTCATTCTGCGATCTTTACAAGGTCGTCAGTCTGTCTTGTCGGTGGACGACCTACCCTGCTTCTTTGGTCATAGGGTCTCCAATCTAGAACCTTTCTGCCCCGACGGCCACAGTTCTTCGCGCTATGTGCCTTGCCCATTGCCACTTGAGCTTACTGATTCTCGAGGCTATGTCCATTACCTTACGAGTAGTTCTTCTAAGTATCTCCTCATTTCGGATTTGATTTCGTAGAGAAATACCGAGCATAGCCCTGTACATTGCTCGTTTCGTTATTTTGAGCTTGATTTTAAGGTCAATAGCTTAGAATAATGTGTAAATATTCAAAGGCCAAAAGTAAAAGACTATGTTTCGGATCCGCATGTCATCACTGGTAACACACATTGGTTGGAGATTTTCGTCTTCAGACACTGAGGTAATTGAAGCGAGAAGACACTTTTGCGTAATTTTCCGAACGCTGCCCACCGGGTTGGATTGGATTCGTCATTACACATATAAATATATAAATATGCGCCAGACAACACACCAATGGTCGTGGTTTCGAAGTTAGAAATTTTCTGAATTGTGTTACGAATACCAGACAACGATTATGATGGGGGAGTCTCCCAAAAATACATACAGAGTGTTGTTTTGGTCAGTGACATCCAACTCAGGGTATGACAATATGAGGTATGCTTATTTAAAAAAAAAAGATTTATTAAAGAAATAATCTTCACAATATTCAAAAAACCTAACAAAACAAAACGAATGGGGAAACTCGCACCCTAGCGCGTAGCTCGCGCGTATCTACGAAATACTACGCCGCAGCTGGTAAGCTACGAAGAGGCAACCTGGTGTTAGTAGTATAACTCGCTAACTCGTATCGCAATAATAAAGTGATAATTAATTTTGTGTTTCTTTTTCGTCAAAAAATATATTTTTTGGCATCAGTATCGTTTGTAAAACCACCCTTGAGTCGCTCGTCACTGTCAAAAACAACAGCCTGTATACATATATATAGGTATACATGTATATACATAAATTATGCAGAATTCTACCCCACGACAGCCGGCGTAAAAATAAGAAGTGCTGACCACTACACCAAACGCTTCGTCAACAGTACATAAGGGGATTTAATAAAGTCTGATGTTTTTATTTTATAAACATTAAAATTTAAAAAAAAGTTTACATTCCCATCATGGTACAGTAAATTAAAAAAAATATATTCAGTAGCGCACTTAGATAATTGCCGATTTAATTTATTCCTGCGACGGACAATACAAATTGCTTCCTTTTCGTGTTTTATTTTCGTTATCAAATGAGCTTCAAAAAATTTAATAAGAGACATATAAAAGTTTTTCTTTTATGGCATTTTGCGATTGCATCGATGCTAACGCGCTTAAAGTCGCAGTGTGTAAAGGGTCTAACCCCTTGCGTTGATTTTGTTTGAAGTGATGCCCGTTTTAGTGTCGTATGTGCAAACGATTTACGTCAAAAAGTGGTTGGGCATGAGAGACCTCAACCGTATCTTTTATGATAGAACCTTACGTTATTTCAAAACGACAGCATCATTCACAGAGAAGTTGTACGTTTTTTGAACAATCTCTGTCTTTTTATCCAGCGGCTAAATACACAATAGCTATTCTTTATGTTACAGTTTCTCTGAAAGGCTTTTACGGTAATGCGATTTGTTAAGAAAAAGGGGTTATTTAATTTTAAATACCTTCACCGGCTCGTGGGTAAGCGTAGGTATCACAGTTGATCCTTCGAAGCTGTACACAAGGAAAGTAAGTACAGAAACACTACTTTGTACAAAGTTAATGGTATTAGTTAGATCTCGCTGTTGCGCTTTTTCTTCTGTTATGCTCGCAAAAGGGATAAAGATTGGTAGGGTGGACCATACACAAGGAGGACGTCTGATTTTTAGTTGACCATTCGAAAAATGAATCTATCTAATGTATTTTTTCACTACTGAACATAGGCCTCCCCCACGGCTTTCGTTAGAACTTCGGTTGTGAGCGGTCTGCATCCAGTGTGATCCTGCAATCTTTACAAGGCCGTCTGTCCATCTTATCGGTGGACATCCTTTTCAACTGAATCAGGAAGGTTGCGACTTTGGTCAATGGGTTCAACCAGGAACTTTTCTACCCCTGGCATCAGTTCTTTGCGCTATGTGCCCTGCCCACTGCCCCTTGAGCTTACTGATTCGCAGGGCTATGTACGATACTTTATTTATTTTACGTACGAGTAATTCCTCGTTTTTGTTTCGTGCTTTCGTTGCTTCTCCTCGTTTTTCCTGGATCTCGTAGAGAAACACTGAGCATAGCCCTTTCCATCGCTTGTTGAGTGATTTTGAGTCCTTATGATTACTAGTATGTACTTTTTTGTTAGATTGAGTTTTAATTTAACTAAAAAATGTTGGTGAAAAATACCTTTGCGAGTTTCGTGCAGTGATTTTGTAGCAGGAATAAATGGGTTACTGTGTACACTGCCATTGTATGGGATCGTAAATAAAATTGGAAATCTTTTATCTTGGAAGCGTTTTTGTTCTGTTAAGCGAGCACGATGAAAGGATTGTTTAGATTTGGCGTAACTATACAATCAACGGCTTTAAGCCTTACTGAAGATAATTGAACAATAAAATAAAAAAAAGCTAATTAGGGCAATATTTCTAGAATATTATTTTATCGTTCAATTATCTTCATCATCAAGCGATCTTAGCGCTTGATGTATTAAAACTGTAATAATAATCCAAATTATTTTCAAAGCGTTGATAAGAAGTTATAGGAAGCCGCTTATATAAAATAATTGCTGATAAACAAAACTTAATTTACCTAAGTGCTCAATTAAAACAAAAGTAAAGTAAGGCCGACGAAAAAATTGCTAAGCCCTTAAAGTTACGAAATTCTAATTTGCCTTCTTAAGGGGCAAAGGACTGACTCATTTACTTTTCAAAATTAGGGGTCACTAGGGACTTTAATTAATGTGAATAGAGACCTGGCGACATCGATTATTTTATTGACAAAAAATTCGACTAAGCACCTGTTTTACAATCGACAAATAAGCATTACCTATCGAATTAATCAAATATGGAACGTCATTTCGTATGAAATAACAGGAAACGTACGTTTCTAGTTACTTATTATTATGGCATATATGGTTAGGTTTTATTGCCTAAACATATCAATCACAATCCAATGAATGTAAGTAAATAAGCTTCAATATTTTGATCGGAATCCGCCTAATTAATTATGATAAAATAGCTGCGAACAAGGAGCCGACTACAGAAGAATAATTACAGGTGAAGTCTTCTGTAATTATCTCCGGGTAGTTCAGGGATATCCTAACTTGATCCCTACTCTGTAATTGATATTCGAGTCTCTTACTGAACTACTTATCGCACCATATTATTATTAAGAGTCTGTAGTGTTCCACATTAATTAGTTATTTAATGGCCGAAAATCGACGGTATCAAATGCTCTACGCAAAGCAAGAAACCAAAGCGCTCGAGCATAAAACCGGATCGAGTATCGGTTTAAATATGTTTATTGGTAGTGGCAAATATATTGGTTGAGCCTCTAGCTGACAGCACGAATTATCGTTTTTGTCGTCTATTATACACTTTAGTTATAACGTACTCGAACCGTTAATGAAAACTTTGGTCACTACACATACACAGTAGGACCCTCTAAAGGGTTGAAAAAGATATCCACCTGTTAATTGGAATTACTGGAATTGTAGAGGAGACCGGTTGTTGCCGAGTTGTTTGCCATCGCGCCGAAGAA
Organism: Pyrausta purpuralis; assembly: GCA_963924145.1. Lineage (NCBI taxonomy): Eukaryota > Metazoa > Arthropoda > Insecta > Lepidoptera > Crambidae > Pyrausta > Pyrausta purpuralis. The sequence goes on from OZ001645.1 coordinate 7,769,579, forward strand.
TTTCAATTAAAAGATAAGACACCCTGCCCTGGGAAATTGTTTATACAGGCTGGCCAAAACAGTGACGTTTAAAACTTTTTTTGGATTCTTTACATCCAGGGCTATCCAAATGTACCATATTAATGATAGCCAAATTTACGTCTTTAAAAAAAAAAATTGAAACTTTTGTTAGTTTTAGTTTTAGCTAGCTCATAATTTTATCTAAGTAAATTAAATATATAAGGATCATACTGCAATAAAAAAATTAACATAACACCATAAGTTGAGGAATTATTGGCTTGAAAATTCTTAAAATTTGCGAAAATAATAGGATATATTTGGATAGGCATGGATGTAAGACTTCAAAAAAAAATATTTGGACGTCACTGCTTGGCCCCCCTATATTTTGAATCGGGTTCCAAAGCAATACATGGCATGTGTTTTTTTTTTTCAATAACCTTAATCGAGAAATACTAAGCACATTTTACATAGAAATTATATATAGACATTTTAAAGTGTACTGGGTCCGATTTGAGTTGAGGTTTGACAGTTAAGCTCCTCTGTTTTACTGTCAAATTAGCAATTCGTGTAGAAATATTATTTTTTTATTTATTATTTATACCATTGATAATATTATTATAAAATATTAATATTGGTACCATTGCAGTACTATTACGATATTATTATATTGATAATATTTATTTACACTGAGTAGGAATTGAACTGCCTGGAAATTGAACGGATTAATTTGAATCGCAAACGGCCTCTGTTATTTTTTTTGTATAGTTATTAAATTATACAGCGTGTGGCCTATAATTGGAGAAAAAAAAAATATGTCAATGATTCTACTGAGTATACGTAGTTAGCTTGACCTGATCATAATGCTCTAAAACACTTTATCTCAGAGATATAATAATCGTACATTGCTGGTCCCATTTATTTTGATAAAATATAACTTTTTTACATATAATAAATCAGAACCATTTAGAATTGATAACTGGTAACTAAAATGACTTATATTAAAAATCTTTGCTCCTATTACATGCCACACCTTGTATACGACTCTTGAAACTTAGGTACTTTCTATGGTTTATGATCCTAAGAATGCATTTCCTACAAACATTTCTGTCGATTGAAATCCTTAATAGAGAAAATTAATTACAACTTACTTTTATGTAAATACGAAAGGTGAATTAAGTTGATAAATTTGCAAAATAAATCAATACATAAGGGGCTGTATAAATAACTAAACAAACATGCTATAGCCAATTTTAAATTATTTCTTTATAATGTTCTAAATAAGTCAAACTATCTAGTAATATTTACGTTGTGTATGATATTTCAGAAAGGTAAACAGAAAATACCACACAAGCCAAGTTTTCTCTATGGAACTTTACACCCCCTAAACAGCTTTAATGAACATTGGGCCACAAGAAAATCCACTGACGACGTCATTACTCCGTATTAACCCAAAGGTGCGATAAAGTTTGATACATTACGATATTCCGCGAAAAACTCGTTCGAAGAGGCACATCGCACATTTAATATACCTATCTAAGGCTGGTTGCCCGGAGATCAAGAACTTATGCAAGCATTCCCAAGCATTTGATTGGTAGAGGATGCCTTAAGGCATTAAGTCCGCCAGTTGTACAACTTACAATGCAATAAAGTTTCGATAAATATTGGACAAATTTTGGATACCTATCACATATATTGCTCTGATCCCAAAGTAAGTAGTCAATGCACTTGTGTTATGGAAATCAGACACAACGGTGGTACCACAACACCCAGACCCGAGGCAATGTAGAAAATTATGATTTATATATTGACCCGACCGGGAATCGAACCCAGGACCGGAGTCGCAAGACGCCTTGAAACTCAGCGTGCTTAGCCACTACACCACGGCGGTCGTCGATCGGAAATAAATACATTACTCTGATCCTAAAGTAAGTAGCTAATGCACTTGAGTTATAAGAATTAGACTTAAGTAAGGGTGGTATAACAAAATTTAGACCCGAGACAATACAGAAAAATATGATTTCTAAATTGAACCGATATGCAAAGCGCAGTGAGCTTTAAACCCACTGAGAAGATGATCATCAATGTATGTTTTATTCAGCATATAACATTATGAAGACGTCGCCACCAGAAAGACGATGGTATTGGAATCGTATAATTGCGATACGGATACGCAGATAACCGTGTCAAGATTCTATGATTGGAATGTGGACTACTTAATCGGTTAGGTACCTATATGTCCAGCGAGAATCAATAGAAGGTCTATATTCGGCACTTGATATCATACTACATTGGTGTCAAAGTAAGAAGTACATATTTAATAATAGATAATATTTATTATGTCTTTACAATAATTTCTGCAAAAAAGGCGCATTGTATATTCGTGCCGAATATGCAATGAATTTGTTATCTTATCTGTCACTTGTCGAAAATCCAAGTGTGCGTTCACCTTTAACCTACGTTTTATTTGCACGACGTGAGACGTGTGTAGCGTGAAGAATTCTTGTATCGCGCTAAAATGAAATTCACAAATAATTTTGTGGGTGTCGCAGATCATTGTGGGGAACGTTTCCTTTCACATTCGTTGTCTACTCGTCTGAATACCGATTAATTCTTTATTCCAGTCTTCAAATATGATGTGGTGCGTCTAAATGGATAAGTCGTTCATTCTTGTGTGAACAATAGTCAATACTACCGCCTACTAGTATCACCATCTTAAGTGCGGGTTTTTTTTATATACCTAAATCAAATGTATTTTTTAATGATCTTTTTTTGTTTCTTAGTGTACACATTCAAGTGTACATATGTTTCACATACGCAACGCAAATAAAATTCATCCCAAAATTGCGCAATGTCGATTATTGTACTATGATAACGCCTCTGCTCGTATTGTTGCTTGTGAGTTAGGACTCATCAAACTAGTCATAAACTCATAAGTAGTAACTCATATTCATTTTATTAAAACATAGCAATTAAAACCAATCAATGCATTATTTTATATTGGGACAAACCGAACGAAATTCATGAAAAAACAACAAATGAAAGTTTTCTCAGTGCAATGGATTAACGCACAGCGCTGTCTTTTCAATATATCAGCAAATAACAAAAATAAACCTCCTAATTCGGATTTCAAAAAAAATATCGTTTTTTGCTCTTTTTCCTGCCTAAAGACTTTCAGTGCGACCCTCGTATGTAGCTCTTAAAAATTCAACAGTTGCGTTACGTTTTGAACAGACTATGTTCATAATTTTGGATTTGCATATCGCAGAGTTAAAGCATTTTAGAGCACTATAACTAGGTCAAGGAAACTATGTATACTCTGTAGAATCATTGATCAAAAAGGTTGTATTACAGGCTTAACCCTTTTTTACGTGTCTATTTGTACAATTATTCATTATCGGCCTACGGTGCCGCGCCGTGGCTCAGTCTACGGCGCAGCGCCGCGCCGTAGAGATGAGGCCGCGGACTTTTGTCTATGTTACGTAATTTTGTGGCGTCTATGAAAATTATTTGTCTGCACATGCAAAGCAAGAGTATTTTGCGCGTGTAGTGTGCAATTAGGAGTATCTTGCAGAGGAAGTTATTAATACCGTTTTGCGAAAATGAACAGAGCAGCGGTGGTATTAATATAAATGGGAAAATGCTGTTATTAACATTCGTGGCTTGCGTGAAAAATGACCCACGGTGTAATTTGTTCATTTTATTAACAAGAAGACGTCTTCGAAATTTACGTACCTACGATTACATGTATCACAAATGAAAACGTGGTTTTCAGCAACCGATGAAACGGTACATAAAGGATTTGAGTCTTTAGTACTTTACATGCATCAAAATAAACCGGGCTTTTTCTTTGGTAATCCGTCGGGCAATCTAGCGTTGTCCGTCACATAGCTTGACCTATCCCATAGGATTCCAAAAGCAATATACGAGAATTCAAATAACTTGTCCCGCTGACGTACAGTCCACCTCACATGCAGCTATAAATAACAGTTTTTATGTCAACACAGTAAGAGTCATTTAACATAATACATGCGGTGAACTGTACGGTTTGTCCGACAAATATTTTCGTTTTTATTCTTTGACCCGATGTGGTAAGGTCTACAATAGTGTGTGGTGGACATGCAAAGAGGAAGCAGGTGACAGCTAGCTCTTACGGGAGCTTGTTTACAAATCACGTACCTCTGGAATATCGCACGCTGAGTGACAGAATCGTATTGTGAGAAATGATAATTTTCTCGTTTCTAATAAAAGTGGCTCTTGACAACTGAAATAAGTTCTCTGCTGTCTTGGAAATCAACACTGTCTACCAACTATAAAAGTCTCAAGGGTTATACTCAAGTGTAACGGCTGCTTTGAAAAAGTTTAATTTACTAAGGCTCGGCTTCGTAATCGATGAATAACTAATAGTCACGAAGTCGGACCCAAGAGAGATTTTAAATCGGTAATAATGGAAATTTCCGATTCGCTATAAGTTTAATAGGTATATCATTACAAGGAATGAAAAATTTGACATATAATCTAATGTAGTACTCTGCTTATTTCTACGTCAAACAAAAAACAGTTTTGTATCAAGTCGGAAAATTATGAATATTATTTTTGAAGCTAAAGCAAAACATTGCATAAAGATAAATTGATTGCTCAAGGATGCAAAACAAAAACAGAATATTTAACGGCGCAAATTCATTTTCGATTCATTTCTTTCACAGTCGTAACTTGTATGAATAGACTTGGAAAAATAATTGACCTTTTGTTATGGAGCTACTATTCATCAATAAGAGTTTCAATCTCCGCTTTGTTTTAATTTATCGGGAATATTAATCGGGATAAACAATGGCGTTCGGTAACGCGGCGAAATCAAAACTGAACTCTGATTTGCATAGGCGGATTCGGGTAATAACTGTTCATAGATTAAAGATTTAAGCCACTGAGGCGTCTGTGGAATGCATTTCTCAACTTCCGAACACACTGCGAAATAAACTATTAGTCATAAATAATTAGACCAGTTTATTTAAAATATATATATATATGTAAAGCATGCACCTTATGTATATAATATCTAATAATAACTTCTTAATGTGCCATAATCCTTAATTATGTGTGTTCGAATGATAAGGCTTGAACACTATTTATTTATGTAAAATCATATGGTATTGCTAATACCATATGATTTTACATAAATCATATACTCGCTGATGTTAATGCAATTTGCTGAAAAGTTTTCCATATGTCGAACTAAATAGACTAATAAACTGTTAGTTCCTGAAACATCTTGGTGCACAGTGAATATTGAAAAAAATGAACACGTTTTGTGATATTACTAAATCTATTATTGCTGTTACTATGCATACGCTAAAGCCTCGAAATGGGATACTCATAATTAGGTTGCAAAATGTTATAAACTTTTGAAGGTGCCTTTGATTTCGTTGTTACGATGAGTACCTTAAGTATTTATTTAATTCCAAAAGGGGCATGTTTACGATCGGTTTTGTTTTTGACCACTAAAGCCATCTTTCAATGGGCCTGAATGAGGGTAGAATTACCTACATGGTTTTGGTCAGGAATTGTATTGATATTTACCGAATAAACATACCACAATGCGGTTAAATTAGCAATGATTCAAACGGATCATTGAAATTCGAACGATGAAGCCTGATTGATTGAGGGCAAGACTGTCTCCTAGGACATGATCTGCTCAGTTTATGGCCACCTTTATCAAACTGGTACAAATATCAATGGTAGTAAAATTGAATTGTGTGAAATACAACACCCCTCCTTTGCGATAAAGAAACTATCTCGTGTCAAATTGTGTTGTAAAAAGTTCGCATTTTTAGATAAGAACATGCTTTCAACCTAGTCAACTCACACGGAATACTGAGTTATTAAAATGGAGAAATGTGCATACTGATTGACACTGTTAGTCTATTTAAGATTGATTTTTCTTCTAACAGGAAAATAAACTGTAGTCCCCGATTTCTTTTTTATTTTGCGTACAATTTAAAGCGGTCTTAGCTCTACTGAAGCATTAAAATGCTTACTTTTAATCAAAATTTTACTTTCTTGCATGCCACCAAACGCGTAAAAATCAGTTAGACCAGCTACTAGGTGCTGTGCTGTGCTGACAGTTATCTAGGACAGGGTGTGCTCAGTTTATGACCGTCTCCTTTATTTTAACTGATATTAGGTACTTACACATTGCGAAAGCCACCCCAATAATGGCTAGTGGTAAAACACGCAGCAAAATTGGTTGCATTTTTTTATAATAAGATAGTACTTTCGAAAGTACCTAACCTTGGAACAGCTTGGAACTTTACTTTATCCTAATATCTAACATCTTACCTCTATTATACCCACATGGGATCTTTATCCCATTTTCTTACCCGACTACGCAAAAAAGGCAATGATTTTAATTTAAAAAAAAGGTAACCCGCTGCGGCGGTGTTTAGTTTCATCCGCTTTCGTGATCATCCGCTTTCGTGACCTGAAAGCACGACCGCCAAAGCGAATGACCAATCCGAAGCGAATAAATAACTGATCAGGAGCATGCACCCCTCGCACTTTTCCTCAGGTGTAGTTGTCAGATGGAGTATCAAAATAAAACATACATTATGCGTCTAGCGGGTATGTGGTCGATGACTAAAGCGTCTCATAAGTCCTTCATTTTATTCTCTTCTTCATTGTACTTTCTTGCTGGGGTAACGTGTTTAGTAGCTGCATGTCACCGAACGCGTAAAAGTCAGTTGGTCCAGCCAGTAGGTGCTGTCGGCTAGACAATCCCCTAGGACCGGGTCTGCTCAGTTTATGGCCGTCTCCTAACAAGATTCCAGATGCTCGTTACGCCAATATATTACACCCTTAGAAGGGATTTATACTTTTTGCGGTAGTTTCACCACTAATATTTTCTGAGGATGTGTGCGACGCATCGTGTGTCGATGTCAGGGCTGTGCTTAAAAGTATTTATTTAAAACTGTTATAAGAAAAGTTACCATATTCAATTTAACTTCGCACCCTTTTCGGCTATACTTCTTTGCTACTGGTTTTCCTGCCTATAACCTTAACCTCGCGACCACTTAGTTATGAGTTTAAGGTTGAAGCAGCACCTGTTGATATTTGAATTTGGTTTCCGTTCCTTCAATTAGTAGTACCGTTGATCCGCTATTTGTATCTTTATTTAGTTTCTTAAGCAGTAACATCTCATTAAAAGCATATGCACATTGTACATATAATTTACTTAAAATAGCATACCGTATCTTCTAAACGTGGTATAAACACCAAGAAATTAAAATATTAAACTTTATCAGCCCTACTAACCGAGTATATACGTTGTACCCTATCGTTCATTACGTGACATATATCATAGCATACATCCTATTTTTGTAGCGTATCCCTTTGTGCGTCGAGGCGAGTGAGTGCGCGAGACAAGGGCAATTGTCATCCGAGTCTAAACGCCGGGAATTACTGACTCTTTGCTATTAATAACTTTTGCCTGGATTGCGGCCGAGTGGATATCCAGCCGGGAGTGTAGAAATCCTTTCTGGCTGACTATATTTCTGTTTCTAGCCTTCAAAACACTAGTGTGGCCGGTCACTGAAGAAGGATGGAATGAAAAATTGTTTGTTAACATATTCTGTACCTAAACTACAAATTGAATTTATGAAGGATTAGGTTTATAAGACTGAACTGTATTAACATTTAAATAAATATTGGAAGCAAATTGAAAGTTACTGGTACGCTTTGTAGTTACTTTGAATAGAACCAAAAGGTGGTAAGCTAATATGGTAGAATGGTAATAATAGTTGGGTAAGCACGCGCGATATGTTTGGTAGCTAGTCATATACTGGTGAAAAAAAGAAAACTTATAAAAATCATCAATTTGGTCAATGACACGTGACATGCTGACAACGCGCCGATGTACGTAACTCGTACAAAGACACATGCAAATATGCCACCGGGCTATGGAGTGCTCACTGAAGATACGAAATTAAGGGAGAAATTACTACTTCATAAAAAATCAATATTTACGTTTATCGTTTCTCTAGTTACAGACTGTTCAGATAGAAGATAAGAAGTAATAGCTTCTTATCTATTAGTATATATCAAACTTATATATACTAACTTAATCCTGAAGAGATATGAACAAATCAAAAAGTAGGTTTCACATTCCGTTTCCTTGCGAACCCTAAAAACGAATCCCGTATTCTCGTCGGTAGTGTATTCTGAATGGCGTACACGTCTGTTTCCACAAATTTCATATTTCTATTAGTTATTTTCGAAACTAAAAACTTGCGGAATCCCTGTTTGAATAAACATGCCGCGTGAAAATAACCGAAACACGCAACAGTTTTTCTGATAAAAAAATCTGCAGGGGTAGGTTTTACGTGACTTGTACGTACCTAAGCGATCGCGTTGCGAATGCGATTACAATTCGTGCTAATCATGCCACATATTTCAAAAATCTCTCTTTGAAGACTACTTTTAATACCGTTATGATTTTTTCTGTCAATTTTTCTATATCAATTTTCCAAACCAAATGCAGACAAACTCACCTTTAAATCACTGCTACCAAATTTTAGTAAGCTTAATTCAGAGTTTTTATAAACTGACAAGTTTATGACGTCGTTATAACCATTGCAATACGGAAGCGATTAAAATATATATTTATTCAAAAACTTCATGCACAAACAACGGTACATATGACGGACTTAATGTTAAAAACATTCTCTACCAGTCAACTCTAGGTCTTGACAGAGAAAATACAGACAGTGCGAAGAAAGTGACAAAACGGACGAATGCAAGAGCACGACGTTAATAATTTCAAATTAAAAGGTACAATGTGGCAATTATAAAATGACAGTAAATATATGTACTAATTAAAACATTAAGACCATATTCATATACATACTATAGATATACATAAACATAGTACATATACGTAATACATGAAATATAATAATAAAATACTCACAAGACGTTATAAAAAAATTGCAACACAATATCACGTTCCGTAATAACTCAGCGTATCTACATTTTAGCTGACGGAAAATAAACGCATCTGAAAAATGAAAATTGGACACTGTCAGTAAAAAATACAGGACAGCATCGACGTGGCGGTGTCGTATCGCGTGGAGCCAACAAACGGTCGCACATAAAGTTGGAGGTTTTTCAGCGGGTTCAGAGATAATGACCGAAATTATCCACAGCGATTGTTAATAACCTGAATTAAGTAGTCTGGTACTGGATTTTAGCATCTAACTTGAGTGATTTTCGAGAAGTAGAACATGATTTTTAATGAAGTATTATTGTATATAACATAAATTCGATTGAATTTCATATTTTTTATAAGATACACAAAACAATTTACAGTCAAAAATAAAACAGAAATATTTTGAAAACATAGGTGCAGAACAGCATTTAAACGCATTTGTACAGAAGTTTATTCAAAAAATAAATTATTAAGCGAATATAGATACATAAATAGTGGATAATACAAATCAACAAGAAAGGACTAAAAGGAAAATACATCATTAGAAACTTTTTTATAAGACGTTAGCAAAACTATAATAATTCTGATTGGGTCAATAACAAATCACAAGAAAGAAAACAATTTACATTTATTATGTACGTGAGTTACTTAAAACAACGCGTAAGACCTAAACCTAAGAAGTAATATATAATGAGAGAAAAAAATTGACTTGTTTTCTCAAGGGTATTTATCATAATAAATACTTATTCAAATAAATACTTGCTGACCACTTCTAACACGTAAACCTCCAACGCTACTCTACGCCGTAGCTCGTAGTCCGGTCACCTTTTTTCGTAGCTGGCATGTAGCCACGCAGTCTTTCGTAGCAACTTGTAGCATCACTTTTTAGAGCTTGAGCGTAGCATTTCATAGCACCTTGTAGCAACCCTATTTTAAGGCTTCATATTATAATTTCAGAGTCTAAAATCGAGTAGAGTAGTGTTGTGCGTGCGCGACTTTTATCACTGTTGATAAATTGTTATGATGACGCGAGTATCGCACGTCTTATCCACTTCAAGCCGAAGCAAATAAGATTTTTGTGTAGAGTTAACTTTTAACTTCTAATGTGTCGGAGAAGTATGTTAGTTAGATTCAGATTGGGTTCATTCTTTGATTGGTGTTTACTTTAGGAATTCGGACGGCGTTATTAATGACGCGATATTAGTATAAAAAGTTGACTAACTTTTAAAATAGCAAATGCATTTCCGCGGTGATACTAGACATATTATTTCTACAATGGCTTATATGACTGAAATATTACACATTAACATAAAAAATCCAATGAATGCGAAATGCGAGAACTTGCGGAAGTCTCTTGAAATAATGTGGCATATCAAACAGTAAATAAGTTGTCAGTATTAAAAATAATTGCGCGTCGAGATTACGTCAGCACAGGAATGCTTGTATTATCTCGAACCGCATATTTAAATTCGAGTTGAGTGGGAAACCTCCTATTTTGTACGTAAACTTTTCACTGTTACCCGGGCACGTACGTAATCCTCGGAATTATTCACGAAGTGGAGTATTACTTGTCTGGATAAAGGGGCCCTGCTATGGTAATAAGGATTTTTGACAAACACCATTTTAGTGTGCATTTCGCTTTGACTCGGCAAAAGCCGGAACCAGTAAAACGGTATTCAAAGTGAACGCTGTTTCTAGTGGTTAACCTGCGCCGCGGTTGAAATGAATGGGATTTTTCAACAGGTTAAGGGCTTTATGTGAGTAAATTGTAAAATGAATAAAACTGTGCATGAGCTGAGCTTACAATCTGAAAAGGAAAATGGATCAACCTTTTACTGATTTGAAGTGCAAGTAAAAAATTAGATAGTGAATGAAGAAAATCAGAAATTGTCTCTTGGTATGTTTTCAGTTTATCATTTACCGACTCTATCATTTAACTGAAGAGGATTCAGACATACAACATCGTTTACCAGATTGTACATTTATATAAAAAAAAATGTAACCCAAAACACTTTAAGGATGAAGAGATTTGGTTGTTTTGCACTAATTTCTAGCTATCTTTGCTACTTAACTTAAACTATTTTTGCTGGATAGTTCATTTATTGAGAAGGGCTGCAGGCAAACATAAAACTGGTTAGGTCGGATTCGATAGAACTTAGGATCACAAGCGATACGCAAGGTAATTTTGTTCCTCAATTTTATATAAGAAAAACCCAAAGTCGTTTTTCGACGTAGAATTGATAAGTATTACTAAACTCGCAAGACAGAAATAATGATTGAACTGTATTATTATCCTAAAAATCCATACTGCATCAAAACAGTGTGGAGTTAAAGTAAAAATCCTGTCAACTATACAATGTCGTATTATACCGTGGAAAATATCAAGCTGTAAAAGTTTTGAATTGACAAAGCATAATAACATAACTCATATGACAAGCGGACAAAATTACGTTAAAATTGAATGAGCACTTATATCCCGCAACATCTAAAAAAGAATAATAAGACACTTTAGATAACTAGTGATTAACATTTATTCTCGTTTGGTCGAATCCACCCTGAGTCAAACAAATATTTAAATCAAACGGTGCATCCGAGGTGTATTTATTAAAACCAATGGAGCTATCAACAAGACATCCACGGGGTCGATACACGCTCAGTACAAAGGGCCTGTAATGTTGATGAAGTGCGAATAACTCGGGCGCTTGTGCCTGTTTTAGCTTTTTCGACACGTGTTTTGTTTTTTAGGTACCTACGCAATTTGCCTTCTTAGCAATAAAAAATGCTTTGAGAATATCTTGTGCGTTCACAACCTAATTTATACGAACATCGAGTTGACGGTTTATCAGTCTCTGTCATCATAGTATTACTTGAATACGACAGGGTGGTGATTAAATATGTATGGTTGTATTGTAATCTTTATCCCATAAACCGAAGAGGTTGCTAAGTTGCAAGTGCATTAATATTGTAACACCTTAGCAAAACTGAATAGCGTTTACTCGTATTTTACATTGTTGTGGTCTTTCAATTTATGGTTTTAATTAAACACTATTCATACTTAGCATTTAATGCGAGATGTACTCACTGTTATTAATTTCTTACATTCGTATCTGTAATTAAATCCGAATAAACTGAAACATTTAATGAAAACTTAAAAAAATACACCATGGTAAAACGTCAATGTAGTATATCTTTCATTTATTTCATAGTGTGCAATAAAATAGATTGTAGTGTTTAAAATAGTAAGTTTTAGTATGATTAATAAACTTCGTTGTTTAGGTTCACATCGATCACGAAACTGGGCCTAAGTAAAAAAGTGCACTATAGCCTATTGTACACCTTTTGTATTTTTAGAAATGATGAAGTGCGGCTATGAACTTTTGATGTCAAAAATTCGTAAAAAGAGCTTGTTCTTGAAAAAATACATGAATTGTATTATCTCGGACAGCGGAAATGCTCCACGAAAACCTCTGTCCTTTTATTTAAGCTCCTTTGTTTTCCTATTGGTCGGATTCCTGTAAATAAACACAGACAAAGGCTATTGCATATATTTTTGTGCGCACTTCTAGCCTGGATTTGGTACTATGGACACATGTTTATCTTGATAACTTTAGACATTTGTGGTTTCAAGACTTGTATGTAAGTTTTGTGTATTCTTATTTCACTGTGAATTGGTATTAAATAAAATATAGGTAGGTAAGTTCAAACATATCTAACTCTATGCAAACTCTGCTTATAAATATCAATAAGCGGGCCAAGTCTAAAGAATTTTTTTGACATTTCGCGTAGACAAATTCAACTTTCGCAACATTGATGAGGTCACGCAGCCTACGCGTTAAAATAAGCGCTTGCAAAATTCAACATGTGACGGTGGCCGAGTGGTATAAGCATACGCCCGGATAGCGTAAGACACGGGGTTCCTCGTCTGTCACACAGCCAAAGTTGCTTTTTACAAGTGCAATTTATATTATTTTAACTAACGTAGCTATATCTTTAATAAATCTTTAAAAATATTTGTATTTTTTAAGCTTCATCCAAAAAATCTTCAATAAATACACGAAAACACCAATTTTGTCTCAGCATGTTCAAACGCCACCTGGTGGTTTTACAGAGAACTATGCCGAAACTTCGGACGCTGGACGCAAAAGTACCGTAAGTAATACCTTTCTTTATACAGTTTGTTGAAGCTGAGTTCCTTTTTTATACAAGTTTGTAGCTGATGCATTCTTAAATTAGTACCATTGCACTCTTTCATAAAGTAGCTTGACAAGCAGCTGGCTTATACTCTTAAGCTAACAGATTTTCTAGAAAACAAAATCAAGAATATTGCGGGTAACGTGCCACAATATATTCCTTCTGCAGTATTATTTGTGGAAATGTCTTTTTCACATTCTATCACTATATATTCTTCCATTTTAATTGACAGTGGATTGTAATTTTGTAAGGCTTCGCTGGCTTTTTTCGCCTCATACGAGTTAAAATAATAACTTAAAGACCAAAACAATAAATTAATAACTATGTAATTATAATTCAATTGCTCGTGCCAGCCAAATACTCAAAGAGATGGCGTTAAATATAGGAAAATCAAGACCACTCCATCAATTAATCAATCATTCAATATGGATCAATCTTAGATAAAATCAAACACCACATTGACTTAGCTTACTGCATAGTGAAGGTTTACTGTGGTTCTGTCTAGAGTCTAGAGTCTTAGCTCGTCCCAGGAATTTTAAAACGCAACTATTTCAAGGTAGATTTAAATAGTTTGAGACTGCGCTCGTATGTCTGTCAGATTTGTAAGCGCTTGTTTATAATACGAGTAGGTACCTAGCTGTAAGGTTAGTGATAATAGGACCACTAAGAGGTGGAATTTATGGAAAATTGGTTGAATTAAGAGCAAAATTATAGCACCATTTTGGCCCTTTGGGTAGCATTAAATCCGTGGCAATCAATAATTCAATTGTTAAGACATTATTTCTTTACTTTATTTTATGGTTGCCTGTTAGATCCACCTTAACAGAATGAAAGTGATGATTGATGATTGATTAAAATAAATAAATAAGATACTTGGTTTTAGGTAGCGAATAATATATATAATGTTGCATAAAATTAATTGTGTACTTACAAGTTCAAATAAATACAACATGAAAACGAATACATTTGCATCTAAAACACGTACGATTTCCGCTCGGTCGTCGTTTACCGACCGTCATTACACAAAAAAGACATCACTCTCGTTTCTCGCACCAGAAATTAAGGCCGCCACTCTAGATTGAGCAAAAAGATAACCAGGATCCCATGAGTCCTGCAGGGCTTTTACGTATTTTGTAAAAAATAACAATAATGAAAGAAATTAACCTTTCGTATTATGCACCGGAAAGATCTTTAATCTTTAATAATCTTTATTGTTCTTTTAAGGTAAATATTACATGAGTTGGTACATCTTCTTTTAAGTTTTATTATAAACTTGTATTAGAAGAGTACCCTCTTTGCTGAGTTGCTTATTGATAAAAAGCATGATTACTGTAAGATACAAATGCGTGTGTTATTTAATAATATGTAATGAACGAGTAAAAACTAATGAAAGTGTGTGTGTGTGCGTGTGTGTGTGTGTGTGTGTGTGTGTGTGTGTGTGTGTGTGTGTGTGTGTGTGTGTGTGTGTGTGTGTGTGTGTGTGTGTGTGTGTGTGTGTGCGTGCGTGCGTGTGTGTGTGTGTGTGCGCGTGCGTGTGTGTGTGAGAGAGAGAAAGAGAGAGAGAGTGTGTGCGTGTGCTAGAGTGTGTATTTTGTGAGTTTGGTTGAAGGTTATTCTTCATTAAGCTAGGCTAGATAATATCTCTTCAGTCTCGTGGTAGGACAATGTTTTTAAATAGGTTATTAGCATTTTTTTACATTCTGGGAGTGATTTTGAGTAAATGCTTATCTTTCTATTTATTTTGTTATATATTTTTAGGGACGTAAGGGAGCTTGACCAAGACCATAAGCTCCAAGCCAACCTCACCTTCACGTGGTGCGTCCTGTTTATACAGACGAGGCTCTGGCGACCGACCGATGGCGGTATAACCATCCAATGTAAGGCGCAGCTAAATGTTAGACTGTGACGGGCAGCAGCGTCACAGCTGCAAGGGGCTGCGCCTCTGCGCTCGCCAACCCGCCTGCCAAGCGTGGCGAGTATTGGCAAAATCCCCTCACATGAAAGTACACCAGAAAACCAGGCCCCCAGTCTCCGGCAGCCCCGCTATTCCTGACTTTGGTAGCGGTCACGGTAACGGCGGGGCAGGGGGTGCTAAGAATCCCCGGAGGCGATCGCGCTGCCACCCCCGACGACAACTGGCCCTGGTAACGTACAACACGTGTACACTGAGGACAGATGAGAAGTTGCTCGAGCTGGAGGAAGAAATGAGCAGGTTACACTGGGACATAATGGGTCTATCAGAAGTCCGTAGAGAGGGCGAGGACACGATAACTCTACAGTCCGGAAACCTGCTCTACTACCGGGAAGGCAACCAACGAAAGTCCCAAGGTGGTGTCGGGTTCCTCGTTCACAAGTCCCTCGTCAACAATATCGAGACCATCGAGAGTGTGTCGAGCAGGGTAATATACCTTATACTCAGAATATCCAAGAGGTATTCGCTGAAGGTCATACAGGTATATGCACCGACCTCGAAACACCCGGATGAAGAGGTGGAGGAAATGTATGAGGACGTAAGTAGAGCCATACATACTTCCAAAACCTATTATACTGTTGTAATGGGGGACTTCAACGCGAAACTAGGCAAGCGAGGCGAGAATGAGTTGAAGGTGGGACCTTTTGGATACGGGCAAAGGAACGCCAGGGGACAGAGGCTGGCCGACTTTCTGGAGAAGGAGGGACTCTTTGCGATGAACTCTTTCTTCCAGAAGCCGCCTCAAAGGAAGTGGACTTGGTTGAGTCCCGATGGCTTCACGAGAAACGAGATTGACTTCTTCATGACCTCCAAGAGACGGTTATTCAATGATGTCTCCGTGATCAACAGGGTGAAAACCGGAAGCGATCACCGAATGGTTCGAGGCACATTGAATATAAATGTCAAATTGGAAAGATCCCGCCTGATGAAGTCCACGCTCCGACCGACTCGTGCTCATATCCAAAATCCCGAGAGCTTTCAACTCGAGTTGTCAAACCGCTTTGATTGCCTAGAAAATTGCGTTACAGTGGACGAAATTAATAACGGGTTTGTGGAAACTGTTCAAACGGTGGGGTCTAAGTATTTTAGGCCTGGCCGTAAAAATAGACCTCAAAAACTGTCGGTCCACACTCTCGACCTTATGGCAAAACGTCGATCTATGGCACTGCAGACCTCCGTTAATGCTGAAAACTACAGGCAGCTCAATAGACAAATATGGAAGTCCCTGCGACACGACATTCGTTGCTTTAACACTAATAGTGTTAAAGAAACGATAGAGCGGAACCAAGGCTCCAAAGTGTTTGCAAGGGACATGTCTATTGGGCAGAGCCTGTTGACGAAGCTTAAGACGGAGGACGGCAGTGTAGCGTCGACGAAAGCAGAGGTTTTGAGGGAGATCGAAAAGTTCTATGGGCAGTTGTACACCTCAGTAGCCAAACCCGTTGATAGCTCGGCCAGAGACCCACGAGCTATCCTGACCCGTCACTACACCGAAGACATCCCGGACATCAGCCTCTACGAGATTAGGATGGCCCTTAAACAGCTCAAAAACAACAAGGCACCTGGCGAGGACGGAATCACAGCAGAGCTTCTGAAGGCGGGTGGAACACCGGTACTTAAAGTCCTTCAGAGACTCTTTAATTCCGTGCTGCTAGAGGGCATCACGCCTGAGGCATGGAACAGGAGTGTGGTGGTGTTGTTCTTCAAAAAAGGAGACAAAACCTTATTGAAGAACTACAGACCCATCTCACTCCTGAGCCATGTCTACAAGCTGTTTTCAAGGGTTATCACGAATCGTCTCGCACGTAGGTTTGATGACTTCCAGCCTCCCGAACAAGCCGGTTTCCGAAAAGGCTATAGTACCATAGACCACATTCATACGCTTAGGCAAATTATACAGAAGTCTGAGGAGTATAATATGCCTCTATGCTTAGCGTTTGTGGACTATGAGAAGGCCTTTGATTCGATCGAAACTTGGGCGGTGCTTCAATCTCTGCAGCGGTGCCACATAGACTATAGGTATATAGAGGTGTTAAGGTGCCTTTACAATAACGCCACCATGTCGGTCCGAGTACAGGAGCAGAACACGAAGGCGATTCCATTGCGGAGAGGTGTGAGACAGGGAGATGTCATATCTCCGAAACTGTTCACAGCGGCATTGGAAGACGCCTTCAAACTTCTGGAATGGGAAGGAATCGGCATCAATGTTAATGGCGAATACATCACACACCTCCGATTTGCCGATGATATAGTTGTTGTGGCAAAGACGCTGGACGATCTTGGCACTATGCTCGAAGACCTTGACCGAGTATCCCAACAAGTGGGTCTTAAAATGAACATGGAAAAGACGAAAATTATGTCGAACTCCCTTGTCGTACCCACTCCAGTATCCGTTGGGAACTCAACTCTCGAAGTTGTCGACGAGTACGTCTACCTGGGACAAGTGATCCAATTGGGTAGGTCCAACTTCGAGAAAGAGGTCAATCGACGAATCCAACTCGGCTGGGCAGCGTTCGGGAAATTGCGCAAGAGTGTCTTCTCATCTCATCTACCTCAGTGTCTGAAGACGAAAGTCTTCAACCAGTGTGTGTTACCAGTGATGACATACGGATCCGAAACATGGTCTCTTACTATGGGCCTTATAATGAAGCTCAAAATCACACAACGAGCGATGGAAAGGGCTATGCTGGGTGTTTCTCTACGGGATCGAATCAGAAATGAGGAGATACGTAGAAGAACTAAGGTAACGGACATAGCCTTGAGAATCAGTAAGCTCAAGTGGCAATGGGCAGGGCACATAGCGCGAAGAACTGATGGCCGTTGGGGCAGGAAAGTTCTAGATTGGAGACCCTTCGACCAGAGACGCAGCGTGGGACGTCCACCAACAAGATGGACAGACGACCTTATAAAGATCGCAGGATCAAACTGGATGCAGACCGCTAGTGATCGGTCGCTGTGGAAATCCGTGGGGGAGGCCTATGTTCAGCAGTGGACGTCCTTTGGCTGATAATGATGATGATGATGAATGATGATGATATATTTTAACGGACTGACTTGAGAATTGTTTAGACGCAAATACTGTACGAGTAGGAATTTGCTTAATGACTATAGATTTCTTACGCTTTTTTAGAATTTTAGGGTCAAAAACATTACATTTTTGAACTGACAGTGTGCTTTGAAGAATATATAATTGTCTTACAGTTAAAACGTTAGCTTCTGAGTATAGTTTTTTGGTGTTATAACGTCTTTTCCTTTTGTGCATTACCTTTAGGATAGATCTTTGGGCCTTCTCGATGTTAATAAATTTAGTTTTATGAGTTCCACCCCAGATGGTGATACAATATAGGAGAATGGTTTGTATAAGTGCTGTGTATATGTATGTTATTAGTTGTTTATCCGTAATATCCCTGAGATATTTAAAAAATCCAGATTAATTTTCTAGCGCGGCTAGCAACTAACTCCAGATGTGGTTGCCATGTGAGATTTTGGTCCAATATTATTCCCAAGTATTTAATTGAGTTAACTTTTTCGAGTTTCTTACAGTCGCAGGATAGTGAACCATCGGTATACTTGCAATAATGTGCGGTTATTTCGAGTGTAGGATCTGGTTGTTGACGGTCGCGTATTGAAAATGCTACGTAGTTTGTTTTTGAGGTATTAAGGGATAATAGGTTTAGGTTTAACCATTGAATTACTCTACGGAGTCCAACTTCAGCTGATTTGTATACATCAGTCCAAGTGTCCCCATGAAATAGAATAGCGGTGTCATCAGCGTAAGATACGATTTGTCCATTTGCTAATTTCAATTCAGTTAGGTCATTAATGTAACAAAGGAAAAGAGTTGGTCCAAGGACACTTCCCTGTGGGACTCCGACATTTGGAATCATTACATCCTCGCTGAAAACATCGTTATCAAGTTTTACACATTGCGATCTATTTTTTAAGTAATCTCTAATCAATTCGAGGAAGGGACCTCTTATGCCCATTTTTTCAAGTTTGCGAAGAAGTATGGGGACAGAGACGGTATCAAATGCTTTTTTCAGGTCTAAAAAGATACAAACCGTTTTCTTCTTCTCGTCTAAAAATTTTGTAATATTACTAGTTAACTTGAAGATAGCATCTACAGTACTGAGTCCTTTGCGTAATCCATACTGTGACTTAGAGATAAGATTATACGTACTAAGAAATTTTATTAATCGTGTGTTTATGACCTTTTCTAAAATTTTTGAGATTACCGGCAAAACCGATATGGGTCTATAGTTATTTATATCGTCCCTGTCCCCATTTTTAAATATTGGATGGATTATTGATTGTTTTAGTTCCAAGGGAAATATTCCCTGCTCGAGACATAAAGTACACAAGTGGGTTATGATGGGAACCAGCTCTTTTTTAGTCATTTTTATAAAGGTAGAGGGAATGCCGTCTTTTCCAATTGCTGAGTCAGATTTTAACTTAGTTATTAGTGTTTCTATTTCAAAAAGATCTGGTGGGATGATACCAATTGAATTTGTAACAGAAGGCAAAGAAGAAAAGTATTCACATTCGTGGTCATGGCTATTTTTTATATTGTTAGATAGTTTATGACCTAAACTAATAAAATGTTTGTTTATAAATTCTGCAGATTCCATAAGATTGCTTTTTATATTTTTAAGTTCAGTGTTAATGTTCTTTTGTTTATTTAGGTTTGTGATAGTTTAAATATTATTCCAAAGCGCCTTGTTATTACCTTGAGCTTTATGTAATAAATCTCTTTCATATTGACATTTTTGCTTTTTTATTAAATTATTACAATAATTGCGGTATCGACGGTACGTTATTTACAGAATTTCATTATTATTATCATGACGTAACTGCTTTTGAAGTCTATTTCTATTTTTTATGCATTTAATAATACCTGGCGTAATCCAGGGTTTTATAATTCTTTTACTTGATGGTATTTTTCTTTGAACTGTATTTTTATCTAGGCAATCTTTTATTATATTTATTAAATTAGTGCATAGTTTTTGAGCATCATATATATTATAAAGTTGATTGATATTAGGGGTGTCAAATGTCATAACTGCTTGAGTAAAGTTTGTTATAGTTTTAAATTTGTTGGCCTTGGAGGATGTGTTGTTTCTATAAATATAAATCGCTACCATTTTATGGTCGGTTATTGTAGTATCGAGTACGGCTACTGTTGTTTTAACTTTGGTTGGGCTAAGGTTGTAGAATATATGATCGAGACAACTATTTATTCTAGTATCATATCTATGTCCTGGTAAAAGACTATGTGAGAAAAGAGTTTCTAAGTATTTTTCCGAGTAGCTGTCAGCGATTCCGTCCATAATATTAATATTGATGTCACCTGCTAGGATAACATTCGTTTGCATTTGTGGTAGATTTAAATAGTTGTCAAGAGACTGAATAAATTTGGTAGGGTTTTCGAATGGCGAACGGTAAATACAAACCACTTTTAGATCATTAAGAGTAATTTCTAGACAGGTTGCTCCATAAAGAAGTATTTTTCTAACTGAATGTTGTAGACAGCTTTTTATGAAAACCACTACACCATCGTTTTGCTTGTTTTTAACTGTGGAGTTGTGAGTAGTACAGTTCGATTTGACAGGAAGTGATTTATTTACGTTGATTCTACATTCAGTCAAAATTATGATATCAGGTGGGTGATTTATCATTTGTAAGTTCACATCTAAATCATCAATATTGTTTGTTTTATGGACACTGCTTATGTTTTGGGTAATAATAAAGATTTCAGGATTACCTAGTGGAAGATGTTGGTCAAGCTGGGTAATAGAGCAATTGATTGATTTTACATGGCTTAAAGAGACTAATTCTTGTAGAACAGCGTTTTGGGGGTTATCCATATTCATTGTAAGAGAAATAGGAGGTGTAAGACAAATCAAAGTATGTAAAGAATGCTAATAAGTAAGTATGAGTGTGATAAGATTTGGAGATAATTGTTTGTGTGAAAAGTATGGTTTGTAGGTCATTGTGATTTTTAAGTAATGTTAGGTGTAGTTTATGTTTCTGTAATAATAGGTCAGAATAACTCACGCAACTGACAGAGACGATGCTTGATGACAAATTTGAAAATAAGCACACAGCGCAGATCACATATTTTATGGAAACCGCACAAAAGATAATTGTTTTCACGAAAAGCGATGATAGTGTTTCAGTTATGTCTAGTCACTTTTTGGATAGATGTTGTAGCTGGGCTTCATGTGTAATATGTATGATTGGTGAATCATCGTCCTGTCGAAGGTAAACTTTGCCGTAGGTGGTCCAACAGTATTTATATTGTTTCATAGCTTTGAAGCTTCTGGCCAGAAAGTACAATCTTGATGCCATAGGAGTGAGATTTTCTGATATAAATATGGGCGTGTTGGAGTGGGCCATTAATCCCAAATGAGATGCGTTTAGTTCGCTTGTTTTATTTTTCAAATTGTAATTTTTTGCCGCTTTCAGTATGTCAGACTTTACCAGAGTATTGGTAAATTCTACTATAATTGTGCTTTTCTCTTGATTTTTCTTTTTTGTCCTCAGTATGTCACTTATGTCATGTTTATCCAATTTGACAGAAATGTTTTCAGATAACTTAGAAATCAATTGAACGAGATCCTTTTTTGTTTCATTTCCTTTAAGTGGAACATTTTTAACTTCAATATTTGATTTTCGTTCCATTCTTTGATTTTCTTCCAATTTGTGTTCTATCAGCTCTATATGCTCTCTGTCTCTTTTTGTCTGAATTTCTAATTTCTCCAATTCCGATTTGCGTTCTGCATTTTCTTCAGATAAGAACGTTAAAGTAGTTTGAACCATTCCGCAAGTTTGTTGAAGGTCTTTCAGCGTTTCTAAGATGGCATTTATTTTGATATTGCTAGATTCAGCCATTTTATTTAGCAACTCAGTCATCTCTTTTTTAATGTTGCTCGTAATCATATCAGCCTGGCTGGAGCAAAACTCATCGACTCGCTTTCTTTTGCAGCGAGTTGCCACAAGACTCGGTGTTGCGTCCAGTGTCGATACGTCGGGAAAAGAGTTTGATTTTTCTGGAGTACGTGTAGTAGTCATTATATGGACTGCGCGTGAGCAAATGACTAAATCTCGCAGCAATGTTCGTAGCGTAGCGTGTAGGCACTGTCCGTAGCAGTTTCGTAGCACCCGGTTTTCGTAGTCAGCGAGTGAGTGGGATGACAATTATGTCGAGCGTCCCGTTCTCGCGTCACTGCTTGTGTCCGTAACCTTGATATTATTGTGCGTAATGCTTGGGTCGTCCCAGTTGTTTAGCAAATTTGGATCTTATAGAAACGCAGTCAAACAGACGTCCACTCTCGACAGCACCACGGACGAAAGAGGAAGATGTAAAGAAATCCAACAAATTGGATACCATCTATCGGCTTCAGCCGAAGAGGTAAGACTTAAAAAGAGGTGGTGTGATGAGTTGGCCAGCTTTGCGAGAGATTGGGTAAAACATTTAACGGATTTATTCCGCGCTCATTAAAATGTTGAGATTTACAGTAAATTATTTAGTTTTTGGCTGGGCCCACGAGTGGGCCAAGATTCAATGAGTAGTATTTGCGTGAACTTCAGAACCGAATAAGAGAGATTGCGATTGTCATTAGAAGCAAAAGGTTTCAATGGAAGGTGTTGGCCTTTGCCTAGCGTTACAAAATATAGGGTGAACAAAACACGATTTAAAAACCTGTTTATTTTTAGGATTCTTGTGGAAATGGCAGACATTTCTGTGCAGCCGAGACGTGTATATGCTCGGATCTATACTTCTTAAGGAGCATTTTATTTAAAAAAGTGTTTAAAATTAAAAAAAAACCGACTAAGTGCGAGTCGGACTCGGGTTCCATGCGAATTTTAACTAAATTAGGGATACACTAAGCAATAATACCACAATATTTTGTTGACAGCAAACACAACTTTGTTTTACATAGTGTTTGTGTGAAAAACAAAGTTATGTTTGCTGTTGGTTGTTGAAAATGTGTTTTATCTCAAAAACTACTAGTTCGATCCCGTCCAAACCAATATTCGTTGAGAGTATTTGTTAAGATCTACATTAAACATATTTTTTTCAAATTTTACACTCGTTTAGAAGTTGCCACGGGGAGGCCCTCTTCCCCGTTCTAACTTCTGAACGTCCCCCCGGACGCCCATTTTACCACTTTGGAAAATCTATCGAATGAAACAACGTTAAAATAAAATGGTTTTAAGAACCTGTATGTCATTTTTTATAGACATCCCACACGCATACAGGTTTGAATAAAAGAAAAAACGTTTTTAGTTTCATGTACGGGATGCCTTCCTTAAATATAATTATTGTATATAAGAATCGAATTGCGGTTAACAGGATACATCTTTCTACCAAATTTCAACAGTGTGATGCTTATAGTAACAGAATAAAGTGGCTGTGACATACGGACGGACAGACAGACAGACAGACTTGACGAAACTATAAGGGTTCTGATTTTTGCCATTCGGCGACGGAACCCTAAAAACAAAGAAAAGTGATTGGGTATATTTTGTGTGGTAGCGGCCGCACTGTCAGCGGTTTGTTTTTTGATCATACCTTGGCCCTTTACACACTGCGACTTTGCGCAGCGATGCAGTCGCAAATGATAAACCTTTAATGTGCTACTTCTAGCATGATGTAGAAATAAGCCATTGACGACTGTATCTGTATATTGGTGACTGTAACGATACTAACGCGTGATAGCATCGATAAGAAATCTGTTCATTGCTGATGTAGCAGAAAATAGTCGCAGTGTGTAAGGCCTTTAATACGAACTTGAGATTGTATAATTTTGACGTCCACAATATACATAATATGAAGTCGAAGGTTAGCATCGCATGAGCCCAGAATAATTTTCGTTAACACAACAGTTTGTGTTGGCAAACAAAAAGCGGATTGCTGTAAAAGCCTAACAAAAGACTCATTTCCATAAAGCAAGCAACTGTTTATAGATAATATTACGATTTGCAATAGGTTAGGCAGATGTGGTTATAATGAGAAAACAGGTAAATTGTTTTAGAACTCATGTTTCACTGCTTTATACAAAAACACAGACTTTTCCATTTCTGTTTATTTTTGCGACAAGTTAAAGTTAAAAACACTGTTAGTACATAACATGGTACATAGGATGTTAACATTAATTCATTCAAATTTCAAAAATGTTATTGCATCACTCTCCAAAAGTATGTGTTTTTATTACAATGCATTTATGGCTACATGTCTGAAACTGTATGGCAAAGTATGTAGGTAAAGTAAAGTTAGCCTGTAACATCCCACTGCTGGGCAAAGGCTCTCCATCTCTAGGTCTAGGCTTGATGACTAATATCAAACGATATAAGCCGGGACCAACGGCTTAACGTGCCTTCCGAAGCATGGAGATGCCCGTGATGTACGTCACTTATGACGACGGAATGGTCACCCATCCAAACACGACCGCGCCGTTGGTTGCTTCACTTCGTTATCACTACCAAAGCGCTGATACCACTGCGCTACGTGCACCTCCTATACAAAGTATGTAGGTAATAAATAAACAAATTCCATTGGACACGCCAGTCGCGACTCGCGGCAACCTAGATGAAAACGACAAGTCCGATATTTTATTCATGAATTACCCGGAATTCTGTCTGGCAATTTTTTGTTTTTGGCAAATAAAAGTACGTTCCCATTGGAGGAATATCCGACAAAAAAAGCCGTGAATAAAATTGGTTAGAAGTGATCTTATTTGTTTTTACGGTCTAGGATAATAAATTTCGACCAAGCGAAGCAGAAAGTCAATTTCAAAAACTACGTAACCGATTTAATAAATATATTTCACTAATGGTAATCTACTTTACTCAAATTTAAAGCTACGAAACATTTCTCACTCATTGATACTACTATATATTTCATGTAGAGTTATATCATAAACACAAAAATAATCGTCGCTGGTACCTAGATAAAAGTAGATTGACGTTGGTAAATGGAAACGCACCCCCCACAGGAACGTGTCACATTGTCAAGCACAGTTATAATTGTTAATTACAGTTCAAAACAATCGCGTTTTTCTCGGGGTGTTTTCGAAGCAGCCCTCACAAAGGCTTTCTTTGTCTCGCCATTTTATTTCATGTTTTATGAAATACGCTCGTTTTTTTATCATCGTTGTACTAATTTGAAGCTGTTCTAAGTTGTCCCTAATTAGTAAACTGTACTGTTATAAAGTAACCACAATTAATTACAGTTATATATGATAGGCGTTCTTTCCGGAAGTTAATAAGTACCCACATAAAGAAAAATTGAACCCAAAATTGCCAATGAACTGTATTTCAATAAAGTTTTCACTTCTCCGACACGTCCCAAGTTAGCGTACCTAGTATCGACGTACTCAAAAGAAAATAATAAATCAATTGGACTTCGCAGTACCCGTGTGAGCAGATGCAGTAGGCTTACACTGCTTGCATACGCTACCCACCCAGCACGGGAACAGCCAGGCGTGAACCATAGGAAGCTAGTTGCGTAAAAGGAAAAGCAACGCCTCGGCATAGGATCGGCATCGGATAGCGAACGCCTCGCCTCTGTTCGTGTTTTCTACAACTTATAACAGTTCTCCTTGCGAATGACAGCCCGTTTGGCAACCATCGGGTGACCCGCCGTAAGCGCGTTACAACGCATGCGCCGCTGGTCGAAAGTGGGTCCCGAGTTGATGTCGAAGTTAATAGATGTGCGTTGAAGTATGGAGTCTCATACAAATAATACTGAACGACTGAAGTTGATACGGTGCTGGCACCGTGACGGGTGCATTGATGTGCCACAACCTTTATTCGGGTTAGAGATGTCCTATTTGTTTCTTTTTCCATGCAAAGTTAATTCAATTTAGGGCCGATTTTTCAATGGTCAGATAAAAATTATCAGAAAGATAAATTATGAAGCGACATATTTTAAAAAATAACAGTTACGTATCATTGCTGACTATTAGGTGACGTTTTCAAATTAGCCACATTGTATTTTGTTCGGCGAATATCTCTTATCTGATTATTGAAACATCAGCCCATAGTATATTAAGACTATCGTGTGCAGGCGGAGAAATTGGCGGAATTGCTTTCACTGGGTCGGACTGACAGCACGGTAGCTCAATTGGTTCAAGTCCCGCCCGTGCGCAAATTTTTGGTTTCTTATTTCATTTTTATGAATATAAAATATGACACTGTGAGTGTTAAAAACATTCCAAAGCATTAGATAGCGAAGCGACATCAATTTCCAAGTTGAATTTATTCTGTAAAGAATAACTGCTTGGGCCATCTGTTTCATAAACAGACGGCTAGATGGTGCGCAAATTTTTGGTTTCTTATTTCATCTTTATAAGCTTGTGCTTGTTGTGTCTTTTTTTTTTCAGTAAATATAAGAACAGAATTTCGTCCATATTTAACTACCTACAAGCAAAAACGATTGACGTTTACATGTAGAAGTCAAATAATATGAAACTCAATTAACTAACATTCGAGTTACTCGTGCCTTAGATTTTGTGGTAAAAATCTACTGGATTTGAAATATACTATGGTGCCAAAAGTCAGGTCGCACTTGAACCATTTTTTATTCAGTTTCACCAGTTGAGTTCGCTTCGGGGATTAAACCATCTTTTCGTGAAAATAGGCGAGTAAATCACTTTACAATGCCTCACCGTTGCGCTAACTTTTATTAAACTTTTAAGAACTTTTCAATGCGAGCGCTTCATTTTTTACGCAGCCATTTTTGGCAAGTGACTGGGTGTTGTTCGGTATTGAGGCTTAATAAAAGTTTGAAGGCTTTGTGGGAATGAAATGCATTTCTCGTTAAAACCTAAACAGGATTGGTTTTAAAATTGCAATGTTAACGTTTTAAGTTTAACCAGAACTACTCTTTTGAAATTAGTCATATTGGTTATGTAGGATATGGACGTGGGACGGAAAGTAAGAAGTAAGATATGACACTAGAGAGATTGAGAAAATAGAGTAGCGTTTGAATTTGAAAGAGGAATGCAGAAGTTGATGTTATTATTATTGACATGACAGGAGTGTGTGGGTTTGAAGTCAGATGCAAGACATAAAGACGTGATAATTTTATTAGAAGACGTTTCTTAAATCAAGTATTTCCAATATCCAAACCCCGAGCTCCCGAGCGATTTGTTCACGATTATATCTATTGTAGTAGGACAACTAAGCACGAAATGAAATCCATAACCATATTTAAATAAAACGTTATTCGAAGTTGTAACATATTCCTAATTTTCTGCTAAAGATTTTCTTTATCAATGGATCCTTTGTCTGAAAATATTGCTTCTCTATCGCAGTAAATCCACAAGCGATGACTATCGTGGCTTTTCTACTTTGTCTTGAACTTGTGACAATCTAATATCCGGGCTCCGGGCTGCTCTTTAGATAGCCTCGGGGTTCATGAGACGTACCATTGTCTTCAGAGACGATCGACTTTTGATTTCACTTTATGAGATTTTTAATTTGACCGACTTTTAATTGAAGTAAAGTTTGAATGGTTTAGAATGTTTTTAACACTCACAGTGCCATATTTTATATTCATAAAGATGAAATAAGAAACCAGAAATTTGTGCACGGGCAGGACTTGAACCAGCAACATTTTGGCTGCCTTTTGGCCCGGTCAGCCAAAAGGTTGCTGGTTCAAGAACCGTCCGTGCGCAAATTTTTGGTTTCTTATTTCATCTTTATAAAGTTTTAATGTAATTTTTTCAAAAAAAAATCTAGTTCTTTAATTTGTGTATTATATCTGAGCCCAGAAGACCATCATCATATACTTTAGATTGTTAAACTTTAATTTTTCCCTCAACTGATATTTACTCAGTTACCTACATTCACAAGATATTGTAGTTTTATCCTTAAAATATTTAAATTCCTCTTACAGAGTTTGCTGAGACCAATAAGTCCTACTAATTTACAAAGCGCAACCATAAAAGAGATACACGAGTAGAAATAAAAGGCATCGAAAGTAGCTCGTTGCGGGAGACAAATAGGGGTCTTACTTTTGTGCCTACTCGAACATCATAATCATCATAATCATAATAGTGCCTAGCCGATTTCGACTCAGATGGGCAGTAATAACGACTAGCCGACTGCGCATGAAAATATTGTAGTGCACAAGTGTGCGCGCAGACACAGGTGCACTCTCTATTCCTTTCACTCTTATAGCCCAATGGGAAAGCAAACTGACACGACCGGAGAGGGATTGGTCGCAGGACTAACGGTTTCCTAAGGCGGGGGGTGAAACATCGCCAATTTCCAAACTTCAGGCTTGCCGTGAGAACTTCTGAACAGAAAAAAAAAGGTACATACACACATCAAAAGTGTCTTGGGATCAACATTTATTTTTGCAATTATTTTTCTCCTGATTGATATTAATAAAAAAATTCTGTAAGGATTCATCAAATAAAGTGTTTTCGTATGTCTACAGTAACGATAAACCAATTTTTGTTCACAGGATTGTTCAGCATTAAGAGTCCTACAATAAAGTCCGTGACAGCATATGTCGATCTTTTATGGTTGACTTACTACAACCTTTTTCATGTTAATAAATTTGTAAAAAAATAATGCATTATTTTAAGAGGTGTATTATACACACAGGTATTTATTATTACCAAAATAAATACATTCATCATCACGAGCATTTCATTTAGAACCAAGTTGCCCTGTATATCATTTGATTTCAATAAATATCTTAGTAGCTATCACAGTTTTAACATAACTCCGCACCAAATAATGTTCGCAGCTTAAGTACAACGTGCACTTGCGCTAATATATTATAAAGCTGAAGAGTTTGTTTGTTTGATAGGGCTTATCTCAGGAACTGCTGGCTCGATTTGAAAAGATATTTCTGTGTTGGATAGCTTATTTATCGAGAAAGGCTTTAGGATATAAAACATGACGCTGCGGCGGGAGGGGAGGGAGCAAACTCAAAAGACACCTATTATGCATGTCGCTTGGTCTGCCTGGGAACCAGGTTACAGCTAAAAATAAACAGACAATGCAGTAAAATTTATTGTGACCTTGTGCAATGACAGCGTGTCGAACTATTGACGGACGTTGTAATGACTAATGGCTGGCTGTCATTACGAAAAGTAATTAAAATAAAGTTTTTAAATGAAATATTGTGACGGGTTATATTTAATAATAAAATATAATGCACTGAAATGTTGTCGTTCGCCAAATTTGTGTTTTTTAATCACTGCGAGCGCTGTCATCGATATCGCACGCAGCGAATTGGCTTTGGATAAAGCTGCAAGGGTCCTAAATGGGTATGTTTTTCACGAATATTGCACATAGTTTACAACGGGAGTGGATGGATATTTAATGAAGCTTGCCATGTTATTGTAATAATAATATCCATAGAAGTAACTATTTTTAAAAAATAAAAATAAAAAGATAAACGCCATTCGTTCTTTCTTTTGTGTGTGAAATAAATAATGAAATCTAAATATGTAGAGCAGTACTAACTAACTATACCCAATATAGTTTCTTAGATGCTTTAACAATGGAGTATCTCTTCCTTAGTTTGTAGCTATTTTAGGAACTAGGTGCTTTTTCTATGAAATGCTAATTTGGTTGTACCTGTTTTGTTGAAATTTTTATCTATTACGAGTATGTTTTTACATGATACAGACGTGAAACGGAACGCAAGAGAATGACAGAAATCGAACGAAATATAGCGAGTATAAAGATATACCTATGTCTGTTTTAAATTTGAATGTGGAATGCAGAAGGTGTTTTATGTGTAAGCAAGAAGTACAGGGGGGAGGTGGTTGTAATTTTGGTATAGGATAAAGTGTAAGTATTGAGCAATCAAAGTTAATAAAATAAATGTTTTACCAATAAAAACTTTTCTTCTTTTATCATGTATATCTACGTAAGACTGTTCTCACTATGCTACGAATGGCCGGGCTATCTCGGCAAACGCCAGGCGCGACCCGGCGATAAACTATTGTTTTAGCCTCTCGCTCCCGAGTTCGGCTGACGTTGTAGTTGTTAGTCGCGCCCTGGTAATCTACTGCTGAAGCTTGAGAGGTCTGGCTCAGGCTATGTGTAAGTTTCAGTACATTTTAATGAGAGGTCTACTTTTTCCACTTGAAACTACATTTATGGCCGGTTGCACAACGTCTTGATAAATTCTGATTAGCGTCATCTGTTCAATGCTTTGGCAATACAATTTCATATTTGTTTTTTTTATTGGTTAGAGCTTATTTATTATATTAGTTATTATTAATTTATGATATTAGAGGCTTTCATGTTGTCAAGTGGTAGTAGCGGTGAAAAGAAGCGCTAAACGCAGAGACGAGTGGACCGCCAAGTGGCTCTCCAATTGGTTGATGATGACAAATTCGGTTTTCTGTCATGACAGACAGACCGACAGTATAGAACTGATGACAGAAAGCAACACATGTGTTGCGTACAAAAAATACTAGGCAAAAGTGTGAATAAAAAAGGCAATAAAATCGTCTTAATAAAAGCTTGATATTATGTCTATGTTAGTTATTCGCACCCTATTTAGAATGTCCCTTTCACATCTTGAAGTAATTCTATTGAATATACACCTTTATTTTCAAGTTTGCTTTAACGGATAATTAATTAGCTGTCCAGCTAAGCGTGAGACGTAAAGGAGTTGAGTTTATGTTTGAATGAATTAATTATCTACGTGCAAAGGGAGATGCAGGGTACACGGGTATATAATATACATTAATGATGTGGTTGAGCGATCGCTTCCTGACTGACTATCAGTTTTGTCAAGATCAGAAGGACCATTTGTAAGGACAACATATTGCCTAACCCATACTCTTTTATTTGTGGAATTGTATTATGAAGATGGATGGTGCAACCGAACTTGTAAAATATTTAGGTAACTACACATTCACTTACAGATGTTGGTACTCGTTGTTTTAATGATTTTTTGAGGCATTAAAGTATATTGTTTACCTGAAAAGAAATAAAAGTGTCATTATTAAAAGTGCGTAATTACAGTCATTATTATTCCATTAATTAGTTCGATGCACCAATGCTGAAACATTTCATTTCAGTATTGGTGTATCGAAGTAATGGTTCCTGAAAAGTAAGAATAGTTTTAATTTTAAATTTGTTTCTGTACACTAACCATTATTCCTAAGTCTTATTGTATACTAACAATGGGCCCTTAGTTGGTGAAATAAAATAACTTTTATTATTATTATTAGTGCATATCAATGTATAGTCGACAGCACATCAGGTTATAAATTTTTGTTGAAAACTGACCCTTGTCACAACCGCATAAGATACCGCATTGATTTCCTTGACGTGCTGTCGTCCGTACAAAAGCTAACATGTATCTACTAAAATCTTAAAACATGTATCTATCTACTAACCATAGCTAACCTTGGACGAATAAACCACTGGATATGAAACGCTAGAGCGAATATATGAAAACATCATTAGCCAATTTCTGCGGGGCAGGGGGAGCTTGTCGTGTCAATTTTTGACATTTAGTGCATGAAAGTGTCGATATTTTTTTATCGATATGTATGGAACGAATGAATGAACGAATCTTTTGTAAAATTATATCACCAAAACAATAAATTACATTATGGGCATGTAATGCACAAACCATCAAATTAACAATTGAAACATAAAAAGTCGTTTTATATGAACGATCTGGCAAGTATCACTTAGTTAGTGTGAACTTCCTAAGACATTTTGAAACAGTTGTTAGTACACAACATAGCCTTGCGCCATTAAAATCCTCCTAAGGGATAATTAAGCAGTAGATTTTTTGCATTGGCATTCAATCACGCTTGGCGAAAATTGGATGCCACCACAATATTCGGTGATGTTTTGTGGGGATCCATTTTGCCTCTCTTTGGACTGCTTCTACTCACTTTATTTTCCTAAATGGATCTACAGAAAATATGAAATAATATTGTAAAGATGTATTGTCAAATATGAAGTTTAAAATTTTAAACCAAATTGTTGTATTTTTTAAGATTACCTTAATCTTCTTTCGAGTGAAACATTTAATAGATTTATCATTTAATTTTAAAAGAATTTATATTAAAAAAAAAATAAATGTTTATCGATATGATTTATCGACAATTGTGAAGCACAATTAAAATTAAACTGACAAGAGAACGAATGATAAACATATGATAATCCTACCGTATAAAGTATACGGTATCTTGATGATTTTGTAGTAACTGACCACCACTTTTTGCAATGGCAATGTTGCTTTTCTCTTGGAAAACACATTTTACTATTTTCATGAAAAATAACAGCTTTTTTGGGATAAAGCGTTACTTACGGATTAATGTAAATATTTTTTTGTCTTGCCACTATAATTTTTATACAAAAATGAGCCACATTTACCCATTTTTTCCGTCAATGTTTCTCACTGAGCTCTATAACCGTACTGACAAGACGTCACCTGTAAGTGAGGCCAAAAAGCCCGCTTCGTGGCTAAGGGGGCACAAGCGAAATTGCCCGTCATTGCGCGTCCAGTGGTAAATTCATCCAAGTAGCTAACCCATAAAGAGATAATAACTTTGAATAAAAGTTTTTATTATTATTACTATTTTAAAAAAGCTAGTGGTACAACGGGTACCTACATAGGTACTTAAAATCAAAGACATCATTAAGGTTAACTGATTTTATTTGTAAGGATAACTGAACTGACTGTTTTATTAAAAAACAGTGATTGCGTTTTTTTTCAGATAATTACACATTTCAAATAGAGTTGAGTTGATATTTCCTCGTGAAAATATTTATCAATATTCGAAGGTTTGTTTTGTTAATTTACATTTTAAATTGGCCTTGGTAGTGTAATCTGTGGCTATTAACGGAACGGTTGAACGAGCTATCACAGTCGTGTTTGGAATTTAATGTGAATGCTCTGTAGTATGCTAGTCAGTAAAAATCGTAAAGAACGGGTACCACTAACAAAATGCAGTAGAATTTCCGAGTTGCTCTATGATTGCTCTAGCTGAAAAGCTGTTTTAGATATGGAAACATTATCATCATAAGTGTTTCATGTTCTCAAAAAACATGAGCTAATTAACCATAGCTCATGTTTTTTTGAGACTTTGCTAAGCATATCTTTTAAAAGTATTAATGTAAGTATATTAATAGTACACTCGTATTATTAATTGGTTGCATTTTGTGTTCTTTTACAACGTCTTAATCGTTTCTGCTACACCTAATGGTTGACTGGTAGAGAATAGTTTAAGCATAAAGACCGCCACTTTTACATTCAGTACAGAATATTAAAAAAATGCCGTTTACTATTCAATGATTTTGAGAGGATCTTTTTATAATACTACTAGCAGTTCCCCGCCACTGCGTCCGCACGCTTATTTTTATACTCTAAAGCCTTCCTCAATAAATAAGCTATTCTACCAAAAATTTACAAGTCGGTTCAATAGTTCCTGAGTTTACCGCGTTAAAAACGAATAAAAAAATAAAAAATGAAAGTGTGTCATTAATAACATGTTTTCGTATATCATCTAAAAACGGGGTACCCGAGAAGATAATGCTTATGATAGGGTTCAAAAAAATTACATTGTAGGCTGCGGGCGTAAAGTTAGTTCAGAACAAAGAGTTAAATACTGTTTTAAATATTGGTACCCATTTTTATGGTTGATATAATTATAATAGATTAAAACTCACCTTGTATAGTTAACAAAAGACGTATCTTTTAATTCAATATTAATTAAAATGCAATTTAGGTCACTGTGTCTGTTTTAAATGCAAAACAACTCCTCAAATTTAATGAGCTCATTGATATGCCTTTGGAATCATTCGTTGCTTTGTCTTAAATATTAAATCGTTCATCAATGTTTTGTTATTATTATTTCATTTTAATGGCTCTAGAGGCTTCTAGATTTGTCATTGAGTTTGTTATTTATACTAATATTATGAATGATAACGCTTATATTGCAAACGCTTCTGAACCCTACGAGATTAATCAAAATAATGTACTATAGTATATAATAATAATATAGTATATAAGGAATAACCCACAATATCATTTTTTTTTCAAATGTATTTAGTATCAGCTTTTCACGCGAAGCTGAGGGTTGCTAGTTACAATATATAACCAAATAATAGCTAATAATAATAATTAGAGTATTAATATGGACGCTACCTTTTTAATTAAAACTACCGCTTTATTTTAACTACAATAGCAAAACTATAATTCAAATCGATCCAGGAGGTTTAGAGTAGAGACAACATCTAAAATGACATTTAACCTTGGACGAATAAACCACTGGACGCGCAATGACGGGCAATTTGGCTTGTGCCCCCTTAGCCACGAAGCGGGCTTTTTGGCCTCACTTACAGGTGACGTCTTGTCAGTACGGTGATAGAGCTCAGTGAGAAACATTGACAGGAAAAATGGGTAAATGTGGCTTATTTTAGTGTAAAAATTATAGCAGCAAGTTAAAAAATATTTATTTTCATTCGTAAGTAACGTTTTAACCCAAAAAAGCTGTTATTTTTCATGAAAATAGTGAAATGTGTTTTCCAAGAGAAAAGTAACATTGCCATTTAAAAAAGTGGTGGTCTGTTACTACAAAACCAACAAGATAACGTATACTTTATACGGTAGGATTGTCGTATGTTTATCATTCGTTCTCTTGGCAGTTTACTTCAATTGTGTTTGACAAATGTCGATAAATCATATCGATAAACGTACTTATATTAAATTTTTGAATATAATAAATACTTTTAAAATAAAATGTTTCACTCGAGAGAAGATTAGGGTAATCTTAAATTTACAACAGTTTGCTTTAAAATTGTAAACTTCATATTATATGACAATACATCCTTCTAATATAATTTCAGATTTCCTGTAGATCCAGTATGGAAAATGAAGTGGGTAGAAGCCGTCCGAAGACATGCAAAATGGATCCCCACAAAACATCATATCCATTTTACACCAAACGTGACATGATGCCAACGTCAAAAATCTTCTGGTTAATTATCCGTTATGAGGATTTTAATGGTGTAAGGTTATGTGTATTTACGTGCTGTTTCAATAAGTCTTAGGAAGTTCTAGTTAGTGTTACTTGCCAGACCGTTTACATAAAATGACGTTCTATGTTTCAATTATTCATTTGATGGTTTGTGCATTCCATGCCCATAACGTAATTTATTGTTTTGGTGATAAAATTATATAACTTTACAAAAGATTCGTTCATTCATTCGTTCCACACATATCGATAAAAAAATATCGACACTTTTATGCGCTAAATGTCAATAATTGACATGACAAGCTCCCCCCGCCCCGCAGAAATTAGCTAATCATGTTTTCATACATTCGCTCTTGCGTTTCATATCCAGTGGTTAATTTATCCAAGCATTTAACGAAGTTTATTACAAGACTAAACTAGTAACGACCGCCTAAATAGTCCGGCTACCTCTTTAAGAGGGCGCTATAAACGAACACTTAAGAGCAAAAATTCTAAACTCAAGGGCTTCTTAAGTGCCCTATAAATGTCTTAGTTGGGCTCTCCATAGTAAAGTACACACGTGTTGTTAGCTTTAGCGGCATGTCAATTGCTCGTACAATGGCGTACCTATTTTTATTGTTTAAGAGGGCAAATACAACGTTCACGGTAGTGGGAGTAACTGTCCGGTTATAGTTGATAAGTTTGAAGTTTGTTATACTATTTTGCATTATTATGGATGGATTGATTATCCGTAGCCTGTAACAAAAAAATGGTTAGGTTAACCCAATTGGTGACCTATTTATCAGGTAGTTCTCTACCTGATAAATAGGGGCTGCTATAGGGTTTTAATTTCTCCCTTTGAACAAAATGTTGGTTTAGCAATAAAACTAACGATTAAGCAAGTTGTTTTACTAATTGACTTTGCCCTATTTAACTATTTACTATTACTATTGTGTGGAACTGACATCACGAACAAATCTCATGTTCCATGAATTGAAGCAGTTTGTCATCAACTTAAACAAATGTTTGATATTCGACATTCAAATTTCAAGGAATACCTACTTAATAATCTTATCGTATTTGCGACACATTTTTTCTTTCTGGTGTGTTTTCTGGCGCATAATTACCGACTTCAAAATAAGGATTCATTATATTTATGGATTTATAAAAAAATCAGTTTTCATATTTTAGAGTTCTACTTCAATTGACGTTGGTACGAATTGTATGTCAAAAACGATTACTCGACAAATTTTAAGGTAACTCTATATTGAATTCTACAATCCAACTACTACCTTAGGATTCTGCGCCAAAGTCCTTCCCCCAAGTCTAGGTAGCGTCCTGTAATTTCAGTTTCTCACAAAGCTGAAAAGCCTGTTGAATATCGCAGGTGTTTCATTTACTTGCAGTTGCAACAAGTGCTTTGTATTATGTTTTAGGATTATGAATTAAGTTTTTAACCGACTTCAAAAAAGGAGGAGGTTATCAATTCGACTGCGTTTTTTTTTTGTATGTATGTTACCTGATATCTCAGTCGTTTGTCGACGCAATCGAAATTTTTTTTCACCTACTTAGAGGATGTACCTTCTAGTTGGTCCCATTTTTTTCATTTTGGAATCTGATGATGGGATCTTGGTGTAATCGAGGGAAACCCTCAAAATTTAAAGGCACGTATAGTGTTTCTTTACTTGAATCTTAATGTTGACATGTTGTTACGTCTAATAGTCTACATCTTTGCAGGGCAGAGCTGATGGTGGAACTCCTTAACGCTTAGGAGTTCAGTAATTATAATGACGGAACTTATGATAGGTAATTTGTAGCTTCTTAAAAAATAGAATCATAAGGTGCAACTCCCCCTCCCCCCCTCTTATGTAATCACTAAAAATGAAGAAATAAAATAAACTTTAAAAAAAAGTAAAAACCGACTTCAAAACCAAAATGCACTAAAAAGTCTTAAATAAACTCTTCACCATTGAAAGGAAAGGAATCCGTTTTAGGCAAACAATTTCTTTTTGGAGTCGGTGCTGTGATAGTTGATGCTTGATGGTCAAAGTTTTTACTTTTTTTAATGTTCAAAAGTTTTGCAGTATCTCATGTTAATCTCAAATAATTTTTATTTTATTTTAATTAATACCACTGCTGGGCAAATATCTCCCCCAAACTCCTCGATCTATCTCGTTCCATGACCAACGACTCCAATTCATTAGCAAAACTAACCAAATCGTCACACCAGCGCTTTCTCAGTCTGCCTATGCGGCTGGTATCCATCGCTTGACGATTTTGCCCATCAGTCTAGGTGCATCTTCTATATGTGTCCCGCCCACTCCGATTTCAGCCTTGCTGTCTTCTCGCCTACAGATGTAGGCTATACCAGTTCTGAAGCGTAATGTGATATAACGGCCCCGTATCCATCCTGTTAATACCAAACATGCTTCTTTCCATGGCTCTTTGGCAAACCCTGAGCTTGAATTTTTGACTTTCGGTCAGTATCCACGTCTGCGCTCCATACGTAAGATCTTATTTCAATTAATTAGAACTAAATTTAAAATCAGAAGCAAAATGTATATAGAATAGAAATAAAGTAGTAGATATAACCGAAAGTAACTTCGAGGGTACCTATACACCGCCGAGGTCCGAGGACACCGCCGCCTATCCACCTCAGTAGCCAAAATCACATGCGCCTCGCGTCGTCTTGTTTGAAGGGACGCCTGTTTTGATGTGGTGTGTGCAAGCTATTTTCGTTCGAAAGTGTGTTGTATTTCGTTCCATGAGGTGCGGGATACCTAGCGCGTACACAACTGTGGATCGGATAGTAGTTTGCGTAAGATTTGTTTTAAATACTGCATCTTTGTTGTTGCGGAAGCTTACCTCTTTGAAACATCAAACCTTCATACCTTTTGGTCTGGTAATTTGATGAGTTAAACAAATTCCTACAGCCACTTGACACAGCTAACAACGTGAATGCCGTTTTCAGCCACCAATGGGTAAACACGGCCTAAGTACTACTCAAAAGCTCTGAAGCACCATCAATTAGACGACAAAGAACACAATTCACTGCTAATAGAGCTATAATTAGGTTGACAGACCAAATTATCAACTATAATAATTGTTCCCTTGTTTGAAATAGGGTTAAAAGATTTTGGTATTCTCTTATAACGGGGGACCTATATTGATAGGTAATATTTGTGTTTTTTTTGCCATGAAATCTTCTAATATGATTCCAGTTCAAGTCTGAAGTCGAGTAAATATATTTTTATGAACATTTTGTCAAAAATAAATCTTGAAATCACAAAGCCTTTGAATATCCTATTACTCTATAAAAAACGTTGATTTTCAATTAATACCTACTTAAGATTTCAAATGATTGTGTAAGTAAACCGTAAATACTGCATTAATAAGTAGCTTGTTTTCTAGTCAAAGCCAGCAGCGTTTTGGCATTGACATTTTCAAATATTCACACAGGAAAACAATATGTTGCCGGTTCAGTTTACACTCCGCTAATGACGTGCCTACATGACTGTGTTTTGTTTAAAATTTACATTACGAGTAGAGCTAAAGGAATTAGCTTAAAAATTTTGCTTAAAGGAATGTTAAATTAATAACCATATATTTTTAGTACGTTTCAAAACATAAAACCAGATTCCACCATGGAGGCGTTTAGGAGGAATTGTATTTTATTAGGGTAGTTGCGATACTTGAACTTTTTATTTTTTTTCCTCTAGTGCCTCTCATATGACATCAATGTCCCAACATTATCCGTTGTTCGGATTTTTTCGATGAAGTTTCACACGTAGCATGGGAAGGGGTCCGCCTTCGTTAAGCTTAAATGCTAAAGTTTGCTTATGTTTTCGAATTTTTCACCTTTCATGGGATGTAGCTCGAAAACGGCTGCTAATAGAAAAAAATTATTCAGGTACAACTTGTAGATAATTTTATGGCCTTTCAACTTTTCCTTGAAAGTTTTTCTCTAACATGTGCCGTTTTTGAGATTTAAGCGAAAAATGAAAAGATGGACCCTTTCCCCCCCTCCCCCCACTCCGGGGCTCCTCCTAGTGTCCCGGGGTTTTAGTATGTTTATAACCTAGGGACTCTTGACATGTTTCCGAAGAAACATCTTACGTTACTAACTCACGCACTCTAGAACTTTTTATTCAATGGACTATAGGTTTTAAATTCTAAACGTGAAATGCTTCTTAATTTCTTTTAGTAAATTTACTTTTTTACTTATGTACGACAATTACTATTTTCATCACAATTTCAATCCCATACAAAAAGATGGATGTTGTAAGTCACACTAGGAACGTAGAGTGTGAGCGATATTACACAAACATCCGGGCACGGAAGTCTCGACATAGTTTCCTGTAAAAAAAGCCAGGTGGTGACAAAATCCTGAGACAAAATTAGTGTTTTCGTGTATTAATTGATTGAGACTAATTTTTTAATTAAGTTAAAGAAATCACATTTTTTTTTAAGACAAGCACTTTTTAAGTTGAAAGGATATTTGATGCAGCAGAAAAAAAATGTCTACGCTAAATGTCAAAAGTTTTAATTCAGGCTTCGGCCGCTGTACAAAATCAGTTTCATAGCAATATAAAATGAATTTCACTGTTCAATACAAAACTCTCCAACTATTCCTTGTAGTATAAAGCAAGCAAGATTAACAGTATGGCGCTCGCTACGAGTCTCATTGCGACCGGCGACTCTTGAGATAGTATTATAATAAAGTGGTCATCGCAATGATGCTGTTTCAAATAGAAACGACTACGTTTTATAAAGTTTAACTGAGCTTTTAGATTTGTTTGCCTCTAGGTTTAAAAATTATTTATACTTACACAAACATATGTAAGACTAGATAGAATAGAATAATTATTTATTTGACACACACAAAAAATACACCAACTTACAATTATTATAACAAATAGAAAAGACAGATATAGAAAGATACAAAGGCACAAAATAATAATAATACTATAGAGTCAATCAAAATTATACGCGGAAGATCATAATTGTTAATAGTTAATTGTAAAAACAAATCCATAAAACCTCAAAAAAAGCATCCAGTGGGTGCCATAACGCTATACAGGACTTTTAAAACCCAAGGTCCTAAATGAAACAGGTCATAAGTTACTTAATACTTAATTAATTAAATTTGTAAGAGGACTCCTCTTGCACATTGCACATCACACTATTAATTGAGATTTATAAAAGAGTTTTTTTTCCTAAGGTTTTGTTCATTCAATTTTTAGGTTACCATATTTTTACTACCTACCAAGAACTACAATCATAAAAAGGTTGAATGAATATCTAAAGATAGATTAAATAAAAAACAAAAAATATTTATTTTTTCATTATTTAAAGTTTGAAGTGTAATGTGCTATAATGATCATTTTAGAAGCTTTATTAGAAGCAACTATTTGCTTAAGGGCTGATTTTTCAATGTTCAGATAAAACTTATCAGACTGATAAATCATAAAGCGACAAATTAAAAAAAATATATAGCTACTGATTGCTGCTTATTAGGTGACGTTTTCAAATTAACCATATTGTATTTTGTTCGACGAATATTTCTTATCTGACTATTGAAAAATCAGCCCTAAGTTTAAAATGGATGGTTTGAAAGGTAACTCGCATTATAAAACTTAAGTATTTCTACGCTTTTAGTTACGTTTTGTCGATTTCGATATGTTTCTTAGAGTGTAATCAAATTGGGTGTAAATATTATTCCGATATGCTATAAATTCTATGTATTAATTAACGCGTATCTCATTATCTCTATTGTACTCCAAACAAATTAATTATCTATTCTGCAGTACCTGTTTCTCGGTAGAATTAAAACAAGATAACAGCGTGATAATATAATAGCTCACATTAGGCTTGATTACTTGGAATTACCGCGTCTTTGTGAAACACTTACAAATAGGGGTTTTTAGCGGGAAATGAGACTTAGTTAAATTTGATTTCTTTTTTACTGGCTTATTTTTAGGATGTGTGTGATCATCTTAGAAGCGCACAAACGCGGGGACAAAGTTAAAAGGGCCATAATACCTACTCCGTAAAATATAAATGCGAAATTGGAGAATTGCTGGCTTGGGT
Source organism: Pyrausta purpuralis (assembly GCA_963924145.1). Taxonomy (NCBI): domain Eukaryota; kingdom Metazoa; phylum Arthropoda; class Insecta; order Lepidoptera; family Crambidae; genus Pyrausta; species Pyrausta purpuralis. The sequence continues at coordinate 7,810,770 of OZ001645.1, forward strand.
TCGGTTCCCGGTCGGGTCAATATAGAAATCAAATTTTTCTATAATGTCTCGTGTCTGGGTGTTGTGGTACCACCGTTGTTTCTGATTTCCATAATGCAAGTATGTACATTACCTACTTACTTTGATCAGAGCAATGTATGTGATTGGGGTCCAATATTTACTTACTTTTACTTATTTATTGCGTAGAAATGTATCGTCCAATGCAAGTATAACATCATCAGAAACTAACAAATCGCAATCAATAGAATAGCACTGTGATTAGTAGGCTCCCCTTCTAAAGGACGTTTCCCTTCTAATTTTCTTCATCATCTGTTGTGAGGAACATAGAAAACAATAAACGTACAAAACCTACTAGGGCTTTTTAACTCTAGCAAAGCATCCTCAATCACCATTGAAGTCAGTGACAGTTTATCATTAAATAAACAGTAAGAACATATTATTCTTTCGAAGACCTGGGTAACCTAACATACTACAAGATCTCAAGACACAGTAAGTTCTTTCTGCTTTGATAGGAACGTCAATTAAATAAATATCTTACTTATATATACTTAGTCTTTCCTGTCTTACTGCCTTTACTGCCTCGGTGGCGCAGCAGTAAGAGGGTTGCACATTAAAGCGACTGCTGCGCCAGAGATCCCTGGTTAGATCCCCGGGTTGGGCCAAAAATATATTCCTGATGAGTTTTTCTGTTCAGAAATTCTTAGGGTAGCCCCAGAGTTTGGAAGTTGGCGGTGTTTCACCCCCGTGCCTCGGAAAAGCACGTAAAGCCGTTGGTCCTGCGCCTGAACTCTCTCCGTTTGTGTCAGATTGCTGTCCCATCGGGCTATGAGAGTAAAAGGAATAGAAAGTGCACCTGTGTTTGCGCACACACTTGTGCTCTATAATATGTCCCGCGCAGTCGGTTAGTCGTTGTGACTGGCCACCGTAGTCGAAATCGGCTAGGGGGACTCTTAGTCTTGCCTGTGACCACGGATGCTGAAAGCATTCGAAACCACAGGCATATAGTTTTAATTAAATGTGCGCGAAAAAAAACCGTAGTCTTTCATTTCAATCGGTAATAACATTTTCCGTACTCTTTATAAGCATGCCGTTTGTAATCCTTCATTAATCGATAACCGATAATATACAAGTTCATAAACTGGCATTGAAAAGGATCGGGGTATAAATATTTTGCGGCCGGCGTCTGTTTGCCGAAGTATTTATACATCGTTATGATTAACTTTACTCGTAGACTCCCTTCTCTGAAAGATGTTATATTCTAAATCTAGCCTGCTAAAAGCTACGGAGGTACGGTTTTAATGTGGGCGGAGATAGGAAACCAATTGTTGTTGTGTTTTTCGTCTTTAATAATTTCTAAATATATTGTTCCTTTATGAAATCCTTCTTGAGCTAGCCAATATTTTAGCTGGTGCTTTGTTTAATAGGAATAGTCGAACTATAGGTAAGTTTGAAAAGGCAAGGTGAGGCTTCGTTGCACTTTTACAATCAGTACGGAGGGTATGATTGAAATACAAAATGGTTACCATTTTATGACAGTTAATGGTAACTTTTAACAAAACTATATTTCTTTCTCATCGACTCAATAAAGCAGAACAAAGGTCAGCAGCAGGTCAAAATAAGACTAGAGAGATATTTTGACTTTAGTCGGCAGAGTAATGTTTAGCTGGAATCTTATATGCAAGTAGGCGTCTATGATGCAGAATTCTCCATTTTACTCATGAAAAGGTAAAACCGCCCGAAATTAGTATTTCTTTGTTTAGGTGTTTCGATTTAAGTCAGTATAACGTAATTTACGTCAGCACAATAGCAAGGTTCTGTAAGATTGTCTGTAGTAGATGTCTTAATTTCATTCACTTAATTCAGGGAAATGTTTAATTCTTAAAATAAGTGAGCATTATTATCTACCTTTGTAGATCAAAAGTTATTCTAAGCTGCTACGGCTGTAAAAAAAAAAGATAAATGTATGTCCTGACAATAACTGAATGCTTGATTATTTTCTCAAAATTGTGAATCAAATATGAACCACACGATCTTACATGGTCCGAAAGTAAATGTGTAGTTACTGGCTCATCTTTTCATCTGGCGTATATTTTTTACGTCTCAAGATGGATGTTCTCGCTGCTCCTCGGACGAAGATAAAGTCGAATGTTGCCAGCGTAATAATAAATCTAGTCTGGCTTACGAGAGATCTCAACAGATTTCGAGGAAGTTCCTACAACAAGATATCGTGAGATACATCGTGACAAATGGCACGCAAGCTGACTTACAAAGCGTTAATCTTTAAATAGTAGAGTTTAGATTTAGGAGTGCAATGGAAACCGACATCAAATATTACATGACTGCCTCGTTGGTTTAGCGGTTAGTTCGCTGGTTGCTACATAAGCGGTCTTGGGGTCGGATCCCGGGTCGGACTGAAATTTGTATCGGGGTTTTCCATATTGGAAATACTCGGAAACAGTTCGGGGACAGGAAGTTGATAGTGATAACACCCCCGTGCCTAGGCAAACACGTTTAGTCGTTGAAGCTTTACTCACTGCGACTTTCAGCAGCGATGCAGTCGCAAAATGTCAACCTGACCCCTTACACCCTGCGTCTTTTAGCACACGCGTTTTGAAAACGCGCTTCAGCATCGCGACTCACACAATGAACATATTAAATTTAGCATCGATACAGTCACGCTTTAGCATCGATGCTGAAGCACTTCTGCATCGATGCTAACGCGTGACTGTATCGATGCAGTCGCCAGAATACAGTACTTAATGAGTCAATTTCCAGCTTATGCATCGCGACTGTATAGATACTTACGCGCGTTAGCAATGCGACTGTAACGATGCTAAAAGTAGCCCAAAGTGTAAAGGTTGACATTTTGCGTCTGCATCGATGCTAAAAGTCGCAGTGTATAAGAGGTCGTTGGTGCTACGCCTGATCTCTCATCGGGCATGTCGGCCTACTGTCTCACCGGATTAATAAGAGTAAAGGAAAAGAGTGCACTTGTGTATTGTACACACATCCAGATGTGTCCAGGACACCATAATACTCGTATGTACTGCGTACCTGGCATATCACTGTTTAAAATCGTTAGGAGAAAATTATTAACCTGTCGCAATTTTACCGAATATGGCGCGATTCTGCGATATCCGTTTTTTTTTTCATTCATTTAGTATCACTAAAATAATAACATAAAAATGTAACATATTTGCACTGTTAAAAACCAATGAGGTTTGCCTACAGTGCTTGAGTGAGGCAACCAATTGGAAGTTACATTTATCATAAAAAATAACATTAAATCTATTAGAACATAATGAAACTCAATAATTATTTTTTTAACAATTAGGTACACATTATTGAATAAATAAAACAGGAACCTAAAGGAAGCATAATATGCTAATCTATGATGGAAAGATATAAATATATATATATTTTTAATTTAGATTTGATGTATTTTTTGTTCATATCATTTTTGACGATGGTAATTTGGTAATATATCGACGGATCAAGTACTGTGCGGTTCGCGCGCCGTACACATTTTGAGCCGTTTCGGTGTGCAAGCAATTTATTTTTTATTTACTTAAACTTTGTTGCATTGTAACGTGTAAGATTGGCGGACTTAATGTCTAATGGCATTCTTTACCAGCCAACCACCTTTTAAGCAATTTGTTTTAGTTATTGTGCTAGCTAGGCATGTACATGACGGATGACTACGAATATTGGTAACTCTCTTAACAGTACCCATTTTCGATTATGAAGCAATCCCTTCAAGCCCGAGACGCCTTTGTTTATGTTGTCAAATTGGATCGGACTCGATAAATACGGCATAATACAATGTAAATCCGAAGCTGAAAGCTCGGTCAGATTAAGGCGGTATATTCACTGAAACAATGAAAATTATTATTACATTTGATACCTTGTATTTGAAACAATTATTGGGTTGTGGACATAATATTATGTCATGTCATGATCAAAAAGTATCGCAACGTCTGCATTTGCGAGTGCTACATTTATAAGTTTTTCGAAGAGCAGAGCACCTTAAATCCTATGAAAATAGTTTCTAAAATAGTTTAGATAATAGTCAATTCCTTACATAGTGTGTAATTGACTATTATCTAAACTATTACGTTTCACTATAGCGAATCAGAACACGTAAAAGGAGCATCCGTTGGAGTACTGTTATGAAGAGGACAGCAGATCAAGCTGTCCTTCAAGGCAAAGACATAAAAGATCTCGATGTGTATAAATTTGGTTAATGTCTTTGAGGCAGATTAGAAAATGAAATGATACGAGTAAAAAGAACCAACGCGCGATTTTCGGGACTGCGACGAATTTTGCTTTATAATACTATACAAGAAGTCAACAATTAAAATGCTTTCCGTTAAAGATTTTCCGTAAAACCAGGCATCTTTGCATGTTTTTTTTGTTTCTTTGGACTTACTGTGGCGGGCAAAGTTATATCCCAAACCATACATCTTTTCCTGCCCTTAATATCTCGTAGCATTTTAGAGCTTAGCAATGAGGTCAACTTCTGTCAAAAATTTTTTTTTGGTTATAAGTGATTAGCTACACATGTCCCTAACTTTTACTGAAAAGTTTGACCAATATTTAGTTTTTTTTTTCACAGAAATGTTGGTTAGGGGTGTGTTGACATGTCTTCGTTTTTTTTATGGATGAGAAAGTCAATATATTTCTTTCTTTGTAATTACAACTTTGCGGGTGCATTCCTGATGTTGACTTTGGGATATGACAAGGCTATTTTGAATAAAATGAAATGTTTGTTAGTGGTTAAAATATTCTCTGAGAGCCCAGAAGATGTAAACAACAAAATGCGTGCTGGACGCCCGAGCACGTCGATTTTTGTACCAGGATAACGCTTCTACTCTTGCATTGTTGCTTATGAGCTAATTGCCAAACTCTGATGATTCCGCAGCCACGGAATTTCGCTTCCCGCGGCTTTTTCTTGTTCCGAAATCTGACGAAACTTATGAAAAGATTACTTGTATCCACGATGGGAAAAATAACGACGGCGTTAAAGAAGGTGCTAAGTAAGGACAAGTAATCAGATTTTTTGAAGTTCTTCGAGTATATAAAATAAAAACGTTGCACAAGTTTGTTATATTTGAAAAGGATTCTATCAAGGATTCTATAAGGATTCTAGAAGGATTTAACATAATCGTAGATTGGAACGAATTAAGTCAATAAATATGTAATAAACATTACTTTTATCATAAACTATCATAAAACTGCAAAGTTATTATTGTTTTTTTTATGAATTTGATTTAATTTGGACATTTATTCGCATAGTGATGTAGTTCTACACTTAAGGTTATCTAATTGCTCACCAATAAAGAACAAATATTATTACTTCAATCAAATCGCTATAATAGCTATTCCTTTTCCATATCCTTACAGCAACAGTAAATCTCTGCTGGTGGCTAAATTGATGTAGATTGGGCTCTGTCGTGAATTGAAAACATAAGCCGCCGCCAGTGATTTTCTTCGGGAGAACTTTCCTCAAAAACTAATTTTACTTATCTTTAAGAAAAGCTGTAAATTTACTGGGATTTTTCGACAGATTTAATTATTTATAGGTTCTTATTAGCTCTTACTTTCGGTGAAGTAATTGTGTATTCTAATCATAATAGGAATGTTGAAGGTACATACACACGTGAATTAAACTTTTAAGTGAATTTCGGATTTAAACACGAGCCGCCTCGAGACGAGCAGGTGCAATCCAGCAATTATTCATAAGTTTAATTTACATTTAAACCCATATTTTTATAGAAAAGCAAAAAGTGAGTGTGATTTTTTATTTGGAAGAAGTTTAATGACAAAGCAGTGAGTAATAAAATTAATTGTAAGTTTAATTCGCATTAAGACTCGTCCTTATATTTATTGTAATGCAACACAAAAGTTTAACATCACAAAGGTCTAATCATTACAAAACAAAAAATGGTTTTAACTAATTGCTGAAAGAAATATCTATATTATAATTCCATCAAAAGTGCAAAAAAGCCAACGTGACGTAGCAAAACCAGTTCCAGCTATATTCACTTTTTGAACTCAGCCCGACATCGGTTTTCACGTGTCAACATTCACGGTATAGGCAAACAACAGTCAGCAGTTCCTGGTAATAGGTTTCCAGTCAGCTCGGCAGTGGAAAAGCCGTCACAAGCCACAATACGTGACACCTTTTTTCTCTAAGCGTTACTCTCCAGACAAAAAATCTTAGTGCGTACTCTATAAATCTATCATCGATTTTAAAGTACATACCTAAGTACGCACATACATAACTTTACTTGTGGGTACATTAACGTACCGAGTACCTAAGCCGTAATATACTTAGAGTGGGTATTCGAACAAGAGGGGTTCGGATTGATGCTGATGTTTATTTACACCTCTATGAACACTTTACAACGAAAATCACTAGCCCACACTAACTACACAAAAAATAGGCGTCACATCATAAAATGACGATGAAGAGGTTAGGCGCTTGACAGATGCGGAAAGGCATAGAGGACATTCACCGAGAAGATGGACAGACGACCTTATAAACGAACAATTTCGCAGGATCACTTTGAGCGCTCACATCCGATCTTTGGACAACAGTGGTGGTGGTCTATGTTTAGCATTGGATGTCCTATATTCCACCGTATGTAAGTTGACATTCGTTTCTTCTATCTGGTTACTTGAAAAATCTAAAAAAAAGTATAATACGAGTAATTACATACTCGCGTAACACGTTATATCAACTTATTACCGAACGATGTAGACATTTTTAGTTGTTCTCTGAGTGAGTTCACACGAGCTGCGTTATATATTATTTGCTACACATAGATTTGTTTTATACATGGTTGAATTAGTAGATTAGATTCTCAATTACTTATAATATCGCATTAGGTGTTATGTTAGATGTTAGAAAATAAATATTCTTTATTGCACACCATATACAAATAATAATTACAGAAAAGATTCAAATATCACGTAGGAATACAATTCAGGCGGTCTTATTGCTTGAAGTAATTTTGTTCCAGACAACCTTCAGGTAAGGAGAATCATAAGGTATGAAAGAAGTGGCATGGTGAAAACAAAAGAGAAAGTGGAAAGATTTAATTAAAGAGAGATAAGAGAAGGTTAACCTTATCTTTAGAGAAGTATAAACAACAAAAAGCGAAGGCTGTGGACAGAAGCCGGGGATTGCGACCGTACACTACTTTTGTATTATTTTAAGAGGTTCATGAGTAGTATTCATTAAAACTTTTAAGTCGTCCTTACAATCTTGCCTTTGCCACTTACTGAAAGATAGCAGCGCCTCTGTTATTGTAATAAGGCTACCTCATTTCTCTCGCTTTGAATATTATGAGTTTTTAACTACTCTAGCATTCAGAATATTAGTATGCAATTATTCATGCTACGATCTTGCAATGCATTCATTTTCATAGAGAAGCAAAAGGCAATGTTTTATATTCTTTATATTTTTCATTGGATGAAGTTAGCGGTGATGCTATAAGGGCCTGTTATTGCCCTAGGGATATCATAGACCCTTTAGGATCGATGGAAATTTTAGCAGCGATGCAGTGGCGATGCTCTCGCGCGTTAGCATCGATGCAGTCGCAAAATGTCAACTTTGACACACTGCGCTACTCTTAGCATCGATACATTCGCGATGCTAACGCGTGTTAGTATCGATACAGTCGCGATGCAGAAGCTGGAAATTGTCAAATTATGTACTGAATTTTGGCGACTGCGTCGACACTAACGTGCGACTGCTGCGATGTTAAATTAAATCTGTTCATTGCGTGAGTCGCAGTATGTAAGACCCCTTACACACTTAATAGGTCTTTCACACTGTGACTTTTAGCATCAATGCAGTCGTGCGGTTTGAAAAAAGGTATTCAGCATCACAACTCACGCAATGACGATTGCGAACACGATTTAACAATTACCAGCTTCTGCATCGCGACTGTATCGATGATAAAAGTAGCGCAGTGTGTAAAGTGTCTCAGGGGTCATAGGAGATAAACTTTTTAAATTGATTGAACAGTGTGTGCGTAGAAAATCTGTAAAACTCAATACAAAACGGTGCTGTTTACCGTAAGCTAACGATTTAAGCACGGTATTGTAACACATGACTTGATGAGTTTACTCGCAAGTTACCGTTAATTGCGAGTTAAGTTCAGCCTTTGATCCTGAACAGATCATGCTAGTTTGGTATAATTTCATGGTAACTGTTTCGCTCTCATAACGAATAAGTTACAACGCTAACGTAGGTAAGTACTAAGTACACACTGGAACAAACTTTGTTAACTTGGATGGCTCGGTGTTTACTGAAATTTACAGGTAAATTAATATAATGTTATTCTAACCTACATACGGGTGTGCTTCCTCATAGTTACATCAATAATGAGCTACAATTACACGTTTGGATTATATTTGATATTGTGCTAAGGACTACAATACCATCATATATCAGCAATCTCGCATTATTGTTGAGGTGACGCAGCCTACGCGTTTAACACTTCCAAAATTCAATAGGTTTGCCCAGAAGTCGGTGGCCGAGTGGTGTAGGCATGCGCCTGGATAGCGCAAGATACAGGTTCGATACCTTTTCCGACACAGTAGCTTTTGAAAAGTGCAATTATCACTATTTACTTTGAATAGTGAAAAAATACTATAAAAACTAAAAAATAAAGTGAAAACTGATTTCAAAAACAAAATGCACTAAAAAGTTTTAAATAAAATCTTGAATCTTTTAATTTGAAGAAAGAGCTCTACTTTAGGCGAACAATATCTTTTTGGAGACGGTGTCCTGGTGGGTTGCTTAGGATGGGCATTAAGATAGCCTATAAAACTTGAGGGTATCCCTTGATTACACCAAGACCCCATCAGATTCCAATATGACCACAAGAGTAAAATCTTAAAAAGCCGGTGAAAACATAAATTCAAATCGGTCAACAAATGACTGAGATATGAGGTTACATAAAACATTTATCCCCTCTATACCAAAAATTACCCTTCTTTTTGAAATCAGTCAAAAATACAAATCATCATTTTATCATCTTGGCTTAGCAAACGTATTATTCGTCTGTTTCTTCAAAAAGTAGGCGCAAAGCCCGGTAGCCCTTGAAAAGTATGCCGTAGTCCCCCCTCCTCCTGAGCTTCGCCATAGTCTGGTAACAAATAGCCATCATACCCCTCAATTACTACCTATGTTTCAGAACACAAACTTATAAGCATATGTGTTGGTAATATGGAACTGGTGTGCCGTGTGGGCCAATAAATTGCGCTTTAGTGCCCTTAACGAGAAGTTACGCTCGCCTCCGACTGTCATGCAGTCTGGCATTCGTGACAAAGAAACTACTTGTCCCATATTTTATTTTTGTTAAGACCCTTTTTAAGCGACTTCAAAAAAAGGAGGTAACCAATTCAATGTGTATGTATGCACTATTGTTGGAATTTGATAATATTTAAGTATGTTTGTCGAGTGATTTCTCGAAAGCAAGAAGTCATAGTAGCGAGATGATTCTTTTTTCGTTCGATTTGGTATATTTCAAATTAGGGTACAGTGTACGTTTAATCAAAATCGGTCTGGTAGTTTTTGAGATATAGGTAAATTATTTTATGAAAAAATCATAAAATAAAAAATTAAACCGCCTTCAAAAAACTGTCTAGAAAGCTCAAAATAACGCATTAGCCATCTACTTATGAGCAATGTCAAGCTTCCCACACCAACAGTCTCACTCATCAGGCTCCGACTCCAAATGAATTTGTTACTCCTAAGTAGATGGCTAATGCGTTATTTTGAGCTTTTTAATCAGATTTTTGAAGGAGGTTTTTCAAAGGTATCTTTCATATGGTTTGTTTGTGAGTTGTATAGTACCAGCTCGCTGTGAAGCATTAGAGCCGTTTCTCACGGCAGTCCAGTTTTCAGTATAACTGCACCACTGGATCCCGCAGACAATTTAGGTGCGTGATCACACGGCAGTTTTTGCATGCACGGTCTTTGTCAACTGAGTCCTGTCAATAGTCTATCTAGCTTACACTTACCGATAAAGCGCTGTATATTCCTTTCTTTCGCAGCGTAGCCATGGTAATTGTGTTTGTACATACTGTCATTTTAGAAGTGGAACTGGTCCAGTTTATTGACAAAACTGCATCAGTAAAAACTGGTATTGTTTTTTTGCAAACGGAATGTCCGTGAGAAAATTAGCATTAAATGCATATAATACTAGACGGCAAAAAACAGTACATGCAAAATACAGGATGTCTCCGCGGGAAACGGCCCCAAGGTATTCAACTAGTAACTCAAAAAACTTAAGCGTTTATAAGCCAAGATCACAGTAAATAGAGATAACGTTTAAAAGTGAGTTACACATGTGTTCAATTGTCATTTTAAAAAAAGCATTTGTCCAAAAGATATTTTCATTGGGAGTCAATTTGCCTATGATATGACAATGATTATTTTTACTAAAATTATAAAGCTCAAGGGTTTGTTTGTTTCTTTGAACGTGCTAAACTCAGGCACTATTAAACCTTTTATGTTGGATAGCTTTTTTATCGAGAAAAGCTTTAGGATCTACAACATCACGCTGCCACGGTAGGGGAGAGAGCACATTTAAAACGCGCGAACGCAGTCGTGGGGGAACGCTAGTATTCTATAACGGAATAGAAATTCCCATGTTGCTATTTCACCAGAGCTAATGAGGTGGATTACTAATGGCAACTATCATGTGATTACTTGTTGACTACGTTGTTTTGAAAAAATAATTAAGCACTTGTATAAACCATCTACTTATGCCACTTTAAACTCTCGTTCCTATTAATTCGTTTAGGCACTAATTTACCTATTTACATAGAGATTGTAGAAACTGTTTCGCACACATTATTGACCCTACACAGTTCAAACCTTGCGGTTCTCGAATGAATCCTAGATGGGTTTACAATTACGCAGTCCTCCATTCATATTTGAGAGCGAATGAGAGTCCTTCATATTACAGAGTCTGACATTACATTTGCGGCGAATTCAGACCACGATTTTCTGTATTCTCATGTTTGATGAGGGAGGGAGTTAAGAGATAGAGGTTAGTATAGTGACAATAGAGTAATATTAGTGACGTTATATATTTCTATTTACATTAATAGAGGAAGAGTCGTAATATAAAAGTTTGCTGAGGACTATGAGGCTGGTACGTGCCAGATACAAAGCATACGTATGAGTATAGGTTCTGAAAGTTTCTATAAGAATGCTAGACAAGAATAAAACTTGTTGTTGGTTAAGTTCTATTGAAAGATCACAAGAAAGTAAAAATATAAAATTTTACTTTCAAAACCACACACTCGTGAGCACTTTAAGATATTATATGAAATGGAAATAAGAAAGAAGTTGGAACTGCGAATAAAGTTGAAGTGGACCCTAATAAAACTAACGTCGTGCCAATCTGATACATTAGGGAAGACTTAACGAAAACGGGTTGTCTTAACGGTGCAATTCTTATCAAAAACAATTTTATTTTGTAAACTCGTGCCAGTACATTAACATGTAAAAAGATATAACCTAGATGTTTCAAGTCAATTTATCGTATCTGGTTATTAGACTGTTGATTTCGTTTTGATATGCTTCGCGATTCTGCGTCCGCGCGTTTTGATATTGCTCCTTCCCATACCGTTGCAGCGTGATGTCTCATATCCTTCCTCGATAAATAAGCTATCTAACACAAAATATTTTTTCAAATCGGTACAGTAGTTTCTGAGATTACCGCGTTCAAAAAAACTCTTCAGCTTTTTAATATTAGCAAGTATAGATATAGATTACTATTGAACTGTAATAACTAATTATATGAATAACGTCTTTTGGAGACGGCAATCTGCGGTTTCTTTTAAGAACGTAGTAGATCTTCTTGTCTCGCAGACTGAAACTATGGTCTGTGCAATATAAGGTAAATAGCACTTATAAAGTTGTTTTTTTATTATTGATGGGACAAAATTCAATGCGTAATTTACATGTTACAATAATTTAAGAGTGCTTTAAGTTTAGATTAGATTAGTAATATTCGTAATTATACATTGTTTGTGCGTGTGATGTGCAATGAAAATAATTATTATTATTTTTCATATTGCAGTTCCCAGATCTCGAATACTATTATTATTATTATTCTTGCGCAACATTTTTGACTAGCACATATTGTTTTGAACAAATTTAGACAGGTTATCCCCCTTACGAGTTTTTTTTAATATCAGACCTAACACATTTTATTGCAACGACCGCAAGGGTCGAGTGATCAGCCAAGCTGACGACCGACTGACCCCCATAAAAGGAGCTCGAATCTAACGCATTATGGGCAATTTGGAAATCGCGCCGAAGGATGTGCTTCACAATTTATGTTCGCTACTTCCTTAGGGATAGTAGCAATATGTGAGGTGACATAAACAGGAAGAAGAGGACAAGCATATGTTGTAAACAATACAGCGGGCGAAGTCTGATGCAACATTTTTGACATTTCGCGTAGACAATTTCAATTTTATGATTTTCTATTTCATTAAATATCATTTTAACTTATGTAGCTTAAATGTTTAATAAATCTTAAAAAAAATATTTGTAATTTTTAAGCTTTATTCGAAAATTCTTCTCGATCAATAAATACACAAAAACACTAATTTTGTTACGGCATTTTTCGCGCGCCACCTGGTGGTTTTACAGGAAACTATGTCGAGACTTCCGACACTGGTCTGAAAATGCATGAATTGTTTTGTATAAATTTAAGATCAAAGAAGAATAACCAAATTAAAGTTTGAAAAAAAAACTACGCAACTGACAAACACTATTGTGTTGACAAACGAATATAAGTATCAATAATTTTTAAATCTATATAATACTTACGCATCATTATTTTTATTTCTGTTGGCATAGCGTTTAGTGTTATCATAATACAAACTTAATATTATAAATAACACTTGTAAAACCCACTATCTCAGACAAGAAATCGAACCCTGCACGCATTCGTTAAAAAGCTTAAGTCGAAAATCACAAAAAGGTTGATGAACTTTTATGCAGTTTTGGAGCTTTACTTTATTATGAAAACAATTTTACTACAACTTAAAAGTAGTTGACTGAAGTTGCTAAGCACTCCAATATCTCGATATGGGCCATGTGTTCCGTATTGGGCGCCCCGCTGACGGAGAGTCGTTAAACTTTCAGAATTACGCCGGTTCTAAAGAAACGGCGCGTTCTACTAATAAACTATACGACGAAGAAACTGCCGCACCACTTTGTTGTATGGTTATAGACTTCTGTTACCTACGTTTTTATTTTTTGTATATATTACTTTATACTTTTGCCATTGCTGAAATCTTTCTTTTGTCAATTTTAAAGGCTCCATTAAAACACATTTGTAAGATGATAAACATAAACACCGTCTTTTTTATAATGTTACCAGTAAATAATGGAGTGAAATGGACTTTTAACAATATTATTGTTGAAGCCTTATTGGTACTAGCGGTCCTCCGTGACTGTATCCGCGCGTTTAGAGTTTGCTCCCTCCCGTCCCGTCGCAGCATGATGTTTTGTAGCTTTTTTTTAATTTCTTTATTTATGTTAAACAATTTACATTACCTTTTGTTAATTAATAATAAAAAAATAATAAAATAATAAAAAAAAACATATTTCAATACCAACGAAAACCTATTTATATTTATACGTGGTAATGAGAGTCACTACACTACTCGTTACAATTTTAAGACAATATGCAGTTCTTAAGTATTTTTATACATTAAGCACTACTTTCTAAATCACTTATTTGTTCAATAATATTGCTAGGATATTTATCTAAAGTAGATGGCAGGAAATACTCCCACATTCTTTTACCATGAACATTGTTGCATGAAGGTATTATATATCTGGGTAGATATAATAAGTTACGCAATCCGACGCTTCTAGTTTTTACTTGTAACGATTTTATTTGATCTAGGTTTTGACACACAATTTTAATTTTTACTTTATCATATATGTTTTATTACTTAACACTTATTTCTTATTTTATTCGGTGTAATAGTTTTGAGTGAGCTTAGTTGTAATTTGTAAATATTTAAGCCTAAGTGCCCCTTGACATTAGAACCACAGCAGCGGTTGCTCATACTTAAATAAATTATAGTTCAAAAAAACTAAAATACCACGCTTTTATAGCTTATCAAACTAAAAAGTAGAAAATAATTCTTAATTACAAAGAATTAGAGAATAATTTAATTCAGAGTAAAAAGCGTGAGGTGCATTTTACTACATTTTCATAACTGTTTTACTATGTTTTTTTCATAACTCTCCGCACTTAAATAGTTGCATGTAGAATAATTGTAACATTTAATATATCAAGCAACCCACGCTTTTTACTCTGAATTGAATTATTCTCTAACTCTTTGTAATCAAAAAATATTTTTTTTTAAACTATAATTTATTTTTCATTTTTTAGTTCGATGTTTCAATTAATTATTTGCGGACATGCGACAGGCAATAGCTCTATCTTTCTTACCCCCTTACAGAGGATCCACGAAAGAATTTAGTAATCCTGGCGGTCCTTATAAGGATATTGAGAAACTGTTATTAAATTATTGCATTGTCATCGGTCCTTGATACGTGTGCAAAGTTTCAAATTAATCAAATTTCTGGAAATCGGTCAAATTTATGCTCAAAGATTTCATTACATACATACATACAACCCAAGCTAATAAAAGCGTGGTAAAAACAGCGGAGCTGCTGTCACGCGACTGCTGCGCGCTGCCATTCATGAATGAAATTTATCAGAAGCGCGACCGTCTCGCTGCTAAAAGTCGCCTAAATGTAAAAGCTAAAGCTATAAAGCCTTCCTCGATAAATAATCTATCCAACACTTTTTTTTTCAATCGGCCCAGTAGTTCAAAAAACAAACAAACTCTTTAGCTTTATAATAATATTAGTATAGAAGAGACCATGCTTTTTCCAAATACGCTATATAATTTTCCAGGTATATTCTGTCTACAACACATACGAGGTCGGTTTATGTACTGTAATCGGGTATTTCGACTTACTACTGCATATCTGCGATGTTTACAAAATGGAATGGACTGTTGTACTCTGTAATTGCTGTCATAACTAGGGACACCATATTATATCTGAATAAATAGGATTAAATAGGATCTCAGCTATTAAATAGGATTCACCAAGACCATACACTGCTGATCCGAGCAGTTTCCTAATGTTTATTAGTTTTGATATTCTGTAAAATTACGTTTACGATTTTTGCTTTTTAATGTTCGATGTTTTAATACTTCAACAAATCTGATGTCCATTGCTAGAACAAAGTTAAAGGAGCTTTCTAAGACGAAATGAATCTTTCTTATACGAGAAAATTAAAGCGTCTGTCCCTTATCTCCCGAACGCATTGACACGCTTTCCCGGACGTGACGCTTTGCATAAAATGAGAAACCTCATTGTGTCCGAGCGATATTCGGCCGCAGACTGTAAGGCTTTAGAGAGGTTTTGCTGCTGCCACATACATTAACGGTTTTACTGACTTGCCCGTATGTTTACCAGTAAAGGAAAAGTACATAACCGTCTTTAGTAGATATGCAATGTGTTTTGGGCAGAGACATGAACATTGAGATAAAATATATTTTATTATTAGAGATGGGCCGAATACTCGGTTAATACTCGGTACTCGGCGTACTCGGCGGGTCTTTTGATTCTCGTACTCAGCCAAGTAACTCGGTTTGAATGTCCAGTATACTCGGTTTAAGTAAACAATATATTGCGGTAGATATCATATAAACAAAAGAGGAGATCTTCCACAATCCCATTTATGATACTAAACGAGTAGTAGTGAGACAAAATGATGCGAACTAGTTATCGAAAAAAAACGATATTTTAGTAATGTGTTTACAAAGATATTAAATTGAACTCGCCCTAAGTATTAGATACTGCTAGTGTCTTAGCTTTTAAGTGAAACTTAACAAGCATTAGAGCGAGTAGAATAGTTTTAGGCGAACCATAAATCAGCCTGTTAGCACTAATAGCAGTTTGATTCGATTCTAGATTGCTATCGAATTGATACTATAAACATATTTTAGTACAGCGATAAGTAACTATAACATTTTTGTTTCTTTTCATTATTATATTTCACTAAGTATCACAAGGTCAAAAACAAATAGTATATAATGCGTAAATTTAATTACCAAAAATAAGCAATACCTAAAACGAAGCGCATAAGATCGAAACAGTCGCGCGTATTGCGCGCGTCGCGAAAACGTGCTTCAGAATCACGACTCACGCAATGAACAGATTTAATTTAGCGTTGATGCAGTCGCGCGTTAGCATCGATGCAGTCGCCAAAATTCAGTACATAATTTGAAAATTTCCAGCGTGTATCGAAGCATACGCGCGACTGCATCGATGCTTAAAGTCGCAGTGTGTAAGAGGTCTTAGTATCGTTACGGCAGCTGATTTAACTGACAGTACTGAGGACAGTAGACTTAGTCGCTTTTTCTTGAAGTGAAAAGATTAATTACAATTAATCTCTATTGTCATTGAATAAGAAGCTCTTCAGATTTCGTATTAGGTCCAACAATTGAGTAATTCCAATGCCAAAAACGGACAACATTTCCCCATTCGGGCAATAATGATAATAATATCCTGATACATTCTTACCGTACCCTATTAAGGGAGGCTGAGCCTTAAATGAGATCGCAGTAAACCTATCCTTACCGCGACCCGTTTATAAGAGCTAACTTCGTTATTGGCTTATAGGGAATACGTGGATCATAGTAGTCCAGTTTATTGATAAATGCTTCAGTTTTTATGTGTGATATAATGATCGTGATTATCGTACAAATCAAATACGAGCGAAGTAACAAACTAGACAGTTTGAGAACTGACAGTACCTTGTACTGTGGAGGCACGATCGGTACTGCCTAACTACTTTTAAAATAAATAAAAAATTATACACACGAAACTAAAACGGGCGTCAAACAATACACTACGCTAGGTGCAAGTGATTTTGGTCCTTATGGTGGTAAGGCGGCGGTGACCTCGATATTACCAACCTTAAACAAAAAGGAGGTCATTTATTTAAGCTCTGTTCATGCTTATTTAAAACAAATAAACTATACTTTCGGCACAATGCTTACTGTCTGTTTCACAAGTCCTTATAAGTACTTGCTAGCGTTATCTGTCAATACTTGATACAAAATGACCTTCCATATTTGAATTATTGGTTGGTTAATGCTTATTTGATAATCGCAAACCGGCCCTTGAAAAAAATAAAGTATGTTTCTAAAACGAATGTGTTATTCATTGCATACTACCTATATAATTGCAATCGTATGTACATACTCAGAGCCGTGCACCGAACCAAGTATAAAGCTTTGAAGCGATCGGCATGCACTGATGCAGTAAACATCCCACACTGCATCGCTTATGACGTAATGCACTAATCGTAAACGTATGCACACCTACATACCGGCTTTGGTATTGAGTTTACCGACATGCGGCGGCCGTACTAATAATACGTTCCTCATATTGTTGCTCATCGCTTTTTAAATAAAAAAGCGGTGACCACTTTTTTGATAAATTAACAAAGTAACCTATAATTATATTGAAAGGATGAGCGATATAGGTAAGCCATAATTTTTGACCAGAAAAGAGGTAGTAATTAAAAAGTATTGTATCCTAGGCTTGTGATATAACTTGAATAAATAAGCAAGGGAGAGCAATAAAATAAACTAAGAGTAGATCACCTATGTACTTGATCTGGTCCACTCTTATACCAAAGGTATTATAGATTACACTTATAACACTCTCTCTATTCCCAACGAGTACTATGAATACACAAATTTGTTATACTTTAGGAATAGAAAGAATGGAACGAAACATAATCCATCCGCTGGTATTCGATTTAAGTATACTCAAGTTTAATTGAGTAGATCAATTTAGATACCTTTAAGCATCTTTCACTTAACTACGATGCATATGTTTAAAGTTATAAGCCAGAATTTGTCTCAAGGGTAATTGAATACGCAAAGAGCATGAAGATTGACTCATAACGATTTTTCATATTATTTTATGTGTATTACAACACCCACAGCTTATAATGACTTTACAGATATTTCATAACTTTCAACAAACTCAATGAAGTTATCTGTTCATGAATACGGGTCGCATAAGTGCTCAACTACATCTGTTCCGGAGTGAGTTACGAGGGTCAAACTGAAAGTTCTTAGAACTGGCCACTTATAAACAATATAATAAAAAAAATATTCTAAAATTTGAAAATAGAACTCTTTGCCAATATTACTGAGTATATATTTCATTCATTTGTCATTTGTTTTACGATTTGGCGGCAAATTGAAAATTGTCTGTGTCACGTCAACATGAATTTAACACGAGAAAATTTTCGTGCAATGATTTTTTATGACTTTCGATGTCATTTAAGTCAACAAGAAAGTTATGATAGACTACGATTGGCCTTTCACGATGAAGCCCCATCTCGTGCGACTGTTTACAACTGGTTTAATGAGTTTAAACGTGGTCGCACTAATCTCACTGATGATGTACGTGAGGGACGGCCTTCTACGGCGACGACTGAAAATAACATCTGTGTTGTGCGGCGTATGATAGAGACTGACAAAAGAGTGACCTATCAGCAGATTCGGACAAGCTTAGGCATCGGTATGAGTCAAGTGCACAAAATCCTCCACGAACATTTAGCGGTCAGGAAGCTTTGCGCCCGGTGGATACCTCATAATTTGACTAAGGCTCAAAAACTCCATCGTGTGGATTGGTGCCGTAAAATGATTGAAAGATTTAACGGAGGTGACTCAAATGCTGTGTTCGACATACTAACAGGTGACGAAAGCTGGATTTACTGTTATGATCCTGAAACCAAAAGACAATCTGCTCAGTGGATGTTTCCTTTCGAGGAGTTGCCAACTTAAGTGAAGAGAGATCGAAGTGCGGGAAAAAAAATGGTGGCCTCGTTCTTTGGAAGGATAGGTCATTTCGCAACAATTGTGTTAGAGGATCAAAAAACAGTTTCTGCAGAATGGTACACTACCAATTGTTTGCCACTTGTCTTGGAAAAAGTTCGAGAGAAACGACCTCGCAGTAGGATCCTCCTTCACCACGACAACGCCTCGTCGCACACCGCCAAGCGAACGATCGACTATTTGGCGACATCAAACGTTGAATTACTGGGTCACCCGCCGTATAGCCCCGACCTCGCGCCTTGTGATTTTTATTTATTTCCAAAAATTAAAGAAAAACTTAAAGGAAAGCGGTTTATGGATGCTGAAGAAGCGGTGGCTGCGTATCGCGATGCCATTGAAGAGACCCCTAAGGACGAGTGGGCAAAGTGCTTTTCCCAGTGGTTCCATCGCATGCAGCGGTGTATTGACGTCAATGGACAATATTTTGAAAAGATATAATAAAACTAATAACTGGCTAATGTAATCAGTTTTTGATTTTCTAAGAACTTTCAGTTTGACCCTCGTATACAGCTCCAAAACTAAGCCGGTTGTCTGCTTTTAAGATTAAACTCAAACTTAATTGCGATTAAATCGACTTGAGAGTAAGTGAATAGAAGGAAATCCTTTGATAGTTGAAAAACTCTTTATCTTTACGGGCAAAGTTTTAAACAGCAGATTTTATCTCTGAAGGAGATTAGACATTCATATCATTAGGTCACCTTAGGAAGTAAGATGATTAAAATTTGACATAAAATGGAATATAACACACGGTATCAATAAACCACATGCACTTTTTGATAAAAAGCACAAGAGCCGCATTTGTGAAAACATTTATTATTACGACCTTGTTATTGATACTTTTACGCCGTGCGTCGGATAATCCTTGTAAAAATAATCCAATTTACAATAAAAGTGATCAAACAGAACAAGTGCAAAGGTCCAATTAATAACTGAACGTTAAGCAATTAAAACGTCCGTAATGCGAGCGGTAATTGCAGTGAGCTTATTGGAAGCAGCGAGTCCTCAGTTTCAGCTAAGGGCATGAGCACGTTCAAAGCTATGTTGTGGACGGATTTAATTTTACGACCGACTGTGGATATTTGGATTTTGATCGATCGAAAAAAATATTGATCTGTAAAATCTGTGCTGAAAACCGAGTCAAACGTTGTATTTACACAATAATCACGATATCCGTGCTCGGTTTATAACCTTTCTTATAACAATTGCAACGCCATTACTTGAAATGCGCGAATGTTAATAATGTGATAGTTAGTAAAATGTCTCAATATGTTAATTTAAGCACACTTTATGACGTCAGTAATTGCCAAATTCTAGTATGAACTTTAGAGAATGAAACTGTTATATGCCATTCCAATTTGAAAGCAATCGATGTAGAGAATAGGCATGCAGACCGCCACTGAAGATGCCACTATACTAAAATAGAAGTTTTTGGGAGATCTTGTCTTCAAAATAAATGTGTATGCGCCCTTTATGGTAACTGTGTAGTTTTTAATTATGGCCTATGATAGTATGGTATTCGCTTAGAGCAAATATTTCTAAGAAAATTAGGAAGTGACTTATAAACACGTACGTTTGGAGTATATTATTATATGGAAGAAAGACGTGGACGTTTACACAGAGAAAGGTTGGGAGTGTTTGAGATAAGGTGTTGGAGGAGAATGGATAGAATAAGTTGGACAGAAAGAAAACGAAGAAGTGCTCAAAATTTTAGACGACGAAAGAAATAATTTGAAATAATAGAAAATCAACGAGGCAATATGATAGGACACTTGATACGGCATGCATGACAGAGATTTAAAGAAAATCATAGAAGGAAAAATAGAAGGGACGGCCTAGGAATAGCTATTTTGACTAAGCGAAGGTGGAAATTAATGACATGTCATATCAAGAAGTCAAGAGAAAAGCAGTCAGGAGAAAAGAATGGCGACTACTCCACCGACAAGGAGCCAGCATTGTTTGGCAAACAAATGTGTCCAGTCATATAACTTGACATTGTCATTACAACAATTAAGCGATATTATATTGATATACATTGTTTACCTAGGGAGGGCTTATAACTTTTGATTACAATATCTCTGAGTTAAGCATTTTAGAGCACGTATTACCTACTCTTTAAATGTATTTCTTTTTTATTCAAATATTTATTTTCGGAACATTTTTTTACATCGCTTTTGGTATTTTACTTCAGGGGCGATTTTATCAACTTTTTTGATTTGACAATAAAGTAAGCAAAATGTGACGCTAGATTAATACGCATTCAAATTAAATAATTTCCTTTATCTTTGAAAATAAACAACTTCCACACAGAACCAAATATCTCATTTGCGACAGGCAGCATGGGAAGAACGTTTCTTTCGCTGTTACGTGTATATTTATTTTTTTATTAACATTTATTTTATTATTAATCATGATATAAGCCTAGCGTAGTAGTCATTTATCTTAAATCTTTTGCTTTCGTAGTGTTAAGTTCCAAAATTCTTCAAGACTACTTTGCTCAACCGTTTCGTGAAATATTTACGGGTCGAGATGGAGTTATTGGGAATCGAAATAAAATTACGTATGTTTAATGCTGCCCGAACGTAATGGCCGCCTCCAGAGAATAATAGAAAATGTAGCCGTCTCGAGAGAAATACAAACAAATTGGGTAGGGTACTACTAAATAAAAACAAATAAAAAGATATTGAAAATCAATCACATACATTGCTCTGATCCCAAAGTAAGTAGCTAATGCACTTGTGTTATGGAAATCAGACACAACGATGGTACCACGACACCCAGATTCGAGACAATATAGATAATTTTAATTTATAAACTGACCCGACCGCGAATCGAACCCTGGACCTTGGAGCGGCGAGGCCTTAAAACCCAGCGTGCCTAGCCACTACACCACGAAGGTTATTAGCATGCGTGGATACACCGACGTGGGCACTGCGGGCATGCCCACAACCCTAATCACAATTTATAAAGTGCATAGTAGCAACTGAGGAAGCGTCCATAGGAAAGTTGTCTTAACATAGATCACGTTAATACTACAATTGCTCTTCAGCTATTATTATCATTTCCTTGTTTTCATAAACGTCGTGAACCAAATTTTAGCGCGATCGTTTCGCTCGCGCTCTAATTTTTACCATATATTGAGATAGTAAATAATTACTTGGGTTAAACACAATAAGTACACAAACGCATTGTACTGGTAAGAACTATTTTATTTAATTTTATCTCGTTTGCCTTCTGTCTGACGGCTCTATAAAATAAATGTCATAAGATTTACGTTGAAAATATGTTAGATACAAAATTTTCTCTATTACTGACCTTTAAGGCAAAGGCAAAGGAATGCTTCAATACGTTTGAAAAAACATAACTCTCCTTGTGCCGAAGTTGGGTAAATGGTAGGAATATCATCTTTAAAACAATATATATATTTGTAAAGAAACTTAGGATAGGTATTATCAAAGTGGTGTATCACTGGATAAGACAACTGTAACCTAATTCTTCCACCGATAGAATTACTTGCATAAGTGCTGGATTGGATCAGCGTACCGGAAAATCTCAATTTTGCACCTCATTTACTCGCGTCATTCGTTTGAGCAATGAACATCCCCAAATTGTCCATATACTAAAGGGTTTTATTGGTGTACGCTACTTTAGCCAAGCATGTGCTTTCAGTATTAACGATTTCCTGTGACTTGGCCGCTGAAATGAGAGGGCCCCGATTCTCACGCCATTTGAACTTTTCCGCGTGGTAATGCGACTACGAGTTTTACCGATTAACCGACAAAATCAAGTAAACTATCCACAAGTAAAAAATATACCGCACGGAAAAAAACGAAATGTTAAGCAAAAACGGTTTAATCTGCAAAGAAAATGCGATTAGTAAACTTGTTTCATATAAAAACTGTTTGAGAATTGGGACCCAGATCTTCTTTAAAAACTCTCTTCTTAATCGTTCACTCATTGCTGAGTATCGTGACTCTGGATTTTGTCAACCAACAATTTCCATCGGTTGCGGTCTGTCGCTTGGTGCAGTGCGGCGCTGATCGGTGTTTCCTATCGCTCGGAGATCTGATCTGACCATCGCTTTGGACTGCGGCCTCTCGGTCTTTTCCCCTCCACTTTTCCTGCTACCATCAGACGTTCCAAATTATCCCCATCTCTCCTCGCTATGTGGCCGAAGTACCGCACAATACGCTGCAGGCAGGTTGTCGACA
This sequence comes from Pyrausta purpuralis, assembly GCA_963924145.1. Taxonomy (NCBI): domain Eukaryota; kingdom Metazoa; phylum Arthropoda; class Insecta; order Lepidoptera; family Crambidae; genus Pyrausta; species Pyrausta purpuralis. The sequence continues at coordinate 7,833,974 of OZ001645.1, forward strand.
GTCGCTGAGCATTCTCTATTTTCAGTTCCCTGAGGATTGAGACATTTGAGCGAAAGGCCGTCCACGCATTCGGCGCCAACACCACATTTCAAAGGTGTCTAGTCGTTGCCTGTCGGCGGCTTTCAGTGTCCATGTGTCTGTTGCATAAAGAGCGATAGAGAAGACAAGTGTGCGAACGAGGTGTATCTTAGTCCTATTAGATATAATTTCTGTCTCTCCACACTTTGCTCAGTTGGGTCATATCTGTCTTTGCCATGCCAATTCGTCTGCGTATCTCTGTCTAACTGCTGCCTTTGTTCGTGATCACTGACCCAAGGTATTGAAAATGGTCTACAGTCTCATAATCTTGAAGGAGGCCAGAGCGCTGGAAAGCCCCGAAACGTTCAATCAACATGATCTTTGTTTTGGATTTATTTATAGCGAGCCCCATGCTTAAACTGATCGCTTCCATAAAAACTTGTATAAAAACTATCAGTTTAATTTTTTTTTGTCATTTGGCTTCAGTAATATAACTACGTAGATTAAAATCTACACCCTGTTTTGGACCAATTGCAATTTGCAATTGCATTGTATGAATGTCGTAACTTTGTATTAAATTATCATTTACTTCCCTTTAGTGACGGTTGATTATAAAAAGAATGATGTGTTGTTATTTTAACCTCGGTATAGATTGTAAACTGCAACCTGTGGAACTAGCCTTATACGCTAAACTAAAATGTTATTACTTAATCTATATTTTTGTTAAAAAAGTTTGATAAAAAAAGAAATCCCTCCTCTATACGGATAACGTTTAAACTCCGAAATCCCAATGAAATCTATTACTTTGATTCATAAACGAAGCTTACAGAACGTTACCTAAAGTAATCAAGGCAAATTAATGAAATCAAACTTAATTGCCTCCGCAGAACAGGCTTAAAATATAAATTAGGCCTGTTACGAGGCGTTTGCCAAAATAATTTATCAAGGTACAAAAACCCGGACTCTTGGGACTTTTATTTTATAATGCGGGAAAAGCCAAAAGGCTTGCTAAAAGAAAAATAATTATAATCTTATAATTTTTGCGGAGTAATGCTCTATTGTCCTCTCATTTCCGCAATAGAAATGTCAAGAATCAACGCTCCTTTATGTTTTATTCGCCATTTGGCCTCAGTTCTTAATTTTTTATTTTCCAATAAGTACGTATTATCGAGGTCACCGCCGCCTAACCACGTGTAGATCAAAAATCGCTTGCACCGCGCGTCTTTGTTTGAAGTAAGTAAGTAAGAGCCATGCCATACTGGCGGATTACAATAAGCGTTTGCAAAGCGGAGCGGCCACGCAGCGAACACGCCGCGGGTGCGGAGCGTATACCAAGACCTACATTTTAAGAGCTGGTACATCTGATTCAAAGTGACATAAGACATAAAGATAAACGCTTAATATTATCGGTATACGGTTACGGTACGTACGCTCACATTCGTCACTTTGTAACCGCCAGAGACCGGGACTATATACACATACATACCATACTCACAAAAATAATTACTGCCAGCAATTGGATATAAAGTTATAAGGCTGATTGTATACTAAACTTACCTCCATATGGGCTCTGCCTGAAAGAATTAGGCTCTACTTGAACTGAATTCAATAATGGTACCTGCTACCACTAGGCATAAGCAGCGCTTTTATCTTTATTAGTTACCAAATAAATCTATGTGACATCATTATGAAATAAGCGACTTCCGTGAAATATCTAGGTATGCAAAAATATGTTGTTTTATCATATTTACTATAGTAAACTCTTTGGTGTAGCGATTATTTCGCTGGTCAGTATCCAAAAGGCCAAAATATGTTTCTAGTTTTTTTGTCTTGAAAATACTCGTCCTGCGTCTGATCTCACATTGGTCACATCGGAACAGAGAGTGCACTTGCGTAATGGGCACACATCTCGGCACTATGACATCTCCCTCGTACCTGGCTTATCTCTCTTGAGAGGGCCCGTCGTTTGATGGGATCAGGCCTACCGGATTCGCTTACATTTTCACTCTGACCAAATAACCACTATAAGGGGTTTTCTGAAATTCAAAACGGTCGCCTCAGGAATGCTTAGAAGGGTAAGGTTAAAATGGTAACGTCGTTTTAGTATGAAACTATCCACCTAGATATTTACAGCTAAGCAAAGGAACGTTAATTAGGAAACCAGTTTTAAACTTTATTTTATATAAAACGGTAACTTTTAGGCTTTTGTTACTTTTTTTTGGCGTGTTGCCAATTTATTCAAGTAAGGCAATTTTTCTTTGAAAATTTTAACCCAACGGTGAATATTTTAACTAAATTATGCTAAACAGATTCTAGCGTTTAATACAGCTATGTTAAAAAGAACACACTTGGCTTTGGACAGAGTTCATACGGCCTTAAGCATACGATATAATTTTTCGTGACACATTTTGTATAAATCATTGGCATAAAGACAAAAATTTAGCTCTTTGGCTGGTAACCTCTTCTAGGAATAAATGTATCGAGTTTTTTTTAATGTATCAAGTTGCGTTATTGCAAACGGGAGTAAGGTAGGGCAGCAGTATCATAATAAATTACAAATTAGTATGCTCCCGGCATTCTGTTTTCATCGAAGGCTTATCAAACAGCCTCAACAGCGTCCATCGCTACGCTAATGAATATTTTGTTTCCATTTAAAAACACTTCCACGAGCACACGTTTAAGGGCCTGAAAGCTTTGCTGTTATTTACTTAAGCGCTAAAGGAATATTTAATTAATCAACATCGGTATGTTTTTTGTAAAGATTTGAGTCGCTGAGTCAGTTATTATGCTGGACGGCAGGGCTCGCGTAAGCAAAAAATGTGCAATCATCTCAAAAATCGCTGGTATGTGTAACAAAAAAAGATTTGATGATGCTGCACACACTCGAACAAGTACGCAGTGAATATATCAGAGGTTCTTTTAAAGTCGTTCCAGCGGAAAAGATAGTGTAGAGCCTATTGAGGAGGCAAGACGACAAATACCCTGTATCGTGTAACCTGTGGACAAATTACACACAACGAGCGTACAGCGCCCTGCGCACTCAATATAATAACGCATTCAGGGGACTGATGGGGGCTGCCTCGTCACTGCAGTGCATCGGGGATGCTAGCTGCAGCCGTGGTAGACAGTCTCTCGGCTATCATTAGGAAATGTATTGCGTCCCTGGTGCGGCGGGTACGGGGCAGCTCCAACAGCCTCCTGAGGGCGTTCGCGGCGGGGTTGGACACGGACAGTGTCTTTATGCGACACTGGAATGCGAATTATAACCACTATTTACTAACGTAGTTTTTAAAGAGAAAGTGTTACTAACACTTATGCACATGTTTCCGAAAAAAAGACATCTTTTTTAATTGTTTGAAAATAGATTTGGAATTCTGGGTATATCCAAAGGGAAAAATGGCAGAGAAAGACCGCTGGCCAAGTGGTTGACAACCTTCAATAAAGACATTGAACGGGCACAGCTGAATGCACTGACAACCCAAGACAGAATTTCCTGGCGGTATCGAACGAGGAGGACCGTTCCAAGTAAAGAGAGCAAGCAAGAAAGAAGAAAGACAAACACTAGTACACCACTGGCTCTAGAAAATAACGGAAAAACTAAATATGTATGTAATATTGCCCGCTTTGCTTTAGATTAGATGAGCACACCATGTTGACATCTCATTGGCCTTGTTTTTTTGCTGATAAATGACAAGAATTTCCTTTTTTCAATTATGAGTCGACGGTAATCAGTACGTTGATATGACAGACGCCTTAGTCTATAAAAATCCTTGGTACAACAAAGCTTGATGAGGCTCCCGGCAATTTCAAAAGTGATTTCGCAAGCATTGAAAGACTGAAATCGTATACAAAAGGACTGTCCAATCAATATTGATGTCCATGTATTGAGTTTTAGGGTGCCTAAATGTATTCAGAATAGAGAGGTAGTGGCGAATGCCTGTCATTTCAATTTATCTTTGGATGAGCCGTCGTTATCGACGATCTTCCTCTGGGGTATAAAAAATATGCCTTAAATCTAACTTTGGAGAGCGATTTTAGTTTAAGGTTGAACTGTCATTATTTCTTCTTGATTTTATTCTTGGTAGGTGCATAGGAAGACAAATGCTGAAAAAATATATTTTCAGAGACACGTTTGACATTTCTCAAAAGAAAAAACTTTAAAAAGCAAATGAGATTTTAACTTAAGTAAGAAATTTCTTATTATAACAGCCAAAAAACTAAAAAACTTAAGTTATGTAACATGAAAACATTAAGTACCTACCTACCTAGTTGCCTTTCCGCAGCCAAAGTCTGAATCAATTTTTTTGACATTTCGCGTAGACGACTTCAGTTTAATGATTTTCTGCTCCATCTAATATATTTTTGACTTACGTAGCTATACCTTTTACATATCTTGAAATATATTTGTAATTAAAAAATCTTCATAATCATTGTATACACGAAAATAGCAATTTGGTCTCAGCGTCTTTCGAGCGCCGTTTTACAGGGAACTATGTCGAGACTTCCGTACCAGTGCCGTACCTATTTAACTCACTTATGACCACCATTTAAAGTGGAAGTAACTTCCAACAGTTCTTCGAAGAAGAGCAAATTGAACGCTGACTGACCACTTTGAAACTTCAGAACTGTAATTCTGAAAGGTATCGCGAGTCCGATGCAATCTGAAAACCATAACTTTCAGTTTGCTGATTTTGCTAACGACGTTACGATTGCTAGCCAACGTCTTGAGCAACGTTTTTAGTTTGTAGATTTTGGATTTTATAACCGACTAAACAAAACGAACCAACTTCGGGCCAACTTTGGTTCAATTTCGCAAGCAAACCAAACCAAAAAACCAAACGCGAGATAATCGTGAAACACAGAAGTTGTTATATTAGTAGTATGAATGAATAGAGTGGAAAATCATTTTGTCTTTGTTACAAAATGAAAACACATACAGCTCTAAAACATACGCCGAGGTATTTTTAATCAGCCAATATTTAATTTGTACGATGTCCGACTTCAAAAAAGAGGAAGTTATCAATTCGACTGTATGTTGTTTTTTTGCATAATATGTAACCTCATATCTCAGTCAGTTGTAGCTTATTAAAGAAAAACAGAGTCAAAAGGTGCAACGTCCCTCTAAAAATTAACAAAAAATACAATTAAAATAAAATTAGCTTGTTTAAAAAAGTAAAAACCGACTTCAAAAACAATATTCACTTAATCTTCTTTATATTGACTATTTAAAAAAAAGGACTTCATTTTACGCAAACAATTTCTTTTTGGAATCGGTTCCCTGATAGATGATGCTTAAACGTCATGCCCAATGCGATGGCACCGACTCCATAATTATTTTTTTTGCCTAAAATAGAGTCGTTTTTTTAAAAGTCAATATTTTATTTAGGACTTTTAGTTCCTTTTGTGTTTTAAGTTGGTTTCAACTTTTTTTTAAGTTTATTTGTAACCACAAGCGACTGCCAATTAATAACGGTAACGTCAGAAACAAACAAATAAAAATTGCCGAACGATTGTCTAAAGCCATTAAATTAGATGTAAAGTATGTAAATTCGTTACGAGGCAATTTAATAAATACAGATTCCACGGGAAAAGAAAAAGCAAATTGAATAACCAACGGAAACAGGAGTATTCACGTGCCAAATTGTTGTTTCTTAGAAACTGAGCCTGTCTTGATTGATTGAAGCGTAGAAATTGTTTTGCGATCGTATTTTCTGCTGCTCAGTCTATATTTGTCTAATTTATTTGAACACTTCTTATAGGGTTTCGATTGAGTTGTTTGTTTGCTTTTTTATTGGTGTTGTATGTATTCTTGTCTACGTTTTTTGTTAAGACTAAATTGAGGACAAAGGAGCTTCGTCTCTGAAAAGAAATGTACAAAGAAGTTATCATTAAATCTAAAAGACTCAATCCAAAAGAAGTTTTTTTTTGTCAACTTTTTACTCAATTGTTTATTTCGAAACAACAATACATTTTATGTACATGTGAAAAACATGTTGAGGAATAAGCATAATTTATTTGCAGCCCGTTAACTTCTTAGGAAAATTCAATTTCCGACATCTCCCACAGTAGAGGTTAAATGAGCTTGAAAACGTAGTTGCAATTTCCTAAATGCGACTGCGAAATGAGAACGTCGGTATTACCATCTATGAGATGCAAATCGCCTTGAGAATATGAAAAAAAAAACAATGAGGCAAAGGAAATTTCCAAAGCATCTTGTACTAAATTGTTTCATTACGGAGCAAGCCTACTTGATACTTGTGGTATCGGAAAATTGAGAACGAATGGAATTGCATTCGAAACCGTTGAAGAGGCGATTTGAAAAATTAAAAGAGCTCTCGATTCGGCAAAATGAGCCTTTGTGACACGAATCGATGCAGCGATTGCATCGTCGGGACACGAATTTGCACGATCTTTTCGTTTTGTTACAAGCCCGTGTTTGAAATCAACACTTTGTTAGAAGAGAGAGACTATGTGAAAAACTCTTTGTAGTTACAATATCTTTGTAGGTATGGTCGTGAAGTGCCTTATCTTTTTAAAAAAATAACTAAAGGGAATTGTATCATGTCGAATTTATTTAAAAAGCTAACAAATAAGCCTTGATAAAATTCAAACTTCACTTACAGATGCAAGTTTGCTTTTAGGTATCGGAAGTAATTTCTTTCGATTTAGTAAGTATTTTTAGAAGGATCGGTTCAACTGAATTTCGGCAGCTAGAACCGAACTTCAGCATTCGGCCGAAATTCGGTTCAGATTCCGAATATTCGAAACAAGAATTCTTTTTCGACTGTTCTTTTCACTTGCACTTTTTTTAGGGTTCTGTAGCCGAATGGCAAAATCGGAACCCTTATAGTTTCGTCAAGTCTGTCTGTCTATCCGTCCGTATGTCACAGCCACTTTATTCTGTAACTATAAGCACCACACTGTTGAAATTTGGTAGGAAGATGTATTCTGTTAACCGTTTTACGATTCTAATACAAAAAAAAATAAGTAATAACATTTAAGGCTCTCATACATAAAACTACAAAACCTATGCGTGTAGGGTGTCTATGGATAGGTTTTTTAAAATGACATTGAGGTTTCCAAAACCATTTTCTTTTAAAGTCTAACGTCTCATAGCTAGATGGTTCCAAAGTAGTAAAATAGGTGTCCCCCCCCCCCCCCCCCCATCGAACCTCTAAACTAAGCGAGTGTAAATTTTGAAAAAAATATATGATGTAGATCTTGAGACAAATACTTTTAACGGTGGTTGGTTTGGACGGGATTAAACGAGAAGTTTTTGAAATATAGCACATTTTCAACAACTGCTAACATAACTTTACTTCATATAAACACTATGAAAAACAAAGTTATATTTGCTGTCAACAAAAATTGACGTATTTTACTAAGTATTTTCCCTAATTCAATTAATGGCACGTTACCCTCAGTGCGTGAGTTGGACTCTCACTTGGCCGGTTTTTTCGCAATGAGCCAATAACAAAATTTGTCCCCTATAACCTAGAAAATCAACTAAAATCAAATTTTTTTTTGTTAATGTGAACAATTGCATGCGACACACCGATAACGTATTTGCGCGTGTCGCTGGGAGCACGATTTGCAGGCGGGGTACATCTAGATATAATTGCAAAAACATGTGTAAACACGTTACGCTCCTGAGAAAGCTTGCCAAATCAGATCAAAGTTCGGATTCGTTTCGAACCACATTCGGCCCACCTCTACTTTTTATGAGCTTTTCAGTGCATATTAATCGCGGTGCAATTAATTCAGCTTTACCGTTCAATATAACCTTTGATAAAATATAGAACATTCATACATATTTATAAAGCCTGTTAATGATGAAGCGAATTGTCCACACAAACTCCGGTGCTACGCGTAATTAAAATATTCAAATTAAAAATCGCCATCAGATGATCGTGATTATTTTGTAGCTGCGTTTCATCCCGGGGGTGCTCTAGCTAATTGGTTGCGGCGACGCCACGCGTTAATGATGTAACGATTTGGGACTGAAAGCGTAGCTATACCAGCTAGCACATAATTAACACAATTTTAATTTAACTCACAGCATACACTTTAGTTGAAAGTGATTTACGACGAGTTCTAGTCACCGTTATATGCTAAATACTTTCTACGAAATAACGTCCTGAATTTATTTATTTTTTATTCATATATTCTTTAGTGCACAAACAAAATAAAGTACAAATTGCGGACTTAATGCTTTCGAGCATTCTCTATCAGTCAACCAGTGGGTGAGGCAGAAACAGTTGAGACGGCGTAATATAACAAAATAAAAAACTAACAAAGAATGAACTAGATATACTTACATAAACACTTTTTAAATAAACATACATAAATACAATAAAATCCATACTTCACGCTGAACTATAGAACTGCGTATAGACTTTTGTATTGCGAATTTCTTTAATTAGTGATTAATTGTCGTAAAAAGGCTGTGTTAAAATCATTAAAAAGCATGAAAAACCATTCGTGTGCCCTAAATGTCGTCAAACCAACCAATCAGAGCTGAAAGCCAATTAGGAACGTTGTTGAACGTACGGAAAGCTGATCCTTCGAATCTTGACATGCACAATTTTACCAACTAGAATTATATGCAGCAACTCATCACATTATTAACCGCAGCTGTTTGATCTCGTCTAAGCTATATTAGCAGTCGGTCACAATTAATTTGCGAAGCATCTCTATTTGTCACTCCAACCATCTACGACGGAGTAATACGCGGGATGTCTTGAGTGACGGCTCCATTTGCTTATACTCTGTTCTGATGTATCGGGAATTAAACCACACTCAGATTACGAGACAGTTATCAAAGTAATTGCTACAAATTATTAATAGCTGCTATGGGTGGAAATTGTGATCGTCCGATCACAAAAAATCGGATTTTTCATTAAATTGCTTGTTAAATAAATAGATAGGTACTCTTACGGCCTATTTCAAAATGTCTAAATAACTCCCCAATAGGCTTAGGTATATGTCCACTACTTCAAACGGAATGACGTTCTTTATTTGAAGTATGCGTTGTTTAGTGCTTAATTGTCAATTCAACAGTTCGAAATGTGTACTTTTACCATCGTGATATTAAAAGGCGCGCTAAGCCGTTGATCCTGCGCCTGATCTCTTTCCGGTCATGTCAGATTGCTGTCCCATCGAGCTATGAGATAGTAAGAGGAATACTTAGAGAGTGCACCTGTGTTTAAGCACACATTTATGCAATATAATATGTCCCGCATCTGTCGTTGTAACTGGCCACCGTATCTGAAATCCGCCGGGACTATACTACTATTATTTTGAAGGCTTTACCTTTGTTTACTTTCCTTTAAAGAATCTGGCACAATATCTGCAACTATGTATAACCTACTATTCTCTATATTTAAATCTTTGGATTCCTACGTTTAGTAAGTAAGTATTTGTGTGTGATGTGCACGCAGCAAAGCATCTGTGATCTATTACACACACTGCCATTTATCGTCATAATAACTGAATAATTGCCCTAGTCCTGTTTGAATAATTATAATTAATAAAATAAAACACACGTGTGATCAAGATGCTGTTCAAATACTAATCACTAAAACTTAATGGAGATTGCAACGACTTAAAATACTACTACCTACTACTAAACCCAACCTGAATGTCATCGTTAACGCACAATATAGGCAGAGTAATATTCATGGGATCTTTGAAGACAGGTGTGTGATGCCTTTAATTAATATGTAGGAACAATAGCGACCTGTGATCAATATTGTACGTCAGGGATTAACCAGATTATGAGGATACACCGTAATTTAATTAGACACGCTTTACGCGTAAACACAATCATTGAGTGTGTAACTATTGGTGATCGTTCATTAGTTATGCATCGAAAGGTTTTCAGGACTGTTAAAATTCCCGTATATAAACTAGCGGTCTCCTGCGGCTCCACTAGTGCACATATTGGATTTCCAACACAAACACACTTACACACAATTACCCTTTTCACTTCTTACAATCGATCAATTGTAATTGTGAAGCAATCTGCGGCATAAATATGATTTCTGGAATAAATACTACTCTGTTAGCAGCCTTGGGTCACAACTATATCAAAACCGAATTTCATCTTCATCGGCTTAGCCGTGAAGAGGTTACAGACTGACAAACAATCAGAAACATTTTCGCTAGTTTAATATTAATTATTATGGACAATTGATAAGATAATCTTCGATAGGTTTCAGATACGTCGATATATCATAATATTAACTTACAATGTGGTAGGGATTAACAGTCCTAAGGGTGAAATATCTCGTCAAAGAGGTTTAATTACTGTCATAATATAGTCCTGATGTCTGGGGAGCCATTTATAGCCATTGATGTTAAAATTATCTATCTGGTAGATTGAGCTTACGAGCTTCCAACTGAAATATAATTGGTTGAAATATAAGTGTATTTATAATATTACATTGATTATTTTATACGGCAGTTTTCTCATGCAATGAAGGACATCCTATGTTTGCATTAAACAATGTAGGTATGCACTTTTTTCGTTTTTCATTTATTTATTATTCTTCCCGGGTTCAACCTGTGACTGATGTGGTAACAAAAGTTTTAAACTCAATAATTACGTCACCAGATCCTAACTGCCCTCTTGATTTTAGTTTTAAAATCTCAAACACTTACAGCGCAATAATTGTCACCAAATAGTCATCCAAGAAGTCAGATTCGCAAATAGTACGTAAGGGCCCGCGCCATAAAATAAGGGATTACCGTGACTCTAGCCGTCTGCCCTCTCGTAAAAAGTCAAAAAACACACTCGCCACTTATCCTTTTTATTGCCTACGTCCCGAATTTGGCAGATATATATGTTACCTACAACATGCAAGGGTTTTGGACCTTACTTAGAATTTTGTGAAAAACTGTATTTAGAGCTAAAGCAGAGAATACAAAGGTCACATGTACCTCATCAAACACGTACGCCGACAGTTACGCAGCCTACGCGTTAAAGAAAGCACTTGAAAAATTCAACAGCCTTGCTGGTTGGTGGTCGAGTGGCATAGACATACGCCTCGATAGCGTTAGACATGGGGTTCGATTCCTCGTCTGACACAGTTGAGTTTTTCACTGTTAAGTTTGTATGGTTACAAAATACTATAAAAACAAAAGTATAGCACCTTCTGCCACAAGTCTTTGCGTTTATTATTCCTAAGTCTACACACTCACCTGAGATCTGAGTAAGACTTAATATACGGATCCATTATATTTATATATGCAGGACTTCCTTGATTTGAATTACACTTTAAATAGCTTAATACCGTGTCCTCAAAGAAATCCTTCCTTACTAAAATTTAATTAATAATTTATCGTTATTTGACTATTCAATAAACATCTTGCCGTATTTGCTATGTAAGTTGATTATTTGAAATAATGCTGGAGTGGTGAAAACCAGAATAAGGTTGGCTGTGAACGTTGCCAATACGGAAGGAGTAGCCGGCGCTTAAATGTTATGAATGAGTCAGAACCGTCGCTCAGCGTCCGACTCGCTTCCTTCTGTTCATTTATTCAGGAATGCTATGAGATTTTATCACACGAGTCAAGCTGTTTGCTTTCCAAGCGTTGTGGAGTTGATTTCTAAGCTTTTCAGATTAAACTAGTCGCGTTACTTTTACCATTATAATCACACAGCCTGTTGGTGTTACACTATGGAGAGAGTACAGTCGTTAAGCCCAGAGAGCGAGTGGACTGTAATTTAAATTTATCACTAGGCACTGACTGTTCCCCAGTAAAACACTGCACTTATACTGACACACATTAATTTATTAATACTTTTACTATTTTCACAATTCACTGGTAATTACTGGTACTTCACTTTTCACTAGTAGCTGTATTCACTATTAAACCGTAGGAAGGAATGAACGTACTGCATACAAATTCGGCTCTATTCTTGTATGATTTTCTGCGTTCAATTAGCGACTAAAGCGATCCATTATTATCTCTAATTATTGAGCACGAAGTTTGCACACGGCACTACTATGTTCATTTCTTTCTTACATATGTTGCTATCCTATTTAATTTTTCTTAACAATTTTCGTATTCGTTCTTACTTATACATTTTTCTCTTTCTTTAAATCTAGTAGAAAATTAGTAAATAAACGACAATATCAAAGCTTAATGAAATCATATGAAACTTCTTTTGGTCTTGTGGCTGTCGTTAACATTCTCCCCCCGGCGAAGGTGTACCGTAGCCTCCTCCGGTAGACAGCCTCTCGTTGGTGCAGCGCGTCCCTTCCCTCTGGTCCGGGGAAGGTGCGGATGTAGATATCACGATGATCTTAGAGGTGGGTCTTTTGAAGGTCCCACCTTTGGTTAGCACATCTACAATGCGCGTGACACCGTCAGGTCCTGGAAAGGTCCTGGTGATAGTGCCTCTCGGCCACATGTTCCGTGGTAGTTGTGGATCAGCGATGATGACCAGATCGCCTATTCTGACGGCAACCTGGCGTTCGTGACGGTCAAGGCGTGGCACCAGTGTGGGTAGGTACTCGCGCATCCACCGCTGCCAGAAGCTGTCCGCAAGTGCCATTGCTGCTCTCCAAGCCCGCCGGTCCGCTTCTTCGCAGGCTCCGGTGTCGGTGTTCGCATGGCTAGCTCTTCGGTGTTCTCGCCCGATGAGTAGTCTTGTGAATGGATGGCGCCCATCCAGCAGTATGGGTCGCTTTGCTGTATCAGGTACCACTGCCTTGTTCGCGCGCCCATTGAGCTTTAGGAGTCCATCTTCCCATAGCAGGTCAAAGCGATGAAGAGGGCTTGATCGGGGCACGATGATGCCTCTCTTCGTGCAGTCTATTTCGTGAGGAAACGAGTCTTGCTGTGTTCGTCGCAGCCAGAGATTCGTTGCCTTCTTGATGTGTTCAAGGCTGAGCGTAGTCTTCTGTTTGCGGCAAAGATCTACGAACTGTAATATTCTTGCCGTGGCTCCAATCAACCGATCGTATGAGGAGAATCGGCTGATGTCAGGCAGTGCTGCATCTTCTTTTTTCCGTTCTTCAGTGATGACATGTAGTAGTTCCGTGGTGATGTCATCGTTGCTATCTTCTTGGCGTGGCCAGTCACGTTTAGGCTTCTCCAAAAATGACGACATTCCAAACCATGGATCATCTTCGGACGTTGGCACGTAGCCTGTTCGCGTTGCTACGTCAGCTATGTTCTGGTGAGTCGGCACCCACCGCCAGTCTGCTGGCTTCGTTTCTTCTGTGATCTCGCCGAGCCGGTGTGCTACAAAGGGCGTGTAGCGTCGACTCCCGTTCCTCAGCCAATGTAAGACTGTTTGCGAGTCACTCCAGTAGACCGTGTCATCGATGCGAAGTCTGTGTTCTTGTTTGATGGCCTTCGCTAACCTCGTTCCAATTAATGCTGCTTGTAGCTCTAGCCTGGGAATGGTTTGTGCTTTGAGCGGGGTGACCTTCGCGCGTGCTGCCACCAGCACAACTTCCACTTCCTTGGTGCTGTAGGTGAGCCTCCAGTATGCAGCCGTTGCGTATGCTTCTTCGCTTGCATCACAGAAGATGTGCAATTCTCGACGTTGCACTTCTCTCCCCCCGTTGTAGCTTCGGGGAAGCTGCAGCTTCTTGATGTTTTTTAAGTTTGCGATCTAACCGTCGAATTCGTTGGCGATGTCTTCAGGAATCGGTTCGTCCCATCCAGTCTTGAGGCGCCATAATTTCTGAAGAGTGATCTTTGCTGCAATGGTGTAGCAGCTCAGAAGTCCCAGCGGGTCGTAAATGCTCATTACCGTTGACAGGGCTTCTCGTTTCGTGGGGGCTCGTTCTCTTGACTTCACGGCTTCTGAGACTCGAATCAGCGAAGTGTTGAAGCTCAGCTTGTCGGTCTTCGGGTTCCATAGAAGTCCCAAGGTCTTCTCTTGTCCTCCTAGTGGTGTTGTTCCCGCTTTTGCTCGTCTGTCCTTTGGTGTGACCTCTAGCAGCTCCTCGTTGTTGCTGCTCCAACCTCGAAGATGGAAATCGGCTTTCTTGTGTACCTCGTCGACTTGCACGATGATTCGTTTGGCGCTCTCCAGGTCGTTGAAGCTATCCACGTAGTCATCCATGTAGTGGGCTTCCATGATCGGTAGAACGGCTTCAGGGTGTGTCTTCGCGTGCTGAAGTGCGTTCTTGTTCCGGACGCTGTGTGCCAGGAACGGAGAGCTTGATGCGCCAAATATCATTGAAGTCATCTTCATCTTCACTGGTTTGTCTGTTGATTGTTCCCTCCATAGGAACAACTGCGCAGGTTGATCTTCCTTTTTTATCTTCACACGCAGAAACATTTCTTCTATGTCTGCTGTTATCGCGTAGGCGCCTTCTCGGAACCGGAACAGTATGGTCTGCAAAGACTGCAGAAGGTCCGGCCCCTCCAGCAGGCAATCATTCAGGCAGACTCCGTTCGCCTTGGCTGCTGCGTCGAAGACAAGCCTGATCTTTCCTGGCTTGTTCGGGTTCTTCACTGCGAAGTGTGGTAAGTACCACGCTACTGAACTGTCTTCTTCTTCGCCACTACACTGCTCGGCGTATCCCTTCTTTAGCAGGTTCTCCACTTGCTCGTGGTACTGCTTCTTCTCTTCGGGACGACGTTCAAAGCTGGACTCAAGTGTCTTCAGCCTCTTCAAGGCAGCGTTGTAGCTGTTTGGTAGCTTCATGCCTTCGCTCTTCCACGGTAGACTTACTTCGAATCTTCCGTCTTTGTTCACCGCGGTTTCTTCGAAGATCTTCATGGCTCGTAGGTCATCTTCTTTCGTGAATTCATTCTTCATAGATATCCCTAGCGAGTCGACGCGAAAGCGATGTTCGACCAGATCTTCGATCTTCTCATCTAGTTTGATGTGCAAGATCTTCTCTGTATCTTGACAGCTTCTAGGTACTCTTCCGTGGATCACCCATCCTAGTAAGGTCTTGGAGGCTGCCGGCTGATACGGCTTGCCCGCTCGCAGCTCCCTCGTGATGATCAACGGCCAGTTGTCAGTTCCTATGAGGACTCGTGGCTTGGCGTTCTGGTAGGCTAGGCTTGAGATATCCAGTCCTCGCAGGTGTTCCAGCTGTAGTGCCTCCTTTGGCAACGACTGCGTCGATAGGTCCAGACCTGCCATCGTTCGGAATGTGATGACAGAGCTGTGTCCGCTGACGTCATCTCCCATGATCTTGACGCGGACGGTTCTGCTGTTCATGCTCTTGACTTCTTTGTCTATGCTTCTTAGTTTTAGACAAGTACTGGGTCCGCTAGCTCCAACTTCGTTCGCGAGGTCTTCGTCGATTAGAGAGATCGTGGCCCCTTCATCAAAAAGCGCGTATGTTCGCTGCGCCCCCCGCTGGCCGCTGATGATGATCGGACATATCTTCAGCTTCACGTCACTCCCTCCAGGTGTAGCTGTGGCCATTGCGACCTCTGCTTGGTTCGTAGTCACCTGTTCGACTTCCTCTTTGGCCGGGACTTCAGCATGTAGGGTGGCGTGGCGAGGACGTTTGCAGCCCTTTACGCCGCAGAGCTTCTGTTTACAGTTCATTCTTCTGTGCCTGCTGTTGATGCACCGGAAACAGAATTTTGCGTTCTTCACTGCCTCCCACCGCTCCGACACCGACAGCTCCTTGTACTTCGGGCACGCAGGTAGCTTGTGTTCACTGTTGCACACTATGCAGACGCTGGCTTCGGGCTTCTGATTGTCTTCTGGCCTGCCGCTCGTCTCCGTTACAGTGAATACTTTTCTCTTTTGTTCGATCTTCGTGTTCTTGATCGGGACGTCTTTTCTAGCACCACTGTAACTGTGTTTTAATGCACGGTCAGCTTGCTGCATTAAAAATTCGGAAAGCCTTACGATTTGAGTCGTATTTCTCGGCTGCTCCTCGGCGAAGTCACACCACCTTGATTTGATGTGTGGGCTCAGCTTCTCTATTACTTCACGCACTAGCAATGGGTTATACAGATATGCTGGATCCACGTTGCCAAGAGTTGCCACGATGTTCTGGACTTTGATGGCGAAGGAATTTAATTCACTTGCAGTACTTCCCATCTTGGGCAGCTTCTTAAGTTCTTCGTATGCCATATCTATGATCATCTCTGGGCGTCCAAAGCATTGCTGTAACGTCTTCATTACTCGATCTGGGTGCGTTGCGCTGCTAAGTAGTGGCGTTACCACTTCCTTTGCTTCACCTCTGAGAGCGTTGCGTAGTCGGGCCAAGTTTTCGTATGGAGTGAACTTATACAGCCTTGTTGATTCCTCCATTGCAGTAGCGAAGTGTATCCACTCCAGTGGTGATCCGGAGAACAGCGGTAGATCCGTAACTTGCCGCGGTGGTGGTCGCGACGCCATCATCTGTGACAGCGTGTCTGCCAGCTGTTCAATACCTCGTCCCTTCGGGGTTGACGATCTCTTCCTTTCTGCGCGTGGTCTGGGTTGGACCGGTCCCGGCGTCCAAAATCTTGCCCTTCGGGTCACAGGCGTCTCTTCGTTGCTGGGTTCCGGTGGAGCCTCCAGGCGCTCCCCCCGTTCGGCATCCACGTTTGGCGCAGACTTGTCCAGCCACTCGTTTACTTTTTCTATTTCTTGCATCTGTTCCTGGTCACTGTCGTCATCCAACTCTGCTAGGTCTGCCGTGAGCTTCTTCTTTACCATCTCGGCCTCAAGCTCAAGCTCCTTGCGTCTGATGGCTGCGAGCCGCTCCTCTGCCTCGAACCGTAGCCGTGCTACAGCGCTAGCAGTGGATCTGGTGGAGCGTGCTCTGGCGTGCTGCGTCCTGCTCGTTGCGGCGGTCTCGACATGTCCCATGTTCACGTCGAACGCTGAGTGCGTACCCAACACAGCGGCGCCACGTTCGTTAGGCTGGGCGGCCGTATGCTGTTCCGCTTCCAAGCGGCTCCTCGTCGACGGGGACGGCGACCGGGGCGGTTCCGGTAACACACGTTCGGAACGTTCGGCCATGACTTGGCTTCGCGTATACACCATTTAAACACTTATCAGAGTCAATTAGCAGAGTCAAATGTCTATTTACAAATCACAATTAACACAGACAGAGTTCATCCACAGTTCAGGAATCAAAGTTCAGATCAGATGCACTTAACACGAAATAACACAGTAATCACTTGTAGAAATAATAAAAGTACTTACAATTTATAGTCCAAAATATGTGTGTCCATATTGCACTAAGTCATAAACACTAATTTCACAGCACAGAGTCCACTGGTGCGTACTTTCGATCCGTCTCCGATAGGACCAACGATGTTGGTGTTACACTATGGAGAGAGTACAGTCGTTAAGCCCAGAGAGCGAGTGGACTGTAATTTAAATTTATCACTAGGCACTGACTGTTCCCCAGTAAAACACTGCACTTATACTGACACACATTAATTTATTAATACTTTTACTATTTTCACAATTCACTGGTAATTACTGGTACTTCACTTTTCACTAGTAGCTGTATTCACTATTAAACCGTAGGAAGGAATGAACGTACTGCATACAAATTCGGCTCTATTCTTGTATGATTTTCTGCGTTCATTTAGCGACTAAAGCGATCCATTATTATCTCTAATTATTGAGCACGAAGTTTGCACACGGCACTACTATGTTCATTTCTTTCTTACATATGTTGCTATCCTATTTAATTTTTCTTAACAATTTTCGTATTCGTTCTTACTTATACATTTTTCTCTTTCTTTAAATCTAGTAGAAAATTAGTAAATAAACGACAATATCAAAGCTTAATGAAATCATATGAAACTTCTTTTGGTCTTGTGGCTGTCGTTAACACAGCCTTAAAATAAACAATAGCAAAAGCAAAGAAATATGAAATAAATAAATGAAATAATGTTTAGATAAAATCTCATAGTGTTGGTTGTATTTCTTTTTAATTTGACCATGGATAATTTGGTACGTCCTTCCGGTCAAGCAATTAACTATTATGCTGATAACACGCTGATTAAGCTTTGCTTGCTCTAATTACGTTTTAGTAGTGATTGTGAAGTGATACAAAGCAAACTACAGCGCGTAGGTGTTTGGATGTATCCTCCTTCCAAGTATCTTTTTATGCAGACTAGTGTATGTGCACAGATTATACCAGATGCTCTGAGCCTGCTCTATATTAGTTCGATGAAACGGAATTCCATCGTAACCACAGATCGGTACTCCATCGGTTGCATTAGACAACAATAACAACGGAACAGAGGTAAAGTTCGAGACCAAACATCCGATCACAGCAAACGTGGCCGGAACCTCCTGAATTAGAGATAGTTTACGTGCACACAGGACAAACTTGGTGCATGTTTTTGGCACCAACAAATAAATGTTTATCTACTACAAAAGTGTTATTTATTTAGTTTTTGCTGAATGAAATACAAATTAACCTTTTGGACGTATCAAATGGATGGCTGAAATTATTCTTTATAGAGATTGTTTTTTTTTTCTAATAAAATTAACATGGATCGCGTGTAAGTCAAGTATTTAAGTTTTATTAAATGAGACCTTATTTTGACTCTCATTTTAGAGCTATGAATACGCCAAAACGTTTAACTGCTTCCAAGTGTGTTGTGTCGCACATCGGTTACTAACCATTTACAAATTAATTTAGTTTAGGTCTTTTTTTGCATTGTGTTGATGTACAGTTGACAGCACATCAGTTTACCCACTTTTGTTGCAAACTAGCTCTTATTACAAGTGCATCAGATACCGTAGTGTTTACTTTGACGTGCTGTTGTACCAAAATAAATTAATATGTATTAATACATCGGCGGTATCCTAGTTGCGGTAAAATTTCTGTTATTTATTGATATATTTTAAAACGTTTGTAACTGACTGTGATACAGTCTTGTCAGTTGTTGACGACAACCCTGTGATTAATGCACATTTTGTTGGCTACTGGTAACAAGTCTGCTTATGTGATTAAGGGTTAGGAAGTTGCACATAACTTTCTAAATAAAGAACTAATTTATTAGTTATGTGCACACGCCTTTACAGTTACGTGCATTTACGTGGCCAACTCGTTATCGCGTCTGTTTCAAGGCGACTATTTTTAGAGCCGGCACGCGCCAGATGTAGACTGCCGAGCCATGTTTGAAAAAACATCACGCGTGGACCAGAAATGTTAATAGCAGATTGTATTTCCATTCATATTGCTGGTTATTATTAGAAAAGGTATACTTATTCACCTGAACTGAGTATAAATATTTTAAATTATTTTTTATGTGGCCTTATTCGTATAGGTACACATAGGCGCTGCAATAGAATAATTCACTAAGAAGACTGCTTTTATTTACTCTGCCAGTCTATATTTTATTTATTTATTTATATTCGGTATACAGACAGGATACAGTCATCACATACTATAATTATTACAATACACAAAAAAGACTGGACCGTAGCCCATAAATAGTATACACAACATGTTTGGTAACTGCTAATGTATGCTACTAGGACATTAAATCTTATACGTGTTAAAAAATAAATTTACAAAAAAGGAAGAAAAAATTAAAGTGAATTAACTTAAAATTGTTGCATTTCCTTGTTACAGCGAGAACACTTCTGCCTTAAGAGTGTTGGATATGGCTTTTTTATAATGAGAGAAGTTACTATCGAAAATATCTATGTCTTTGCTACTGCGGGACAGCTCGTTATACGTACGGCACATTCTGACTATTGGGTTGTAATACGACGTGTTATTCCTGTACACCTGTATGTCAAATATGTTGGGATTGCGAGATCTATGACGAATATTAACGTTGAGAGCCGAGAGAAGACCTGGAGTATCGACTGTAGAGTGGAGAATTTTATGAAGGTACAGAAGGTCGTATCTTTTTCGTCGAGTTTTAAGGGGCAAGACGTCGAATTTAGTTAGTCGCTCGCCATAGTTATTAAGGGAGCGACCGTAGTGGTATTTACGGGATAAATATCGCAAGCATCTCCTCTGAATCCTCTCCAGGTTATCTGCATGTTTTATGTAGAAAGGCGACCAAATTGGACAGCAATACTCCAAAATGCTTCTGACAAAGCTATAGAAAAGGCAAAGAGCACTCTTAGGTTTTTTAAAATCTTTAGTGGTTCTCATGATGAAACCAAGTAACCTGTATAGGCATTTAATAAAAAAAAAATATAGTTTAACATGAATGTATGTAATAACATGGAAGCCTTTTGAAAAGGCATACTTATTTAAAGTTTAAACATTTAAAGGAAAATGAGACTCGCCAGTTGTGTGAAAAATCTGCATTACATTATCATAATGTTCTCAATGCCATTGATATATAATATCGGATTACGCACTTCATTTGTTTTTCGCAACACAACTGTGAAACAAAAACCTCTAATCATTAGCGATATTTTGTTTTCACTAATAGTACATGTGTTCACAGAAGTACGATACGGAGTATTGTTTCTACATTGCTCCAGGTTATGAATACGAGGGTCAAACTGAAAGTTCTTAGAAAATCAAAAACTGATTACATTAGCCAGTTATTAGTTTTATTATATCTTTTCAAAATATTGTCCATTGACGTCAATACACCGCTGCATGCGATGGAACCACTGGGAAAAGCACTTTGCCCACTCGTCCTTAGGGGTCTCTTCAATGGCATCGCGATACGCAGCCACCGCTTCTTTAGCATTCATAAACCGCTTTCCTTTAAGTTTTTCTTTAATTTTTGGAAATAAATAAAAATCACAAGGCGCGAGGTCGGGGCTATACGGCGGGTGACCCAGTAATTCAACGTTTGATGTCGCCAAATAGTCGATCGTTCGCTTGGCGGTGTGCGACGAGGCGTTGTCGTGGTGAAGGAGGATCCTACTGCGAGGTCGTTTCTCTCGAACTTTTTCCAAGACAAGTGGCAAACAATTGGTAGTGTACCATTCTGCAGAAACTGTTTTTTGATCCTCTAACACAATTGTTGCGAAATGACCTATCCTTCCAAAGAACGAGGCCACCATTTTTTTTCCCGCACTTCGATCTCTCTTCACTTTAGTTGGCAACTCCTCGAAAGGAAACACCCACTGTGCAGATTGTCTTTTGGTTTCAGGATCATAACAGTAAATCCAGCTTTCGTCACCTGTTAGTATGTCGAACACAGCATTTGAGTCACCTCCGTTAAATCTTTCAATCATTTTACGGCACCAACCCACACGATGGAGTTTTTGAGCCTTAGTCAAATTATGAGGTATCCACCGGGCGCAAAGCTTCCTGACCGCTAAATGTTCGTGGAGGATTTTGTGCACTTGACTCATACCGATGCCTAAGCTTGTCCAAATCTGCTGATAGGTCACTCTTTTGTCAGTCTCTATCATACGCCGCACAACACAGATGTTATTTTCAGTCGTCGCCGTAGAAGGCCGTCCCTCACGTACATCATCAGTGAGATTAGTGCGACCACGTTTAAACTCATTAAACCAGTTGTAAACAGTCGCACGAGATGGGGCTTCATCGTGAAAGGCCAATCGTAGTCTATCATAACTTTCTTGTTGACTTAAATGACATCGAAAGTCATAAAAAATCATTGCACGAAAATTTTCTCGTGTTAAATTCATGTTGACGTGACACAGACAATTTTCAATTTGCCGCCAAATCGTAAAACAAATGACAAATGAATGAAATATATACTCAGTAATATTGGCAAAGAGTTCTATTTTCAAATTTTAGAATATTTTTTTTATTATATTGTTTATAAGTGGCCAGTTCTAAGAACTTTCAGTTTGACCCTCGTATGTGTGTTGACACTCGTATCACTGAACTACTGCCCTTGTGACTTTGTGATAACGAATGCACAAGGAAATGAGGTTTGCGGCTTGTTCTAGTTTACTTCGAATGTAAGGAAGTTGCAAATATGATTAACAAATCTGACTTTAAAAAGATAATAAAGATGCTTAATGTTAGACACTGTGTGCAATTAGGTAAAATAAGATTGATTTGCGTCCTACACGATTGACTTTCACAATGGTTGGTTGTTGTTAAAGAGAACATATCTTTGTTTGTTTATTATCTATCTTATTTAAAGGCCAAGTAAAATCTGTATCCTAAAGACTTAAAATACAATGTGTTTTTGTTTGGTACCTTAAAGTGGGCGATAACCAAACTCAAAATAAGGAATGTATTTTTCTACAGTACATAATCGCTTTATTGTGTTTGAGATAAAAGCTAACAATGGAGGTATTAAAGAATAATGGAACGCAGGGGAAAGAGCAGAAGGCCCGAACTCAATTTGACAAAACGTTAGATACGTTATCTACACGGATACATACAGTAATATAGCCTTATATGATTAAGAATTACATAACAAACTTCATGTCTACTTGGGGCTTATTTTTATGCTCAAACACAACGCCATTTTGAAAAAGGCCAAAATATATATATCACTACATAGTTTCATTATTCTTTAATTTGTATTGTGATTATTCAACAGAAAGATTTAAACAAAATTAAAAAACAATTTATTTAACAGTTTATTTACTCATAATGGTATGAGTACCCGAACGATACTAAGGGTCTATTTCTCCATCGAAAAATAAACACTACCAACGAATCATTCAAATATGAAACGTCATTTTGTAACGCTAACTAGAACTTATTAGGACGTTGCGGAACAGGGCGTAAGTGACTCTACCTAGTCTATAGTCGGTCAGCTACACTTTCTCACTGATAACCATTTTAGTTTAATGCAATATATACTCTTTATCTGCCCGGCCCTCTTTAAGCGGATATTTTATTTATGCAACAAGAACGTATGGGTGCAAAGTGCATTCAGCGCCGCGTTTATAAATATGCATAAAAAATCCATTGATTCAAGGATATCTCGTGACGTCATTTACTAGTTGAATTAGCTTGGCAGGTATATAACTATTTCGCTAATATACGAAGTTTGGTACGTTTCCTTAGTTCCATTAGATAATACACATTAGTTAATAGCATCGTTTATGCCCGTGTGACTATTTCTAGGAGAAATTTCTAGAATCGGCTACTCAATCGCATAGACTTCATACATAATATTATATTGTTATAAGAAGTTAATATAATAATAGCAAATGAAAAAAAAACTATTCAAATGTCATTTTTTCGACACTTACATCGTATTGTTGAAGTTACATATATACATTTCTTAGCTAGCACTTGAAGTATTTTTTTGATATTTGTCATTTCTTAGTAATATAAATTGCACTTGTAAAAAACAACTTTGGCTCTTTGACAGACGAGGAATTGAAACCTGTGTCTTACGCTATCGTTTTACAAGTGCAATTTATATTATTAAATTTGTATAGTGACAAAACACTATAAAAACAATAATGTTATTTGTCATTTCTTTTTTTTTAAAAACAAAGAAATTGTGTTGGGTTGTGAAACACTCGACTGAACAGACTCGAGTGGACAGACTCGCGGGAACCGCTAGTTCAATTATGAAACTATTCAACAATCATTAAATTATTATAAGTATTCGTTATAATGTCCAAATTTGCAGTTGAGAAAATTCATGATGCAAATGCAACCTTAAGACATTAACATCGATGCAGTCGCGATGCAGAAGCTGAAAAATTGGCAAATTATTGTATTTTGGCGACTGCATCTATACTAACGCGTGACTGCATCGATGCTAAATTAAATATGTTCATTGCGTGAGTCGCGATGCTGAAGCTCGTTTTCAAAACACGCGACTGCATCGATGCAACCGCAAACTGTCAACCTTTACGCGATGCAGAAGCTGGATTGGCAAATTATGTACTGTATTTTGGCGACTGCATCGATGCCAATGCGCGACTGCATCGATGCTAAAAGTAGCTGTGTGTAAGGGGTCAAAGTTAGGATTTGCATCATAAATGTATAATAGAAATCGAAGAGATCCATGGTCATGGTCGTTTTGAAACAAATATATTGAATATTCAGTCGTTTGTCGCATAGTAGTGATTTTAAATCGTTCAGTGCAAACATTTCTACGATTGCAAGAAGATATTATTCTTACGGTATTTATGAGAGACCTTGAAGGAAAATGCAATAACCAATGTTTATTCTGATATTTATCGCCAATGGGTGCAATCGCGTATTTTGTCAAGGCTTTTTCTGGTGAATGATGTTTATTTAACCGCTGCACATTTTTTTAAAGATTGATTTGACTGTGCAGTCTTAAGAAAACCGGCCAAATGCAAGTCGGACTCGCGCACTGAGGGTTCCGTGCCAACTTTAACTGAATTAGGGAATCCACTTACTTCTACTTAGTAAAATACCACAATATTTTGTTGACTGCAAATATAACTTTGTTTTTCATAGTGTTTGTATGAAGTACCAAGTTATGTTTGCGGTTGTTGAAAATGTGCTATATCTCAAAAACTACTAGTTCAATCCCGTTCAAACCGATTTTCGTTGAAAGTATTTGTTAAGATCTACATTCCATATTTTTTTCCAAATTTACACTTGCTTGGTTTAGAAGTTAGATTTACCACTTTGGAAGCTTTGAAACGTTAGACTTTAAAAGAAAATGGTTTTAGGAACCTCTATGTCATTTTAAAAGACCTATCTATAGACACCCCACACGCATAGGTTTGACAAAAAATTTTTTTTTTGGTTTTAGTTTCATGTATTGGAGCCCTTAAATGTCATTATTTTTTATTTTTTGTATAAGAATCAGTAAGCGGTTAACAGGATACATCTTCCTACCAAATTTCAACAGTGCAATGCTTATAGTTACAGAAAAAAATGGCTGTGACATACGGACGGACAGACAGACAGACAGACAGACTTGACGAAACTATAAGGGTTCCGTTTTTTGCCATTCGGCTACGGAACCCTAAAAAACGTAAGTTACGTACTACTTACTTTGTAGTAAGATAGCGGAAAGTACTTTTTGTATGTGAACAATATCGAAATCTCAATATATTTTAAAAAACTTAACTTCCTTATAAAAAAGTAGATAGGCAAAATGAAAAAAGTTACTTAAAAATATAACTGGATTAATGAGAAAGCAAAAAACTTTTGCAATATTAATCGCTTTAGGGGTTTTGCGGATTTCGTTCAGTTGCAATCATTCGTTATAGAATTTGAAAACGGAACCTCAATTTCGAACATCTGGCTAGTTACCTATTTCTTGGACCAGAATAGAAAGTTCCGTCACCCAGAAAGGGTGAGTCCGCGCAAGGAAATATTTCAATTATTGCTCGAACATTTTGACTTTTGCTCTTAATTGACCTTTAACAATAGTTTTTCGTACGAATATTGCAAGGGATAGATTATTATTTCAATACCCATACCCAAAGTTCCCTAGCTCCGGTCTCATTGTAACTACATTCTATAAATCTTTTTCCTTATTTTCGATTGGCGTAGTCGGGATAATATTGGAGCGCAAAAATGGTAGATTGATGTTTTATAGCCGAGTAGGTTATTTGACCAATGTACAGACATACATTTCTTCCTTTCTTGTTTCGCTTTATAGCTTAGTTCGAAGTTAAATAAAAGAAAGCGGGGTTTTCTGTTGATAGTGGTATATTTTTTTATTGTATCCGTTTGAAATCAACTTGTATTTTAAATAACGGTTAAAAACTAAATTTATTCGAAAACTACTTTTTTTGTTCCTCTATCCCATTGAATACTTTTTTGTCACTACAAATTTATAATATAATATATATCTGCAATACAATATATTCAAATCAAATGTTTCACAACCAGATACTCATTGGATAGGTTTGCATTAAATAATCGATGGTAGTCATAACCATGATTTTAATTCATATCAATTTTATCCAGTTTGCTAGCAACTCCCGGTCGGGCCAATGTAAAAATAAAAAATAGTCTCGTGTCTGGGTGTTGTGGTACCACCGTTGTGACTGATTTCTATAACACAAGTGCATTAGCTACTAAATTTGGGATTAGAGCAATGTATGTGATTGGTGTCCAATATTTAAAAAAAAATTAACCACTACACACTACAGATAGGAAGTGAGAGCCTTCTGCTACGTTCCGAAAATGCCCCAAAAGTCATTTGTTGGCTGCAGAGAATAGGTTTCAGAAATGTAGGTCGTGTCTCGGCTAATACAGGGTGATATCATCCGGCAGAAAGTTGCGACTCGCTCAAAGGAGATCCCGAGTTTCATTTTCTATTCAACAATAGGCAAAGAGGCGACACTCGTGGATGAAGTTGCATCTAGACATGGCATGAAGACGAAATAAGGAAGAATCATGTTTCACGCCGTAAGTCCACCGCTACATTTGCATATGTCTCGCTCTCACATAGTTCGATATGATATTTCGCATCCTTGTCGGTAACCTTCAGCCGCATCGATGCCGCTTGCGAATGCGTTGGTGTACTATATATAGTATAGTTAGTTTTTTTTAAAAGTACGACACTGTGAAGTAAAAAACGAGTATTCTTGAAGTTTTGTTTCAATGAATTCTTAAAGTTTGTTTCAATGAATTCTTGAAGTTTATGCGTCGCGTATAGACCCGCAGTTATAAGTTATAATGCAACGCGAAAGTTTAAAAAATTATGAAAAAAAATCTTGAAGTTTGTTTCAATAAGTTACTATTTTAATTTAATAACTATTTTATTAAAATAGTAATTACTTAATTACTGTTTTTTACTTAATTACTATTTTCTTATTCCAAATTGACCTATAACGCTTAAATGAAGTATATTTAACATGATTTTTTTTTTCAACAGATTAATCAAATTCTCATATACTATGTGTCATATTGTATATGTTATGCTTGTACATAACCATAACACTATTAAACTATATAAATTAATAACATTTAAAGTGCACAATTTAGCCACATCCAGTACGAACATTTTATTTGTATGCTCGTAACACTAACGCTCTAGACAACTGTGACACCCCTACCCAACTAGCAGTATGGCAGTGACAACCCTGACCATTGTAGAGGTGGCTCTGCCGGAAACTAGAGCGGACCTCAAAAGTTTGATTATATCCCAAACAATGTATTTCAGCGTACAGAGCTGTGCTTAGCTCAAATAATATATTTTTGAATGAAATTAGAAACGTTTTTGATTGAAGGACTGTGAAAAACAACAAACAGAGGACCTCCTCTGTTTGTTGTTTCCTCTGTTTGTAAAAGTACAAAAAAATCATACAGTCGAATTGATAACCTTATCAATTCGACTGTATGATTTTTTTGTACTTTTCATTCATACTCATATCTCAGATATTTGTGTATCGATTTGTTTTTGTTTTCAGTAACTTAGAGCTGTTGCCAACTAGTTTTTCCATTGTTTCCAAGTCGAGATATTTTTAAAAAATTTGAAGGTAAGCAAATATTTGACCTTCATCGCACCGATGATATCAGGTTCGGATGAGGTCCAGTGTGGTGCTTAGTAGCAACCTACTTAATACGTAATGTCTTAGTACATTTACAATACGGTACTCAAATCGATCCAAGAGATAACCCTAGCTCTACACGCCAGACCACCAAACTTCGGTTTTACATCGCCGATACTTCCCACCGCTCTTGAGACATTATTAGCTCAACCAATTTTATCCAACAAACTTTTCATCGGAAGAGAATATTAATTTATTTCACACTTAGCAGGTTTTATCGAGCAGAGCGTGTAATTAAAATTACGTAAAACTTATAATCTCAGATATAAGGAGCCTTTATTATGTGCATCATGTAGTTAAAATATCTTTTGTCCAAAACATATTTTAGAAGCAAATTTTATTGCCATAAGAATTAGTGCGTCTACTTAAAGTGTAAATGCAAAAGTAAATAAAAAAGTTAAGTGAGCTTATTAACATCCCCCTGCTGAGCAAAAGGCCTCAAGTATGAGGGAGTATATAATATGGATGGCCGATGGCATCAGTGCAGATAGGCGGAGAGGTGTTTGCGAAGTAAGTGACAAACCTTGCTGTCAGATGTTATCAAGCCGCCTATAAGGCTTCTGACTAGGCTCAATGACTAAAATCAAGTGATATCATGATATCAGCAGAGACCAACTGCTTAACGTGAGCCCCGAAGCACGGAGTCGCTCGTCACTTATATTGTCGGAATGGTCACCTATTCAAACACGACCGCGCCGTATAAATTATTTTAAATGTTGGACACCAATCACATCACTCTGATTCCAAAGTAAGAAGCTAATGTGCTTGTGTTGTGGAAATGAGACACAGACAGTAAAGAAAGTTTGATTTCTACATTGGCCTAACCGGGAATCGAACCCGGGACCTCTGAGCGGCGAAGCCTTGAAACCCAGCGTACTTAGCAACTACACCACGGAGGTGTCAAATGTTATTGCAGTATGTTGCTAAGCTTCAATATCACCAAAGCGCTGCCATCATTGCTCCAAAAGGAAAAGAAAATATGTCAGTCTATTACCTAACTTTCACGCAAAGAATTTTAAGGATTTTGATAAAAGTAAAAGTTTTATAACCTCGAGAAGGATAAACACAGGTTTTAGGTATACGGAATAAGGGAGTTTTAAGCTTTCTGTGGATCGATATTTACCCGGAATAAGTGTCTGATTAAATCTTAGAAGGCTATAATTACAACTGGATAAATCATCATCCTCTTGCCCTGTTCCCAGTTTATCTGGGGTCGGCGCAGTATGTTTTCCTCTTCCACACTATTCTATCACCCGTCACTGAATCATCCACACCTTTCACACTCATGTCTTGTTTCACACAATCCATCCATCTCTTTTTTGGTCGGCCTCTTCCCTTCCATCCATTAACATTCATACTCATCACTCTTCTAGTTACATGACTTTCTTCCCTCCTCATAACATGACCATACCAAGACAGACGATATCCCACCATCTTTTCGGTTATCGGTGCCACTTTCAAACTTCCTCGTATATATTCATTTCTTATCTTGTCCATTCTTGTCACCCCACACATCCATCTTAACATTCTCATCTCCGCTACATGCAATCGCTTCTCATCAGTCTTCTTAGTAGCCCAGCATTCCGATCCGTACATTAAGGCAGGTCTAATAATGGTTTTGTAAATTTTGCCCTTTAACCTTAAGGGCATCCGTGGATCGCATGTTGTTGCGGAAACCTGCCTCCATTTTATCCAGCCTGCGTTGATTCTGTGCCTGACGTCACGATCGATATTTCCGTCGTTCTGTACAAGAGACCCGAGGTAACGAAAATCGGAACAAACTGGTAAGGACATTCCATCAAGTTTTATAGGAAAAGAACTGCAAAGACCGCCAAAGTCGCAGAACAGATACTCTGTTTTGGTTCTGCTGACTTTAAGGCCAACATTCTCCAGTCTTTGTCGCCATTCCTCCAGTCTGTCCTGAACCTCCTGAGCCTCTTCAGCAACAAGTAAAATGTCGTCAGCGAATAGCATGCACCAAGGGGCCTCTTTCTGTATATCCGATGTCAGAGCATCCATTACTATAAGAAAAAGGTAAGGACTAAGCGCTGAACCTTGGTGCAAGCCCACAGCGACATTGAAGCTCGTGGTTATCCCTGCTGCGGATCGAACGTGAGTACTGCATCTTCCGTACATTGTTTTTATCAGCTGCAGGTATTTACCAGGTACACCTTTCATCTTAAGGGCCCACCACAGAACCTCACGGGGTATTCGGTCGTATGCCTTTTCGAGGTCAACGAACACCATGTGAAGGTTTTTATGTGCACATCTGTATTTTTCACACATTTGGCGAATAGAAAAGATGGCGTCCATCGTACCTCGACTAGGCATAAAACCAAACTGGTTCTGTGAAATTTCACATTCTTCTCGCAACCTTTTCTCGATGATCTTCTCCCAAACCTTCATGCTGTGTGACATTAACTTTATTCCCCGATAATTATTGCACTCTTGCACGTCCCCCTTATTTTTAAATATTGGTACCAACAGACTGTTGCACCAATCATCTGGTATCGTCTCTTCGTGCAACAACTTATTGAAAAATAAAGTTAACCACTTCCTTCCCTCTGTTCCTACTAACTTCCAGACCTCGACTGGTATATCATCAGGTCCCATGGCTTTTCCTCTTTTCATACTGTTAACTGCCCATTCCACTTCCTCTTCGTTTATCTCCCTAACTAATCCTACGTTAATAGGGGCATTCTCTAGTTCATTACTCCAATCATTTTCTTCGTTCATTAATTTTTCAAAATAATCCTTCCATCGTCTTTTTATGTTATCATCGTTAGCGAGAACTTTCCCGGACTTATCTTTTATACATTTTACATGAGTTATGTCTCTTGATCTTTTTTCTCGGGCCTTCACAAGTTTATATAGATGTTTTTGACCTGCAGGACTATCTAATGTACAGTTGAGTTTTTCTTGTGCTTTTGCTCTTGCTACGGCTACGGCTTTCTTAGCTTTTTTCTTAAATTCTATGTACTCATTCTTCTTCTCTTCTTTCATCCTCTCGTCTTCGTCTGCTACTCTCTGCCATTCCTTGAACCTAATTTTCTTTTGCTTTAGGACAGCCTGCACCTCACTTGACCACCACCAAGTTTCTTTATCAATTGTACCCTTTCCCTTTGTTTCGCCTAAAATACTTTTTGCCGCACTTTTGATATTTGTTGACATGTCTTTCCAACACTCATTCACACATTGTTTACTCATGTCTCCCATTTCTTTAATTTTATTTACAATCTGACTTCCAAATTTATTTGCATAATCCTCTTTCTCTAACATGTACCATTTAATTTTAGATGGGTTTCGTTTCTTGTTCTTACTCGGCTTGATTTTGTACTTAATTTCCATGATTAGGAGTCTATGCTGCGAGACCAACTCTTCTCCAGGTGTCACCTTACAATCCTTGACGCGGCTGAGGTTAAGGCGTCTAACGAGGATATAATCTATCTGCGTTTTATGTGAACCGCTTTTGTAGGTTATCAAATGATTATCCTTTTTTTGGAACCATGTATTAGTGACCACCATATCAAAGGCTAAGGCAAATTGCAGAAGCGCTTCACCCTCGTCGTTTCTATCTCCAAATCCCCATCCACCATGTACTCTCTCATAATTGCAATTTTCTTTCCCAACATGCCCGTTGAAATCACCTCCAACAAAGACTTCTTCATGCGTTGGAATAGCCATCATCACAGAATCCAGGTCTTCCCAAAACTTTTCCTTCACACTGTCATCATATCCTACCTGTGGTGCATATGCACTTACAATGTTCACTACAATTCCATCTATCATAACTTTTACCATTATTAGCCTATCGTTTACCCTTTTTACTTCTATTACTTTCTCCTTCAAGCTATTATCTAGTACAACTCCTACCCCATTTCTCTTTCCGTCTCCCCTACAATAATAAAACTTGTACCCCTCACCAATCTCTCTTGCTTTAGCACCCTTCCATTTCGTTTCTTGCAGGAATGCTAAATTGATTTTCCTTTTCTTTAGAACATTCGCCAACTCTCTAGCTCTACCCGTCATCGTGCCAACATTCCAGCTTGCACACCTCAACTTCATCTCCATCTCCCGGACTCGCTTCTTACGTTGACCCCGCCCGGAATGGTGCAACAACCCTTGTCCACTTCCCACAGAAGCCGGGTGCTGCTCCTGCGCGTCGCCTGCGGGGGACGCCCTAGCCTTATCGCGCATCTCAATTATACTTGTCATACTGCAAAAGGTTTCGGCATATGTTTTTTACAATCGGCCGCCTGCCTGACATCAACCCTCTTTGGGAATGCTGTTGTTAGTGGTTTTCCCTCCACTGCGCGGGTGCCCTATGATGCTTGTTAGTATGTAACGGGCTTATTACCTTTAGTCGGCTTTTACGACACCCAAGGATCGAGCTAGGGCTGACACATTCTAAGTTTTTCTTTCTCTCCCTGGCCAGCAAGGAAGTAAAACAACAACAACTGGATAAATGAACAGAATAATAATACACAAATGGTCAAACAAAGTTTAAAGTTAAATAGGCTATTATGTCGTAGTTAACGACATGGAGCTCTAGTAATTTTATGTCTAGATAGTAACTTTGAATAATGGTCTCAGAAATTAAGTCACCCAAACTCATTTCACTGTAGACAATAAAGACTAAATCACACTTTACGATATTAGAGTTGTTCGCGCGGAACCGACGATAAATCCATTTTCCCACTTTCTCGAGAAAAAAATGGAAGTAATACTTTGTTATAGTCATATTATACTCACTGGTTATATGAACATTACGTCTTGTAAAGACATTAGGATAATGATACTTCATAGCTTGAAGACGCTTGGTAAATAGAATTTTCGGAGGAAAACAAAATATATTTGGGGACATCTAATGGCATAAACAAAAAAGATAAATATTTGACTCAAGCAGGGTTGATATAAATGAGCGCAAAATTTAACTTTTGATGTTAATATGTGTTTAAGTATTTGTGGAAGACGCTTCCGGCATTATCGTTGTCTAATACCAGACAACGATTACACAAGAAAGAAAATTACTAACTTCGACACCACGACTATTGGTGTGTTGTCTAGCGCATATTTATAATATTTGTTTATCATCAACTTTTATATGCCAGAGAATTTATCAATCCCCGTAACAAAATATAATAGTTACTTCTAGTTTTATGTTTGGGATTTTGATTGTAGGTATCATTACAAAAATATTTATCATAATAAGTAGAAAACAAACCAAATACAAATTTTCGCAAAAATATATTGAAGAAAAATACTTCTTCATCCACAAAAGAAGGCACATAAATCCCGCTTTGGACATAAATAGAGCCTATCGAGAGTCTATATTCCCATAAGAAGTAAGTTTGAACTGCTACAAAAAGTTTGTTCCTCCCACTTTAGCCTGTTTTTAGTATTTTGTTATTTGTAAGATTTTCTTTATATCTCCAGGGAATAGTTATTCCTTTTTCTCTATTAAGTACCTAATAAGTGTAACTAACCAACTAATAAGTGTTTTAAACATATTGGTGGATTCTTATGCCACCCTTTTCAGATGTAAATTCACAAGGCTTGCCAATGTGGCGGTGGCTGAGTGGTATAGGCATGCGCCCGGATAGCCAAAGACACAGGATTCGATTCCTCTGTTACAGTTGTTGTTTACAAGTGTAATTCATTAATATTTCAAATCAACATATAAATAAAACTAACAAAAAAAATTAAAACACTGGTTTCGGTGATTGTAACTAGGTAGTTGCATTTTTTTTAACTCTTTTCATCATAGCTTAAAACAACGTCACGATTGCAATGTAAACTGAGTGAGAACCTTAAATTATTGTTTTAATGATTCGCAGTTAACATAATCATTTCTATTTTAATGCATTTTCCCAATTTTCTAATATAAATATGAATTAACTTTTTATACATCCACTTTAATTGTTGTAATACAATTTTATTGGTAACGCCGTTGTGTTTATCGCGATTCTCACGAAACGTTTTACAAAATTGTATTTCCGAAAGCCATACAGAATTGGGACATACATCCTGCCCAATGGTATTTCAATTCAATAGGCAATAAAATGTTTTGAGTGATTCATTATCTATTATCATTGATTGCCGTTACTCGCTTGGTAAGGAGTTCAAGTATATTGTTAACCTATATGTACTAGTAAGAACACCATAAAAATACTAAGACTTTATTACCGGAATACTAATATTGAATAAATGTAGAATTGCGTTGATCTTTCGCAATGAATTACGAAAAAAACTGTAAAACTGAGGACTAGAACACATGCGTGCCAATGGCTCTAAAACGAAATTTCGAATTTAGTAAATGTATGAATGATTCAATAATTTGATTGCATTCTATCTTAGAATGGTCAAGATGATATAACCAACCAAGTTTGTTTATTATCAGGAGATTTTTAAGAGAAGGTAACGAAACGTTACCTTGAAGTAGTACAGTACTTTTAGACCCTTTGCACACTGCGACTTTTAGCATCGATACAGTCGCGATGCTAACGTACGTTAGTAAACAGATTTTATTCGGCATCGATGCAGAAGCTGGACATTGACAGTTTGTGTACTGTATATCGCTTCTGCATCAATGCTTACGCGTGACTGCATCGCTGCCGAATAAAATCTGTTTATTGCGTGAGTCGCAAAGAGTATCAGCATTGATGCTAAAAGTCGCAATAAGTAAGGGGTCTTAAGTGTTCAGCATATTCACGTGCTGACTGTACTTAAATTCTGTGATAAAAATCAGCTAGTGATTTTCGTCGCACAGAATTAGTTAGACTTTATAATGTTGGGAGAACCATAATTACCCATCTAACGGGGAAATAATTTCCCGCTTCAGCCCGTTGCAGTTAATGGCTGAAAAAATTCAGTGTGAATGGCCACCCCAGAAATTCGTAATGGCCCATCTATTAGCGATTCTGAAAACAGATTGTGGGCATTGCCATAGATTTACAGCGTAAATAATTTTAGCGCTGATTGGTTTTTAAATACGTGCAAATAAAATAAATATTTTAGTTTATATAAACATTGATACATTATTTATAATACGCTTAATATACGCTATAAATATACGCTTAATTATAATGGAATGGATTGATATGATAATAATTAATTGTGTTCACTTGTTTTCTTATTTCCTTCGGGTTGACTGATGATTTGTGTCGTGTTTTTTGTTATTGTAAGCTGTAACTGGTAGTAATAAATTCAACTCTTAATAACTCTCTCTCTCTCCCAACTCGATATATAAGACGACTAAAATACTTTTATAAATCGGTTTAGCGTTTAGGAGCTCAGCTCCACACAGTTGTCGTCATCAGACGCAAATATAAGTTTTTCTTAAGATTCTAGCACGAGAACACTAAACGTGCCTCTTAAATTCGAGGTTTCCCCTTGATTGCACAAAGATCCCATCATCAGATAATGACTTGGTAACAATGGGACTAACTAGAAAGTATAACCTCTAAGTGTTTTTTTTTTCGAATCGGTCGACAACTGACTGAGATATGAGTTTACATAGACACAAAACATTCAGCCGAATTCGTAGCCTCCTCCTTTTTTGAAGTAGGGTAAAAAGACAGCGCCATCAAAAAATAAAACCAGTTTTGTCTCAAAGTTTCGGACATTTTATTTTTATATAAAGGACACAAAACCTGATCAGGTAATTTTATCATGTTTTACAGACAATATTATTATGGCAATAAAAGTTCTTACATACATAATGATACGGAAACTTCGTGCGTGAGTCTGACTCGCACTTTTCGGTTTTTTTTAGGCGGTTTGTTTAAATGTTTTTTTATTTCATGATTTTTACACGTATCTCAAAAACTACTGGTCTGATTTGATGTAATTTACAATGAATATAGGTAGCTCTAAGACCCTTTACACACTGCGACTATTAGCAGCGATGCAGTCGCGATGGTGACACGCGTTAGCAACGATACAGTTGCGTTTCTGCATCGATGCTAAATTAAATCTGTTCATTGCGTGAGTCGCGATGCTGAAGCGCGTTTTCAAAACGCGTGATTGCATCGACGCTAAAAGTCGCATTATGTAAGGGGTCTTAGATGAAATATACGTGATTACACTAAAAAAATAATCGTCTTTCTATGACGTTACGTTTTAGAGTAATCCGGGGACAAACAAACAAACATACAAATATAAAAATATGAAACATACAGACGTACAACATACATACACTTACGAAATTATGCATACGTGTTTGCAAGCTATAATAGATCAACAAAGTCAAATATTGTCAAATTCTAACGAAATCACATGCATACACGTCAAATTTATTATAAACTCCTGTTTTTCAAGGTTGGTAAAACTAACATAAAAAAACTCGATGGCTCCACTTCTTAAATCCATCATTGGGTCCTAAAGACCATCCTAATAATGGGCATATTTAGTTCAGCAATAACCAAAATAAACTATAATTTATCGTACAGTCGCATTTTTTACATCAGAAATAAATACAATTTAGAAAATGTATCTAATTAAGAAATGTACCCGATTTAGTTCGTGTCATCTAAATCGTATTTAAGGCCGAGGAGATTAAAGATGTCCGAAATCGCAATTGAATTTATTTCCGATTGGATATCGGAAAGGAAGAGAAAGTTACAGCTCTAATGGTAGAGTCACATAGGCGGAAAATAAAGTAGCTGTGGAACCATTAAAAATGACCTTTTTGTTATACAGGAATATTTATCCCTATATTTGTGTCTGAGCTTTAGCGGTAAGAAAACCTACTGCTGTGTTATGTTTCCATATTGCCGTAAATATATAAGAACTAGCATAGAATATTTTGTTAGTCAAGGTTGTCAAGTATCATTATTAAGAAAGCAATAGAAAAAGTTTCAGGAAATATATTTATAATTACACAAACTTTGCTAATTGTACAACTCACAATGGAATTAAATTTCAAGAAATGAATAGATTTTCTGTGTTGTAAAACAAGGACTTATGTTGAGTCGATTCTGAATATTTCTCTATACATGTGAACCTATCTCTAAGTTCTTTACTAGTAACTTTGAGATTTGGCACCGGGGAGCGATTCTGGACACATTCGATTCGCGCTATTAAAAGCCATGACCCCTATCCGACCGGGTTCGAATAATGAACTATTAATTACAGCGAATGC
Organism: Pyrausta purpuralis; assembly: GCA_963924145.1. Classification (NCBI taxonomy): domain Eukaryota; kingdom Metazoa; phylum Arthropoda; class Insecta; order Lepidoptera; family Crambidae; genus Pyrausta; species Pyrausta purpuralis. The sequence goes on from OZ001645.1 coordinate 7,870,450, forward strand.
CATTCGAAATCGAACGCTTACGGTCAAGTAAACCTGTGTATTGGATTATGGCTTTTGGCTTATGCGTTGAAAGCACCTGCAAAATATTTATAAAGAGTCTTAAAATGGGTTATTTTATATTTTATTTACTTTATAATGGAACTTATTTTAAGTCATTTGTGTGAACTACGTGCATCTTTATGTTCTATGAGTTATTATAATGCCTAAAGGTTGTCTGAAGGAAATCTCTCTGACAATACTACCGCTTACATTGGAAATTTCCTTTAAACTATTTTGAATTTGACCTGTTGTTTATGGATTGAAAGAAATACTAAGTTTGACTGTATTAACCTTTGTTCTCTCTAACCAATAATCAGCAAAATTATCCAAATAAATACAGTGGCTAAGTAAGTAAATGTAGCACCAAAAAATACTAATACTTTATGAAAAAGACTCAGGAATATCTCTAAAATCAGTGCGAACGTATTGTCATCAACCCAATATAAGAATGTACCATCATAGTATAGATGCAGAATCGTGCAGCGTCCGTCTCACAAAGACCTTGGGATTCACTTAGCTATAGTACCGTTTGTATCGGTCGCTAAACACCTATGAGCTCCTTTTATAGGCAATATGACTCATTTCGCATCAGTGACATAATACCTACCTATTGGTAGAGACGTTGACTTATCATTGATGGTATTGTCGATTATTCTTAAAATAAAAACGTTTCCAAACAAAAAATCGTTTGTGTTATATGATACAGTCATTTCCTACAAAGTTTCAATTAGTGCAGTAGTTAGTTTTGTTATGTGAATTGGAAAAAATAATGCAGTTAATAGTTGATTTCAATAACTATTCATAATATCGATAGTCTTGTTATGACTTAAAAAAAGGAAAAAAAACTTTATATAAATGATGAAGCACTTACACTAGCCTTTAGCTAGAGAATCGAATTTCCGTTTCTCAAGAGGTTTTTTTTTAAATAATGAATACTATCGATACTTCTGTTTTATCAATTGACAACACTACTTATTGGCTCCAAACACAAGGTCGTATAGACGCGAGGTTTGGCTAGACGTGGTTTATTATTAACTCGCGACCAAAATGATAGTTCGGTAGTAATAAGAAGCTAGTAGGACGAAAAAAAGTGCATCTAATCTTGACCTCTTTATCTTGGTAAAAACGTATATACTTGTTTATCTGCCTTCAACTTCAATTTTTTATTCGATTTTACTAATTGAAAAATATATTTTAATAACTTCATGTGCATGTATTCCGTAGTTTGACCTATTTATGCTAGGAAATAGATATTACTTTATAAAAACCACAAAAATGGCTTGACCAATGCTGATGGATATTATTATGTATGTTTAATATACGTAAGATTCCTCTTCAATTTTAATTTTAGCCTTTAGATTATTTGGTGGATTATTCATTTCTTTAATTTGGTACATGTATTACCACCAGCTTCTATAATAATATAAGCTATTTATTTAAAAGTTGTCAATTGATACTATTAAGTACCCAACTAATATATCAACACAATCGCTCACGCGAGTAAGACCCAGCCTTACAATGTTGCAAATCAGAGAATCAACTTGAGTTGTTTAACTTTTTTTAGTTATAGTTTTCTAGCGGTATCATCGTCATCATTCGAAAATATTCAAGGAAATGTTATGATTCATATACATTTTTATTTAAAAGTGGATAAGTAGGTGGTCTAGTGGTTTGAAGCTAGACTCATATTTCTAGGAAAAACTAGCTTGTCATAATCGGATATACTTTTTAGGTGTGTAATGCCGACCATTAAAAATGCTAAAAAGCAAGTATGTGTCATGGTCATAGTTCTATTTTATTTAACTTCGTAATTATAACAATGTTATCGTGTGCAAATAAAAATGTGATAACAATTCGGTTCAGTGTCGTTAAAAAATTCCTGACTATCTGTATGTAAAACATTTCACAGTTTCAAAGATAATTATTAGGGTAACAGATTAGATAGATAAAAATAGTGAGAGGGCTTTTTTAACTGTCATAAGAATCACTTTCACCTTTAACTCAAACTGAATAATTATTTTTAATACACACAGTAAATTTTCATAAATCGTCATTCCAAAGGTTAAAGCTTATCTATCAAGTCACTCCCGTGTCCAAAAATAAAGTTCCCTACAAATGCACTAGCTAGTGATGCAACAATAATGGAATTCGACTGAAAGTGCACCTATTTGGGGTCATCAACTAAATAATACTCCTGGGAATAACGTCCGAACATCCCAGAACTCGTGATGGCTTTTTAATAAAGGACGATTTACTTTTTATTGCACCTAAAACAATATGAGCTATCATTTTTGCTCAAGTCTATTTTATTGTTTAATACACTCCGAGGTCGACTTAACGACTTTTCATAAAAAGGTATTCCAAAATTTATCTCATTTCGAAACTTTTTTCATTTTATTTCCTACACAAAGGATTTTTTTTTTGGAATCAATTACGTTTCAATTAAGCGAATCAAATAACCCTTTTTCGATTTTGAATAATTTTAATGTAAATACGAACACCTACGTACAAGGAATGCTATTACAAATTATAGTTACAGTATAGTTTAAAAAATTAAGCCTCAAATCGATATATCCATAGTTATGTTAAAGACGTATTTACTTAACTCCTTGATTAAATATTTACAATGAAAATTCACAATCTCGTACTTACCTGTTTCAGGCAAGAGAACTAATCCTTTTCAGCCAACAGCAAACCAATAGTCTAAACTCTATCAATAACTATTCCAAACAACACAAACAGCACTATTTTCACTTAAATATCTGCTATCGTACAACTGAAACACATTAAGATCATTGAACATTACATCCGATACGAGAATCGCGCGAAAACATCGCATTCGTTCGAATCGTGGACGCGTGAGAGCTCTAACAGAGTTGAGGCCACACTGCCTTACACCGTATCATTTTAACTGCCCGTACTACGTTACCACGCTAATCGCAGCGGTCGTTTCGTCTTATTTAGAATACATCGCGCTGTTCCGTTGAATCCTTAGACTAACATGACTTTAAATGTAAGCAATGGTTGTACAAGGCAGAAATAGTCGACCGTAATAATCTATGTAAACTAAGTAACGTGGTAGGCGCCATCTCTGTCAACACAAAATCGCGACGGAATCCCGCCGCGCTCTGGTCATTTGGTTCCCTAATTCAGGCTAATGCCAAGGAAACTTCTCTGATTTTCAAACTAATGTTTGTTTCGTATAACTAAATTATTTTCAACCGTCAAGTTCTGTTGTTATAGCCTCAAGTTGTGGTAAGTTCATTAATGCCGGGGCTGCGCTATAAAGCAAAAGGTTTCTCTAGTTGTACGATTCTAATGTCACTAACTAGTACAACAGTGGGACTAGGAAAGTTAACATAGTTGCGGAACAGCTTAAACTAATTTCAGTTTAGAACTAAATAGGTTAGGTAGGTTCTAATACAAACTTCTTGCTGTAATTAAAGGTTTGATTTCGAAATTCAACTAATACTCAGGCTGTTATTAGCTACTAACAAAATATAACATTGTAAGTTACGTAGCTAAAATAAGTAAGGGTAGCTTAAAATGATTTTAGTTTTTAATTCGTTATCGAAGAAAACATCAAATATTAAATTGAATCGGAGAATTATTTGGAATTTATATTTCATATAACAAATATAAATAAGCATAATTAATGAACCAATGTTGAAAAAAACATTGCCGTTGCCAATTAAATCGTAATTTACGGAGTATCTATTCAGAGTTCAAAGATAAGAGGCGATGTCAAGGATCATTTAAAAATATGACCAGTAGTAACATTTGCTACTGGGATTTAGCCTCGTGAATTCTAATAAAAACATCCCTAGCGGATATTTCTCGCGTTTCCCTAGCGGCTTCAGTAGAAAACCACTATAACTCGACCGCAAATTCCTGATAAATGGTACACCCCGAACTAAATACGAGATCATAAGGATTTTGGCAAAACTTAATACCTATCGACTTTATTGAGAAGTAAAAGAGTTGAGATTCGAATGATAAATAAACAGTTAGCGCCACAGAGTGACCTTTTTACTTGGAGGAGTGTATTCTGATATTCAAATGAAAACGATCTTCCCTCCCGACCATAACTCGGCCGCGAGATTTTTGATAAATGGTAAGCCTCGAAAGAAAAATATTTGGGATGTGTGCAGAATGGTTTACATCGTTTGAATGCGAATAACACTGGTGACAGAAGTCAGCGATAAATAATCCGTTTTCATGTTGGCAGCTCTGGAAGTTTTGTGGGAAAAGTTTGGTTGCAGGTACTTGTACAAGTTTGAATCCACGTGATAGAGTATTTTTGTTTATATACACAGTTATTGATACTGACGCGCGTTAGCATCGATGCTAAATTAGATCTGTTCATTGCGTGAGTCGCGATGCTGAAGCGCTTTTTCAATACGTGCGACTGCATCGATGGTAAAAGTCGCAGTGTGTCTTAGATATTTTTGCTCAGATGCAGTTACACCCTTAGTATGTGGAGCTACCAAATAGAGGTGCACCTGTAATCCTTTGAAGCAAGATACGAGTGTTTATGTATTACGTTAGCACGTATTCACTCAGCACATCCTAACATGTTAGTCGTAGATTTCAACATTCAAGACGTGTATTGACGCAAATTGAGATTAAAATTCGGATTTACTCACGTTAGTTCATTAGTAATATCGGGGGAAAGTTCCAACCTAGATATATTATTAATACGAGTATGCAGATCTGATGTTGAATTTCGATAGCTAACAAATTTATTTAACTGGTTTGGTTTTCAGCTTTGACATAGAATTTACTGAACAATATTAACTAATAATCCATATAATTTTGTAGATAGGCAGTGCTAGAATAATAGATATCATAACCGTCCAAGTGCGAGTCGCACTCACGCGCGAAAGGTTCCGTACCATTAATAATGTGAACAACGTCCTCGTAGGTACACAAATTTCATATTGCACCTTTTATTAGGTAATAAAGGCCTTTTTCTGTATGGGCCCTGAATATGTATTGTTTCATTAATTAAGAAAATAAAAATAAATATTTTAAGTGCCTGCCTGTTGCCATTATTATAGATATGGAGCAAAAAGGGACAAAATGAGTCACCTTTGTTGTATGGAAGACCCCTTAAACAATTATTTTATTTTGATTTACCGGCAATAGAAATACATAATTTGTGAAAATTTCAACTGTCTAGCTATCGCGGTTTTTCAGGTACAGCCTGCCTGAGTGACAGACAGACGGACGGGCCGACAAACGGATAGACAGACAGCAAAGTCTTACCAGTAGGGTCTCGTTTTTACCCTTCGGGTACGGAACCCTTAGGAGCACATCAAAGATTGGTGGTCATCATCCCTTTTAAACAAACAATTCATCTCAGGCAAAGTTACACCGAAGAACAATCTGATATTTGTTGGGTTGATTTCGCACATACAGTAAAAGTTTGCGGTTATACATAGTTAAAGCCTCCAAGACGAGGCTTTGTTTGAAGTCTGATGTTTGAAACTCAAAGCAAGTTCGCTCAAAGCCAAAGCTAAGTTCACCCACTTATGTTAAACAATGTCGGAGCCATGATTAGGACAATCCTTTAAGTTTGAATTTTTATCTTTGTTAAAGTTACAATACAATGGAAATATTTTCAACTAAGTACCTAACTATGATTCATAATCCCTCCTACATATTAAAAATAAAAACATTTTCTAAAATATAATTTTCTGAAACAGAGAAAAATCACATAAAACACTATAGAATTGATCTTTGCTTTAAATTAAATTTATGAATAACAGTTAGATTTTCAAAAATTGACGAATATTATTAAAGTATCAAAAAAAAATCCGTTTAAACGGATCTCGGATGTCCAAGTAATACTTTATGTTTTTTTTTTTAGATTTTATCAGAGCAATTGATTTTAATTTTAATATGTGGAAGGAAAAATCATGAGTAGGTTCTAAGCTTATAATAATGGCATTTTTTTAAAAGTCACTGTGTAGATATATTTCTTTCACAATTGGTAAATGGCGAAAAAACAATGATAACTTAACTAAGTAGCTTTACTAATTCTTTCACCATATATGTAGATGTTTATATGACATCAATGGTGGTATGAAGGCTAAATGCCTATTTGTCCATCGATATGTAAGCACTAACTAAAGTACGCTTTAAATATGGAACATCATTTCGTTTAAAGTATTCAACAGAAAACGTTAACCAGAACTCATGAGGACATTATGAAACAGGCCTTAATAATTGATTAGTATAAAAAATAACAATAGCATCCGCGAAAGATGGATTGCTATTGCATTGAAATTATAATTAGCTTGATTTTTAATCGTATTATTTCAAAGCGATAAATATAATGTAACAAATTCAGATCGGCAGTCCAAACATTAAACATTAAACTCGTTAATTACTTAATCATGTAAATTTATCCAATTTGGAGCTCTAGTGCTAAAATATAATGTATTGTTTATTAACACACATAAATACTGGCAAACGTATATTTGGAGGTAAGTGTATTTTTTACAAAGGGGTAAATATTTTAGTAGTTTATCCTGTGTTGGTTTTTATTTATCTTACTAAGAGTATGTGTCCATTCATTTTCACACCATTTTTATTTTTATTTTACTTATTTGAAAACATATAGGCATTTTTTAGATGTTTGTTAGATAGATATACTTAGGGATACAGTTGTTTTTTTCACTATAGTGATAAAATCAAGTAATGTAAAGGGGTCGCAATGAATGTGACAAGCAGGAATCACGTTGAGTCTTGTGAATGAAGAACATTTGCGGTTAACAAATCGAATAGTCGATTAGTAGATACCGCGGTAGAATCGATTACTCTTGCAGATTACTCTAGTTCGACTAAGCATCACTAATTGATGTTAAAGTTAAGACAACACTTGAGTTAGTTACTGAGTATAAGTAGAAGCTGTTACTTTGGGGCCATGATTTTACAAATCATTTATACTTATCCGATTACACACTGTTTTATTAATGACTATTTTGTAATAATCTATTGCTTTTAGAATAAGTTAAAACTAGCAAAGCTTGATTTTATCCTCCAAAACAGTAATACTTCAAGAATATAAAAGAAGCAAAATGGAAAGAAAAAATATTTTTTCGTCGTTTAAGTTATTGTTTAAGTTAAAATGTACATGATTGAACTCAAATAGTTTCTTAAACCTTCTCAGTGTAACAAATATTTTATTGTAAGCCTCATCATTATTGGCCCAGCCAAACGAGAGATATTCGCGTACACACAAACATACATACGAACATACAGGTCGAACTGAAAACATCCCTTTAAAAGACGGTTAAAAACATCATTAAAGTTCATAATACATTATTGTACTTATCACGTATTAACTTAGTCTCGTTGTCAAAAACGGACGATGTCGCAGACAAACGCTACAGTCAATAGATAAAACGACTAAAAATGTCATAAAAAACAGCTAACAGTTCCCGAGTAGTGGAACGGGTTCGACAAACTATAACAGCGGAATGAGTTTCGAAATAACGCGTGGGAGGAAGATCCCACTACCAAATGATACGGGATCAGTGTTGCGATGTCCCAAGATCGATTTGAACCACGGAGTTAATGATTTTGTGCACTGGAATAACCATTATACGATGATAATTTTCTCTGCCATTTTGACGCTAACTGTGGGATATAAGATAAAAATAAATAAATATGCGCCAGACAACACACCAATTGTCGTGGTTTCGAAGTAAGAAATTTTCTTCTTTGTGTTACGAATAACAGGCATCTATAATGACGGGGGCGTCTACCATAAATACTTAAATACATCTTAAACACCCATAACTCAGGTACAATTAATATTCGCGTTCATCACACAAACATTTGCCCCTTCCGGGATTCGAACCCGCGACGCCGTAGATATTAATACACACATCAAAAGTGTCTAGGGATCAACATATATTTTTGCAATAACTTTTCTCCTGATAGATAGTAATTAAAATTTTCTTTAAGGATTCATCAAATAAAGTGTTTTTGTTTGTCTACAGTAACGATAAACCAAGTCACCTTTGCATTAATAAAGAAATTTGCCATTTTCCTAATGAAGGGATTTTTGACATTTGAACCACTAACATTAAAGTTCGAAAAAAAGACTGAAATAAGAGTTTTCTTTAAAATTTTATTGGGTAACTTAAACAATTAATAATCCGTGTTTCTACCGCGAACACTAACAACACACGGTTTGGCATACTCAAAATGAATTCATCCACATCACGCTGTGGAATGGCCGCCCATGTTCATTGCAACAACAAAAAAAGGTCTTCTTGCGACTGGATACCCTCCATATTCGGCAGAGCTCTTCTCTGTAGCATATCCCATGCATGCTCAATCGGGTTCAAGTCTGGCGACTGAGCAGGCCAGGGCAGGACATTGATGTTAGCTGCGGCGATAGTCTGTCTTAAACTCTTGCGGTGTGCGGTCGTGCATTATGATGCATTAACTGAAATAAGGGACCGATTTGCACTTGTAGGGGTACGATGACGTTTGATACAAACGTCTCAGCATAAATTTGAGCGTTGAGGTTGCCTCTGATCCGAATTAAATCAGTTCTTCCGCCGATCCAAATACCCGCCCATACTATGATGGTTCCACCACTATAAGGATGGACTTCCTGGCAGGATTTTAATCGCTGTTGGCGTCCAGGGGTTCTCCAGTGTCGTATACGTCTTGTATCCGGTCTCATACCAAAACGAGAGTCATCAGAAAAGCACACGAAACGCCATTGTTCTTCTGCCCAATTTCTGTGTTCAAGAGCCCATTGATATCGAATCCTACGATTGTGTATTGCTATAGGTGGTACCCGTAGCGGTCTTCGGGAATGAAGGTTCACTTTATGCAAGCGGTTTCTGACTGTTTGGTCGCTAATTAAGTTCCCTGACGAGTGATGAAGCCTCACGGCTAACATCATGGCGGTTATTGTTGGAGCTCTTCGAGCTGTGATTTGAATGTATCGGTCTTGTCTCCGTGTGGTGCAGCGATACCGTCCTCCATGGCGCTCAGCCACGGTACCAGTGCTTCGGTAACGTGTCCAAAGTCGACTGATAACACTCTGACTTGTATTCAGAGCTAAAGCCACAGTACGTTGCCGGGAACCAGCTTCTATCATTCCCACGGCTCTGAGCATTTCTTCCTTGCTTAAATGACGTCGCCGCTCCATAATAACGTTGGTTTTAATCAGTAGTAGGGAAACAGTAGCACTAATAATGTCTTCAATGCGTTGTATGTTTTTATAGGGAAAATATTGACAGCTGATTTTCATCTTTTACTCGAATTTGATTGACAGTTCCTGTTTCAAATTATGAAATGCACCAAAAAGGATCCATATAAATTTATGAAATCATAAATTTATTACAAAGCCACATCTCAATCTCAAGAAATCCGCATAAAAATGCTTCATAAATAACCTTTGGACATTCCCACACATCGCCATCTAGTCCCAAAGTAAGCTACTCAAAGCTTGTGTTATGGGTGCCAGACAACGGATATAATATACTTAAATACTTTTTTTGTTTGTAAATACATACACGATATACATAGAAAACACCCAGACCAATACAAACAGACATGTTCATGCACACAAATGTTTGTATTGTGCGGGGATCGAACCCGCACCCGCTGCGTAGTAGGCGATTTCTCGACCACTACACCAGACGGGTCGTCCCTAGACACTTTTGATGTGTGTATATAGGTATTTCGATATATTTTATTTGTTTTGTATGGGATCGTCCATAGCTATTTATAGTCCATAGAGGGGCTGAAAATATATTTTACTCGAATTGCTCCAAAACATATTATTATCTCGGGATATAAAATATTATACATCTCAGTGAAAACTCTTAGTGGGTTCCAATGTAAGCTATGGTGAGCGATTTCGAGTATATCTCGGTATATTATTATATCTTTCTAAGCCTAACTATATAAAAGCACTAGAAAACCCGCAATTCAAACAGAAATAAAGAATGGTTGATACAGAAATGTTTTTACAACCTAGATGAATATTTTAATAACTTTTGACATAATATTATTGCTATATTTATCTTTTATTTTTTTATTTTAAAATTTATATCATTATATTGTACATCCGAAATGGATAACTGTTGGAACTTATAAATTATTGTTACCACCTTTTTTATACACAGTATTTACAATAAATTTATGATTATGATTAAGTGAATAGGCAGCTTGAAAGTATGAGTATGAGTCAATTGGCCTTAAACTACACATATAATTGACACATCTTGATATCTAAATTTATATCTTTTTTTTGTTAGTAATATTCATCTGTGAAACGGAACAAACTCTAGTCTATGTTTTGTCTATGTCACATATGTATATCCGTTATAAAATAAAGACAGTTGCGAGTCGGCTTCTTCCAAATTAATACCGTCTTTTATTTATTTCACATTAAAAGGTTATGGGCCCAGCCCTGATACCTGGACTTTATTTCTATTGTGAAATAAAAGTGCAAAAAGACTATTGTGCGTGCAGTGACTGTTAATTACGAACATTTGGCGTGTATTCCGCGGGACTCGACACGTGTCTTCAGAAATGGCTACGAACTCGTTCATCGCAAATGTGCCAAAGCTGAAGGGACGTGAGAACTACAGCGAGTGGGCCTTTGCTGCCGAAAATCTCCTTGTCCTGGAAGGAAAACAAAATTCCATCTCCAAAACAAGTGATGAAACCAAAATTGATGCAGATGATGCCATAACGAAAGCCAAATTGATACTCACAATTGACCCTTCGTTATTCGTACACATCAAAAGTGCAGAAACCACCAGAGATTTATGGCAACAGCTGAAACAGATGTTTGACGATTCCGGTTTTTCAAGACGAATAACTTTGTTACGACATTTAATATCTATACGCCTAGAAACATCAGAGTCGATGACGAGTTACGTGACGCAAATCATTGAAACCGGGCAGAAATTATCAGGAACGGGTTTTAAGGTCAACGATGAGTGGATTGGATGCCTCATGCTGGCCGGATTGCCTGATAAATATTACCCTATGATAATGGCAATTGAGCATTCAGGAATCGCCATCACGGCGGACATAGTCAAATCAAAGTTACTGGATTTAGCCGGAAATGATGAATCTTCGGTTGGCAGCGCTTTGTACAGTCATAGAGGGCAGCACTATCGGAATGAACGAAGCAAATCGAACAACTCTGTAAGCAACTCAAACAAAGATGGCGAAATGTCAAATGCCAACAACAATAACAAGAAGAAAATTATTAAATGTTATCGTTGTAAGCAGATCGGACACTATAAAAATAAGTGTACCCAAGCAGATACCAAGATAAAGAGCTCGAACGCGTTTTCCGCAGTGTTCTTGAGTGGAAACTTCACTAAAAACGATTGGTATCTGGACTCGGGAGCCAGCGTGCATATGACCGCCAATGAAAATTACTTAAGAAATACATCCAGTACACCACATATTAAGGAGATAATAGCAGCTGACAAGAATGCAATGAAGGTATTGTGCTCCGGTGATGTAGAAATCATAACCATTACTGCAAAGAGTAAATACTTCATAACAATAAAAGATGTTGTTTGTGTTCCTGACTTAGCTACGAATCTCATATCTGTGAGCAAACTTATAGAAAATGGAAACAGAGTTGATTTTCAAGAAAAGTGTTGCCACATATTTAACCAACAACAAGAATTAGTTGGGGTAGCTAACCTAGTTGACGGAGTATACAAGTTGAATGTCGAACAGAAAAACCAGTGCTTGTTTGTGCCATCATCAAATGAAGTTGACAGTGAATTGTGGCACCGTAGAATGGGCCACCTGAACAGTAGCGATCTCAACAAGATGAAGGAAGGTGCTGTCACAGGTATAGACTTCAAGGAAAAGGCTGTTATTGATAAAACTACGTGTGTGGTATGCTGTCAAGGGAAGCAATCACGGTTACCCTTTAAACATGTGGGTACAAGAAGCGATGAGGTACTCAACGTGATCCATGCAGATGTATGTGGACCCATGGAGACAGCTTCAATCAGTGGATGCAGGTATTTTTTGATTTTAGTTGATGATTACACTCGTATGGCTTTTGTTTACTTTCTCAAAGCAAAGAATCAAGTGTTCAAGTTTTTCAAAGAATTTAAGGCATTGGTAGAAAACCAACAGAGTAGAAAGATAAAAATATTGCGTACAGATAATGGCTTAGAATTCTGTAGTAATGAGTTTGAAAACTATTTGTCTGAGGCGGGTATAATCCATCAAAAAACTAATACTTATACCCCAGAACAGAATGCCATTAGTGAACAAATGAACAGAACTGTTGTAGAAAGAGCTCGATGCATGTTGTTTGATGCAGGACTTGATAAGAAGTTTTGGGCTGAGTCTATAAATACAGCAGTATATCTTAGGAACAGGTCGCTAGCATCAGGATTAAACAACATGACACCGTTTGAGCTTTGGACTGGTAAAAAGCCAGATTTAAGTCATATCCGAGTATTTGGGAGTCAGGTTATGATGCATATTCCAAAGGAGAAACGGCTTAAATGGGACAGATAGTCCACACAACATATTCTAGTTGGTTTTGCTGAGAATGTAAAAGGATATCGAATCTTTGACCCAGTTAAAAGATGTGTGACCATCAGTAGGGATGTCATAATACAAGAGAACTTAAAACAATATTCTAAGAATAATAATAATGAAATAGCAGTTTCAGTGGGGGAAGTCTCCAAAACGCAACCTTTTAATGTGAAATGGATGGGGGACGGTGTTGGTTTGGAGGAAGCCGACTCGCAACAAGATGAGAGTGAAGAAAGTGAAGAACTTGATTATGTCAATATACCCACTTGCTCGGAGTCAACACAAGATGCTCTAGCTGATTTTAACTCTGTGTTGCAGAATGTAGAGGAGTCGGAGTCCACAACCCCAGAATTGCCTAAGAGGAGAAGGCAACCACCAGAACGTTACGGTTTCACTAGCGTTTGTAATCCATTGAATCTCAGAAGTAGCGATGATCCAGTCAGTGCTGATCAGGCTCTGCAAAGCCCTGATAAAGATAAGTGGATCGCTGCGATGGAAGAAGAACTGAAAGCTTTTGAAGAAAACCATGCGTGGGTGCCGGTGAGTGAAGTGCCTCCAAATAAAACATTAGTGCAGTGTAAATGGGTTTTCAAAAGAAAGCTAGACAGTGACAACAGTGTGCGTTATCGTGCTCGTCTGGTAGCTAAGGGCTTCACCCAAAAACCAGGTGTGGACTATGATGAAACTTTCTCACCTGTAGTGCGTCACTGTACTCTAAGAATGTTATTTTCACTTGCTGTTCAATTAAATTTAAATGTTACTCACCTCGATGTAAAAACTGCATTTTTAAATGGTAATCTAAAGGAAGAAATTTATATGGCTCTACCTGAAACTTATTTAAAAGATGTAAATAATTGTAAAGCTCTAAAACTTAACAAAGCAATATATGGTTTGAAACAATCATCAAGATCTTGGTATGAAAAAATTGATCAATGTTTAACTGAGTTAGGTTTTAATAAAAGCCATATTGAACCTTGTGTGTATACAAAATTTAATGAAAATGTAAAGATTATCATTGCCCTGTATGTTGATGATTTTTTTGTTTACTCGAATTGTCCATTCGAGACAGATAATTTTATATCCATTTTAAGTTCCAAGTTTAATATTAAAAATCTAGGTCAAGTTCAACAATGTTTAGGTATGCGAGTAAAAATTTATAAACATAACAATGTTATTACTTTAGATCAGGAACAGTACATAGATCAGTTGTTAGAAAAAATTAATATGTTAAATTGCAAAGATGTAAATACACCTATGGAAAGTAAATTATGTATAGATAATAATAGTAATGTTTGTGATCCTCAAATACCATATCAACAATTGATTGGCAGTCTCATGTACTTGGCTGTACTAACAAGGCCAGACATAGCGTTTAGTGTAAGTTTTTTAAGTCAATTTAATGCTTGTCATAACATTACTCATTGGCGCCATGTAAAGCGCATTTTAAGATATTTAAAGAAAACTAAAAGTTATTGTTTAAAATATGTGAAAGGGTCTTCTGAACTAGTAGGATTTGCTGATGCTGACTGGGGAAATGGTACTGATAGAAAATCATTTACTGGCTATTGTTTTACTTTGTCTGGGGGGGCTGTGTCCTGGGAAAGTAGAAAACAAAGAACTGTAGCGCTTTCTAGTATGGAAGCCGAATATATGTCAATGGCTGAAGCATGTAAAGAATTAATGTATCTTAGAGTTTTGTTATCTGAAGTTACTAATACTGAGATTGAATACCCTATTGTCTTATACAATGATAGCCAAAGTGCTCAAAGATTAGTAAATAACCATGCTCTACATAGGCGAAGTAAACACATTGACATTCGTTATCATTTTATAAGGCAAGCTGTTAATGATAAAGTAATTGTTTTGAAGTACATGTCTACTAATGAAATGCCAGCAGATGTACTAACTAAGGCTCTTAGTGCACCAAAGCATTACCATTGTATTCAGAGTTTAGGACTTGTTAATGTTTAATTAATGTTTCATGTGATGAAGTGGGGGTGTTAGTAATATTCATCTGTGAAACGGAACAAACTCTAGTCTATGTTTTGTCTATGTCACATATGTATATCCGTTATAAAATAAAGACAGTTGCGAGTCGGCTTCTTCCAAATTAATACCGTCTTTTATTTATTTCACATTAATTTTTTTTTTGTAAATAGTCATACTACATACACCAGTGTAAATGTTATTAGAACTTTTAAAAGCTGCAGGTCTGGCAAAAGTTCTACGTCACATGCCATGTCAATGTCTTTCGCATTTCTATACAAATTAGAGCATTATTGGCAACGTCCTTTATGTACACTAGACTGTTCAGAACACTCGGCTGTTCAGAACAATATTTGCGGTACAAAAAATTAAAACTAGGTGGAACATCTTTAATTGCCGTGTTTGAGCCTACTTTGTCATTTTAGAAAATGTGACACAAAATATTTTCTGAACAGCGAAACTATTTGATGATTAAAATTGATGTGTATGTGTAGAATAAATTCGGAATGTCAAATTAAAGTTGTTAATTTTATTTTTAGTGAATTTATTTATTTGTGAATTTTATTTTATTGATTTGTGATTGTTTTTTCTTTTAACGACTTTTGTTATTGTTAATTTTATCTGTAATTTCTTTTTGGTCCATTTATTGATTTTATATTTTTCACTACTTATATTATATTATTTTATTTATATAAATAAATATTTCTTAGCTCAATAATTTTTCATTCAGATAAACTCGTGTACACATGCGTTGAATTGCAGTTCCGCACCTATTTTCAAGATAATCACTCGGTTTTATGTTTAACTGTAATTTCGTTTTTGTGCCATAAAAATAAATGAAATGAATTGAAAATCATTGAAATTATTTTTGGTTATCGTCTGACTAGACTATTTAAATGGTTTTACCCTAAAAGTCTCTTCCAGACGTTAGTACCCACGATAAAACATTCGTTTGTGAGTGACTAACTCAAGGCGCCCGTTACGCAAGAAATCGCATAAAGAGAAATGATCACCAGAAAACAATGGTGATTACGAGTAGAAATAAAGAGTCAATTGTTTGACATTGATAGATAACTCGATTTAAGTTTGAAGCTTTACGCTTAAGAAGACAAATTAAATAATTAAAACACACTACTTTGTATATCACATACAGACAAACGACTTAGACCCGTTGAATAGCAACGTTAACGTATAATCTTTGTTTTGAATGGCCATGTGCATACATAATCGTGGTTTAAAGGCGCGGGCGTTTAACCAAGCGTTAACCTGTCGTCGGGGATAGTGCAAATCCGCGAAACTAGCATTGGATAATTCCGCGTATCTGACAAATGTAGCCAATTAAAGTTTTCGCGGGCAAATCCTGCAAAGTCTTGATAGGCTGCCACCGCCTTGACACGAGTTCATTTTGACCAATCGGAAGCCAGGAATCGCCCAGTAACAACACTGCGTATCTTTCGCGCGTAAGTGTCAATACCGCGTAAGTGTTCTGGTGACACCGGCAAGGAGTTTGTGGTTTAGTTTTGCAATAAAATTGTGTATTTACTTAAAAAATATCGGTGTTAATATCAGGTAAGTGTATATGTAATGTTTGTTTCGTATATTTTAAGTAAAAATCGGTATTGAACAAAAGTGTAGTTCTTTTTATCATTCTAACCCTTTTAATATCTTTTTTTAAATATACTAAATTATTTAAATTATGCAAGTGTATGTTATCCCGTTATTATAAATGACTTAAATAATATAAAATACTGCTATTTTAAAGAAATAACTTTATTGTTTTGTCTTTATTTACTTTGGTAATGCATTTACGCGGTATTGCTATTTGTATAAGTGTGGGTTACGTGTTTATTAAAACCACATTAAAAATAATTCTTTTTTACTTTTAGGATCAAAATGGAAAGTGAAACTGATTCCTGTAGCGAAAACGAAACGATTCATGTTACTACCTTACTCAGTTTAAAGAAAAGGCGCGAACGTTTATTGGAAATGAAAAAACAAATTTTGCTTAAGCAAACTGCATCTCGTGAAAATACCACAAAGCTGGTTGAAAATGTTCTTACTACTAGTTTTGCTGAAACTGAAAATCAGAATGAGAATCCTGATGACAACGATTTATCTAACCTTGACACAATTACTTTCAATGCTACTAATTCAGCAGAGCTGCTGAAATTTGGTGATCCAGATAATATTTCTGAGCCTGCTTTAACTGCTACTAACAACATAGTATCCATTTCTCCTGTGATTAATGCCTGTATTGACGCACTAAGTGGTACTTCAATCCTTGATTTTTCATCAGATGACTCTGTGGCTGATCCAAATTATGCTCCATTGTCTGAAATAACTAATGTTGCACCGATAGTTTCATCGTCGACAGACAGTAATAATGATCTAATTCCTGAAAGTAACTTAGAACGTGAAGTTGCAGCTGAGTCTAGGATAAGAAAACGAAAAGCAGATAAAATGTCTTCAAAAAGGTTTAGGAATAAGAGGCTAAGAATGCTAGGTCAGGAATACATAGGTTTCAGTAAGACGGATCATGAGAAATTCAAACAAGACTCTATAAAACCGGCGCGAAAACTTGGAGAGGCTTGTAAGTCGAGCAAATGTATTAAGAGTAAGGTGATTAACTGCGAAAAATTTACTGAAACTGTACGATTAAATATTTTTAAAGAATTTTGGAAGATGAGCTGGATTGAGAAAAAAATATTTGTTTCATCCTTAGTAGATAAAAAACCGACTAACCGAAAAACCACTGGAAGGGCTGATTCAAGACGGAGTAGTACGAAGGTGTATTATTTGAAATTAAATGATCAAAAATATAGAGTATGTTTAAAGACATTCTTAAGGACATTAGGTATTAAGGAGTGGACTGTAAGGTACTGGTTAGGAGAGACACCGAGTAACGAAACAACAATGAAGAGAAGGCAGGATAACGCGTTGCCTACGAGTACGTTAAGAGAATTTGTGCAGGCATTTTTAAGGGATATGCCCAAAATGCCTTCTCACTACTGCAGAAAAGAAAGTACGAAATTATACTTAGAGCCAATAATACAGTCTAAACGTGAACTGTATCGTATCTATGTTGAAGAGGCAACAAAAAAGGCTCAGAGAGTGGCTTCAAGAAAACTATTCGAAGATGTTCTGAAAGATGAAAACATCGCATTGTTTCAACCAAAAAAAGATGCATGTGATCTATGTTGTTCGTATAGAGTAGGTAATGTAAGTGAAGAAGAATATCAGCAACACTTGTCACGAAAAGATTTAGCTAGACAAGAAAAAACTTTAGACAAAGAAAGAGCGAAAAATGGAACACTTCATCTTATTACTGCTGACTTACAAGCTGTGAAATTGTGTCCATTTTTGAAAGCTAGTGCACTGTATTTTAAAACAAAGCTTACGGTTCATAATTTCACAATTTACAATCTGGGCACTAATAATGTAAAGTGTTATTGGTTTGATGAGACCACTACTGATTTAAAAGCATCCACTTACGCTTCTTTTTATATTGATTATTTAAAGAAAATTATAGAAGACTGCCCAAAAGATGTCGTTATTTTTAGTGATGGATGCACATCACAAAATAGAAATGTTGTGGTTTCTAACGCTTTCCTGCTACTAGCGATGGAAAAAAGATTGTAATTACACAAAAATTTTTAGAAAAGGGTCACACTCAGATGGAGGTGGATTCAGTTCACTCTATAATTGAAAGAAAATTAAAAAATCATGAAATATTTTTACCTAGTCAGTACTCTTCGATTACCAAAGGAGCTAGACTAAAACCATCTCCATATGAGGTAGAAACAGTGGACCACACTTTTTTTAAAGATTATAGTATTAAAAGTAACTTTATTTATGATACAATTCGCCCTGGGAGAGGGATTGGTGCAAAATGTGTGGTTGATATCAGAGTACTAAAATACAATCCCAATGGTACAATTGAATACAAACTTAACTACAATGACGAGTTTCAACTATTACCCCAAAGGCCAAAAAGAATTGAGCCATTTATTCCACCACAGCTCTTTACCGATAGGTTGCCAATATCCAAATCAAAGTATGACCATTTACAACAATTAAAAAGTGTTATACCTTCAGATTGTCATGAATTCTATGACAACCTGCCATACAGAAATACCTAATTCGTACCTACGTCTTATTAACAGTAATCTATAACTGTTCACACCTAATAAATGAATAATTTGATTATTTCTTTTGTTAGAAATGTTTTCTTTTTGTTAAGTTCCTTTGTTGATTTTTTGTAATTTGATTTTAATTATTACCTACACATGCCTTATACTCGTATATTTTATAAGTACGTAATTCAAAGCACTAAGACTGATTGATTTTGGTATATTATGTTATTAATATGTTTAAGATTTTTAATATTCTGAAGTTTTGAATTGAAATTACTTAAAGGCTGATTATCGTCTGAATCAATATAATATTTAATTAAACTAGTTTTGATACTTTAGTTCTATCAATGTTTATAAGAGTAATTCAAAGATAATTTAAAGAAAAAGTTTATGTTGGTTTTGTTACATTCATTTTATCAAACTTTTGTAAGAGGCAAAGAGTCTACGTTATTTTTGTATAGTTTTATTTTCAACATTAAATAATATTATTGTTGATATAACAATATTTGTTTAATTTCAAAACCGCGGACCTTCCTCTTAAGTTCCAATGTTATAAGTTTATGGTCAAAGCAAATCCGCGTAATTGTAGTAGGGCCTTAATTATTTACATAAATTGAAATATTTTTCTAACAAGTGATAGAACACATTATTAATTACTTTCTATGAAAAAATGAGCTTAAAATTCATTGAATTAATAAAATTATTAAGTTTTAACCTTCCCCTGTAAAACTGGATCTATTGCAGATACGCGGCCTTTACGTATGGTAGATTCGCGGATTTACACTATCCCCGACGCTGTGTCGTATATCGGTCCGTATTAGGTAAATTGAAAGCAATTGTGTCATTAAAGAAACGGTTACCATACCTTTTGAATAGTTTGCCCAAGGATATACGCCGGGAACAAGATAAAAATGTTTTTAGAAAACTTAAAAGATATTTTTTAGCTAACTAAGCTTAGATTTAAGTTTTGATTTTTGATATGTTAGAGACTCGTGATCCCATAGACAGATTATGTAAATAGTTTTGTTGGACTAGTGTTATTTATTGTTAAACGTTGTTTACTTAATAAATGCATCGTTTATTTACTTTAATTGTATGTCCCAATTGTCTAGCGATACGTGATCGTCATACCAAACTAATATTTGCAGATTTAGTAAATAAAAAATCAACTGTTTCAGACAAGGAATCGATCCCTGTGTCTAACGCTATCCGGGTACATGCCTGCTAATGTGTCTGTAATGTAAGAATATGAATGGCAGCGATAACAAAGTAATTTAATTGATTGTTTGTATGTTTATCACTGGCCTTTACTAACAAAAACTACTAGATAAGGCTACGAAGAATGAAGACTCTGACTCAATGAAGATATGTAATAAACCGTATTCGTGTTGACAAACTGGAAAGAGATGGCTATCCTATAGGATAAAGCCGTCAATTATTGTGCTGGTTCGTCCGATTTATGTACGGAACAAAAGCTGTGGAAGGCTTTAGCCCCATTTTCATCGGAACCGTGTGCCCTGTGTCATTAATCACCAGGTGTGAGCTCGGCTTAATTTATTTGGAATCAAATGGTCAGGTTGATTTTTTTAACTTAAAAAATCCACAATGGAAAATATATTAAAGATATTAAGAATTAACTTACTCTGTGTCAGAAGTGTCGACATAGTTCCGTATAAAACCACCAGGTGGCGCTCGAAAAATGCTGAGACAAAATTGGTGTTTTCGTGTATTTATTGATTGAGAAGAATTTTTGAATGATGCTTAAAAAACTACAAATATTTTTTTAAGATTTATTAAAGATATAGCTACGTAAGTTAAAATGATATTTGATGAAGTAGAAAATCATAAAATTGAAATTGTCGACGCGAAACGTCAAAAATGATGCATCAGACTACGCCCGCTGGTCTTAATATAATATTAATGTCAGTTACATTGATGTTCATATTGGCAGATATGGACGTTTTAACCTCAGATTACATATTGTCCAAGTCTGCGCAAGTGAGCCTGAGCCATTGAAAAGACTGGTAGTCTTTTCATTTAGTTACTACTTGTAAGATGTACCTACTACGTGGACATGACATCAACCGCCTCGGTGGCGGAGCGGTAAGAGTGTCACTCTTTAAAGTGACGGCTGCGCCAGAGGTCCCGGGTTCGATCCCCGGGTCGGTCCAAAAATATAAACCTGCGTTTTTTTTTCTGGGTTATTTAGACATTCTTAGGGTAGCCCGGAGTTTGGAAGTTGGCGGTGTTTTACCCCCGTGCCTCGTGCTTTTGCACGTGAAGCCGTTGGTCCTGCGCCTGATCTCTCTCCGGTCGTGTCAGATTGCTGCCCCATCGGGTTATGAGAGTGAAAGGAATAGAGAGTGCACTTGTGTTTGCGCACACACATGTGCACTATAATATGTCTCGCGCAGTCGGTTAGTCGTTGTGACTGGCCACCGTAGTTAAAATCGGCTAGGGGGACTATTATTACATATAAGACGGTTGAATTTGTTCCATTAGACCTGGAAAAATGATAGATGTAGCTCTTAACTGAACGGAACTTGAATAATAAATTTACTTGTGGTTTTTAT
The DNA here is from genome assembly GCA_963924145.1 of Pyrausta purpuralis. Classification (NCBI taxonomy): domain Eukaryota; kingdom Metazoa; phylum Arthropoda; class Insecta; order Lepidoptera; family Crambidae; genus Pyrausta; species Pyrausta purpuralis. Next base: position 7,891,748 of record OZ001645.1, read on the forward strand.
CTCAATGAGCCATTAAAGATAATCTTTTCCAGACTTTCGTTGAATCAAGATATGTATAACCACAAACGTGCAAGTATGGAAAACAAAATGCAAATAAGATTGCATGTTTTTTTTTTTGTAAATGGTTGCTACACTCACTAAAAAATATAAGAAAATGCTGAAGATTTTTGATTTAGCTTTTAGACTTTTACGGTTCGAAAAATAAAATCGTAAAATAAATAAATAAATATTCTTTGGACATTCCCACACATCGCCATCTAGTCCCAAAGTAAGCTACTCAAAGCTTGTGTTCTGGGAGCCAGACAACGGATATAATACTTAAATACTTTCTGTTTGTAAATACATATACGATTTACATAGAAAGCATCCAGACCAATACAAACAGACATGTTCATGCACACAAATGTTTGTATTGTGCGGGGATCGAACCCGCAACCCGCTGCGTAGTAGGCGATTTCTCGACCACTACACCAGATGGGTTGTCCAAATACAAGTTAGAAAGTTTGAAAATTGGCAGAAATCTAGAAACTTCTATACAGCTAAAAGGATTCTTGTGAGCTTTTCTTCAATAAATCTTTAGTACAACGCATTATTGCTTACTAATTTCTGTCAGTATTTAAAATTATGCTAGTTATTTCAGTAAAAATAGCCATATTCAATCATTTGTATTATTATTAACGTTTGATTATCGTTTTCAACCCATTCTTTACACGTCGCATTCTCCATTTATTTAAGTTCCACTACCAAGCAAGTTTCGTGTATAATACCTCTTGGAAACCACGTTGAGTGAAAGAAAATCTGCGAGTCAGATCCCCTACTCTGTGAGTGACCCCTCTCTCTCCGACTAGCTGATAATAATGTCACAAAATAACAAATAAAAATGTGCGCGAAATATATATAGTGCATTCATTCAAAAATATATGCTTTGATTTTTCCATCATATACTTACGCCCAGTATTAAAAAAATCTAGAAGTGTAAGTGTCAATTTTACAAACATCAGATAAGGAATATTCGTCAAATACAATACGCTACGCCTAATTTGAAAACATCAACTATTTATCAGCAATTATTGGATGATCAAACGAACTTACCTTAAGTGAAGTTCGATCCAAATTGTCCTGACTTCGACGAAGAGATTTAATTGACCATGTAGTATGCCCTGCTACGCGTCTATTAACTCGCACACAGGTTTAGCGCAAGAAAGAGAAGGTAAATGACCTCACTCCCTCCCACGCCTCACAGCACTGCCAGCCGCCTGTCGCTCATTCATTTCAGAGCAAGGAGACCGATGTATGAGATGTACAACATTGATTATACTTATGGTATGAGTGACGATTATTTTTGCATAAAAAACGTACACGGGAATTGGGAAGGGTGGGACCTTAAATCTCTTCGTCGAAGTCAGGACAATTTGGATCGAACTTCACTTAAGGTAAGTTCGTTTGATCATCCAATTGTCCTGCCTTCGACTCTGAGATTTAATTGACCATGTAGATGTTCGGAGTAAAATCAATGTTGTTACAACAGAATAAGTTGACATCTCTGTTAGTGTTTGATCATTAGAACGATCATATTAAATAACAATTTATTGTTCACGTCACCATCTTTGACATTTAGATGTATTACTATTACTAAAAAAGAATGGATGTATGATAACTATGATAAGTTATAACTATCTACTATAAACAAATATTTTTACTAGGAAGAAAGAAGATATTTGTGAGTTTTTTTTTTTTAATGATTAACTAAAAATATATAATTTATTTATTTTAGGAATCTGAAACTGAAATAGTTTTATTTCTTATTTTTATTGTGGCGTGTTAAATAAATAACAAACAATACGGAATACGTATTGTTGAGCTGAGACGGTTTGCGAATTTTATAGTTTTACACACTGAATTTGGCACGTAAAACAAATGATAATTTTATTACGAGGAAAGCTACATACAGAAAACACTTTTTAGTAAGCGCATTATCTTTGATAAGGTAACGGGCTGGAAGGTAAGTCTGACAAATCGTTATCTTGTCTTGCAATTTTTTAACATATTTTATAATTATAGATTTGAAATACATACATGATATTCTATTGCTTTATAGAATGGGATATTTAGGTATTAATGTGACTGTTTTAAAGATATACGTCCGAATACCAAACATATAAATAATATTTTATACATTTAAATTTCGAATACCTGAGAAAACATTTGGTTATAAAAAGTGTTAGATGATTGATATAAAAGCAATTGATTAATTTATTTATTTTAAGGAATGAAATTCTCTTAAGATCATGAAATATTTACAGGTATCTATCAATGCTATATGATTATTTGCTGAGTTACCAAAAGAATACGAAAATTCAATGGCTTTGAAATATTGTCGTTATCAGAAAATTTTAAGGCATGGGTAAGTAGGTAAGTAATGATTTTTTATTTATTTATATATAATTAAAAATTCAATAAGTATTTTAGTTACTGAAAAGTAACTATATCAATCAATTTACAATATACAATCTTCTTCAGAAATGAAGAAGATTAAAAATCGGCTTCTGAGAACTTTGTGACTTTATAAGGGCGAACGACCGCAAACAATTTCTCCGACAGAAGTTTTGGTACTACCCGGCCCCGGCCAAATACGTTTATCTTATATTCGACTAATCGACCAGGAATGTTCGCCGAGTATTCGATAGTCGGCACATGGTCAGATTTCTCGTTGTAAATTTACTCACAATTTTATTGCCTGGATAACTTTTAAGGATTATAGTATATATCTTTCGAGTTAGTTACTATCTTTCGAGTCAGTTACTATGAGTTTTTTATTTATTTAATTATATATATATTTAAGTTTGACAAATATTGACTTGTTTCAATATTATGAGCAGTGTCAAAAAAAATCTGATTATGATTCAGAATTAGGGTACCTATTTGGACAAAAAATCTAAAAATAAACTGATATCGTATACAAGTACCTTTGTCATATCGAGATCCCAAGGTAGACTGGTTTCATACATATTTAAAAACATTCTTATATATGGTTCATAAAAAAAACAAGAATTATTTGGTTTACAATAATTATTTGACTCAAATTTTAATGAATTGTCGTATCACATGACGTCCTCTGGCGTAAGAGTGAAGGGAAAGTCCTTTAAAAAAAAACATTTTGAAAATGAAATATATCAACTAGGAGGCGGGCCGGACTATCGTGCCACTAGACCTGTTTTGTTATTAATTTTAATTCTACAATTGTTCCACCATACCTTAGTAACTGGTGAATATTAAGATGAAATGTCCTTTGAAAATTTATTAAACACAGTTTATCGAATTCTTTAAACATCAAACGATAAAGTTCATATTATAAGTATCTATTTTATTACTAATTGGAGCAACGTTTCCAAAGAATCGTTCCTTAGTAACTTAGTGGCTTTCTGGGGAAGATTGTTGTGGAGTAGAAAAATGTAATTGGGTGAAAAAAACTGATGATTAGAGAATATATTTATTTGATGTAGTTTATTATTAAATCACAGAATAAATAGTAGGAAAATTAACATGGTTCATATTTCCAATAACTCAAATTAGATAATTGTAGTGCAATTTGGGTCTAATGCAGCATTGCATTTAGGATACGCCAGTTTTATTTATTTATTTTAATATATAATAATTGCCTTTTGTTAAAAAAATATCGATAGTAGTATTTGCGTAATAATGAACATGTCTTGTATTTATCACACTTTAAACGTCCCTACGTTTTACGTGTGGCATGTGGCACATGACAAATAAAAATAACCGAAGAATATTAAATATAATAATATTATACTTGAGAAAATTAAATTGTACCAATTCATATGCTTTGTTATTTCATATCCATAAAAAACAAAAAGGCATTATTTTCGTAAAATGGACTTGTTTCAATTTTGTAGCTACCTATTCTTACGGTATATTTAACAATGTGTTGATTAGTTCTGGTTAGTGCTATCTGCGGATACTTCATACAATATGACATTTTATTTGAATTATTCTTCGGTGGTGATCGTGGTAGCATTTGTTAAAAAACAAGCTCATAGAAACAAAAGTAAATTAATTTAAGGTGACCAAAGGTTGTCACAATCTTTACTGGTCGGTGGCTGACTTTTCCAAAGATAAAGGACACAGTTTTCTCGACTCGAGATTAAGTACCGAACTTTGCAACGGTTATATGAATGCATTCATAAAAAAGCGTATCACTGTCACAGCATATTTTTCTAAAAATATAATCAACTCTTAAACAATGGAATACCGCGAGCACCTTAATAAATCTTATATGTCGGTAGTACTATATTGATTATAGAATTTGATAAGATACATTTCAAAACAATCACGCTTTCCAGCTAGTTGTTATTGCATCGGTAAATAAAATCTAAGCTTTACCGTTATATTTCCTGAGAAATTGATTAAATTTTAATCTTAGTTGGATTTCAAAACTAAATACGGCAAATTTTCTACCATTCAGAATCATACATATGCCAGGTATTGAGCAAAGCTCATTCTCATTTTTATCATAGCTGTTAAAATTGAAAGCAAAAAATGGGGTTTTTAAACGGACCGGTTTTAATATGGACCCAACCATATTTTGGTACGCACTGGGCAAGCTTACAGCTTGCTTGCTTGCTTGCTTGCTTGCTATTTATAATAAAAGAGCCAACCACAAGCTGAATAGTTATAGGTATAAACAGAAAGCAGAAATGTATGTAGAAACTTGCTTTCAAAAAAAGTAAATTGTTATCTTTTTACACAATCTATTAAATTCGATATTTTAAGTAGTATTATTAAGCAGTGTTGCGTTGACCATAGCATTGTCTAATTAGACCATTTTGTAGCCATTGGCAAGAAATAAGTACAAAAGAGTTGTAATCAATGGCGGATATAAGACCAAAACCACCCATAACTACGTGAGCTATGGAGGGATGCCATGCTACCGTTTTTAGAGCTTTGGGAAAAAATTTGGAGCGTGTACTGCAGGTTGCAGAATACGTGTATTTATGATTAAGGACTAGGCAGTAAAAGTGTTTTTAATTTTACTTTTCCGAGCAAAAATGTACAAAATAAATAAAAATTTATTCGATTTGAAATAAATCTGCCGCCACTATTTTTCGGTACTTACGAAAAGGTGCTTTGTATTATTTTATTGCTATTTTTGTTTGTTAGTGTGATGGCTTACATTATGCTCCATTTTAATATTTATCAAAAGATTGGCTGAGACAAGTGTTCGGTCGTGGTTTCGCCACGAGTGGAATACGGTAGCCCGTAATAAGTACATATGTACGTACGGCTTTAAGGTGATATAATAAAGCTTTCATAAAAACACATACCTTTTTTGGTCGGATTCTGATTCCAAGTGCGAAACGTTGAAAAAACGCTGCAGTTGTGACGGTAGATCACCGTTACGAAGTAATTCGCCGCGCATCATGGGCCGTCGCGTTTGCACAGGTAGAACATACCCAGGCAGGCGCCTGTTGGGCCGGATGAGTGCGGGCGAGGGCCGCTGCTTCATACTTAGAGGCCATGATGGCGCATCGTCAGCGCTGCTTAGTATGTGGAATTATGTATGAATGCCTTTGGCTGTAAATTCACCCAACTTGTTCCTCTTTTTCGCAATGAAAATGAGGGTAGGATATTGGAAGCAACGCATACCAAAAGTCTCAGCTGAGATCAAAAATGATCTAGATAGTTAGGACTGGCTGACATCGCGTGTCAGCTCGGCCGGTATTTGCTACAGATCAATATCGCGTATTGATTCGGAGCGGAAAATGCGGACTGGCTAGCATCGCGTGCTAGCTCGGCCGCGAAGCGTAAAGCATGCATGGTGCAGCCACGCTGGGTAGTGCGTTTTACTTCACATTCACTTTATGAATATATACGTATCACTATAAGGTAAGTTTCGTTTAGCACGAAATAAAAACTTCACGATATATACTGTGGTTACTGCGTGCGTTGTAACGGCGCGCGCGCACGGACACGAATGAGCGACAGGCGGCTGGCAGTGCTGTGAGGCGTGGGAGGGAGTGAGGTCATTTACCTTCTCTTTCTTGCGCTAAACCTGTGTGCGAGTTAATAGACGCGTAGCAGGGCATACTACATGGTCAATTAAATCTCAGAGTCGAAGGCAGGACAATTTATGTTAATGTCATTTTGAAATCGGTCGTTTTGAACTTAATTGGTTGGATAATGTTGGTGAATTCGACTCTAAATTTGTAAAAGACGCCAACCCTTTACGATCGTTGCACCATGCTGTCATCATTATTTATTATTTAAACTTTATTCCACTGTAATTCGAACAATCAGCGGACTTAATGCCTCATGGCATTTTCTGCCAATCACCCGCCATTCTAGTCCCATTCCATTACCACTCTTTCTTCAAATAACTTAATGGATTTGTAACTAACATAGTCATAGTAGTTCTGGGACTTTGGATCGGACTTAGAGCGGAACCACAAAAAATATAGATATTACTAATCTGTAACTTCTTGAAAGGGTTGATTAAAATCATAAATTCAATAAAGATACCTAGTAGGGCCTCAAGTCAGGGCAATTTTCCGTGATCGGCAGTTGTAGCAGTCCGCCCTATCGTGATTGGCCAATTGCTGAATTAGTTAACCCTCCGTGAATGATTGCAAAAAGGTCCCAATGGTCTATGGGATAATAAGAATTTAGGTGAAATCGGCGAAGCAAGAAATCGTTTCAATTTTGTCGAAGTAGTTTGTTTTGGTGTGGGACGTTAAGTTTATTATGAAGTAAGCGAGCAATTTTCTATAGGTTGTATAGTAATATTAATTTAAAAAGCCTACAGAAAGGTACTAGCCTCCCTCGAAAATGTTTTTTTTTTCAACCGGATTAGGAGTACCTAAGATTGAACCAAACACAAACTCTTTAGCTTAGTGTAGAAAAAACCTAAAGCTATACACCATGTCACTTCAAAAGCTTACGAGTATCTTAGAGGTACATTCAAACTACGAGTGTGTATTTATCTAACATCATAGTAGTTAGAATTCTAATAACTAAAGCAAACAATTTCAAGTACAGTCTACATTCCTTCTTCGAGTGCTAATCAACTAATTGGTGGGAACCAAATCAGTTTTAACAAAAACGAGAGGGCATGGCGTTATCGCAGTGTTTCCCAACATTATTATTGAAAAATGGTCAGAAATATTAAATGAGGTTGTGACATAGAAAATAAAACGGTTAAAAATACCACAAAGTAATATTAGTATTTTAGGAACTTAATTGAGAATTGTCATTTTTAAATAAAATTAAATCAATTTTACAATATATTTTCGATTTCTCTAAGATATAGCTGGCTTTATAATTTGATGCAGTAGAAAATCAGGATATTAATTTGTCACAAACTTATCACGGCAAACAGACAGTACTTATATATTTATGCGACCAATTCGATGTATCGATACCTCGACAGCCACTTGTTATTATAATAATACTTATCAGTTCGTATTATATATACGAACTTTGCTTTGGCTCTTGACAGGTTGAGAACCACACCTCTTAATATTGACCGTAACAACAATCTACAGTGGCCATGCATTGCACCGGTAGAGTTAAAGAAAAAACGTTTTTATTGAGACTGTTATTAGGTTTGTTTTCGAACTTGAAAAGTTAGGTTATAGCAAAGGTGATACAGTGTGGGAAGGACCGCATTGTTGATGTACACAAGTGACAAGGACAGAGAAGTAAAGATAATAGACGTGTTTATTGTATTGTTAAGTCATGATTGAACGACTAAGTAAGATCTTTCTTAAAATATTTATGGTTTATATGCTTTGATTTTGCGACATCAAGGAGGTTATCAATTCGACCTTTACAACGTGAAATGTTAAATGTGCAAAACCTCAGACACCCCAAAAGATTATTAATTTAATTGACCTAATACTGGAAGAAAAAAAAAAAAGTTTTATGTAGTGTAAACACTACATAAAACCTTAGAAAAAAAATAAGATAAACCTTAGAAAAACCTTAGAAAAAAAATAAGGTTTTATGTAGTGTAAACACTACATAAAACCTTATCTACATATAACCTTTCTATTTTCTTTTTTGTTTAGGTTTTGCACATTTAACATTTCACGTTGTAAAGGTCGAATTGATAACCTCCTTGATGTCGCTAAATCATAGCATATAAACCATAAAATATAATACTGACACCTCTAATCATTTCTTGCTCTGCGGACGCTCGGTCGAGCGAGAGAGAATTCGGTAGGTATCCACCGGGCCTCTCGGCGCTGGCATTATTATTATTACTACTATCTTGTTTACGTATTTTGGTGGGTTTGCGTACGTAATGACATAATTTATTAATAAATAGACAGGAAAATATTTTAATTAAGATTTTTTTGAAAATGTGTCCCTATTAAACAGTGGTTTAATTGATTCTGCTCATTTTTCCAATCAAACTGTACCCCTATCACGAATAATTTGCGTCAAAGTATTCGTAAAGTAACGTAATCATTTGTATGAGAATCTGAAAGCGCCTCTATTGGACGTAAAACAAACTAAATTTGGCAGCTCAAATACCTGACATTTATTGTGCGTTAACATTTTCTATAGTGTTAAACTGGATTTGCGATCACGAACCTTTCTTTGACGTATAGTATCGTGAGTTGCAACAAGATTACTTCAGATTCTAAATGTCAAAAATAAGCGAAGAGAAACTAGGTAACTTTTACGGATAAGACCGCCAAAATAGTTTTTTTTTTTTCTAAAATTATCACACAGCTGCATTTGAAGACTGATTCAAGCTCTTGGAATGAGAAAGATTCGGCATCAACTTCAATAGCAAATACATCTCTCACCTCCGGTTTATTGATAATATACTATTTGTGCAGGCAAAAATGAGATTTTGGAACTACAGTCGAAAGCCTTAACCGAGCCTCACAACAAGTGGTTCTAAGAAAGAGGTCTATCAACGAATCCAACGCGGCCGGCTAGGCAGAGGTCGGGAAACAGCGCAAGAGCGTCGCCATGTCTCGTTAACCTCAGTGTTTGAAGACCGCAGTCTTCAACGGGTGTGTGTGTACATACTAGTGAGAACGTAGGGATCCGACACATAGTTTCTTACTATATGTGCTCAAAATATTACATATAAAAACAGACAGAGCTTTGGCTTTTGGCGAGAAATAAAGAAACGTGTGGAATAAAGAAAACGTTAGTGGTCATATTTATAATTCTAAAATTATGACATTACATTAGAAATATGAACCTCATTACAATATTTTTTATCTTATACACCTTATTTTTAACTTAAAAAGAAATCAGGAACAGGGCACTTGTAACAGGTGTATCGATTTTGATCTTGTTGGGTTCATCTTTGCTGAACCGCCGGAACTGCAAGACTCACTTTATTTCTTCTAGCTGGCATATAGGCGTATTTCTACACATTGTACTATGGTCTGTCTTCATTCTGAAAAATAATATATATTTATTTTATATTGACGTAATGCTTTTCATTCCATTTGTTAGAAACAGCGTCCTCTTGGAGAGCTGAGGGCTTGGATAAATCACAATTTCTTGAGAAATAAGATCTAGTTAGAGTTTATCTCGCTATAATAGCCAATGAATAAAATCACTTTAATCACTTATCCTTGTTTTACTTCTACATACTTACTTTTTCAAAAATTCAAATATTGTTACGTTGTACTGCAAACGACTTGTCCTCGTTATTTTAATATTTTTTCATAATTTTTAACTAAATCTTTTGTAAAACTTTTGAATTTGTCACAATTTGATGGCATAACGTCAGTCTGTCAATTGACAGTCTACTAAACAGTTCAAAAATCTTAAGATTACAGAAAAACATATATCTTCATATTTTAATAGACCAAATTTTTTACATTTGCTAACCCTGCCAAACATATTGATCGTAATTTTGTTTTGTTATTGATTTTTCTTAGATTTTACTGGAATATCATGATATATTTCGATAATATTCATAAAAAAGATCGCTTAACTTGTTTCTGGACGTGTCATTCAACGGCCATATTTACGTTAGTATGACGTCATCTTCGTCAATGCTATCGAGCTTACTACACGACACGAGAGTGCTTCGTGATGCCGACTAACGTTGTACTGCGTAAACTCGCTACGATAACGTGACGAATACGTCTAAAGTTCGTGATTGGGGTACTGTTTTCAGGTTTTGCGCATTTACCATTACACATTTTATCGATCCGAAAATTACACGATTACAGTATACTGATTTGCAATAGCTACTTCCACGAACGGAAATGGTTTTAATTCCATGCTCGATTAAGCTGAATAGTGGACCAGATATCTTGGTCTCCCTAAACCCCCTGCAGTCTTACCAATTCAATAGGGAAATGTCCACCGAAAGTAGGATGACAGGCCAGTTTAAACTGGTCATGGAACAATGGTGACACATGATTGGCCCATACATTTAGAGTCTAATAAGGCAAAATGATTGTTTTTCTGGCTATTTGGCCAGTAATGGTAAAGGAAGGTCGTTTCATGTTTAGGGCATATAAACAAAGCATATTATTGCCTCGATTAATTGTATGTGTATTGTTATTAATTATACAATAGTGGTCCCCCGTGACTTGCTCTGCTTGTTTTGAGTTTGCTCCCTCCTCTCCCGTTGCAGCGTAATGTTTTAAATCCTAAAGCCTTTCTCAATAAATAAGCTTTCCAACACAATATGTTTTTAATCTGTCCAGTCGTTCCTGAGATAAGCGCGTTGAACAAACCAACTAACTCTTCAATTTTATAATATTGGTGTACCTATATAGTAAGTTTTTAATGCAATAAGCATTAAAAACTTTTGTTTTGTTTCTGAGAACTGCATCGCAATAAAAGGCACCCTTAGACCCTTTACACACTGCGATTTTTAGCAGCGATGCAGTCGCGATGCTAACGCGCGTTTGCATCCAATGCAGTCGCAAAATGTCCAACTTTACACACTGCGCTACTTTTAGCATCGATGCAGTCAGGATGCTTACGCGCGCTAGCATCGATACAGTCGCAATGCAGAAGCTCGAAAAGTCACGCTTCTGCATCGATGCTATCACGCGTTAGTATCGATGCTAAATTAAATCTGTTCATTGTGTGAGTCGCGATTCAGCATCGCGCGTTATCAAAACGTGCGACTGCATCGATGCTAAAAGTCGCAGTGTGTAAAGGGTTTTACATGTATTGTAATCGAGTAGAGAAGGGTTGGACTTATGTCAAACGAATGACAAAGACCAGTAAAAATAAGGAAATACGATATTGTATCACTTCTCTTTGCAATTTATCTGTGACAAAAATGTTCTTCTTTCATCGGGCAATATCTATGATTTCTGAGAATTCTTACATCCGATATGTCATACTCACTCACGTAGTTTCAGAAGTAGGAGTTTCACCTGATCTTGATAAAACTAAGGTATTAAAAGAATATCCCATTCCGAAAAATGCAATAGAAGTAAAGCGTTTCGTAGCGTTTTGCAACTATTACCGTAAATTCATAAAATCATTCGCAGACATAGCCGCACCATTAAATAAATTGAGTAGGAAAAATGAGCCATTCATTTGGTCTGATGAATGTCAAAATAGTTTCACATATTTGAAAAATGCATTAATGTCATCACCCGTTTTGCAGTACCCAGATTTCGCAGAAGATAACGAATTTATAATTCAAATCGATGCTGCCGGAACCGCAATAGGCGCCGTGCTATGCAATAAAGATCTAAGACCAGTAGCATATGCGAGTAGGCCATTAAATAAAGCTGAGAAAAATTACCCAACAATACAAAAAGAATTACTAGCAATAGTTTGGTCAGTCAAATATTTTAGACCTTATGTTTTTGGTAGAAATTTTACAATTATGACAGATCATAAACCATTATTATATCTTTTTGGCATGAAAGATCCATCGAGTAGACTGCTTAAATTTAGATTGACATTAGAAGAATATAATTTTAAAATCGTTTATGTAAAAGGAAAAACTAATTCAGTTTCAGATGCTTTGTCTAGGATAATCATAACATCAGATGACCTAAAAAATATACATGAAAATTTTGTATGTGTGTTAACAAGAGCGCAGAGAAGGAAAATTGACGAGAATGATAGAGTGAATAAATGTGATGATACGGAACTTAGTACGTCTACCGAGGACTGGCCTGATCAACCAAGAATTGTGGACATCTTAAGAAAGCCGTATGATTCATATGAATTAGTTTTCATGGAAGGAGAGAAAGTAAATGAGATAAGAAAGAAGAAACTAGTTACGAAAGAATTGGAATGTTTTGCGTTATTGTCTAGTAAAAAGTTGTTATGCATTAATCTTAATTTTAAGGCGCATTTCTCGCGAGACGAATTTGTGCAAAAATTAAGATCGTTTTGTAATGATAACAGTATAAGTGAAGTTTGCATAATAAAAGATAAAGATAATATAGATTTTATTAAAAATGTTTGTGAAGAAATAAAGTCGTTAGAAGAATGGTCCGGACCACGAATTAATATTTTACGAGGAGTAAAGAGAATTGTAGACGATAACGAAAAAACTATAATTATGAATGATTTCCATCTATTGCCCTCCAGTGGTCATGCTGGAGTAAGGAGAATGATAAATACTATTAAAAGACGATACTATTGGCCAAATATGGAAAAAGACGTTCGTGAATTTGTAAAGAAATGTTCTAAATGTCAGAAGACAAAATATTTTAGATACATTAAAGAACCAATGGAGATAACTTCAACAGCTTCTTCGGCATTTGAAAAAGTTTTTTTTAGATATAGTAGGACCATTAGATAGAGATGTAGATGATAATGTTTACATATTGACCATACAGTGCGAATTAACTAAATTTATTCAAGCTATTCCTTTAAAAAATAAAGGAACTGTGTCCGTTGCTGATGCATTTGTTCGACATTTTATTTTAAGATTTGGGGTTCCTGAGAGAATAGCCACTGATAGAGGGACGGAGTTCATTTCAACAGTCATGAGCCAGGTATGTAAAATTTTAAATATTGAAAAGTTGTCGTCCACGGCGTATCATCACCAATCAATAGGTGCTCTGGAAAATGCACACAAGTCGTTGGGAATATTTTTGCGAATTCAATGTGAAAATTACCCTGATACTTGGAGCTATTGGTTACCGTTTTGGTGCTTTAGTTATAATAACACAGTCCAGAGAAACAAATTACACGCCATATGAACTAGTTTTCGGTAAACTATGTCACTTACCTTCAAACATTTATGACAAACTAGAACCATTGTACAATATTGACGATTATCCTTTACAAATTAAATATAGATTACAATTAGCTCATGCTGATGCAAAGAAAAATTTACTATGTAATAAGCATAAAAGAAAAGAATGTTATGATAGCACTGTTAATTCTATTAAATATAATGTAAATGATTTGCTACTTGTAAGAAATGAAGCCAATAAAAAACTAGATCCAATATATAAAGGTCCTTTTGTAGTTGTAGAAGACTTAGGATGTAATGTTAAAATATGTAATAGGAATAACGGTAAGATAGATTTAGTTCATAAAAATAGGACGCGCCCTTTTTATGAATAACTAATTGTGTTTGAGTTAATGAATACTAAAATACTAAAAAATATTGTTAGTTGTTAACAGAAATTTATTAGTATGTAATAAATAACGATAATATTAGATTGTAAAAATAAACACTTACATGTTTTTTTTTTTCATACACCCCCGGGAGGTGAAGTGTGTCAATTATATAATGTGTACTTTAGCCGATACCTAGTATGTACGCTCCTTAATAAGTATGATTCGCTGACGCTAGTAAATTGGTGTAACTTAGGTATACGTGATTTTAATTAGACAATAAATTACAGTTTTACTGAATGGTTGTGCTCTTTTTATAATTACGAAACCCCAACATTTCAAGCACATACTACAAGACGGAGTTAACAACTGAATGGAATTAAATCTAATCGATCCCAAAAATCGTCTCCACCGATCGTCATTATTATTCAGATATAATACGTGAAGCGATTGAGATTCGTCAATACAAAAATTTCAATCTGGATGATGGGTATAAGTTGTCATCAGTATGGAAACAAGTAATCAATAAATGTAGGCCGCGAGTGTCACCGATAAATGCGAACCGCGATACCGTGAGTGTTGGTTGTCGACGTGACTGTACTGACAATAATTTAACTAGTGTTGTGAGGGTGGCTGAAGAAACTTCGAGCCGCTATACTGACATTTCATCAATTGATGTGAGGGTGGCAGAAACTTCGGGCCGCCCACGCAGGCAATGCCGCGGTCCACCAGTTGGCTCGTGACCAAGGCTGTTGCAACACAGCCGAAACGTCGAGCAGTGAGTAGCATTTATTCATTCTATTATTTCGGGTTTAGACCCGTCATCTTAAGTTCTTAGTGTTAGAACAATTGAGCTAAATGTTTGAGCATATCATAACTAATCATTCAAAATCTGATGCCATGGTATCTCTGAGCAAATCATCACAAATAACAATATATAATATAATAATAACAGCCATAATCTACGCCCATAGTTATGACTATGACATAATTTAATCAAGATTCGGATCAAGAATACTAGTCAGTGATAGCAATGACCGTGACTCAAACCTTTAGAATCGTGACAAAAAAACAAAAATAAAATAAAAATATCTTTGCTCATCTGCAAGTACATAGAGCGTTTGACTGCAACTAAAGTTGTAAGACACAATTTCATCTCTCAAACACTCTCATTTAATGAAACATTTTCCCTTACATGGCAAAAGGGTAGACGCAACAAAAGCAAAAAGTTTAGAATATTTGATGAGTAGTTTTGGAATGTCCTTTCAAAATATTAAAGACATCCAAGCGCGTAGGCGGTATTTACTTAGATATATTATTACTGACCCTTGATCTTTTCAAAGACCGCTTTGAATGAAATTGCTCACATACAAAGTCTAGTATAAACTTTCGATGAGTTGAAGTGATCTATAGCTTGACCACTCATTACGTGAAATACGAAATAACAGGCATCCGACGAATGGAAACTTCAACAAATAGTTGTGTTTTTTCTTTATTTAAAGCGTTTCCACTTTTATGTTTTACCGCTCCCCAGCCAGACACATATTGCACTGCTTGATGTTTGCATTCACTTCTTGTCTGAACTTTGCGACTGAGTTACGAGTCTGCTAAATTAAGTTATTTCAATATCAGACGGAAAAGCGATTGCAGGAAAATAGTATCTCCGAAAATGCAAATGTTTTTGTCGCTAGCTGTGAGTATAGACAATTACAACAACAGTCATATTATCTTTTCCAAAGATCTGATTCAATTATTAAAAGTTTTATAGCTGAAAGAGATCATATTCCCATGTGGAGTTTTCAGTTTATGAAAGAAGAATTAACGATGGACATTGAAGTGATCCTTTATGGGTCCTGTTTTGCAGCTGTAACATTCAATATTCTTACTTTGTGTTACATAACTTCCCCACATTAATCTACATAAAAAAGAAAAATCCAACAATATGCTACAGCTTTCCACTCAAATTATTATCAAGAGTCGGAGTAAATAATCAGGAGCGTTGATTTGTTTGCTCCGAAATCGAGTCAGTTCGCATGAAAGTAAGATTAATAAAGTCTTATGTCCACATAAGATGAAGCGATGTGTTGTGGTGTTATGCCGTTAGTCGTAGTCATTACTTGCTCATTGGTGGTCCAAAACGCATTCGCATGCGGCTGAAAGATTCCTACAAAAATACAACTATTACATCATGATATGTGGGAGACACAGTATATGCCAATGTCACAAACCACATTCTAAAGTCACATTCCGCATGCGAATGCAGCGTTGGAGTAAAAAACACTTTGATAAGGTTAAAAATCTCAGTCAAAATGTTATAAACCTTATTACATCGGGCACCGACCCGATGCAGCATTTGCTTAGATTGACAAACCCCTTTGTGCAATCAAATATAATTTAAATACAAAAAAAACTTTCTCTCTGGTATATGTATTTTAACCGCCACGATATCACTTATTCATTTGCAACGGTGGTTTATCTACTTATCGATGAAAAGTTAAAGATGCAGTTAAACTTTATAATCTGAAGTCAGGATTTTTTCGCATAGTCAATGGTGGAGGCTCAAGTTAATTCTAAGAAGGCAAAGTACCGCGAGGGTAGCGAATCGAAATTCCGGTAGCAGAATACCCCCATTTATACAGCGTAGCGATTATTCGCTGACGAGCGCGCGGGGTCATATGCGTGAAACAGGAGACATTTCGCTCTATTCAAATCAATGTACGCACGCCCGCTTTGACGTTTGTGTGTGCAAATCAATTATAATGAGGGAGACAGTTCAGCAAAACGATTCTTTGATCCGATGTTGTTCAGTCTATCTCTCTTGTACTATAAGAACCTGCAATAGGATGGGACTTCTTTCCTAAAAGTTTGTTAAATCAGTCACTAGATTAAGTTCACACCGGAAACTATATCATTTTATTAAATTATTTTTTTTCTACAAGTGTTATAAGCTATAAAGAAAATTAAGTCATGAAAAATTCATATTAATACAAGAAAAAAAAAGAAAAAAAAAATTATTACTAATATTTTAATTGCAATTTGCCGTGAAGCATTCCTTGAGAGTTTCCTTGCACCTTGCATTACGTGCACGTGTTTCTGTTTTAATATTTGTTATTGGGCTGATAGCAATGCTACGAACAGCATTGTTGAAAGCTGTCAAAATAATGTAGTTTAAAAATCTACTAGTATTGTCCTATCGTAATATTTTAGTCGTATGTCGTAATATTTTTGTCCCGTTAGGGAGCGAGGGGCTTGTTGTAACAGGGGTAAGTAGTAACAGGCTCTTACACTAGGACCTAAAACTTTATTAACGTATTTCTTTAACTGTTTCTGTTGCCATAGCCGGTGTCCCGCTGGCCGGCGCAGTGAGCGGAAGTGTGCACGCGCTTCATTTTCGCCAGGTAATATAAAATTGTACTCTCGGTAAATTTTGGTTTGCGTTATTATTATCAACTAATTTAAAACTTTCTAACTTATTCACATTCAAATTTATCTATCTCTGATAATGTGTAACAGTTTTTGAGTTAGCAATTTTTTTAAATAGTTATCTTGAAAAATGTTAAAAATCATACCATGGAGTTGTAACAAAATCCTGGGGCTTGTTGTAACGTGTTACACCATGGCCCAAGTTATGAAGTAGACACCTATTTATTTATTTTTCCTTTCTTCTAGAATGAGGGTGTATTAAAGAAAGTATAAGAAGAAAGAAAAATCATAATGAAACCCACTAAATGTTGATTTTTACATTAGTACATTACTTTGTTAGATAGATATTAAGAGATAATTCCGAAGCTTCGTAAGATATAAAGAATTGAATTACTAACTGTGATTAAAAAGCGACATGATGATTATAAGTAGGGTTCAACTAAATAAAACTGTTAATTACTTAATTTTTAGGTGTTAAATACTTAAAAAGTTTATTGGTGTTGATTTTTGATAAGAATTTCATAATACCTCTTTTAGATATATCTATTTTGTTAAAAATAAAGAAAGAATAAATTATAAGAGGTATGATTGTCGTTTTTTTCTATCGTTACTACTTGCCCCGGTAGACGTCACAACTTGCCCCAAGCACGAGGTAAGATGTAACACCGCACTTTTTCTAAAAAAAAATATTAATTACCAATAGTTATAGTATTATTTTTACTTGATTTGATAGAGGAAGAGTTACAGCATCCATCCGTCTTTATTTAGTAGCAATTTAATCAATAGATCTCAATATATATTAGTTTTCATGAAAACTGTTACAACAAGCCCCTTGCTCCCCATATTAAAACTTTATCACGCTGTTCGTATTGCATGTACAATTAGTGAACTTAATGTCTTCAGATATCTCTACCAGTAAACTGCTTGTTAATGCAGAAAGCTTAGTGGTGGAACTTACTAAGGTTTCATCTAAACTAATATTATAAAGCTGAT
Source organism: Pyrausta purpuralis (assembly GCA_963924145.1). Taxonomy (NCBI): domain Eukaryota; kingdom Metazoa; phylum Arthropoda; class Insecta; order Lepidoptera; family Crambidae; genus Pyrausta; species Pyrausta purpuralis. The sequence goes on from OZ001645.1 coordinate 7,909,715, forward strand.
GAGTTTGTTTGTTTGAACGCGATTTTCTCAGGAACTACTGGACCCATTTGAAAAAATATTTTTGTGTTGCATATCTTATTTATGGCTTCAGATCATAAGATAATACGATACGGCTTATAAGAGTGGAGATAAAGAGAGATAAAATATTCCATTTTCCTTCCGTTGCGTACGCAGCGTTAACCTTTTAAGATACAAAAAAATCATGTATAACGAGGTTGTTCCACTTTAAAAGTTCTTTAATAAAATTCCGCAATAGCATACCCCTATGGTTTACCCACTACAAACTTTTTTATGTTCATATATTTGTTTAAAAACAATGTACTATTTTCAAAGGTGTTTCGCTGCACTCGGGTATTTATTCTTATCAAAATAAACATATTCATCATCACGAACTTTTCATTTCGATCAAAATTGCTCTTTGCATCATTTGATTTCAATAGTTATCTTAGAAGCTATCACAGTTTTAAAATAACTTCGCAATAAAATAATGCTTGCAGCTTCAGTACAACACGAGCTTACGCTAACTGCTACTTCTGGTCTCTTACTTCCAATAAATAAATATGTGTTTTGTGTGGAAATATTTTAAGGCAAATCCGAAATTTACGACGGCGACGCCGCGGGGGACTGTTAGTGAAATTATATTATTTCTTTACTAGTTATCTAGATCATTGATGTGAGCTAGGTAGCTAGCTCGTATTTTGACATAGGTCCGTTTCTTATTGTAATTAATTGTCTGACTTAAATTTGCATCAGCGTTTCTAGAGATAATTATCTCCCACTCACGCTTGTTTGTCAGTATTAGAATTCTCATAAGTACTAATAGTTTGTGCCTAAATAGAACACGGAAGGCGTTGTACACCGGCGCCTGCGGTTGTTTGCGTTCGCTTCGGGCGTGCCATTTCTAGTTGCTCATAAATCAATGTGTTGATCATTTTACATTTTACCTCCTTTGGTTCCTTGGAAATAACTTATAAAATATGTATGTACTAAAATGTGTATAATTTTACTGCCTCAGTGGCGCAGCGGTTAGTTAGAGGGTCGCATTTTAAAACGACGACTGCGCAGAGGTCCCGGGTTCGATCCCCGGGACGGGCTAAAAATATGTACCTGGGTTGTTCTGTTCAGAAAATCACAGGGTAGCCCAGAGTTAGGAATTTGGCGGTGTTTCACTCCCGCGCCCCGGAAAGCACGTAAAGCCTGCTTGGTTTGCTGGTTGGTTCTGCGCCTGATCTCTCTCCGGTCGGGTCAGATTGCTGTCCCTTTGGGCTATGAGAGTAAAAGAAATAGAGGGTGCACCTGTGTTCGCCCACACACTCGTGCACTGTAATAGGTATATCCCGCGCAGTCAGTTATTCGTTGTGACTGGCCAACGTAGTTGAAAGGGTCTAGGCTATTAGATACATAATTATGATTAAAAGGAAGCACGTTATTACATAACATAACAACATATTATATTGCCTCTTAGGCTAAGAAATATTACGCCATAAAAGATTTGCTTCAATGAAATGATTCTCATATTAAAAGTTTACCTTTTACACAATGTAAAGCATTGTGAAAACTCTAAATAATGTTTATCAAGTAAATCAAAACCTATTTTTCTTTGACAGTACTACGTAAAACTTTGTCGGGCCTATTTAACGACATTTTAATGTGTTCGTAAAGTAACTTTAAATGAAATACCGCTTTACGCTTTGAATTTACATTCTTTTGGGCATCGCAAAAGTGTTAGGCTCCTTACAGACATAGCAACTTTCACCTACAAATTAAACAAAGTGTCTATCACTATCAATTTTCTATACTGAAAACGAAATGTATGTATTGCATGTGCGAAAACTTTGTATTTATGTTGAATGTTAAATATGATATGTTCTAATTTCTCTTATTTCTGCTTAGTCTGGTACAGAATAACATTAAGCGGCTAGTTTCCCTTTTGTATCAAATAAGGGTAAGCGATAAATTAAGTAAAAAAAAGTCAAAACCGACTTTAAAACAAAAATGCACTTAAAAGTCTTAAATAAACTGTTAAGAGTCAAGAGTTTAAAGGAAAAGAATCCATTTTAGGCAAACAATTTCTTTTTGGAGTCGGTGCTCTGATAGTTGATGCTTGCGATGGTCAAAGTGGTGGCAGCGACTCCAAAAATAAATTGTTTGCCCAAAATGCATTCCTTACCTTTAAAGAGTCAAGAGTCGGTTTTTCCTTTTTTTTTGTAATGTTCATTTTTTTTTTTTTAAGTGAATACTGTAATATACTGTACTTACAAGAATTTCAGAGTTTTATTTGATATCATTTTTATACATTGTACAATGTTTTACCTTTACCTATTCTTAAATCGTTTTTTAAACGAAATAATTGACAAAACCTCAACATTAGAACAGTCATTAAAGGAAAAAATAAAGAACAGATTAAACGACCGATATGGAACTTTTAAAAGTCGCCAGTTTCGCCAACTAAAAGAATTTTCATGCATCATTCATGCCTTAACTTCTTTATACTTTGACGAGAGTTAAAACTTTTTCACTTTTGTCTGTGATTTTTGGCGCGATGTTGGTAATCTTGTTTCATGTAAAAAACACTTTTTAGCTTTTATCTCTCTCGTTCGAAGCTCTCTGTCTTTCACTATATTAGAAATCTTTTAGACACGTTGGTCAAGCAAATACAACCGTTGTCCGATTTGAGGGATCGGAGAGAAGATAAAATATTTTATTACTAGGTACCACTTGTCAAGAATCGTAAAAACGACAAACGAACGCAAGGTTTGATATTTTATAATTCGTAAAAATGTACTTTCATGTACCTACTAAAAGTACCGCTGGAAGTTCTAAAGGTTGTAGCACATCTATACACCCGTTACGGGAACACCACCGTATCAACTCAAGACGTTCAGTATTCTTTTATGAACCTCCATACTTCACCGCACATCTATGGACTTCGTAACTTCACCATCTCGGATCGAGACCAACTTGGGACCCACTCTCGACCAGCGGCGCATGCGTTGTAACGCGCTTACGGCGCGTCGCCCGATGGTTGTCAACTATCCGCCCACCCTGTCAAACGGGCTGTCATTTACAAGAAGAACTGTCATAAGTTGTAGCAAACACGATCCGAGACAAGGTGTTCGCTATCCGGTGCCGATCCCATGCCGAGGCGTTGCTGTTCCCTTTGTGTAACGTGCTTCCGTATGGTTGACGCCAGGTTGGTGCTGTTCCCGTTCCGGGTGAGTAGATTTGCTTTAATCCCTCAAGCGTATGCGAACGAGACACAATGCAAATTCTATTGTTATGCGGTTGCCTGCAACCGCTCGGGTGTTGAAGCATTAACCTGAAATTATCCTTTGATTACATAGAACTACATTTGTTGTCTTGTCATCTAATTGTTCACGTCTTCGCTAACTGACTATTGTTGCCGACCATAATTGTTGCTTTGCCGACTATTTCTTGGGTGGACCAAATTAAAATGTTCAAACTTAAGTCCGTTTTTCTATGCTTAAAAAAGTAAAGTTAGCCTGTAACGTCCCACAGCTGGGCAAAGGCCTTACCTCAACTGTGAGGTAGTTCGAGCCATACTCCACCACGCACGCTCAGTGCGGATGGGTGGAGGGGTACTTGCAAGGCAAGCGACTCACCCTGCTGTCAGATGTTATCAAGCCGCCCATAGGGCTTCTGACTAGGCCTCACGACTAATATTTTTTTATTTTTTTTATTTAATCATTTATTTCTCACCATAAAGAAAATACAATATTAAGAAAATCAAATTTTGACCTGAACTAGGATGATTCCTGTATCTCAGGTTATCAACCCTCCACCCCATCTGTGATCTTATCTTATGTAATGAGCAATATTAGTGAGTAAATTTTTAAAAGGTAGATACATCAATTTGGAGGGTAGTTTTAATCGCGCTAGCAACCGTGCGCCAAGTCGCCGAACAATTATCAATCCCACATTTACTTCGTGCGAAGCTATTTTGTAATAGAACTAGTTAGTGTGTGGTACAAGTTAAAAATTACCAGCGACTTTGCAATTAGTTGCTAAGATAAAAAATATGAAAATATATAAAAGTATACTTACTGACTAGCTTACTTAATATGCGTATACAAGCATTCTAGATTGTAGTAATATTATATTATTTGTAGCATTAATAATAATTAACAAACTTTTAACTTTATTTACAAATTAGCTTTAGTGCTATATCCATATAGTGGTTTATAAATATCTAGTAATATATCTAGTAACTATAATATTTATTTTTATACAAGTGTGAGTGTTGTGTGTGTGTGTGTGTGTGTGTGTGTGTGTGTGTGTGTGTGTGTGTGTGTGTGTGTGTGTGCGTACTTAAGATAGCCCTATGACATTACAATCTTGGGATCAGTAGGTTCCTAGTTAGGATACCTGCCACTAACTTAGGTATGAATTATGTATGAAAGGGCATAACAAAACAACAACTATCGTGAAGACATTCAATTGACTAACCTAAGTAACAATTTTAAGTATGTTCTCTGTTGCGTCGTAGCCGAGTGCTTTCAAATTGTTAGCTAAAACTGATTTCAAGTTCATTCTATTCATATTAACTATTTTATGAGAGTCATTGAAATGTCTATATAGAAACGGTCCAGTGAATGAGAATTGACGTCGCGCAAAAACTGTGTTAACATTTGGCACGTGGGTGCGTATTCTTCGTTTATGTTGTGGTAATTGGTAAGGATCAACTGTTGGTTCAGGCTAATATCAACCGATATAAGCCTGAACCAACGGCTTAACTTGCTTCCCGAAGCACGGAGACGCTTGTTACACGTCACTTATATGGTCGGTATGGTCACCCAACCAACCCAGCACTGTAGGTTACTTCACTTCGGTATAACTACCAAAGCGCTGCTACCACTGCGCTACGAGCACCTCAATATTGTCGAATATTGTAAACAATATTTTTATCACATCACTCGTGTTGACATCAACTCCAACACGTGCATATACTTCAGCTGTGGCTGAAAAAGCAGTTCAACGGTTGCTCCGAAGATGATTTCAGTATTCATTTATTTGCAGAAAATACATAGTAGATTTTCACATAATTAAATATGTACTACATATGCACACCTGGTAGGGTACAGCAAACATCTTATTATCATAACCTACTTAAATATTGCAGAATTTAAATTAAATTAAAACAGAGTACTTAGGTTAACAGCAAATGAGCACATAATATCTAATTATAAATAATATTACTTAAATTTAACATCTTCCATAAACTCACTAACATCATAGTAACTTTTCTTTAATAAAATTATCTTTAATTTTTTCTTAAGAGTTTGGTCACATGTAATGCTTTTAAGTTCATTTGGTAGTTTGTTATATATTTGAATACATCTGTAAACTGGGCTATTTCTGTACATTTCCATAAGAGGAACTGGAAGGACTAAGTTAAATTCTCGGCGTGGATTTTTTCATACTGGAATGAATAGGTTTATGTGTTTCCTGACGAATATAACTACTTCTAACAGATATATACAGATAGATACATAGATATATAACCATATTGATTTGTATCTAATAGATTATATTTTTCTAAAAAAATACTGATTCTGTTTGCCATAACCTTTTCAAATATTTTTGAGATTGTTGAAGGGAAAGCTATGGACGATATTGGTTTAATTCATTTGCTTTTCCGACTTTTTTTAGTACTGGTTTTATAATAACGCTTTTTAATCTGTCTGGGAATTTCTTCTCTAAAAAGGATTGATTTATTCATTTGGTTACCGGACCTACTAATTTATCACTACATGACTTAATTAAGGTAGGAGGTAGGTCATCTATACCTGAACTATGTTTGTTTGAGAGGTTTTTTGTAATTATCAAGACTTCTCTTTCAGTTGCTGGGTTTAGGAACATAGAGTTTATTGCTGGTGAAATGACTGAACAGCTGGGATGAATGATTGGAGTAGATGTTTTCCCCACAGACGCAAAATATTCATTAAAATACTTAACGATATCATTAGGACATGTTATTGTTTTGTCTTCAATGTTTATTACATGGTTTTCATAAGTTTTATTTGATTTTTTGTGATGCGTCTTACCAGAGCCCACATCTTCTTTGTTCTGTTTTCTGAATTTTCAATTTCATTTGTAAAACATTGTTTTTTGATTGCTTGATACATTTTTTTAGGATATTAGAATATTTGCAATAATATTTTTTTAAACTCTTGCTGTTTGTTCGTTTTTGTAGCACGTTTAAGAATCGCTTGTATTTACATGATAGTCTCAGTCCCTTAGTCAACCATTTATTTAACTTATGAGGTTCATGAATTTTAACACGTTTTATAGGTATTGTGTTATTTAAAATAGATTGTATGGTTTCATCGAATAACTGGTAATTTTTGTCAATATTGTTTTTTTTGTATTATATTATCCCAATTTATGGCACTTAAATAGATTTTAAATGCATTTACGTTTTTAATATTACTACCAAGTCTGATGTATTTATAATATTTTTTCTGTTGTCTTTGTATTTTTAATTGGAATGTATATGAAATGGAATTGTGATCAGAAATGCCTAGGTCTTCTACAGTAACAGAGTAAAATTTGTTGTTAGTAATAATGTGGTCAATACAGGGTGAAGTAGTAAGTGTTTCTCTTGTTGATTGATCTATTATTTGATGTAAGTTATATTCTAACATGTTATCTACGATTTTTTATATATTCATTTGCTATTTTGACTACTAAATATTATTGTACGTATGTTAGTCTTTAAGGTGTCTACTGTATGGGCCTTTGTTGTCTGCAATAAATTATTAAATAAAATAAATTTATCACTTTTTAAATAATATAATTGAATAAAATAATAAACTAGTAAATTTAAAAAGATCTCAGTGTTAAAATATTAATTTTATGTAGGTTGCACATTTTGGTTTATTTTATTTTAAAATGTATCAATTCTTTAAAGGAGAATTTCAAGATAGTTAGCAATATTTGACTAACAAAGAAAAACGTACTTTAGTTTCCGTCCGGCCTTTTTTGACAGATAAATTTCCTTGAAATGCTCCTGTGGCTTGCAAATTAGGTTTATTACAGCTCTTAGTGGAAAGGAAATGAGGTAGTAATTTTGCAACTAAATAGATATCCGGCAAATTATGTGGTGAGACTGTAGCAGTAGAAGAACGTTAAGTTTCATTTCATTATGATAAAATGTGAGTTGATGCAAAAGTCTGCAAGATCCTGAGAAAGACTTATAAGAATGTCCACTTTATTTTAAAAACAAATATTAGAGTCACTCTAAAATTAAATGTCTAATATATTTTGAACGTATGAGTTTATAATATGGCATTTTTTAATTTTTTGATGTTTATTATTACTTAAGTATAAGAGCTCAATGCATTACACACTTGGAAGTTAAGTCTGTCTACTTAGTATAAAGGTTGTTGTTTTGTTCAGTAACATCAGGGATGATATGCTTATTTTATAAAATTTATTTTCTATGATTTATATGCAAGTTTTATACAGGAACACCTCTTCACAACATTCTAAAAGAATTCAAAAAGAATGGGAAATCTTGCACCCTCACGCGAAGCTTGCGTGTATCTACGAAATACTTCGCTGTAGTATGCTACGAAGAAGCGACCTGGTGTTGGTAGTCTTGACTCGCTCGCTTGTCCGCAATGACAAATAGATTTATTTGTTTTTTTCCATTTTGAAAAAATACATATTATACATATATTGGCACTAGTATCGTTTGTACGACCACCTCTGAGTCGTTCGTCACTGACCAAAATAACACCCTATATATCTACAAATTTTAGAATCATTCCGATCTACACATAGGCAGTTTTTCAGATAAAACATGCAGAAAAATCCTAAACTAAAATAGGGACTTGATAGATCAAATCAATCCAGTCTAAATAATCCCCACCCGTAAGTTTGCATAATAAGTTAGTGAATCTCGCAGGCACTCTCCCACTTAGGCAGAATATTAATGTGCACGTATTTAGGCTTCCCAGTGGAGCTGTCAAACAAACTTCTACATTTTAATCTAGGTCTCCAGGCGTAATCCCTCGGTCCAACCAAGATTTTAAACCTGACTGAAACTTGAATTATTCATTAAAATAATTCCCTATTGATATAAGCTCTAGTTAATACGTTTAACGCGCAGAGTACGGTTATAATAGATGAACATACTATTTATGTTCTTAGGAAATATAATTTCAAAAGGTTGTTATCAAATTTACTTACATAGAGCTTGCCATGAACCAAGCTAATAACGCTTTGTTGATGTTTTTTTTCATAAATGCTTAGTTTTTACTTATTCGGCCTTAATTCATTTACATTGGTTAAATGAAGTACTAATTAAAAGACAAATATTAGGTATTAAAATAGTTTTAACGATTATCATAACAAACAAGAGATTGAAAGTGTCAGTGTCGCTATTTTTGTAACAACTCAACAATACTCAAACTGTTCACAATTATTTCTATAAAATTTCAATAAATATACTATACAATGTAAGTATTTCTTAATCATAATATTATTGTCATTACAACTTTGTTGACATGCATTAAATAGATCAGACAAAGCTAACAACTTTAAAAGGAGTATATGTGAAGTTAATAATTATATCTGTCTACTACAGCCTCTTTTACAGATTTAAGACTCTCTTCAACGTAATATCTGGTAGAGCCAGACGTCAACGAACTTCAGATATTACATTTCTTTCTAGACACTAGAGTTTTATATTCGCAAAGTGCAGTCAGTTAGCCACTTATCTTTTTAATTATATTAATTGGAATCTGTTAGTAGATGCAGTATTTTTATGCTATGAATAATTTACGATTACCATTATAACAATAACCTTGTAAAAAGATTGTTACTGATTGTAGTTATGTATGCTTTGACATATGATTAGATTTTTTGATCATTTCCGAGCTGTTGACATTAGGTATGAAATTAGTTTTTGATAACGTTACATCATCATCATCATTATCAGCCAAAGGACGTCCACTGCTGAACATAGGCCTCCCCCACGGCTTTCCACAGCGACCGATTACTAGCGGTCTGCATCCAGTTTGATCCTGCAATCTTTATAAGGTCGTATGTCCATCTTGTTGGTGGACGTCCTACGCTGCGTCTTTGGTCGAAGGGTCTCCAATCCAGAACTTTCCTGCCCCAACGGCCATCAGTTCTTCGCGCTATGTGCCCTGCCCATTGCAACTTGAGCTTACTGATTCTCAAGGCTATGTCCGTTACCTTAGTTCTTCTACGTATCTCCTCATTTCTGATTCGATCACGTAGAGAAACACCCAGCATAGCCCTCTCCGTCGCTCGTTGGATGACCATTGAGACCATGTTTTGGATCCGTATGTCATCACTTCGTCACGTCACGTCTTAAGACACTGAGGTAAATGAGACGAGAAGACACTCTTGCGTAATTTCCCGAACGCTGCCCAGCCGAGTTGGATTCGTCGATTGACCTCTTTCTCGAAGTTGGACCTACCCAATTGGATCACTTGTCCCAGGTAGACGTACTCGTCGACAACTTCGAGAGTTGAGTTCCCAATGGATACTGGAGTGGGTACAACAAGGGAACTCGACATAATTTTCGTCTTCTCCATGTTCATTTTAAGACCCACTTGTTGGGAGACTCGGTTACGTATAACGTTACTTAAGTGTCCTTTATCCAAATTTTAAAAAACACTGAAATATGGAATATAACACTTTTTTACGAATACTTTTCGCGAACATTTATTAAATTTTATCCCGATGTTTCGAGCACTTTACAGCGTTCGTGGTTACGGGTAGACTAAGATTGTAACACAGCTAAAAGTATGTAAACCTATACATTAGTTTTGCTACCAGGTACAAGATGGCTATTTCCATTATTAGCTCGCGCTGATTAAGTGTTTAACCAATATCATAAGTAGACAATAAAAGAAAAACTACTGTTTATTCAGAGAAACATCGTAATGTATTTATAAAACCAATTTAATGATATTAACTTTAATAAAGTTCCGCCACTTGCCAAAAGATGGCGCGGATCATATTTACATTCCGATTAGGTTATTGTACCGTAGGCTAATTACTTTTGCGGTTTGTATGTAAAGGTAATTCATTCCTTGAATCGAAGCACCAAACTGGTTACTAACTTCTTGGGCATCAGAGGTGGAATTGTGTAAGGCAATCGTATTCATTTGACAGTTCAAAACGTACGGTATGATCTGTCAAACGCTTTGTTCTTTACCGTCAAATGAATACGATTGCTTTACACAATTCCACCTCTAGTCGCTCCAATACTTTAGTGGTTACTTTGCATTTCTAGTCCTTACCGTATTGGTTCTTACCATCTTGGGCGTCTAGTTTCTCCATTAAAAGTAATCCTATATTTTTGGATCTGAGTGGCTCTGAGCTCGAGCCTTTTTGCTGCTCAGTCCGTACCCTATTTTTTGTACTTCAAGTCTGTTCTAAATCATTAGATAGCAAAGCGTCATCAATTTCCAAGTTGTCAAGCCCACTGTTGCGTAAACAGACAGGTAGATGGCGCTAAACACCACGCGTAATGACGTATCTATAAGAAACCACAAATTTCGCAAGGTCGGACAGACATCACGGTAGCCCAAATGGTAGAGCGTTTGGCCCGGTTAGCCAGAAAGTTGCTGGTTCGAGTCCCGCCCGTGCCCAGAAATTTTTGGTTTCTTATTTCATCTTTATGAATTATTGACATTTACTTTAATATACTTACCCCAAAGTATTACTACACAAAATACCTGTATATATACCAGAGCACATGGACAAAGAAATTAAAGCTCAAAGAATCTCACCTGTCATTCTATTGATTTCGATAGGACGGTGATTAAAAATAAGTGGGCCATATTTACGTCCCATAGACCTGAGTCTTCTCATGCATTATGCGGTCCCTCGGGACCCTCATTTTCTTGTCAAATTTTATTAAGAATTCGGAATGTCAGTATCCCATTTGAGGCCTCTTCGTGTTTTGCATGAGAACCGAGGCACGTAGCTGGCACATTACACGACTACGATGTTATTTGCTTATCTTATTAAACTTGTGCTCATATTTATGCAATTTAAGCAATAAAAGGTGTGTATTGTTTTACAGCTATAAAAATTGACACTGCGTGCTGGCGTGTTGATTCGGCGCTGCAACTCGCTTGACTGTTACGTTATTATACTTTACACAAAATCACGTTTCACATATAAGAATTGTTTGCTGTTTAGTGCTAATTAATTGTAGGTGAAATAGGTCCCTAAAGTTCCTTTCACCATAATTTAACATATCCGTAATGCTACTTTTATTTTTATTTTTTCATTGAATAGGACAACAAAAGATCCAAGTAGGGTTAGTAAAAAATGCATCTTACGAACTATGTTAGTACCTAATAACTAATTTGGAGCATGTATTTTGACTAATGTGCCACATTAAGGGACAGACATGTAGTCGCCCAGCAATGACTTTGTAATATGTAATATGTAAAGCATAATGGCATTAATTCTACTTTATTAATATTTGAAAAGTGTATGTGAAAAAATATTGCAAATAATTCAAATCCCAATCGCAAGGAGGAACAATGCTTCAAAGTTCCAAGATAAAAGAGAGAAAACCATCTAGCCACGACATACAACAATAGACTGAGATTTATACAACTTTGACCCAATAGATAAGACCCAAAGGGCTAGAACCTAGTATGTACCCAAATGTATTTGGTAAAATTTTGCACAAAAGACTTCACCAACGCAAACCCAGGGAGGTGGAAAATTAAAGATCCGATGAAAGAGAGGCCAATCTAATATCGTGTCAGTTATAAGAAAAATACAGTACCAAAATAATACCTTATTATGTGATGAAAATGTCTTGATCAACGGCTGGAAGGATTATTCATTTATGAAAATTATCTAACATAATAGATACGCCACGGTTTATCGCCATAACTTGTTAAGAAATAAATTGGTTTCAATTATAACCAACGGATCTTAGTCTATCGTATATGATATGCGTGCCAATCAACCTCAAAGGATTTTTAAATAAATTTTTGTTTTAGTGAAAAAGGGTAGCAAAGGTGAATTTATTAGCAATAAAAAAGTTTCCTGACCGAAACCATTTGATGTAAGGAAAAGTATACAACAGAGGCTATTTTAATTAAACCTAATGACTGGAGTTTATCCTTTACCTACAGGGTTAAGATAAAGGAAATTAGGGATAATTATTACATCGTTCCAGTCCAGAGGACTTGCTCTGATGGCTGCTCTTACATTTTTAATATTTTTTACATTAAGCGATTCTTTCGTTTTGTGTTTAGTCATTTACTTTAGTTTCCGCCACTTTCAAAAAATCTTATTTTACCGAGGTTGCTGGAGGTTCCTGGCGATTGGAAGTTGCTGGCGATTAAATTTTGATTTTACTTTTAAATTATAAATATGTACCTCGTGTTCTATGTTTTATGCACTCGCGTCAAGATGTCGTGTTAGATTTATTCACTTCTTAAAATCCAATTCGTTTTAACTTAAACGTACTAAACAAACTATAGAACCTGTATTACAATCGTGTCTACCACATTTTTTATTGTTTTCGTATTTAAGGAGTAATAATTATTTTAAATAGAGTGGTGCTAGTGTGCGCGTCAAATATTCGGATAGCCTCTTAAGGTCAGTCATCAGTAAATACAGACGGGAGGGATTCAAAAGAAATTAACCCAATTTTAAGAGTCTTCGCGTCTATATTTTTTTTGTTTGTTTTCGAGTGAAAAACACTACAGCAATATCCAAGCGAGTAATTCAAAAATAAGGCACTTGTCTTGCTCATAATCAAAATGATTTTTACACATAAATATTAATAGATTTCTTCGTACGCAGTCAATTGTAATGACGTGGATTTGATATACGCAGTCAATAATAATGACGTGGATTAGTCTGATTCCAGCATCACAGATTGTCTGTAGACGTAGTGTGTCAATTTACCTTAGAGCTTTGCGGTTAGGTCATTGAAGTTAAGTGATGCTTTAAACCTTAGTAAAAGATTTAAAAAAATCTTCAACCGCAGAAACAAGGGAGGAGTCAATGGACATGCCCCTTATGGCTCAATCGTTAACCCGGAGAATCCCTCAGTCACAAAGCTGGCTTATCGTTTTGAAACAGATCGCCAAGAAGCAGAAATACTAAGGAAAAAAAAGTGATGCTACATGTTGTTTCAGATACCATACACTGAATTGAACGTATACTTTCTTATGTGCTATAGCTGTTCATAAATAAATTTAGATTTCAATTATTCATGTTTCAATTGTCAGTCTTTTTGCCGTAAAGAATAGTTGTAGTGTTTTGCTATGGCGTTTATATGAGTCGTTACATCTGAAAATTGCGAGATTGTAAGCAGGTCCAAGCATTTTAATAGAAAATGTTGCGTGTCATATATGATGTTACTTATGTTTTTATTGTAAAGTAACATCTCTACCAGAATCCGGGATAATAAGAACACTACCTAGCTCTACCCAAAACGCTCACTCAACCTAATTTATTCGCAGCCAGACAAGCCTATTAGGTACCTAGTTTGTTGACGTTTCAATTGTTTTATTGTGATTGTTACTTCCGATTAGCTGGGTGTTTCTAACTTTTCCTTTATCGGATTACTGGGCCCCATTAATAGTTTTGGAGACTAGCCCGGGTTCGAACTTCGCAATTGATAAGTCAGTTTTACCGCGGTCAAATAAAAGAAACGTAATAACGTTGTAAATGTTCTAGTATTTCACAATTAAAACAAATAACTATTATTAAATGATAATGTAAAAAAGTGTATATTGTTACAATGTCAGCTTCAGGCTTTCAATATTGATTCAATGTTACCCGTTTGTCTTATGCACTGACTGTAATGGCTCTTTACTTGTACTACCTAATTTTGTGACTTCTTTGCTGAATTTCAAACATACTAAATAGATGACTTCACATAAGTACTATGCTTTTATGCATTGTAAAGTATCAAATATGTCAGATAATTTTTATCCAGTCATATTTGATTATAACTAATAATTTATAATATGGATCCGTTCTTGAAGATGTTGAACACCGGAGTACCAATAAAATCATTTTATCGTTGCATTCGGTGCATTTAAGACCATCTTCACCGGCTGTGTTGAATATCAATGGACGGATTACGGTCCACATTAGATTGTTCGAAGCTGTAAGTGGTTCGGGACCAAACGAGAATAAAGGATTAGTATGTAATAAGGGTGGCTTAGGAAGGGCGCTGACTCAGCTTAATTTATAAGCAGTAATGGCGGGGCGGTAACTCGATGACCACCCGGTACGGTTTTGTATCGAGAATTGAAGGGACAAAGTTGATTGCGAGTTTTGGACCTAGTGGTAGTTATAGGAAGTAATATTTAAACACAATGAGGTAAGAAATATGAATATCCCTCACGGATGTGTTTATCAACAGTCTTTTGTTATACTTTTGTTTACGCGACCGCCGGTGATCTTTTGATCCGTGAGCATTTACGGCGTTAGTTTTCTTTTTTTGTAATTTTTTTACAATACATCTATACTAATATTAAAAGGCTGGAGAATTTGTAAGTTTGTTTGAACGCGCTAATCTCAGAAACTTCTATACCGATTTGAAAATTATTTACGTGTTGAATAGCTTATTTAAATAGCTTAAAATTGCGGGGGTATAGTCATGAAATAAAGCGCAGTGGCAGCAGTGCTTTGGTAATGACACCGAAGTGCAGCAACCCTCGTCAAGGTCGTGTTTGGATGGGTGACCATTACGATCATCGTAGGCATGTGACGAATCTCTCCATTCTCCTAGTGAGAGGCTTTATGGGAGTTTATGGGAGCTATCTATCAGATATATCTATCAAAGTAAGGCGCCTTGTAAATAACTTCTTAATGAAATCAGTACTTCTCTTAACTCTCCACCCCACTATCTTAACCTTAACCCACTCCAGAATTAACCCCCATTTTATTTTACTTGTGACATTTTAGATGTTGTCAAAATCATCACTTTACTCATCTATAATTTTGTATTTAAGTATTACGTACTAGTGGACTCAGCAAACTTCGTTACGCCCCCTCTCTATCTAGCCCCAATCCTAAATTTACTATATATTTGCGTTTTTTTCCCTTATTTTACTTTCATAAGAACATTCTTCGTACAATAACAAACACAACAAAAAAAGAAGTCGCAAAATCGGTCCAGCCTTTCACGCGTGATATCGTCACCAAGAAAAATAAGATTCATTTTTATAAGAAGATATGTATTCTATGTATGTTCATTAGTATTTTTCTTAGTATATCTTAAGCGTATTATAAATTTGTATTTTTGTTCGTGCATTTTACTTTTTTTTTGTACCACTTTTTTTGCACTTATCATTAATGTTAAGATCGCCAATAATACAACTCATAGTGCAATAAAATTTAAAAAAATAAAGAAAAACATTACATTTGCAAATGTGTATAAATGCCTATTTCTGTACAGAAAAATGAATTTGTTTAACTACAGTTGTTTACATAGTAAATGGTACGGAACCCTTCGCGCGCGAGTGCCACTTGCACTTGGCCAACCACCAAGTCCCAGAGTTTGCACTGAGGCCACATGGTAGAGTAGGTCTCAAACCATCTCATTCCTGAGGCCTTTGCCCAGCTGTGGGAGGCTTACGGGATAATTTACACGTGGAACAAGATTTATCGTTTTCATACAAGATGTATGAAATAGGGCACTAGTTAAACTTAACAATAATATAATTCTCTTCAATGTACAAAATTTAAAAACGTCCGCTTACAAGGTGAAATGGTAAAAAATATTAAAAAGATTGTCCCATTGTAAGAATATGGTATGACATTGCCGTGAATGTACGAATATACTCCATTGATACGAAGCCAACTGCAGTGGTGCCTTTACGCTGATGCTGTAAAAATAAAGGTAGGTGTTTTAGAAAATTCATGAGCAGAGCATTATGATTCAAGTAATTAGCCTGTTCTGTATTTTTAGTTTTATGAATCTTTATGTTATTGGGTTGATTAAAATATTTTTTACACTGTCCAAATTAGACCAAAGTGGTCAAAGTTTATTTTTTATAATATTACTAGCGGACCCAGCGAACTTTGTTTCGCCCCCAGCCCCGTCCCGCCCCAGCCCTGCCCCGCCCCAGCCCCACCCCGCCCCGTCCCGCCCCAGCCCCGTCCCGCCCCTGCCCCGTTCCTCCCCAGCCTCAGCCCAGCCCAGCCCCGCCCGCACCGCCCCGCACCGCCGCTCCAGCCCCACCGCGCAATTGGTTCTATTGTTTATACAATTCTTTTTCGTTATAAATAAGCAAACCATACATGATACAAACGCACATTTATTTATTTATTTAAAGACTTTAATGCACAAATTTAGTGTACAAAGCTGGACTTAATGCTAAAATCATTCTCTACCAGTCAAACCTTTAGGTCATGCAGAAAGGTGTCAACGGGTGCAGTGAAAAGCTTCTAAAGGAAGAAGGAACATAGTAACAATAATCCGATTATCCTATAATAATAAACATACATATTATGATATATTATATAAATAGATAAACCTACTTTAAAATTTTAATTATATATATATATATATACAGGGTGTGGCGTAAATAGTGGTCCAAAGCAAAGGTGTGGATACACTGTACACTGAAGCACCACATACCAGTATTTAAAAAAATTGTATGTACAGGGTTTTCAAAAAATATTTTTTTTTTTTTTTTAAATCGTTACCTTGCCTTACAAATTTCAGTAAAATGTTTTTTTGTCACTAAAGTAACCTAAAATTTAAGAAAGAACTGAATAATAGGTCCAGTTAGGTACATTACAAGTGTTGTAAATTGTTCTGGACCTATTATTCAGTTCTTTCTTAAATTTTAGGTTACTTTAGTGACAGAAAAACATTTTACTGAAATTTGTAAGGCAAGATAACGATTTTCAAAAAAATTTTTTTTTTTTTGAAAAGCCTGTACATACAATTTTTTAAATACTTGTATGTGGTGCTTCAGTGTACAGTGTGTCCACACCTTTGCTTTGGACCACTATTTACGCCACACCCTGTATATATATATACTATATATATCATCCTACAAACCTTTTGGCGTCCCGACGTTGTGCATGATTACGACGTCCCCCAGTTCCCCTTTCTTTATTTAACATGTCTTGATTGAATATTTAATTTCCAGTTCCTTGGGATACGTTGTTTTCCGTTAAATTAATTTTTCACAATATTCGTCTTGCAGTTAGGCCGCTACATTTTTGAATTCCTTACCATGGTGATACATAATAGGCATCCCATATATATTGACCGTAATTTAGCTATGACATTGATTATTTAACGTCCCCACAGGATAGACCATGTTTGGGATTGCGACGTTGCCAGCTTTGAGTTTTTTATCTCTTTCTATTCCTATCGCTTTTCTGTAGTACACAGTCTCAACGTTTATTTTTTTCCAAAAAGTCTTTTGGGTTGGAATGACCATAGATAAATGGATCGTGATGTAAATGTATGTCCGTCTTTTACGCAACACTTACTGAACGAACTTTAATGAAATTTGGTAGGTTACCCAAGTAACAATTTAACGTCGTATAAAGGTTAAGTAAACGTTATCTGAATACCATACATCGCTATAATAAAGTCATACTAACGTTATAATAACGTTTACTAAACGCGAAAATGGCCCCAGTTATACGACCTAAATGGTCGTATAATGGTCATACAGAAAGCTCGAGCCAACTTCGTTAACGTCATTCAACAGTTGTACAAATGTTATGTGATAACCACTTTCGTCGCGCAGTAGTCGTTTGTGGTTTGAAGATTTAATTTAGTGTAAAATAAATACTACAAGGAAATACAATAAATACTACAAGGAAATACGAGTGTTATTTAATTTTCATATCTTGCTTACTTTATCTGTCTCTCATGCTATTTAGTTTGACTGGGAACTAAAGTTTTATGATAATATACCTATGTGAATACTATTCAGATTTTCATGCCCCCTCGTAATTTTGTGTTAAAATCATTATATTTTCATTAACAAAAATAGTTTTTTTTTCTAAAAATGTCCGACGTATATATAATATGTTGCTTTTGTCGCACACTTACCTCTGTAGGACCTGATGATGATGATCATGGTCGCCATGACAGCTAGTTATTAGAGTAACTTCCGTAAATATGGCCGTCTAATCATTATAAAGTCAAAACCTGACTTAAATGCGACTGCAAGTTTGATTAAAATCAGGACAGGACTTTAAACGGACATCATGTAATATAAAGGTTATATTTGAGTCGTCAATAAACAACCCAGTCATTTAAGAGTATTTAATTGACCGCTGTAAAACAAGGTACTGATTGTTATATAAACGGTACTATGAAAACGTCTATATAACATCCACGTTGTATAAATGTCGTATAAAGGTTTTCCAAAAACATAATTTGGTGTGTTTAAAACGTTTATTGGACTATAATACTTTAGTATGACTATTGCGTTGTCGTACAAACGTTTTAGCTAAGACTGTAATATAACGTCGTATCGTTTAGTCTCCCCAACGTTGCTAATACCAGTTTACTATGACATATTCGTCGCACGACTAATTAGTTGCATGACATCTATAGGACCTGGTAGTCATCTCATTACCATTGTAAGACGGCTATCCAACTTTAGGTTGTACAAGTAAAGACTTATAAGACGTTTTTGTTGGACGCCCAATAGCTGTATGAGGTACATATATGTACCTCATACAGCTATTGGGCGACCGCATATGATATGGCTATTGGGCGTCCGTATATGACTATTGAGCGTCCGTATACAGACATTGGGCATCCGTTTATATGTCTATTGGGTGTCTGTATATGGCTAATGGGCGTCCGTATATGATAAGGTTTTTGGGCGTCCGTATATGGCTATTGAGCGTCCGTATATAGCCATTGTACGTTCGTAATTTATATGGCTATTGGGTGTTCGTATACAGCTAATTGGCATCCGCATATGATAAGGCTATTGGGCGTCCGTATATGGCTATTGAACGTCCGTATACAGCTTTTGGGCGTCCGTATATGACACGAATATTAAACGTCCGAATAAAGCTATTGGGCGTCCGTATATGGCTATTAAACTTCCGCATACACCTATTGGGCGTCCGTATATGGCTATTGATCGTTCGCATACGGCTATTTCGCGTCCGTATATGGCTATTGACATCCGCATAAGGCTACTTGGCGTCTGTATATGGCTATGGAACGTCCGTATACAGCTATTGGGCGTCCGTATACGGCTATTGGGCGTCCGTACAGAGCACCAAGCTTTACGTTGGTTTGTTGATACCAATACCTATATATATCAATCATCATAATTGGTATAGCACTTGTAGAAACTTCCACCCCTTTTTACTCCCTTACAGGTTATTACCGCGTAGGAGGTATTCTACGCGCTAGGGTGCGAGTTTTCCCATTAGTTTTGTAATTTTTTTGAATGTTGTGAAGAGGTTTTCTTGTATAAAACTTGCTCAGAATTTAAAGAAATCATTTTTTTAGAATAAGCATAAGTCATATTATCATCCCTGAGTTGGATGTCACTGACTAAAACAACATCCGTATAGACTTTTATTTTAAGCCAATCCTTGTTATGAAAAAGTGTAGCATGTTTCTTCACATTCAGCTCGCTTTGAGGGTTTTTGTCCTTAATGTGTTTCTTTTATTTTCTGATGTAAATGAAAAATAAATAAAACTTAAATCGGGCGCCGAAAATCGTGCAATACGTACGTGATCAAAGACGACATATATTGTTTCGATTGCGTTAGGGAGAAATAATTTAAGCTATTGCCTCAGATTTGAGCGGCATGAACGGCGTGGCAACGTCGCAATTTTGGACGCCAAAAACGCAAATTCGTAGTCAGAAATTTCACTAGATATACAGAGCGGAATATACGCGCTGCAGCAGCGCCTCACCTGCGCTGAGATTTTCTCGGGAACTTTTCAATATTTTCTTGCATATATATATTTTCTTAAATATTTTTGAAGTGAAAACTTCTTTAGCGGCGTTGAGCACTTTTTCTGTAATGGGTATAAAATCTTAAACTCGCGTCAGGACACGTGACCTGATCGAAAAATCGTAAGACGGATGGAGAGTAGACAGCTATCCCCTCTCTACGGCGCGGCGAAAATTTTTAATGTAATATAAATTGTCATGTTTGTGTACGATAGCGCAATAAATGAATATTGTATTCTACCACATAAATGATAGTACTTTTATACTGATAAAGCAATTGGTGCAAAATTATTCCCTAACCATTCCAAAATATCAAACATGCTCAACGATAATAATCAAGTTTTCAATTCTGCCGGCAATCCCGGAGTGCAACCCGTCTTTTTTTTTTGCTTCCGTCGATATTTGTTCTTTGGCTAGCTAGGGCCAAAAGGACCTAAGTGCGACCATCCAACAAAGTTGCGTCCGATATGCGGACGCCAAAAGCAGGTGGATGCCAGTTTAAATGCACTTTCGCCGTAAGGGGACGTCCATTTGTTAGCGGGATATATATATATATATATATATATAGAGATACCAACCCGTCAAATGTTGATCATGCGTGCCGTCACACGTGCACTTTGTTGATCCGAAAACGTATGTTGATCCGGGTGCATTTTGTTGATCCAATAAGCTTTTCTAAAACTAATGTGGCTCCAGTCGGATCAACAAATAACTCCGTCGAGATTTTAGTAACGCAGCAAAAATGTTGATCCGATATACAAATCCACTCCGATAATTGTTGATCCGATTCAAATGGACCAATCAGAACGCAGTATCCGATTATTGGTTGATCTGATTCAAATAAAACAATCATAAGGCAGTTTTCGTTTATACTAACGAATTGATAAGTATCTGAATTTAGCAGAGCAAAGTCTGACAGAGCATAAAAAAGCCAAGGCCAAGTTCGAGTCGGTCTCGCGCACGGAGGGTTCCGTGCCAACTTTAACTGAATTAGGGATCTACTTACTTCCACTTGGGAAAACTACTTACTTCCACACAAAATTCCAAAATAATGTTGACAGGAAATATTTTTGTTGAATGTTTTTGTTAAGATCTACAAAATGTTTTTTTTTGAAGTGAAAACTTCTTTAGCGGCGTTGAGCACTTTTGTGGGATGGGGGAAAAATGTGAAACTCGCGTCAGGACACGTGGGCTGATCGAAAAACCGTAAGACGGTTGGCGAAATTATGGATGTAAGTTGATTGTTCTGAGAGATAAACTTTTTAATGTAATTTAATATAATATAAATTGTAATGTTTGTGTACGATAGCGCAATAAATAAATATTGTATTCTATAAAAATATTATATTATTATTATTGTATTATTATTATTATTATTATTGTATTCTATCACAAAAATGATAGTACTTTTATATTGATAATAACTATTCCAAAAAATCAAAAATGCACAACGTTGATATTCAAGTTTTCACTTCTGCCGGCACTCCCGGAGTGTTATTTTGTGTTTTTTTCATAATTGAAACTCGCCTAATTTAAAACGAATTACATATTTTTTATTCATAAAGATTAAATATGATACCAAAAAATGCACTCGGACGAGACTTGAACCAGCAAATTTCTGGCTAACTTCCAATTGAGCTACCATCCCGTCGATCAACCGTGCAAAATTTCTTTTCAGGTCTCTTAAGAATACCTTCCTCATAACGACGTCAGACGTCACGCATTTAATGTTTTTATGAATATAAAATATGACACAGTGAGGCTATGACGTATGGGCCATAATTGATATTATACTTATTACTAACGTTCATAAGTGGCATTTTGTGTCCTCAATTGATTAAATTATTTTTGACTTTGACTTTAAAAACATTAGGTATAAACCATTGGATAGCGAAGCGTTATTAATTTCCATGTTTAATTTATTCTGTTATGGATAACTACTTAGCCTACTAGTAGCGAAAAAACATATTTTATTAGATGA
This sequence comes from Pyrausta purpuralis, assembly GCA_963924145.1. Taxonomy (NCBI): domain Eukaryota; kingdom Metazoa; phylum Arthropoda; class Insecta; order Lepidoptera; family Crambidae; genus Pyrausta; species Pyrausta purpuralis. The sequence goes on from OZ001645.1 coordinate 7,931,657, forward strand.
AATCTCATTAATAAAAAAAAAATTTAATAAAAGAAATTCATTATTAAACCACAAGGAAATTAGAACCCGTCGGATTCTAAAAGTTATAAATGATAAATATCTCGTTTTATAGCAATCAAGACCTATAACTGTAGCAGAGCATAGGTGAAGACAGGTATGAAGCAAAAAAAAAACCGGCCAAGTGCGGGTCGGACTCGCGCACTGAGGGTTCCGTGCCAACTTTAACTAAATTTGGGAATCCACTTACTTCCACATACCAGCAGAGCATAGGTGAAGACAGGTATGAAGCAAAAAAAAAACCGGCCAAGTGCGGGTCGGACTCGCGCACTGAGGGTTCCGTGCCAACTTTAACTAAATTTGGGAATCCACTTACTTCCACTTAGTAAAATCCACAATATTTTGTTGACAGAAAATATAACTTTGTTTTTCATAGTATTTGTATGAAGTACAAAGTTATGTTTGCGGTTGTTGAAAATGTGCTTTATCTCAAAAACTTCTCGTTCGATTCCGTCCGAACTATTTTCGTTGAAAGTATTTGATAAGATCTACATTACATATTTTTTTCAAAATTTACACTTGCTTAGTTTAGAAGTTCGATGGGGGGGGGGGGACGCCCATATTACCACTTTGGATGCGTCTAGCTATGAAACGTTAGACTTTAAAAGAATGGTTTTTGGAACCTTGGTGTCATTTTTAAAGACCTATCTAAAGACCCCACACGTATAGGTTTGACATTTTTTTTTGTTTTAGTTTCATGTATGGGAGCCCCCCTTTTAAATGTCATATTTTTTTATTTGTTATATAAGAATCGTAAAGCAGTTAGCAGGATTCATACTCCTACCAAATTTCAACAGTGTGATGCTTATAGTTACTTAATCTTAATGGTACGTAGCTAGTACGTACGTAGCTAGTACGTACGTAGCTAGTACGTACGTAGCTAGTACGTACGTAGCTAGTACGTACGTCCATGAAAAGGTTTTTCGCTACACACCTGTTTTCACCTATGCTTTGCTGGTATGCCTTTGAGTGCTTCAGGTCTAGATCGCTTTAATTGACATAGTTAACATACTTAACTGTTATCATCCGAGGAGTTCAGGCTTCCTGGTGGTCTCCCTGAATAAATGAGTTTTTTTTAATGAAAATAAGGTTTTTTCGCTCTATACCTGTCTTCACCAATGCTTTGCTGATATGCTGTTGAGAGTTCTAAGTCTACATCGCTATGATTTAAATAGCCTACATTATAAACTGTTAGAATTCGGGAAGTGCGAGGTTTCTGGTGGTCTTCCTGGATTAATAACATTCTTTCAAAGAAAATATATTATTTTCGCTACATACCTGTGTTCACCTTTCTTTTGCTGAATAGTTACTATCTATAAAATTTATATCCTAAGCCAATATTATCTAAGGAGTTCCAGCTTTCTGGTACTTTTTCTGAATTAATGAGATTTTTTCAAAAAAAAGAAATAATTTTTTTTTTGCTACATACCTGTGTTCACCTCTTCTCTGCTGATACGCTTGTGAGAGCTCCAGGTCTAGGTCACTATGCCTGATATAGCCTATATCTTTCTAAGGTAGAATCCGAAAAGTTTCGACTTCCTTGTGGTCTACCTGATAGAGTGAGATTTTTTCAAAGAGAATAACGTTTCTCGCTACATACCTGTTCTCACCTATGCTTTGCTGATATGAGGTTTTTCCAAAGAATATGTATTGCAAAGAATGTATATATATAATTATGTTTTTTTTTGTGCTTCATACTTGTTTTCATCTGTGCTCTGCTTATATGCTGTTGAGAATTCTAGGTCTTTATCGCCTTAAACCTTGACTGTAAGAACAAACAATTTTGACTGTAAGAATCTAAAGAGTCAAGAAGCTAGTTCTTTGTTCTCTACCTGAAAAAATGAGATTTTTTCAATAAGTTTAACGTGTTTTCGCTACATACCTGTCTTTACCTATGCTTTAATAGTACGCTGTTGAGATTCCTAGGTCTAAATGGATATTATCTAATTATATTATGTCCCGTGATATTATAATCCGGGAAGTTCTAGCTTCCTGGTTGTCTACCTGAATTAATGAGATTTTTCCAAAGAAAATATCATTTTTAGGGTTCAGTAACCGAATGACAAAAAACCCTTATAGTTTCGTCAAGTCTGTCTGTCTGTCTGTCTGACTGTCTGTCTGTCTGTCTGTCTGTCTGTCTGTCTGTCTGTCTGTCTGTCTGTCTGTCTGTCTGTCTGTCTGTCTGTCTGTCTGTCTGTCTGTCTGTACGTCCGTATGTCACAGCCATTTTATTATTTTATTTTATTTATTTATTTTATTTCAACATACAAACTATCCTTACAGGTGGTAACCTATTGCGATAGCGAAGCGACAAAAGACTAAGAAACAACTTTAAAAATAAATTAAAAACCTTAACAAACTAATCTAACAGGTACCTAACAAATACAAAAATACAAAATAATTTATTTTTCAGGAGTTAATAATACAATTAACAATTATGTGAACCCTGTTACATCGAGCAATCTACATCAAGATTGCGGTAACTAGCCCCTTTGGAGATATAGGTCGATAAACAGATGGGAGAAGGGGGTCCGGACTCGATTTCACTCAGTCCGGATTAAAGGGCGTTGGCAGCAGGGCGCTCTAAACATTATAACACCACTACTGTGGTGCTGAAGGCAAGGGGAAACCACTGCACTATTTATCCCAAGAAACCCGTAATGATAAGTCAAGATAAGGATATAGCAAAGGCATGCCATCCGGCTACCACCCGGCGCCGTGTCGATCCTAGGCCGCACGGTGAGAAGTATGCTACTGGCCTCACTGGAGCGAAGCGCCAGGCTCAGTGCCGAGTAAATGCTACTGGCGTTGAAACCTCACAGCGGATATCACAGCGATTCTGCAAAAAGACTAGACTGGGGACGTGGAACGTGCGAGGGATGATTGACCCAGCAATTGGCCTATAAAGCGGACATTCTGGGTCTCACTGAAACACACATAAGGGGATCCGGATTCTTCAATGCTCCACTCGGATATACCATATATTTCTCCGGACCAGAGCGTGAGAGCAAAAATGTGGTCGCCTTGTCTTTATCACCATCTATCAACACATCTGTGTTGGGATACAACCCTGTAAATGACCGCATCATGACAATAAAACTTAACTCACGGCCATGCCGAATCAACCTAGTGGTAGTATATGCACCTACAACCATGTCATCAGACGATGACATTGAAACATTCTATCAGACTCTCGAAACCACCCTTAAAAACCTCCCAAGGAGAGAAATAACTGTACTCATGAGTGATCTCAACGCTAAAGTAGGGTCCACTGTTCTCGATGATCACTTAAGAGATGTAGTTGGAAAGTATGGTTCAGGAGACAGGAATGACAGAGGTGAGATGTTAATCCAATTCTGCACTGAGAACTCCCTCACAATCATGAATACTTGTTTTGAAAATCATCCAAGAAGGCTATATACATGGATAATGCCGGGAGATCAAGCAAGAAATCAAATTGACTATATTGCAGTCAACAAACGAAGGAGATCTTGTATTCGTAGCGCTGAAAACATACCCGGGAGCTGATTTCGGTAGTGACCACAAACTTTTGGTGGCTGAAATGAGTATAAGATTGAAACGGTGTCGTAGGACAGTGGTAAAGGCACAGAAGAGGCGTAGGATGGGAGTGGAGTTGGTGAGGAGAGGCTAGGTGACTATTCTTGAGTTGTAGTCATATATTGCGCGTCACTCACCCTAGAACCCCTTGATTATGTGTTTCGTTGACACAGTGGCAGCTATATAACTCTCAATGAATAGTTTTTTCTTCATCACGTTAGTAATTACGATTTACCATCCTACAATCATAAGCATTTTAACAGTACAAGTAGGTACTATTATCTCCGTTCTTATTACTTTTTGTTTAACCATTTTCAAAGCCTAAAAATTGCTTCCTTATATCACGTTTACTGGATTTACGTCCCGAATAGTTCTGATAACGAGATCTAAAGACATGTTTTGACGCTAACTTAGATAAAGTATTTGTAAGTGTTAACAAATAATATGTAATACTGTATAATCCTGGTGAATCAATTAACTATGTGTTACATTTTGTTTATTATTTATCTCTAGTAGGTAAAGTATTATGAAAAGACTTTGACGCAACGAAAGCCTTCCTTTAAGACCTTATTTTATGTATTCGTCTTAGATTATGTTTTTAGGGTTCCGTAGCCGAATGGCAAAAAACGGAACCCTTATAGTTTCGTCAAGTCTGTCTGTCTGTCTGTCTGTCTGTATGTATGTAAGTATACATTTTTATTTTTTTAAGCGGTTAACAAGGTACATCTTCCTACTAAATTTCAACATTGTGGCGCCTTTAGTTACAGAATAAAGTGGCTGTGACATATGGACGGACAGACAGACTTGACGAAACTATAAGGGTTCCGTTTTTTTCCATTTGGCTACGGAACCCTAAAAAGTGGCTTTTTAAAATAAATCAATCTTTTAACGCAACACCTGCTCCAAGCTAGCGATTTATAACGTTATGCTTCGTTGGTAGTTATCACCGTTATGCATTTTAGCTCAATTAATGTATAAGTCATTGGGGGCTTGTAAAATTAGCCCAGACATAAAATTTGCGCGTTGTAGAGAGATTACAGCTGATATGAGTGCATGATGTATTTACCTGTTTATTTGCGTTATGAACAAGTTGGATGAAAATTTGAGCTCTACTCAGTAACGTATTCACATTTTAATGGTTGTTGCGTGTGAAGCTTGAAACTCTTGACCCTTGAAAGGAAAGGAAGACATTTTAGGCAAATAATTTATTTTTGGAGTCGGTGCCACCACTTTGACCATCTCAAGCATCGACTATCATATCACCGACTCCAAAAAGAAATGTTTGCCTAAAATGGCTTCCTTTCCTTTCAAGGGTCAAGCAAGAGAACTCTCATTCCAAAAACTTTCTAGCAAGCTTGAAACCGTACTAAGGTATTAATCGACCAATTGAAAAATCATTGCATAATAATGACAGCATAAAATATTGGAGGTACACATTTTAATAGGTTAGGTAACCTTAGTCTTGGTTCAAAACTAGTGCTATGTTTTTGTAGTAAGAGGGGGACTAGGTTTAATAGGAAAACTTATTTGCGGTTTCCTGACAGTGTTATAACAATTGAGCTAAAAGTTTGAGCATATCATAACCAATCATTCAAAATCTAATGCCAGAGTACTTCAGACTTCTGAGCAAATCATCACAAATAACTAGCCATAATCTACTGCCATTGTTATAACTATGACATAATTTAAACAAGATTCGGATCAAGATTACTAGTCAATGATATCAATTATCGTGAATTAAACCTTTAGAATCATGACAAAAAACAAAAATAAAATAAAAATATACAGGATGTTGTTTAGGTCAGTGACATCCAACTCAGAGATGGTTTTAAGAATAAGCATAACTCATATTACTTTAAAATATATGCAAGTTTTATAAAAGAAATCCTCATGACAACATTCTAAAAAAAAACAAAACGAATGGGGAAACTCGCAACCTCGCGCGTAGTTCGCGCGTATCTACGAAATACTCGTACTACGCCGTAGCTAGTCAGAAGAGGCGTCCTGGGGCCCTATTTTTGATTCACTCGCGTAGAGATTACGAATGATTTTCCTTCGTCATCCCAAAATCGGTATTTTTGAATCATTCGGTCGAACGAAATTCCCAAACGAGTGAAACGAGTAAACGTCAAAACGACTTGTTTTTGTGTTAACTTTTGAGACTTGCTTATTTGCTTTAAATTTTAATAATTAATTATAAAGTTCAATAAAACTGAATGTACATGGGTAATTTGCTTTAGCAAAGGCTTTAAAAGTAAGGGAAATGACAAAACAGTTGAAGATTTTGTACAAAGAGCTGTTCAAAGAGACATCGAAACAACCCGTTTAACTGGTCAGTTTTCAGCTCAAATCTAATTATTTCGAGATTAATATCTCACCAAAGTATTTATCCTGATTCCAAGATCTATCATAGTCTCAAGTACACCGCTATGCCCGAGTATCCATTGCAATTAAGGTAAGTTTAAGTCATGGTTATCTGATTGAACAAATATCTTGATTACATAGAATTAAGGCAGTTCGACTGTTTGCACATAAAGCTTAGCAATAATACTTCCAGGTTATTCCAGCCATTAATTGTTTGTTGCTGGATCCTAAGTTTCCTTGGAACCATAGAAATGCAAGAATTGCTCGGGGCACAGTCACAAATTCTAAATGAATTACTGAAAGCCTTGAATTGCCCTACAGTACTCAGATAGTGTGTTTAAATCCCTAGAAACCTTCCTGAAATGATGGCAGTAGCTTGCAGTAAGTATCATGACATTCACAATTGAATTAAAATTTTCATTACCTCAATGTATTTACAGTTAACTTTAATCTTAGATAACCCGTAGATAATTTCAAGTCAAGAGTATTTTCATTAAAAAAACATTGTAAAGTGTTTGTATAAAAAGGATTATGATGCCAATAATTTGTGAACACAAAAATATTAAACGGTTGAAAAGACATCTAAAAACTTAGTGGCTGATTGTTTTTCCGGAGCATTGGTTGGGTCTATGTTGGTTTAGGATGTGTTATATGCTTCTAGTGATATTTCATGCAATAAAAGATGAATCTGATAGCAAGATAACTCTTTATTGCACATCACAAAGGTCAGTTCAAATATGTTTACAGTAAATGTACAAAATGAATGTTTTAATTACTTAAATAAATTGTTTTGCTTACAAATGTTTGTTTCACTTTATTATCACAACTTGAAAATAAATGTGTACAGACTTAAATTGACATAAAAAAGTTATTACTCAGATGTAGAGTCCATGTATGATATTCATTAACAGTTATTGAAAAGCTTGTCCGATAAAAAAACGGCAAATTTAAATTATCATATCAATAAATAATAACCAAAGCTATATCTCTGTTTTCTTGAACTAACCCAATAGACTATACTAAAATTTTTTATTACCTAAAGTAAAAAAGTAAATATTTAAAGCAAAAACTTATTAATTGCACTGAAAGTATAAAATAGATAAAGGTCAGACACATCACATCAAAAATATAGAATAACTCGTTTAATATTGTTGACTGCAAATGATTTTGGATGATTGCTGGTGGTCACTAGACTCTAGAGTACTTAATTTTCTCTCCATATTAGAAATGAAGACTAAATATAACCACCACTTTGTTATGTTATCTTTGTTATCGTACCTTGTTTGATTAGGGTTCTTATGATTGTCTTGTTGCTATACCTGAAAAAGATTATACACAGATTAAAGGAAATCATACAAAATGAATAGTACAAGTAATTCTTAAAAATCACAGTAGCCAGTCCAGATTATCACATTTCACATTAGTTTACCACTGAACCGCAGTAGACTATTATTTGTTCACCTAAACAGGAGAAGAAGAAGAATAATGCATGACAAATACCTTAAGTCAAGACGCCTCTCAATGTTTAATTAATAAATTGGATTCGCTTTATTTTGTTGTTGATTGTGAAACAACAAATCCTTGCCATCTGTGAATTTTATTAATAACAAACAACAAAAGTAAAACGAAGACATACAACATTAAAAAAAAAGTTTATTTAAGCACTTTAATACACGTTGCAGATACTGAGACACTTTGGTCGTAACACAATAAGATAAACAAAAGATTAAAGGGATAACATTGGTCTTTACGTAACTTTATATTTTTAAAATAATTTTTTGCCAGTTCAAAAGTAGTCATAACAATGTGGAGGGAATTTAATTTAAAATTGGAAGTGTAAAACAGCCGTTACGCTGCGGCCGCGGAATGCGACGAAGTTTTAAAACCGAAGTTCGGAACGAATAGGTGCAGTTGGGAACGCGCCAGAATGAATGATAGCAGAATTAAATACAACTCCTTTTATACTGCAGTTAAACGAGGATCGTCCTTGGGGTCTTAGGGTCTTGATTGCTCATCATCAGGTCTTGATTGTTCATCATCATGATCATCAATATTATTAGCCAAAGGACGTCCAACACTGAACATAGCCTTTTTCTATGTGCCCCCACGGATTTCGACAGCGACCGGTTGCAAGCAGTCTGCATCCAGTCGATTATGCTAAGTCAAACAAAGAAACGACTCTCTTGATTTTAATTAACAGAGTAGGACTTCCACCGACAAGATGGACAGACGACCTATTAAAGATCGCAGGGTCGCACTGCATGCCGACCGCTTACGATCGGTCCTTATGGAGAACCGTAGGGGAAGCCAATGTTCAGCAGTGGAGGACGTCCTTTGGCTGATTATTATGATGATGATGAGGTGAAGAACGCCTTTAGTTAACTAATTTAAGTTAAGTAAAAATAATCTAGTTAAAGAAATGTTAAAGTTAAAGACATGTTACTTCATTGCTGTGACTGATTAATTCATTTCCCATTGACTCGTATTTACTAATTTTAATATATGGAATAGCATTTGTTTAACGTTAGTACTTCTGATACATTAATAATTTAGTTCCGGTTACTATCACGCACACGTTTTCAATTTGGATTTGGATTATAAAAAGTAGCCGTGAAAGTTTTTTTTCAGTAAGCCGCGGTTTCCTCTCTGGAAGAACTTAAATGAGCAAGTTCAATTCCTCATGCCACCATAAGCGTATTTCATCCATGAAATTCCTATTTACTCATCATGTGAAACTCAAGTCATAAGTGCAGTCTTTGCCAAGCATTAAACTTGGGATTATTTGTAACTTTTGGCACTATTCTGTATAGAATAAATTTCAGACATGCACTGAGCAAACTTTAAAAGCTAAAGTATATTGTAAAAAATATAAATACGGACTTGTCATTACAATAAAATATTTTCTTAATCTCCAAATTCATTTTTCAAGATGATATTTTTCGACGAAATCAGGCTGACAAATTCGATGGCAGATATCTAACTTGAATAGCCACTTGCCTTATGTCCCACATCGCCTAAAAAAATACCTGTCCTAAAAAACTAGGGGACAATCAATCTGAAATACCCTTAGGGTATTCCGAAAAATATCTTCAGGTATTATCGGGCTCAATCATGCAAGCATCTGCGCGGTGCGAGGAATTTTTCGATTAAGCCCGCTATGAGTCGGGGCTTCGTCACTGTGGCTTGGGCGGGAGAGTCGGTTTTTTACAGCTTACAGCCTATTAATCGGTAGAAGCCAGTCATTGTTACTGGCCGGTGTCAGGTAAAGGCATTTTCACACTTTTTTAGTTTGTCTTCTTGCAGTTTTATTCACGATTAATCTTGAAAAAGAGGAACATCTACGAAAACATTGATGTGAATAAGACAAAAACAAGTTCTCCTTGTCCGAAAGCACATCAGCGATTCTCATAATGTGAATTATTTAGAGGTTTGTTTCTGAACAGAAGGAAAGTCTTAGTCTTTTACAGAGCAAGGAATTTTTTTTTTTATTCCACAACGGCCCAACCAAAAAACTAAAAACGTTGTGGTATGTATGTCAGCGTTCATGGACTTACGCTTTTTATTCGTTGTTTGGAGACTGACAACAAGTGGACGTTTTCGGCACATTTTAGGAATAGTATTTGAAAACCCATATCAATGCAATCATCTACAAATGCTGCAATCACACCTCGAATCCCCGCAACCGTAACACAATGAAGATGAAATGGAATTTTGCTGTCCCATAATTCAGTTTGCGTTTCCAATCCGCTTTCTCTGTCAATAAAAGAGAATAGTGACGACATTTTGAAAATAATGTTTTAATCATAAACAAGAAAAAATTAAACTAAGACATGTAACATAAAAAAATAACTTAATATCTACCTATTCAAAAACGAAACCATTTCCTTGCGGCAAGGAGGCTATGATGCTGGCTAATCATTGAATCTGATGGCACTTACATTGTATCTACACCTACACCTATTTGTAATTTTAGTAGGTAGTAAGTACACGTTGTATAAAACATCGCGTGACTGTAAGAAGATTGGGTGATTAAAGGAAACCTGCAATAACTAATAAGATGAATAAGTTTATCTTAAGTCCAGTAATAAGATCGCCTGATGACTCACATAAGATAAAGCCAGAACACCAATAAACAAACCTTCTATGTAACAAAAATATCCTCCTTTTTACAACGAACGTAAAAAATGAGTGGTTTAGTGTAATCTTGGAAGCATAATTTCGCTGCATACAAACCCTAAGAAAGCCGCGCAGGGAGATAACATAATTTACGACTAGCAGTATCGCGATAAATTCTCCTCGCCACTATTAAATTTTCCGTCCACACTTTGCAACGAATGGAAAATCCTGTAAAAATAATACCGCTCGTGCAAATGTTTACCGAACTATGTTTCGATAGGACGCGGCCACTGTTATCTTTGGATTTAATTAGCTACATCATTTCGTTTTTTTGTTATTTTTAATTGAGAATTCTATTTAATGTTACATTTTATATTATTATCAAAGTAATCTGCTTTAGTGTTGATACATAGCGCAACGTGTTATCAATTTCAGAATGCAGTATTTACTGCAGGTATTTATTTGAGAGTCAAATTATTTATAAAAAAGCAGCACTGTTCATTAATTTGTAAACATAATATATATAAATAAGCGCCAGACAACACACCAGTTGTCATAGTTTCAAAGTAAGGAACTTTCTTTCTTGTTTTTCGAAGTATCAGACAACGATTATGACGGGAGCGCGACTTAGGTGCAAATGTTCGTGCTCATCACACAAACATTTGCCCCTTGCGGGATTCAAACCCGCGACGGCTGGCAGAGTAGTCAGGAGCTCTAACCACTGCACCAAACGCGTCGTATTTGTGGTATGAGTACATTATCTGGAGCCACGGCAGTAGCCCGCCAAAGCCGAGTCAAGCGAAGCACAATGGTTTTAAGTGCATCGTCGGTTTTTTGACCTATTGGAACTTCGGTTCGAATTAAACTATAGAAGTTTCACTACAATTAATTAGTATGCCGAAATGAAAATGCTTAGTTTAAAAATTACTACACATACCTTACCTACATGGCTGGTGGAGTAACTAAGGTAACTGTACTAACGAAATGCGCGTAAATTATGCGCTGAAAATCTCCAAAAGCCAACACGAATCATGAACAGACCGCAGTCTTAAACAGAATCGATCCTAACTCAATGGAATGAGTATTAACCTTAAATAGCATGGCCCTGGGCAGTGGCTATCGGCTCGTGATGAGTTTACAGTACAAATAAAAAACACATGGCCCGCTCTTCACTTTATTGCTTGGCTTCTACTTTGTACTGAAAAATTGTTTGTGAAGATTAGTATTGTACTTTATAGTAAAGGCGAAAGGTCAGCTGAAACTATTATTTAAAATCTTAGACCCCTTACGCACTGTGTCTTTTAGCATCGATGCAGTCGCGCATTTTGAAAACGCGCTGCAGCATCGCGACACACGCAACGAATAGATTTAATTTAGCATCGATGCAGAAGCGCGACTGCATCGATGCTAACGCGTGTTAGTATCGATGTAGTCGCCAAAAATTCAGTAAATAATTTGTAATGTTTCAGCTTTTGCATCGCGACTGTATCATTGCTAACGCGCGTTAGCATCGCGACTGTATCAATGCTATAAGTAGCGCAGTGTGTAAAGGGTCTAAGATATCACTATAGCTTTCGTTGCTAAAGATCGCAGGGACATTGTGTCGCTCTCTTTAGAACGTACTGTCGAACTAGCGTGTACCGAGCTAGAACAATATATCATTCTATGTGTGTATAGCCCTCCCGACGCTAGTTACCAACTTTTTGAACCAATTATGGAAGAAGCACTTAATAGGGTTTCGAAATCGAATAAGAAGATAGTTGTTTGTGGAGATTTTAACTTTGATATTTTAAAAGAACGAAAAATTGCCAATCAATTTCTTAGTCTGTTTAAATCGTTTAATTTAAATAATCTCTTTAGGGAACCGACAAGGGTGACCCCTAGTACGGCCACCTGCTTAGATAATATTTTTTGTGATGAAAATGCTAGTGTTGTTGACAAAGGTATCTTAATTGGTCTCAGTTCTGACCATAGAGGTCAAAAGGTCTTTTTTGAACACAATCATACCGCAATAACACCTGTTGAGACTATATATAGGCCTGTTACAGTAAATAGGTTGGATAGATTTAGGGATACAATAAGCGATAGTGTATATGCAACTAAACCAAATACTAGTGAAAGTGTAGATAAGCAATATGAAGATCTGTTTCATTTAATTAAAAACGATTTTTATGAAATATTTCCCTTAAGGAAGAATAAATCAAACAAGCCCAAATGTCAATTTAATAATTGGGCCACGGCAGGGATTCATAAAAGTAGGAATAAACTATATGAATTGTATAGTCTTCGAGAAAGTTCGCAAGACCCAAAGTTTATTGATTACGTCAAAAATTATTCAAAAATATTTAAAAAAGTATGTGCTACAGCTAAATCACACCATCTTCGTAAAATAGTATCTAGCTCCAAAAATAAAGCAAAAGCTACATGGAGCATCATTAATAAAGAAACCTGTAAAAATAAATTAAGAGATAATAAATTTACATTAAAAATCAATGATAAAACACTAAATTCAAATCAAGAAGTTGCAACTGCTTTTGAATCGTTTTTTTCACGTATTGCGCCCACTACAACTAAAGAACTTGCCTCTTCTTCAGTAATAGCCGAATCTATTCTAAAACTTTATGTCAACGAATGTAATTCTCAATTTCACTTCAGGCATGTAGGACCTGAAGTAATAATAGAAACATTTCTTGAGTTGAATATGAAAAAAACTGAGGATCTGTGGGGACTATCCGTGCATATTATAAAATCAATTATCGACACAATAGCTCCTCAACTAGCAATAATTTTTAATAAGTGTATTGATGATGGCCAATTTCCTAGTTCAATGAAGATTAGTAAAATAATACCGCTTTTCAAATCGGGTGACAAAAGCGACCCCTCAAACTTCAGGCCAATATCGATTTTGCCAGTCTTGAGTAAAGTATATGAAAAGATTATATTTAACCAAATTTTAGCTCACTTTTCATCAAATAAGTTACTACATAATAAACAATTCGGTTTTACTAAAGGTAGAAGCACTACGGATGCAGGAGTTGCTCTTTTAACACATGTTTTTGATGCCTATGATAATAGGCATGATGCTTTAGGAATTTTCTGTGATCTATCCAAAGCGTTTGATTGTGTGGACCATGAAACATTGCTCAAAAAAATACGTCATTATGGGGTATCATTAAACTCATTAAACTTAATTAATTCTTATCTATCAGGTAGAACGCAAAAAGTATATATAAACGGAATTAAGTCTTCTGGAGCGCCTCTAACAATGGGTGTGCCCCAGGGATCTATATTGGGACCACTTTTATTTTTGATATATATAAATGACCTCCCGTATTTTGTAGGAAATCTTTGTGATATAGTATTGTTTGCAGATGATACTTCACTTATATTTAAAATTCCAAGAGGTGAAGAAAATTTTGACGATGTAAATAATACTCTTTCACAAGTGTTACATTGGTTTACGATTAACAATCTCCTTCTTAATGGAAGTAAAACTAAATGTGTAAAGTTCACGATGCCTAATGTCCGACAGGCATCAACTCAGGTTAAGATAAAAGACAAATCGCTTGATATTATCGACTCCACAACATTCTTGGGAATCACTTTAGACTCCAAACTACAATGGGGTCCTCAAATAGAGGCCTTATCAGGGAAACTAAGCTCAGCTGCTTTTGCTGTAAGAAAGATTAGACGTTTGACTGATATAGAAACAGCTAGGTTAGTTTATTTTAGTTATTTCCATAGCTTGATGTCCTACGGTATTTTACTGTGGGGCTCGGCTGCTGATATAGAATCAATTTTTGTATTACAAAAAAGAGCCGTGCGAGCTATTTATAATCTAAAACCTCAAGATTCCCTACGAGAGGTGTTTAAAGAAATTAGAATATTAACTGTAGCCTATATTAATATACTCAGTATATTTATGAAAATTTAATGTATGTCCGCAAAAATTTACATTCATTCAGGAAAAAAAGTGATATACACAATTATAATACTAGGAATAAAAATAAGCTTGCTATTCCACAATTAAGGCTTCGAAAGGTTGGTAATTCTTTCATAGGGAAATGTATTAAATTTTTTAATAAACTACCAGAACACATTGTAAACTTACCGATCAATAAATTTAAAACTGTCATTAAAGAAACCCTTATGACGAAAGGGTATTATAAAGTAGATGATTATTTGAAAGATAATAATGTATGGACTTGCATGAATACTACAAACATTGTAAACCTTTTGAAAAGAGGCATTGACAATAGTGACTGAGTTTGTTGCGCAGCTTCTTCTCAGCACTAGCCCAAAATTGTCCCGAAGCTGTGGTAGGGTTTATATTGGGACGTGTAAAAGTGTCCTCAATGGGCCTATTTGCATAAATAAATGACTTTTATGACTTTATGACTTTTATGTTGACATTATTGATACATTGTTATAATCAACAAGACTTTGAAAGCACGTGTGCGCTGCTAGACTTGCTTGGTGAAAATAAATGGAATTATATATGTGCACGGATGAAGGGGTCTAGGAAGTAGGGTTCGCGGTAAATGTGGAATTATGTGCAAGGATTCCTTCTTCCTGAGGAGAAGGTTTCTCAGTAAGCAGCTAGTTAACTGAATGAACTTTCTGCTAACAAAATCTCATCTAGCGTATATTTCAATTTAATCTACGAGCTACTTTCTTGCTAGGGTAACCTACCTACACACTTTTAAGAATAAGATGTGTTGATCGTATAAATAAAATTAATATGCGCCAGGCAACACACCAATTTGTGGCGTGGTTTCGAAGTAGGCATCTCCCATAAATACTAAAATAGGTACATATATAAACATTCATGACTCAGGTACAAATGTAGTTCGTGCTCATCGCACAAAAATTTGCTCCTTGCGGGATTCGACCCGCGACGGCTGGCGTAATAGTCAGGAGCTCTAACCAATACATCAAACGCGTCGTCAAATGTCGTATCGTCGTCGTATCATAAAATTAATATTCCTATCGGAATAGAAGGACAAGTAAAAGCTGTCAAACGAAACCGTTTTATGATGTCAGTAACTAACATAAGTAAGTAACATTTCTAGCTTTAAATGAGATGACCTTTCGATCAGGTGATTTATAACAATGTTCCTAAGTTAAATATAGTAGTTTACTGCATGATAAACAGTCGACACAAAATATTGAACATACAGCTCTAGTGTAAAACTAAATATTATTTCATCATACAAAATATTCGTCGATATACATTCCCTATGTTATTCTGCCTTTATTTTTTACGTAAATTAACGTTTGTAGAATAGAATAATCAAACTGCGTACTTTAAATTTGAAGCGCATTCGTAAATATAAGTCGTATATTAAGAGGCTTTGATTTGGACTAATCTACCTGTTAAATGATTAGCTGTTTAGGTTATGCCGCTGTAATGCATAACAATCAATCACCGTTTAAGTCACCATGTTTCAGACGCATTATTTCTCCAAAATATACACAATTTCACTTTCAAATATAAAAAATCAAATGCACGTAATTTTCAGCGAGCTTCTGCGGGGCGGTCAACTGTTTGACATCTGACAAAAATGGTTCTGCTTCCCATCTCTTTTTATCACACAGTTTGCTGCTAGTGACATTTCGCTTTTGTCGTTCTATTCCAAAGGGATTAGTAGTTTATGAAACTGGTACATCATACCTAGTTATGTGCAGTTTCATACACTACTTTATCTACTCTCATTGAACACGAACATATCAAATAAAAGATAAAGATTTCCATGCTAAAAAGTCTTGATAACATTTATCGTATAATTTTCTTGACTTTACTGGTAGTAGATTAAGACAGACTGCTGTCGCAGTCTGTAAAATGTCGGGCGGCGTCAAATTTTCTGCACTTTCAATATCAGACATTATAATAAACACTAATAATTATCTACCGAAACACAAACGTACTATGACGCCAAAACTCCCGTTAACACCGCGCATACGCCAAAGCGCGCGCAGCCACAGATAAAAAAATAAATAGATGTATCTATGATCTGTAATCTGTATCGTAATGAAAAAAAATTTTATTATAACATTATTTTGTTAGAGAAATAGTGTCATAATTATTTTTTTAATTTCATTTCGATATACTGTTTATAAAGTACGTCTATATAAACTCGTTTTAAGTTTTGTATTTTGAATTTAACGATATGAGAGTAGATAAAATAATTTTATGCGTCGTATATGTATGTATTAGACAGCAATCACATAGATTTCTCTGATCCCAAAGCACTAATTCACTTGTGTTATGGAAATCAGACACAACGGTGGTACCAAAACACCCAGACCCGAGACAATATAAAAATATCATTTCTATAGTGACCCGACCGGGAATCGAGCCTGGGACCTCAGAGCGGCGACGCCTTAAAACCCTGCATGCTAAGCCACTACACCACGGAGGTCGTCAAGTCGAAGGCGCACTTACTTTATAAGACATTGCATAGCCATACCTCGCAAATGTTGTTAGGCTGATATACTTGCTCTAACCCCTGTGGCTGAAGTCTGAAGCACAAGAAACGTCAATGTTTCGCGTAGATCATTATAATTTTCCGATTTTCTGCTGCGTCTTATATCCTTTTTACATCTTTAATAAATTGTTTCAAATATTTGCAGTAATTTAAGCCAAATTCAAAAATTCTTCTCAATCAATGAATACAATAAAACGTCAATTTTGTCACGAGCACCTCCTGGTTGTTCTACAGGGAAACTATGTCGAGACTTCCGTATCTGTCTACATTCTAAAGCTCGCGTCACAGATGCAGGCTTTTCATGTTATGTTCGTGTTTTCACAAGTGCACCTCGCGTATTGTGGATTTAAATCACAAGTTGGTTAAGCCGTTTATTGTTTATGAGTATATTTTATTACGGGATTCACGGCACACCGTTGTAAAGTGCCAAAAAGGGAGGGCTTACAGTACTCGTAGATAATTTATTCAAAGAGCTTTATGTTGTAGTATTTAGGAAGATTTCATTGAATTATATCAAAGTTCACTTTAAATAATTGTAGGTTTCCCTATCGCACTCCTTATTAACGTATTACTCTTAGTTATAATTATATATATATTAGGCTAGATAGTCAAAACTTATATTTATTATAATACCTACAAAATAGGTATTATGATGGTGAGAGTAGGCAGTTTGCCAAAAATAGATAGTAGATCGAACTTTGCCTGATACATGGTTACTCAGAAAGCAATCAAAGTTACACAATACGAGTATTTCCTTATTTTGTAGCAAATACTTGTTGTGTTAATCCGAATGCGAAGGGTAATATGTGCTCTGTAATGTTTTTCGAGAGTAATTTATACTATGCACCTAACAGTTTGTACGATGATCTTTTGCTGAAACAATTAATAGTTAAAAATTATAAATAACCCTCGACAAATGTATTACCGTTACCATTTATCCATAGGACATATGTAAGGTAGTCAGATTTCCTCATCAATTATTAAAGAGCTGGTTATCTTCAAACAGGTTATCAGAAAGTGGTCATGATCATCATCATCATCCTATCAATATCATTGAAGTAACACGGTACCAAATTTTGAACTGTTCGGACAACTAGTAAGATGCTGCTGTCAGATGTTATCTAGGCGTCTATAAGGCCCTCTTAAGGACTAATATCAGCCGATATTAGCCTGGACCAACGGCTTGACCTGCCTTCCGAAGCACGGAGATGCTCGTGATATATAAGCAATAGAAAAGTTCTATTCTAGAACGACGTGTACAATAAACATTCGTCCTAATTGAGCAAAGAGGTCTCTAGAAGTGTTAACGTTAATTTATTGGGGTTGTTTGCAGCGTGCATCTGACGTTGAGTTGGTGCTTCGAACCTCGCTCGAGGACTGATGTAGTATTGTTCCCGTGTTTATAATATATGTGTATTATGTAGTTAGAAAACTGAAGGCTTACATTCTAAACTCTAAAGTTACAAGGTGTAATTAGGACAAGATTTTATATCAGACTTGCCTAAGATGAGTTCGACTCGCGTTGTGTTTGCCCAAGTCAGGATACAGTATAATGTACCAGTGCTCCTTTGCCTTGTTTTTTTAAATACTTCTAATTTGTGCCATCGTTTTCGATTATGCTACACTAGAAATTAAACTAGAATCTTGATGACGGATATGATTGCTGATATCACCCAAGGGATCTACCATTTATTATTAAATATATTCATACATGTAAGGATGAGGACCCCTAAAACGATTTACCGAGTGGCTGTGTTACTCGTTCCAAATAGGAAAGGGTTTAATTTTAACTAATAATGCCGTGATATAAAAATTAAGCTTCAAAGTTCAAAGTTGTGTATGAAATTATCCTGGCTGTTTTCTCATGAAATCTATTGTTCTCGATATTAGCCAGGCAACGGGTAAAGTCATAACATTTGTTTAAAGACGGGATTAGTTTAGTTGGACGATGTTTTTAAAGTAGTTTCTGGTTAACACAGCCAGGCCTTCGGGTGGGCAATGATAACATCTATTTTGGTATTAATTTAAGCAAAGTATACCCTAATACAATCTATGAAATACAGCGTGGGTCAGATTCTAGGGACTTTCGATGAGATAAAATTATAAACGTTTGTTTGTAAGATTCAAAGATAACAAAACTTTTGCTACCCTAACACCTACACGAACTGCCTATTATCCTCTCATTTTATTTTAAAATGGTAATATATTGGAGCTAAGTTGCATAATGTTATTGTAAACGTCAAAAAGCTGCCAAGGTCGATACGATAAATCAATTTGGATTGCTGTTATGGGGACCGCGCGACGACATAGCGTCACAAACTATTGGGGGACAATGAAATGACAAATGACTGACTGTCATTAATATAAGTACCTAATTAAAAACCAAAGTTATTTCCATAAATATTGTATTATACTTTATTCTATTCAATTACTTTTATCTATAGTGTTGATTTTTACTTATTATTAAAACAATGCACGGATATGTAGTACAGACGTCTTCTTACGTTGTTTTTTTTTGGTCACGGCGAGCGCCGTCATCAATTCGGGCTGCCCCACTATCACCTTCACACTCAACGAATATATAGTTATATTTATGTTGTGCCAAGAGTAGTGAGAATTAGAGAAAAATATTAGAGGTACAAGTTCAAAAGTTTAATGAATGAACAAAGGAAAAACTTGCTGATAAATGCTTTGTTCATAGTGTTAGCGAGCACAAAATCGAGAAGCATGGAACGGCTCTAGTCGTGCCCCGACCCCCCAATCGACTGGTCGTGCCCCGCCCTAGACCAGCTGTCAATCTGTCACCGACAATCCGCCAATCTGCGCGCAAAATGTTGTGTTGCTCTTTCAGTAATAAATAATTATATTCATTGCAAAGTGAGTTTTAGTGTTAATAATAGTATGCAAACGCTATTAAATTAAATAAACGGGGCAAACCTGGTCTAGCACAACAGTCGACCTCTATGCACTCTCTGTTTGTTCGTGGACATAATCTGTACAGCTTAATTTCAGCTCGCTATTAGCCTGAGAGCTGGGAGACTGCACTATATAGGTTGAAAGTCTGCAATTTTGTAACTAAGTAAAGCGAAATTGCTGCCAGTTTAAGTATCTTTCGCTTACCGTCAGTGTGTTTCAATCAATTTGCAAAAAATTGACATATGGAGTGGTCTTTAAAATTCTGGTTAAGAATTAAATCAGCCTGTGTGTTTTTGCTGTCTTTGTAATTTCAGGATTTTTTGTATTTTCTTATTGAATACTTTTTATAACTTAAAAATTATTGTTAATACGAATATTAAAATAAATATAAACAGGTGTTAAAGGCGCTATCACTGACATCGATACTTTCTGAAGAGAGATAAGAACATTGAACTACTATTGCTAGCGTATGGAACTGACATCACGAACAAATCTCGTGCGCCTGATTTGACGCCACTTGTCATCAACTTATACAAAAGATTTTCCCCGCAATTTTAAAAGTTAAGCGGTCCCAGCGAACATTGATTCGCCCCGGTCCCGTCCCGCCCCAGCCCCTGTGAAACAGGTAATTTGATGGTATATGATTTGATTTCAAATGATTTCTACGTCGGGTCTACGTACCGGGAATCGAACCTAGGACCTCAGAGCGGCAACGCTTTGAAACCAGCCTGCTTAGCCACAACACCACGTTGACGACCCGTTTGGTGTAGTGCTCGAGAAATCGCCTACTACGCAGCGGGTGCGGGTTCGATCCCCGCAGAATACACATTTGTGTGCATGAACATGCCTGTTTGTATTGGTCTGGGTGTTTTCTATGTATATCATGTATGTATTTACAAAAAAAAGTATTTAAGTATTATATCCGTTGTCTGGCACCCATAACACAAGCTTTGAGTAGCTTACTTTGGGACTAGATGGCGATGCGATTTAATATTTATTTATTTAAATACCACGGTAGCATGCGTTGTCAAATGTACTTCATATATAGGTAGGTCTATCATGAATATTTTTTCTTTCTGGTCCGGGAATCACCAGGATATTGTGTCCACCTGCCACAATTCCTCATCATACAACAGGCCGTGGGAAAAGCCGTTTTCTCTCAATTTTATTTATAAAGACAATTATGAAACATCAAATATCATTGGCAATGAAACATGTCTTTCGTGTGATTGTCAAAACATAAAATCAAAATCAAAATCACTAAGAAGTATCGGTATCAGTTTTGAAGAAATCATCTCTAAAATAAGTTACTACCCTTTTTTAACCTCGTTAAAAGTTTTAATAAAACACGAAACAGAACTTTCGCCAATTCTGTTAAAGAATTTTTATGTAAAATTTGAACTTGATTGGACCAAGGAATCACGTTGTCTCATACAAATTTTGCTGCTTTAAGTCTCTACGATCAGCTGTTTAGGCTGTGCGTTGATCAGTCAGTCAATCACTCGTTCAGGACCTTCATTTTATATGTATAGATAACTCACTATACCCTGATTTTTAATTAGATAGACCAAAATGACACTTTGTGGGTGGCCACTTTTTCGTTATTTAAAAATAGTTTTTTTCCTAAATAATCGACAAATTCAACTGGGTGTCTATAGTTGCTTATAAATTATTTTAAATAATTAAATAGATATAGTTTGAATTTGTGTTGTGAAGAAGATTATTAACATGAACTAAAACAGTGTTTATACAAAAAATCAATAGAAAAAAACCGTTTTAAAATTATGTTTCCTCCAATACAATCATAAATTCTAATAATGTATTTGAGGAAAGTAGTAAAAAGTATAAAGTAGGTATAAAATCATACAATAATTTTGCTATGTACTTACATACCTTCACTTTAAAGGACTTAATTTCTTTACTCTTTAGAATTTTTCATTTATGTATTTTGTTTGTTTAAAGCTGTATTCAACGGTTTACATGCATTGCTAATCCAAAAAATCACAATATTGAATCACAATATTGAAAAAACGTATCACAAATACAATTAATCACTCACAATTCAATTGTTAAAACACTATTGCACTAGGCTTGCAACATTAAAAAATAAAAAGTTCGATTGAAGCTGTCATTCTGTTCTATCTAATTAAAAATCAGAGTAAAGATAAGCTAACCTTCAATGGCTATGTTGGTATGTGTTTGATCTAGTCATATCTTCTTCATCTTGCCAAGCATTTCCTTGTAGAAATAGTTATACTCAGATGTATCTGTGTTCAAGTATTTTGGTGTCCTTATTTGCACATTCCAGTAAACAGAAATTGGTTTCAAACTGTATTTAATGCTTGTTCCTGAAACTGTCATTGCGGTTATGCCACAGATTAAATAAGTTTCTCGCCGGAACTTTACGATGCGGTTATTGCAACATTGTTCTCTGTTTTAGTGCACATTGCAATTTGATTTGACTAGTTTTAAAGCTTTTTACGGGCTGGTATTAAACTTTCAATTACTTTTTAAAAATATTTCTAAGTCCAGCCATGACACCTTCAATAGTAGATTGTTATACAAGGGGAGAAAGTGACCCATTTCACTCGAGAAGTTCTTGGCGCTCGAACGGAGTGAGAGCGCTAATAATTCAAGAGTGAAATGGTTTCTTTCACCCGAGTTATACATACTATTTCTCATTTCGACTGTGAGGAAAAATAAATATTTTTTTTAGATATTATGTTGTTTGGCGAGAGATGAAATCTCAAGTTTTTACATCACATATTAGTTTTTTTTCTGTCGTTATACATAAAACACAAGATTAAAAGGACAGTAAAGGCACGGAAGACAACAGAGTACTACATAAAGGGCGGACGATATCAAATATTTCAAATCATTGTTAAAAATATTGATCCATTTTTTCTCACAGACAATAATAATAAGAAAGAACGCAACCTTGCGAAAACAAGGTAACTTGTCACCAAAACTACCACAGATTATGTCAAAATCCAGGTTCAATTTTGCCTCATGAGATAGCGCTATGAATGACAGCTAAAGGTGGGAGTGAGTAAGAAGATTAATGAACAATAAAAATGGCGGCAAGTCGCCTCCGCCTGCTTAATAATCTATGCAATAATCGACCAAACAAAAAAAATATCGTCAAAGACTAAACAAAATGTGACTATTTAATATGAAAAAAAGTTACACTATGTATGGCGGGAAACCGAAATATATTTGTAGATTTTAAATTGTAAAAAAATAGACCAATTGAACATTTTTCAAATCAGTGACCATAATAAACACGCTTATAATGTTTAGCTTATCTTAAAAATATGAAAAACTGGTTTATTTAATAATATTTTCCCATCAAAAACAATACTTGTCAAAAAAACCAAGTCTCGCAACTCAGTTGTTCTGCGGTAAAAAGTTGTGAGATCCATGTAATACCAAGTCGGTTATTAATTTATTCAGTCTCTACTTAAGCGACTTTCTGTCTTAATACGTCCAGTCTCTAAGACCACGATCGTGGTCCATAACAATTGAAAATCAATTGTGTCTGGAATCTCCGTACTCGAAGCATTAAGTTGTTACGTAATAATTAACAGCATCTTATAGTGACGCATATCAATATTAAAATTCTTTAATGTTTTATGTAAATATATTGAGACTTGGCCATCGCCTGAAAACACGTGTAAATTCAATCGCCTGAAAACACATGTAAATTCAATTATTTAGTGCGATCTCACAACTTTTTACCGCAGAACAACTGAGTTGCGAGACTTGTTTTTTTCGACAAGTATTGTTTTTGATGGGATCTCATTTCTCTTTGTATTTTGTAGACAGTTCTACTTTTTTCCTTTTCGGTGCCTTCTACTTATTGTAAATATGTATATCTACCAGCAACGAATTTTCTTAAAGCCCTCTCTCTAACTTATGAACTTTTCGCCTCGGCGACATTCACCTTTCCGCGCGCCCCGCAACAGTCACGGTAATATAGACATAATATTACCGTGCCACTGTCCCCGCCCGGCCCGCGCCCTCGCGCTAGCACTAGGCAGCGCGTAGTAAGTAACGGCCCGCGCTCACTCGCTAGCATCGCAGCGCGTGGTATAATAATTAATTTACAACCTTACACACTCGTAATAAGTACGAATACGCACGTAGGTACGTTTTTTGCATTAAATAATTTAATTTACACGTGTTTTCATGACGGGAATACCCATTTTTTGCTCGATTTGGCAGGGGCACTACCATGCGCCTATATTTATATGGGACTAGCTTAAACCCGCGGCTTCACATGCAATAATAATAACTGTCGTAAAACATCGTTACGAATAAAGCCAATATTGAAAAATTTAACTGAAGACTTGGCTGTATGGGCTTAATTTTCTTTTCGGTCTTTTCTAGATTTTTTAGTTTTTCCTCGATTCGTACACCAAACACTACTTATATTTCAAATTTGAAGCTTCTAGGTCTGCTAGAAGTGCCTTAGAATTTTGATAATCGGTGAGTCAGTGAGTGACAAAATTAAGAAATTTGACCCGTTATAATTCTTAAAATACTGGTTCAAATTGAATGAAATTTGAAATATACCGTGTCTTTACAATGCTGCATGGTTACTAAAAATTTCTGTACTGTCTTCTAGTTTTATCCACAACGAAGTTGTTACGGACACCCAATCATGTTTAGTAATAAGTTTAGTTATATTTATTTGTAAGGATTTTTGATGATAATAAATATAATTTTCTGTTAGGGCCATAGCGAGTAAGCATTGTAATTAGCTTAGGGCTCGTTTTATTTCAATAATAAGAAACCTGTTAGTTAGGAATTCCCATTTGCAAATTAGGTAGGCAGGTAGGGTAACAATTAACTAGCTAGGAAATATTAAGAAATATGTAGGTAGTTTGGTACAGGGGCGAGGGAGACCCTAGTAGGCTGTCTCGCTCAGGTGGAGCGAGGCCGGTAAAGCCTTCGAATTTCCTGTCCCCCATATCGCACTTTCTGAGGGTAGGTAGGAAACCCATAGAGTGGATTGTTGCGAATGGGAATTTTATCACGATTAATGTAGGTAGGTTACAAAAACGTAAGAAGGAATACGCAGATGATGTTATGTGTCCGTCCTTGTTTGTAACTAATCTGTATTAGTCGATAAGTCAGACATGTATTTTTGGTTAAATAAAGGGCCGTGAGCGGGCCAGATCGTACGCGCTCTCACGGTCACCGATCTCAAAAAGAAGAGTTTTATTTGGAATCTACAGTCTACACATCGAAGGAAAGATCGTCGGAAAATTGACTCAGCCTGCCTGTAGTCAATATCGTCTGGTCCGTTGCGATCCGGATATAAGAAGAAATCAGCAACGCGGCATCGACTTGTGCTTTGGTTAGCACATACGCCGAGGGATCTACGCCGAAGCACAGTGTAACCAGGAGCCGCGAATCGGCCTATACTCCTGTGGAGAGACGATCACATTTACACGGGTGTTCCGTGGCTCGGGCATTCACCACCTAACGGTGCCAAACGGTGTCTGTCTCGGGTTTAACGCCGATTCCCAGGCGGTGCAGTTTTCGGGCGAGCTGCCACATATCGCGCCAGCGATTGTGAACAAGTCCGACCGGCGCCGGTACGGTGTGCGTAAGCGTGGGGGCCGGACTGTAGGCACTGCGGAGGGTTCTGGACATTCCAGCCAGAACTGAGCACCCCACGGATGCGTACACTCTCTGCCGGGCGGTACCTCCCTTCCGATCCTGCACGACCATCCATCCCCAGACAGGCTCCCCTTGGTAGTGTACCTGTTTGGGATTGATAGGAGTAGGGGCAGCAAGTAAGAAGATGCCGACTACGCGCAGCCAAGCTGGGAAAATGGAAGCCGAAGACTCAAGACTACGCAACTTTGAAGAGCCACCCGCATCACCGTCTGTGCAAGCCACCGCGAGTACGTTACGACAGACTGAACTACCCGCAGAAGGCGGACGAATGGAAACTGCAGCAGAGAGACGTCACGACGCTAACGCCGACGCGCCTAGGATAAGGCCGCCGCCGTCGTCAAATAGGTCAAGCGTCGCCGCTCGTTTAAAGCAAGCCGAGTTGAGAGCAGCCGAGCAGTTGGCGGCTATTGAAAAGAATCTAATTCAGAAGAGATTAGAATTTGAGATCGCTACGATAATGGATACAACAGATGAAGATGACCGTGAGAGCCTACCCGCCGGTGAGACCCTAGCGAGGGTGGATGACTGGTTGGATCAAGCCCAGTCCCGGCGTCAAGATGTAAACATGCAACTACCCACAACCGAGATGTCTTGTAGCGTTCCTACCCTCCGTGAAGAGAGGAATGAAAGAAATAGGCATTTGTTTACGCGACGCAAAGAAAAAGATGCGCGTAATATAGAAGTGGATAGAAACCGACATTTGAATTCGCCGAGCATAGAATTAAATGAAGATGTAAACAACATTCAACAAGATGTGCAGCGACAGGTCGAGTCAAACAATGATTGTACAGCGAGACCCCAAGAGTATACGGACGGGGCGGAACGACTTGCTTACACATTGGAGAGGATTATGTCGAAGCGACCGGCCCCACGTCAAGCTATTGAGTTACCGATTTTTAATGGAAACACGAACGACTGGTTACCATTTAAAGCTGCAATGGAAGATTCAACGCGATCATGCAACTACAGTAAATCCGAGAACCTGGCTAGATTGAGGAATTGTCTAAAAGGAGAAGCCAAGGAGGCAGTAGCGGCGTTGTTATACCGTGCCACCGATCCGGACAAGATCATGCGAACGCTAGAACAATGCTATGGAAGGCCAGAAGTGATCATTGATCGGGCACTGGACGACCTCAAGAACCTGCCGCGAGTTGGAACGACAGCCAGTGAACTGAATTCGTTCGCGATTAAGGTACAGAACATCGCGTATACACTGGACTCCATAGATAATAAAAGCTACCTCAGAAATCCGATGATGACCCGAGAGGTGGTCGATAAGCTGAGCCCACACTTGAAAACAAGATGGTGCGACTACGCAGCGCGGTACGCAAGCTACTCGGAGCCAGAGATCGTGACATTATCGCAGTTTTTGATGGAGGAAGCGAATAAGGCGATTCGATTCGCATACGTGTCGCAACCTAGCAACAGTGCAGCGAAGAAAGAAGTGCAAGCTAAGCAGAAGGCTAACTCAAAGAAGCGAAACACTGGTGTGTACGCCACAGCCGAGGAAAAAGCTACGACGGCACAAGATAAGACGTGTTTATGTTGCGGCGGGGACCACGAAGTGTCGAAGTGCACAAAGTTTAAAACCATGACAGTAAAGCAAAGATGGGATTGGTTGAAAGAAGAAAAGATATGCTTTCTATGCTTGAACAATAAGCACAGGCGAATCAAATGTAAAGCACCGATGTGTAATGAGAATGGCTGTAACCGACGTCATCACAGGCTGTTACACACAGAGCGTGAAAACAGCGAAAGTCAACACAACCAAGAAGTGGTAGCCTCAGTTAGCCATACTGTGGGGGCATCCAAGGTGTTGTTGAAGGTATGTCCGATCGTCATTGAGGGGCCACGGGGTAGAGTAAACACACACGCTCTACTTGACGAAGGGTCTACGGTTACGTTGATCGATCAGGACGTGGCGGAATACGTCGGTGCAGAAGGCCCGCTTCGAGACTTACACATATGCAGTGTGAATACACAGAGCGTACCACACACGAGCAGAGAGGTGGAGCTTCAAATGATCGCCAGTAACAACGAGAAACATTTGGTGAAAGCGAGAACAATGAAGAATCTCCGCTTGAATACTCAAACGGTGGGTCGGAGCTGTTTAGAGTACGGACACATGCGTAACCTGAACGAGAGTGACGTGTGTTATGTGAACGCCAAGCCGCGTGTCCTCATAGGCGCGGACAATTGGCATCTGATAGTAAGCAGGAAGCTGTTGACAGGCAAACGCCACGAGCCAGCAGCATCGCTCACCAGACTGGGGTGGGTGATACATGGTCGAGCGCCGTCCCGAGTCATAAGGGAGAGAGATACGGTGTTGTTCGTCGACGACCATGGGAGAGCTCGGTCTACGCAACCTGACGAAGAATTACACAACATGGTGAAGTCATACTTCGACATCGATTCGCTGGGCATTCAGAAAAAGGAACGCGAGAACCCTGACGATGTGCGCGCCTTAGAAGCCTTTGAGTCAACAGTGAGATGTGTCAATCAGCGATATGAAGTCGGATTGCCGTGGCGCAAGGTTAACACAGTTATGCCGCCGAGCTACGAGGCTGCAAGGCGGAGGCTCACGTCAATAGAAAGGAAGATGGACGCATCTGAAGACTTCAAAGCAAAGTACACAGCCCAGATCGAGAGTATGTTTAGAAAAGGCTACGCAGAGGAATGCCGAGA
Source organism: Pyrausta purpuralis (assembly GCA_963924145.1). NCBI lineage: Eukaryota > Metazoa > Arthropoda > Insecta > Lepidoptera > Crambidae > Pyrausta > Pyrausta purpuralis. Next base: position 7,959,529 of record OZ001645.1, read on the forward strand.
AGCCGACACACAGAGCCTGCGGAACGTAGAGACACTTAGCAGTCTGCGTCTACCCCGCCTCTACACTTTGACGGGGGGAGTGACTGGAAAGCAGCTGCACGTGTTCTGCGACGCTAGCGAGTCTGCTTACGCGACAGCAGTCTATTGGCTTGTAGAGTACGAGGATGGATCACGTCGTGTGGTATTAGCGGCAGCAAAGGCAAGAGTAGCCCCGATGAAGACGCAGACGATACCACGTCTGGAGTTACAAGCGTGTCTTATCGGAACGAGACTTGCGTCGACAGTAATGGAGGAGCACAGATGGCAGCCCGATAGAGTTACGTATTGGACAGACTCTACGACCGTTCTGCACTGGATTGGGAACGATAGAGTGCGTTACACGCCATACGTAGCGCACCGCTTGAGAGAGATATGTGAGTTTTCAAGACCCGATCAGTGGCGGTGGGTGCCGACGCAAGACAACGTAGCGGACGACGCGACTAGAGTCGTCACAGAGATGAAATCAAATGAAGACAGATGGTTTACTGGGCCATCGTTTTTATACGAACCGGAGAATACATGGCCGTCTCAAGCAGGCTGCACAGAGAGCAGCGAGGAGACTGTATTTAGCGTCGCGACAGAGGACAAATGGAGCGTGCCGGACGCCGGGCGCTTCTCGAACTACGAGCGCTTAGTGAGGGCGATGGCGTATGTGCTTCTATTTATAGATAAATGTCGCAAGCGCGCAACTGTTTTGACCAAAGAACACATAGATAGAGCGGAAAGATGGCTGATGAGGCGAGCGCAGGCAGACTCATTTCGAGAAGACATAGAGCGCCTAGAAAGAGGTCAGAACGTGAAGGCGGGGAGTCGCATCCGAAGACTTGATCCATTCATCGACGAGGAGGGCGTGTTGCGGGCGAGAGGAAGGACGAGGGCAGCGGGTGTGTCTGCCCCCGATACTACGCCCGTAATATTGGACGGCAGCCACCCGTACGCGCGGTTGTTGTGCAATAGGGAACACCGTCGCGCCCATCACTCGCACAACGAACGCGTCGTCAACGATGTACGACAGAGATACTGGATACTGCGATTGCGACCTACTGTTCGGGCCGTGGCCTATAAGTGCGCCTTTTGTCGTATGAGAAAGGCGAGACCTGTGACACCTGTGCTGGGAGACTTGCCACGCGCTCGAGTAGAGGCTTTCACCAGACCATTCTCTAACTGTGGTCTAGATTTCTTTGGTCCCATGATCATAACTGTGGGCCGTCGTCACGAAAAACGGTGGGGAGCGTTATTCACATGCCTCACTACGAGAGCCGTGCATATAGAGTTGGTAGCGAGCCTGTCGACTGACTCGGCTATCATGGCGTTGCGGCGTATGGGAGCGCGACGAGGGTGGCCACAGAAAATGTACTCAGACAACGCGACGAACTTCAAAGGCGCAGACAAGGAGCTACGAGCAGCGAATGAAGAATGGGAGCCAGCTCTACGAGACTATGCGCTCACCCAGCGCATCGACTGGCGCTACATAGCACCAGGGGCACCGCATCAGGGGGGAGCGTGGGAGCGTCTCATTCGCTCTGTCAAGAACGCTCTACGAGTCACTCTACATGAAAAGGCACCGAGAGAAGAGGTACTGCAAACTCTACTGGCGGAGGTCGAGCACACCATGAACGCGCGACCGCTAACACACGTGCCGGTCAGCGCTGACGACCCGGAGGCGCTCACCCCGAACCACTTCCTACTAGGGGGACCGCGCGGCCTACCCATCATCGGGCCGTGCGAACCAGCGTCGAGGAAGACGTGGAGGGCGGCGCAAGCGCTAGCCGACGAGTATTGGCGCCGCTGGCTTAAAGAATACCTACCGGACCTGGTGCCGAGAAGAGGAGCCCGAGATATCGCCGAGGTTGCTATCAAGCCCGGTGATCTAGTCGTCGTGGTGGACCACACACTGCCTAGAAACGTGTGGCCACGAGGCGTCGTCACAGAAGTACATCCTGGACCTGACGGAGCAGTGAGGAACGTCGAGATTCGGACCAAGGGCGGCGTGTTTCGTCGACCGGCGTCGAGATTGGCTGTCCTGCCGGTGGAATAAGAAGAGGTTCGCACTTCGCAGCGCTTCACCGGGGGGAGACTGTTACGGACACCCAATCATGTTTAGTAATAAGTTTAGTTATATTTATTTGTAAGGATTTTTGATGATAATAAATATAATTTTCTGTTAGGGCCATAGCGAGTAAGCATTGTAATTAGCTTAGGGCTCGTTTTATTTCAATAATAAGAAACCTGTTAGTTAGGAATTCCCATTTGCAAATTAGGTAGGCAGGTAGGGTAACAATTAACTAGCTAGGAAATATTAAGAAATATGTAGGTAGTTTGGTACAGGGGCGAGGGAGACCCTAGTAGGCTGTCTCGCTCAGGTGGAGCGAGGCCGGTAAAGCCTTCGAATTTCCTGTCCCCCATATCGCACTTTCTGAGGGTAGGTAGGAAACCCATAGAGTGGATTGTTGCGAATGGGAATTTTATCACGATTAATGTAGGTAGGTTACAAAAACGTAAGAAGGAATACGCAGATGATGTTATGTGTCCGTCCTTGTTTGTAACTAATCTGTATTAGTCGATAAGTCAGACATGTATTTTTGGTTAAATAAAGGGCCGTGAGCGGGCCAGATCGTACGCGCTCTCACGGTCACCGATCTCAAAAAGAAGAGTTTTATTTGGAATCTACAGTCTACACATCGAAGGAAAGATCGTCGGAAAATTGACTCAGCCTGCCTGTAGTCAATAGAAGTTATAGGGGGTCGAAAATGGTCTGAATTGCTTCGAGAAAAGGATGGTACGGCCGTGACGCTTTTTTGCTCGACTTGGTGGGGGCACTGCCGTGCCCCCAGATGTGACTAAATTACCTTTAGCATGGAGCTAATCTGATGGTAGCAATTAAAACTAAATTACTTTCCACCCTAGGGATGGAAAAGCTATTTTCCACCCGTCTATCTTCACATGAAAGTTCAATTTTCCGAACAGAAGAAATGAAAAAAGATTAAGAATGTTTTTAACACTCACAGTGTCATATTTTATATTCATAAAGATGAAATAAAAAACAAAAAAACTGCGCAAGGGCAGAACTCGAATCAGCAACTTCTTGGCAGATCGGGGCAAACGCTCGTCCAAATGAGCTACCGTCCTGTCGGTCCGACCCTGCGACATTTTTGTTTTCTAACATTTAAAATACATAATTAATGGCAATCGATAAAAAATATTTCGACTTAGGTTATAGATATATTTTGCGAAATAATGTTTTTCGAATATTCGTTTTTTGTGTTGAACATACCTAGAAAATCACCTTTACAGAATAATTACCTTGGCCAGACATTTTTTTTTTCCAAATGTCTTGCAAACAAAATATAATTTAAATTCCTATAAGTTCTTTTCAACACTGAACACGAGAAATGATTCCTGCCTACATGAATGTGTATTAAAAACAAAGCAATAGATTTTGGTGTTAATTACTTTTCAACGCTTTCACCATCACGAGTCTCGATTTTCCGATTAAATGTCAGAATAACACCGTCTTACATACACAGAAGGCATCGATGATACTTGGTTCATTACCGTGGTTCATTAAGATAATTACGAGTAATGAACGCTACATACATATACATAGTGGGATATAATTATCATGACTTAAGTAATAATACTGCTACTAGGTAAAATATACTGTGTTGATAAATTGTCCTATTCAACTTCAAAGTGTTATTTTATGCGTCGTTATTATTTTGTCCGTGCAATAAAATATACTGCTCATTAAAATCGACTGTGGGGACTGTCCACTGGTCAGGCATTAGTGTAAAATCACTCAATCGCTTTTAGAGATTAGATATTAAATAGATACTAACACTAGTTGATAAGTTTTCTGTAATTCTCTTACTAATACTAAATGAATTCACGTTGTCCGATAAATAAACATTTTACTGGACCAGTTCCACTTCTATGCATAAACAAAGTTACCATGGCAACGCTGTGAAGGAAAGGAATATACAGAGTGCCGACGTATCGGTAGGTGCTAGCGAGATCGACTGTTGACAGGACTCAGTTGACGGACAACCGTACCTGCGAAAAATTTGAAAAAACTGCCGTGTGAATACACCAAATCTTTTGCGGGTTCCAATAATGCAGTGATCCTGCAAACCTGGACTGCCATAGGAAATTATTATAAATCAACTGTTATCAAAAGTTGTTTCTGGCTATGGGTTTCAGAGCTTTCAGTAAATAAAAACTAGTATTTTGCTTGCATTGATGACACCCAAGAAGAGTAACAGAGTTGTTGATACATTAACTGAGACTCAGTGAAGCACAAGAGCAAAACTGAAAGTATAAAATATTTCAACTTAAACAGGTCACTCGTGAAAATATTTTCCCGGTGGCGCTTTAGTGATGCCTAATGCATAAAAACATATCGATTCCCACCCAAAAAGTCTCTATAGGTAACTGTTTCAGGTATAAGTAAAATAGTATGATTAATTGTTAAACAAACAAAGGAGCAGGGGAAATTGATAGGAACGATAGAATGTGGAAGAGAGCGAATGAGCGGAGAAACCTGATTCGACAAAATCATTTTTTCAAATCCATTATAGACGGAAGAATAGAAGGAAGCGAGGAAGACCAAGAATGAGCTAAACACATCAACATGGTTCAGCATTTTTGCGTCGGCATGACATAATAGTTTTCTCTGTTTCCAAACATTAGGCAAAGGGAATCCAGCAAACAGCCAAGGACTTGTGTCGCCACTTCTTTATTAATGTTCAACTGTTTCTGGCGGATATTTATTGTTTATCCCGATTGCTGTTATTTGCATCCTTTCGTCCTTGTTTTTCATTTGATCTATCTTTTTATTGCGGAAGGCTTATTAATATCATTCTCCATCAGATGAAGGGAAGAAAGTTGTCCCTGAACCCGGGTTATTGTATTAGCGAGTTTGTTTATAGATTTAAAAAGAATTGAGGTAAATTGGATTCCATTTTTTTTTTGATAGGCGCGAAGATTCTAAGTCAAATATTCGTCATGTTTGTGTGGAGCCATTGGACGATTTTGAAAGATGTAGTAAAGTCTGTTTCTCTTTGCTTGTCGAAAAATGTAAACAATCTTTTTATAACTTTTACAATATTATCAGTGAATAAAATACATTTACTATCCGATTTAAAAAGGTCTCAATTCTAAGCGATGAATTACCTATACAGTTGGCGACTTCTGTATTTATCTTATTTTGAAATGCATTATTATGGTAAAAACGAATTTTAAAAATTGTTTACAATATTCGACAAGCAAAAAAAACGGACTTTAGTCGCTTTTATGCCACCAGATGTATTTAATGCTGTATATAAGTAAAATTAACGTACTTTTCAGTTTTCTATACCAGTGAGTAAGTAAGTATGAGAGAGCGTAATGCCTATTCGTTCTTTGTATTCAATTTATCCACTTTTACCTAATAAACATTTCAACATTGTGTCCGTGTTTTTTGTTGAGAGTTCAGTACATTTTGAGGTTTTTGGAAGGATATTTAAAAAAAAACTTAAGCTATCTTCGGAAAATACCTCTCTTAATGATCTTGTATGCACTTATTCTACCAAGCTTATTATTATCACGCCTACCCATATCGTGTCCCCACTTAGTGCAAACTGATACATGTCAATATTGTCTCGCAGTCTCGCACGCACTTGACAAAAGCCCGGAATACACATTTTTCTTAAAAATTCGGGCGTCATCACGTCACAGGTCCACATGATTTATCACGGAATAAATTCGTGTTACTAAGCATTCCATATTGACGGCAATTCCGATACAATTTATAACCTTTATTGATAGATGGGATGATAACAATTTTTCTTTAGCACCGGATGGTAGAGCTTTATTACGCATTATTACGGTTTTAGAAAAGGATTGTTACTTCTAGTATTTTTTTTCGAAACTATAAAATATTTTGTACAAATAGTTTACGAAGTTCTTGGTAACTGTTGTAAGAAAATTTTGAGAACATAAAGAACCTGTCAACTCCGTTTAAAAAGGTTGCGGTTATGGTTATTAAAGATCCTATAAATGGTTATTTTTGAACTGTGACGGCAATTGAGTCCAAGAGGGGTTTAATTGTGTCTTATTGCGGGAAAAGTTGTCGGAAAAACTATCCTTAACAAAAGCAACTAATTTAAGAAGTTACACAAGGGAGTTAGGCGCGGCAGTGACATTAGGATACTTGCAAGCAATGCCGACGCGATTAAATGAACTCAGTCGACACTAAGTTAATATTTAACTCGGGGTTGAAATGACGTGAATTACTACTTACTTATACTGCATCGGAAAATAAATTACTGACAACCGTATTGTAGCCGTTCTTACCTGAAACAAAATCGAAACGTTAGTATTTTTATACTAAAATCGGTAACAAATGCTGGGGCTCAGTAAAATAGGGCTTCGAAAACTCTTGGATATTGTAGGTACCGATGATTCAAGCGCACATATTATTTTAATAGCTCTGATCCATACGGTTTTAAGACCCACTTGCTTAACTTAGCAGATAAGAGGTAACTGTTAACCCTTGGGTTTCAGTCTCTATCACAATCATTAGATAATGATACAACTTGACCTTACAGTGCTTGGAAGTTAAATTGTGGAAGTTCCATTGCGTAGTTAGCTTTCACAGTACTAATATATCCGTGTTTTTGTTGAGCTTTTGCTTCACTAACAATGAAAGCGATCGAGTTAGATAATACCTCTATCGTACCGACGATCGTCTGCCAAACAAACGCCGGGAAGAATGGCTAAATAGGCTTTAGTTAGGTCATATTACTAGATTGTAACGCGTTGCTTTGTGAATCATACTAATAAAAAACAATCCTAGGGACTTACTTAACCAGCTTACTAGGTATAGTTTTTTCTAATACGTGCGGTAACAACTTTTATTTGATAAAGCCTAAATACAAATAATAATGCGATTAATTTAATAAGTAGTATTTATTCCTAATAAATATTGTAACTACAGGTTACAGTCGTTTTTAATAATAATAGATCTATATCACTACACTTGATCTAGATACTTACATAATTAAATTACTAAACCACGACCATATTATAATTACTTATATCTGTGGTGAGATAGGAAAAAAACCATTTCGTATAGTTATGTTACTATAACTATATTACTGTGACATGTAAGGTATAAGTATTGGCTCTGTGTTAAAATGTGATAATTTGAAATACCTAGGGTTAAATTACGTGCAATTGTTATTGTTTCATAAATTGTAATGATAAAATTTAACATAGAGCACTTGATTGATTTGTAAAGTTATTGTCTCAATGACGGGATATCGAAATTCGGAATATATTTCTACAATCGTATAATTGATGTTTGCCTGGATTGCTTTCGTGAAAAGTTGCTTTTAAACTGATTTAATACAGATTTGAATATTGTTCGAGTTAAGCGTTATTATTGGAGTTTTTTTTTTATTCAGACAGAGAATTGAAACAATTTAAATAGTAAACAAAACTAAACAGAAATAATAGAATCAGTACCAGCTATTATACAGTGCCTGTTGAACTATTGATAGTTATAAGGCATTTGTTGCCACGGTAATTACTAATTAATGGAATCATGCGTTACTTTGCGGAATTCTATTTTTTAGTTGAAATTTATAAAATTATTTTGTTTTATATTTCCGCTAAGCGACACCGGCGCCGGCAACTAACAACACGAACCGTCATTCACCGCGTTGAGTATTAGTTCAGGCAAATGCAGGTTGCACCGTCCGCCCTCCCTCAATACGCATGCGGCGCAGCTGATGCAATTATTAGTACCAAACACCAACGTGCAAAAAACCTCGACGCGTTTCGCCACTTCACGTGGCATCCTCAGGAGATGTTGTCGCCTCGGCGGAGCACGGCTGCTCCGTAATATAAAGCAAAATCATTGTATAGCATTCAACTACGGTAACTACACCGAAAGTGGTCTATCGATCAGCAGCACTTACTGACAAAAAGCAAGGTTTGTCCGTAACGACCTACTGCTAAGCAAAATGTTATCAAGCCGCCCATACGGCTCAGGGTGCTCGTAGCGCAGTAGTATCAGCGTTTTGTTTGTGAAACTGAGATCAGGCAACACTAGGAGATATCTTAGTCTATATATATATACAAATAGATAAAAAGTCTCTTTTTAAGACTTAACTATTTCTTTGACACGATTTATTGTTTAATGATTTGAGTCAGAGAATTTTATTTTATACAATTTGAGTAATTAATATGTATCGTCTCATTTTTGAGGGTATCTTTGAAGCATAGAGATGTCACTTCTACTTGGGTGCTCAAGTGAGTACTAAAGCTTCGGTATGAGTTCAATCAACGCTTTGATGAAGTTAGCTGTGTACAAAAAGTTGATGTGTACATACGAGTCAGTCGAAATTGAATGAAAAACTTTGCTGAAATCCTGATAAATGTCTTGAGAAATTTTAATTAAAATGTATTACGGTATCAAATTGGGAAACGTGGAATAAGATAAGTTGGTAACAAAGTGGAAGGCGCAGTTGATGAAATTGTAAACTTGTTGAAGTCGCGACCGCGGCCGCGGATACAGAAACCTTTGTTTGCAGTGATGGGAAATGTGATACACGTACGAAAATGCTTTATTTTCTATTTAACTAAAACTGTTTTTTTGTTTTTAAATGATACAAACAACACCCAGATGGGTGAAATGAATACTCTTTAATGAAATCCGTATGACAGAGTTATTTGTTTTATTTTATTTTAAATAATTTAGGAATACCAAACCGTTCCGTCGCAGGTAAAAATACAATATAAACTTAGCTATTAAATTAAGCTAGACGCTATTCCAAAACATGTGTCCATGTGCTTGGTTAGTTATGTTAAATTACGAGTATACCTAAATACTGAACAATCGACAAATCAATTGTTCCTCTATTTTTTAAATATATTATTAGTTTTCCTCCTGAATGAACACATTAAAATGTATGTTGAGTATTGCCCATTCGAAATGGGGTAAGTTATCGTTTAAAATGTATTTGTTCATGTGGTTTTCCGTTTATTTCATTGTATAGGCGACACATCCAGGTAAATGGATTAAAGAAATATATGTTTTTCTTTTAGACTTGTATCGTGACAGTTCTAAGAAAAAAAAATAGAATTCGCTACCTGTACGGAAAATGTATTCTTTAAACAAAGTTTCTAAAATTTTCTTTACAATTTCATAAGATTTATTTTTGGTAAGTAATATAACAAACATATGAATATAGTTATTATAATACCAATTTTAAATTCAGTGGTCACATCCCTAGTTGTAATCAAAAGTCGCAGAGGGTGGAATAATCGACTGATGTTCGGTCGGGCATCGCAGTTGTGGCTCAGACAAGAACTAACTTCCAAATTTATTCTCGGTTTTGGGCGGATTTCATAATATCTTTGTCACTAAAATAAATTTTGGAGCTTGGTCTTTCGTACCCGACACGCGATTGAAACAAATTGGATGAGAGAAGTAATGATATCATTTTTTTTAAATAGTTTTTATCAATTACGGTGGCTGACGAAGCAAATGCCACTAGAATCTACTAAAAATACGGTCCAAATTATCTATAATCAAACCTATATCTATAAACATATGAACCTATTAACCAGCCAAGTATACCTATTGTTTGTTAAGGCAAAACAGCATCGTTGGTTCTTTATTATTATCACAAGTTTATTTTCTCTTTCTCCTAAGCTCTATCCGAAAGGCATAAGCAGTGCTAACTAAAAGTTATCTATAAAAAACATTATTCTTCGTCACAACGACAAAAGTGCGAATTCTAAAAAGCGTGACACAAAAGTGTCTGTGGGCTGATTTGCTCCAATTTTCTTTTATTGTACGTTTCTATTATTTTCGTAATGTACTTTGTTTCGCCAATGCTCGGCTCTTTAGGAACATAATATCGTTGAGGCCACCAATTGTATTTGATAACATTTGTAGTTACATTTATTTTTACAAAAAATATCGAATGATTGGATAGTTCTCATCATGCCATCATTCGATATTTTTTGTAAAAATAAAATGAGAAGAGGAAGAAATAGTTTGTATAAGAAGTTGGGAAGGAAAAAAGTACAACGTAGGTATGTAACATTAGGATATTGTGTGTGGTTCTGATACACTTATGATGATACAAGTGTGCTTATAATGGGTGTAATTATGTCGTGAATTGGAACATACTCACGTCAACTCTTTATTGCTTCGACGTCACCCAATGTCTAACACTGAACGAGTATTTATACTGCAGTTTAAAGAATACATATCAAAATGAAACTAGTTATAACTATATTTAGCCGAAACATTTGGTGTTGTGGCGATGGCCGGCATAGTGATGACGCTCCTGACCACTAAACCGTTGAGGGTTGGAATTTTGCAAGGGGCAAATGTTTGTGCAACGAGCACGAAGTACGAACATTTGTGAATGTAGAGAAAGAATACTTAGGGGTAACACCCCTGTCATAATGGTTGTCTGGTACTCGTAACACAAGAAAGAAAATTCCTTACTTTGAAACCACGATAATTGGTGTGTTGTCTGGCCTATGTTAATTTATTTGACAATGCACATTGCATAGGTACACTTACGTGTTGATAATTAATAACGTTTCCGAAGTGTGCTACACACAATCCAATGCCTTGCCACATTACGTTTCATGGCATGACCGAACGCTATCACAAATTCGTCCGAAGAATTTCAGACCGGGTAGAGGCCTAGCCTATCGAGGTAGGTGGGTCGACGTTGACAAATTGCGTCGCGTAGGTGCCACGTCAAGGGAAATTATTTAAAACACTCGCTCCCACTCAATGTTACACTCATTTTCCACCTCAAAAACTTTCTGTAAGCAATAAATTTTCGGAGTCTCGAGATATGACTGGCTTTATGGCGATATATTTAATACAAGATAGGTATAAACGGTTTACGAGTTCTTGTTCTTAGACTTTTTTACGGGGAAAACGCTTTTTAAGGGTTCTGTAGCCGAAGGGCAAAAAACGGAACCCTTTTTAGTTTCGTCAAGTTTGTCTGTCCGTCCGCATGTCACAGCCATTTTATTCTGAAACTATTAGTACTACACAGTTCAAACTAAGTATCATGTAAACCGCCTTACGCACTGAGCACATTTTCAATAAGTGCAAACATAACTTTGTTATTCATACAAATACTATGAAAACAAAGTCTTATTTGCTGTCAACAAACTATTGTGATATTTTGGCTAAGTGTAAGTAAGTGGATCTCTTATTTTGTTAAAGTTGGCACGGATCCCTTAGTGTGCGAATCCGACTCGCACTTGGCCGTTTTTTTTAAAATGAAAATGGTAATACTAGACGTGTTTTAATCATCCTTTTTAGGGTTCCGTAGCCGAACGGCAAAAAGCGGAACCCTTATAGTTTCGTCTTATAAGTCTTTCTGTCTATCTGTCCGTCCGTATGTCACAGCCACTTTATTCTGTAACTATAAGCATCACACTGTTGAAATTTGGTAGGAAAATGAAATCTGTTAACCACTTTATGATTCTTAAACAAAAAATAAAAAAATATGATATTTAATACATGAAACTAAAATCGTTTTTTATGTCGTCAAACCTATAAGTACGTGTGGGGGTGTCTATAGATAAGTCTTCTAAAATGACATAGAGGTTCCAAAAAAACATTTTCTTTTAAAGTCTAACGTTTGAGAGATAGACGCTTCCAAAGTGGTAAACGGGCGTCCCCCCATCTAATTTATGAACTAAGCAAGTGTAAATTTTGAAAAAAATGTGTAAGGTAGATCTTAACAAATACTTTCAACGAAAATTGGTTTCGACGGGATCGAACAAGAAGTTTTTGAGTTATAACACATTTTCAACAACCGCAAACATAACTTTGTTCTTCATTCAAACACTATGAAAAACAAAGTTATGTTTGCTGTCAACAAAATATTATGGTATTTTACTAAGTGGAAGTAAGTGGATTCCTTACTTCTAATTCAGTTAAAGTTGGCACGGAACCCTCAGTGCGCGAGTACAACTCGCACTTGGCCGGTTTTTTTTTAGTTTACCGTAGGTAATAAACATTTTAACAGACACTCCAAAATATCGATCACTAAAATAATTCGCAAATAAAACACAAAATTTTTTTCACGGTAGAAGCTCCATTAGCGCCGCTATTTTATATTTTAAAAGTGTTTTAACGATTTTCATTGTTGGCTTCCCTCGTGACAAATTACAAATTTATGGTTGTTGACAGTTTTTAATTCCTAAAGATTTCGGTTACAATGACACGTTTTCAGTTTTTTTGGTTTTGATTTATTTTCATTCAGTTTTTAACGGAATTAGGGAAGTAATTATTGCTGTATTCACATAAAGTAAATGACGTTTTATTATCCTGTATAATAACTAGACCGGAATGTTCACCGGTCAACTCGGCTCTCGATTTTCATTACGACGTTGGATATGATTGATTATCGATATGTGAGAGGTAGTCAACAAACGCCATACATGTTTGGAGAAATTACTGCGCAAACTTGTTGTTTTAGCGGAACATGACAAATAACAATAGCAATGTAAGCATTACTGACAGTTCGATGATCGTGCTCCTTTTAACAGGTTAGCCGATGCTAACATCGGAGTATAGTTACGATAACTATACTCTGATTTTTAATTAGATAGACCAAAATGACAGCTTCAATCGCACTTTTTATTTTTTAATGTTGCAAGCGTAGTGCATAGTGTTGTAACAATGAAATTGTGAACGATTAATTGAATTTGTGATATGATTTTTTAATTTCGTGATTCTACTTATTTTGATAAATAATACATGTAAAACGTTTAAAAAACACAATTACAAAGAAACGTTATACATAAATAAAATTTTGTAACAGGTAAATAATTAAGTCCCTTCACATGCAATACCAATATTTTGTATGACCTCAACCTATTTTGACTTTTTACTACTTTCTTTAAATACACTATTAGAAATTGTGATTTTATTTTGCAGGTATCATGATCTTAAAACAAAACTTGTTTGGTTTTTTTTTGTAATTCATAACTATTTTATTTTATCCAAATAATTTTCTGCACAACACAAATTTAAACTATATCCAATTAATTATTCTATCATCATTTAAAAGCAACAATGGAATCAGAATTGAATTTGTCGAATATTTAGGCATATCAATATTTTTACATTACGAAAAAGTGGCATCCCACCAAATGTCATTTTAGTCTATCTAATTAAAAATCAGAGTAAACAAACATAAACAACTGTCAAAGTAATTATTGGTCCTGTTCTTAGTCTCTTGCAAACTTTGTCATTTCGAACCAGAAATGAGGAGATACGTAGAAGATCTAAGGTAACGGACATAGCCTTGAGAATCAGTAAGTCCTTTGGCTGATAATGATGATGATGATGAAGCATTATTGTCAGTTTAATGATCGTGCTCCTTTTAACAGATTATGACAAATCTTTTTACGAGAAGGTTCGGTCAGAATTGTCACTAAAAACTTAGACAACTGTCAAAGTAATTTTTGATCACGTCCTTAGTCTTATGCAAACTTTGTCTTTGACATTGTTTGATGGTACACGTATTTAGCGACTAATTTAAGATCAGTGAGTTGATATTACTACGTATAAAGAAGATATGCCAAGCAATAAAATACATGTTTTCATCTTACGTTCTAGATTTTTCAGGTAAAACGGTTGAACTTGCAATCGAATTACCACACGAAAAAAGTTTGATTGCCGCGAGAATCGGCCTCCTGGAGGACTTCATAACTGGAGGAGGAAAAGTGCTATTGCGATATCGATATCAGTCATACTAATTATAGTCAGCACAATTGGCAACCGAGTCTTGGGGCCATTATGTCAATTGAAAGTGCAAGCGAGATAGAATCCAAATTGATAACCAGCCGACTATTATGTTAGTACTTCATTTTGATAGGTATAGTATAAAAAAGCTGAAGAGCTTGTTTGTTTGAACGTGCTTATCACTAAAATAATGCTCATAGCGCAAGTAGGTTCCAACGCGCGCTTGTGTCAGCTGCTATGGTCGCTGCACTGGACGCTGCTAGGAGGTTCTATCTAGGTCACCGTCGCCAAACCACCTCAAAACCAAAAACGCTTGCACCATGCGTTGTCTTTTGCTTGAAGTGACGCCCGTTTTTGTGAGGTGTGTGCAAGCGATTTGCGTCGCTCAAGTAGTTAGGCAGAGACAGTGAGTATGAACCATGAATATAGGTGTACATATCCTACGTGTTTTGCGTTAAAACATTTTACTGGAAATCCGAAATGAACGCAGGCAAAGCCGCATGGGGTCCACTAGTCTTAGAAATCATCACTTTACTATAACTGCTAGGAAAACTTTTGCTTTGCTTTTATCAGATTTCAACTTGACATTCAGAATATAAAGCCGGGTCCCGAGGGTGATAGTGAAAAACGGCCGTAATGCATCACGGATGGAGAGCTATCTGTTCCACGGATAACAGAGTAACCGAGCTCTAATGTGCACATCTGAGGGATAAATAGGGGGAAGGAAAGGGGGGAGGGCACAGCATCAGCCAATATGAGTGTCATTATGAGATTTTATTTGATTCACACGCATTTGAGTGGTTGTTGCATGATGAGGATTAACTGATTTTGAGAAAAGTCACTAGTGTGTCTAGCGTTAGGTGCTAGGGCGGAAGAAAAACTGCACATTTACTAGTCCTCGCGGCGTCGTCCGCGGAAATCGCGGTTTTCCCGTAAAATATTTTAACGCAAAACACATACCTATTTTCATTGGAAGTAAGAGGCCAGAGCCATAGCGGTTAGCGTAAGCGCTTGTTGTAGTTAAGCGTGAGCTTTTTTTGAATCGGAGTTATTTAAAACTGTGATAGCTTCTAAGATATCTATTGATAGCAAATGATGTAAGAGCAATTTAACGACCTCCGTGGTGTAGTCGCTAAGCACGCTAGGTTTCAAGGCGTTGCCGCCCCGAGGTTTCGGGTTCGATTCCCTGTCGGGTCAATATATAAATTAAAATTTTCTATATTGTCTGGTATTGTGGTACCACCGTTGTGTCTGATTTCGATAACACAAGTGCATTAGCAACTTACTTTGTGTTCAGAGCAATGTATGTGATTGGTGTCCAATACTTGTTTAGGTATAGTAATTTATTATTATTTATTTTGTTTAAAATGAAATGCTCGTGACGACGATGTGAAAAACACTCAAAAAAATAACTTTCTGTCATATGCTTTTTTATTTATTGGCAATATGAATAAAGTTAGGCTAACAACAACCATAAAAGTTAGAAAGTAAAAAATAGTGGTTTATTGAGTTTGAACCAGCCAGGCGACCGTTGAAATGCAATCTGGAAAATCTCCTGTGTCCCCTCGACGTTGATTACTGGGGCACTCAATGTCCGGGGATAACGAAATTAATGTCTAAATCCTCAGGGTACTGAAAATAGAGCATGCTCAGTGACTGTCGACAACCTGCCTGCAGTGTAGAGTGCGGTACTTTGGCCACATTGCGAGGAGAGATGGAGATAGTTTGGAACGCCTGATGGTAACAGTAAAAGTGGAGGGGAGAAAACCAAGAGGCCACAGTCCAAAGCGATGATCGGAGCAATGAGTGGCCGATTAAGAAAAAGAAGAAGGGTGAAGATACCAACTGAAAATAGAGTATCGTAGTTGCTGTTGTTTGACTGGCAGGAAAAGCTTTTAACAAAAATACTGAATTTTAATTTGTAAACACTTACTTGCACGATTGCCTGTATAAATTAAACAATTTATGTTTTTCAAAATGAGAATAAAGCACAAGCAATATCTGGTGTATATACCACATTCGAGTTTCTAATCTATCTTTACATGGATTTTTTGTAGGTATTTTTTCATATTGTATAATTTTATAAGATAAATAAAATATTGCCCTACATACATACCTATTGTCAGATGTATACTTACTACATAAACTTTACTTTGTGGCGTTGTGATGAATCCCCGCCCTTACTCTGTCCTGATGCAACGTAATAAATTGTGCTACTTTGCATAACGCATTATCTAAATAACTAGTTTGTTGCGGAGAACCTCGAAGACAAGAGCCATTTGTGGCTACTGGCAAAGGGCACACAAAAAGGGAAATGGTGTTTAAAAGAAAAATACATGATATAAGAAGGTGTATTAGGTATTTCATTTCTGTAATTAGACCGAAATTTAAATATAAATATTAGCAAAATAAGTAAATTTAGAACTTATTGTCTAGAAAGTTTTGTTAAAAATAACCTGCAAAGTTTCGCAGATTTTTTACTAATTCTGATAAATTTTAAGGTGAGTCACGAGATTTAATGTAGCTATTTTGGAATATAAAATAATATCCGTGCGTTAAGGATGATTTCAATGCCCGAGTCGGCGGCACCGCTGGAATAGTTCTCGCGCACTCGGGCCCGAGTGCTTGGCTGGCGCTAACGAGTACCTAATACTCGTAGTTCATGCATCGATGAATGAATGTTGTAGGCGTAGAATAAAAAAAAAGTTTTCTCTAAAACATATAAATGTTCATGACGCAAAAATAACAACAGTTTATTTTTACTAAAAACTAAAACTTGCACGCAAAACATTTCTGCGAAGTTTAGATATGCGAGTTGCGAGAAGTTTGGACGCCATTATAAATACGACGCGTTAGTGAGACACTTGAGCGACGCAAAAAAACAAGTTTCCACCACAAATTAAATACATAGAGAAGTCCCACCCTATTTAAATGTGCTGAATTTGCCAAACAGTTATTTATGTTGGTCATGAAAGTTTATGTAATAAAGCTTTTATTGGGTGACGGGCGCCCCTTGTCATAGTATCAATATTTCAATTTTACAAATTATCAATTTCACATTAGACTTTTGTTTCTGGATAATTGACTTGTGGATTTTAATTATTATTTGAAAATGATTTTTATTTTATTTCATTCATCATCATCATTATCAGCCAAAGGACGTCCACTGCTGAACATAGGCCTCCCCCACGGATTTCCACAGCGACCGATCACTAGCGGTCTGCATCCAGTTTGATCCTGCGATCTTTATTTTATTTGCATGCTACTAACGTAAACAAAGGATTACTTACAATTTACTATTTGTACTTGAATTGTCGTTGTGGAAGTCCTCACAAAAAGGAAATTCCTTACTTCGTAACCAAGACAATTGGTGTGTTACCTGGCGCATTTATTTATTTATTTATTTTTGACGCATCCAAAAATTTGGAGCCTGATCCTCCCTAAGCTTGGAATCAGCAAGTGGAAGTAATTGATCGTCAGAAGATTGTCGCATTGTAGATCGTGTATCATTGCGTTTTTGTGAAAACGTGCCGATAAGTCCACTATTACACTTATAAGTGCACAATTATCGAATTTTTGATCTTCTTTAAATAAGCCTACTGTTTTGAAAAGCCCGATTGTATTCGCCAAGCTCAGAAAAACAAATTTTTACAAAAGTTTCACAATAAAATGGGGTCTACTTTCATTTCAGCGCACGTTTGAAGGACGCTGTCAGGGGTTGTGAACCTGTGGTACGCGTAAGGGCACGTGGTGATTATGAAGATGTCTTGTAACTTATTTTTTGTTTAAGGCAACAGTAATACTTATAACTTCTTATTAATATTTATTTTGTACCATTTTATCAATTGATGTCAAGAATTCTGCTTTATTCACCGATATTATGTAATATATAATTTATTTAATATCCTAAGAGCATCTGTATGGGCGTAATTATACGGATAATTAACAAATTACGATGATAAATCGTTCCTTATGAGATCTTCATAATAGATATTATTATTATTATAATGTACGCCGTTATCAATTTTAAATTACTTAAAACGTCTAGTTTTGTGATTTAGCTTTATATTGAAGCCGAAAAAGTTAAAAAATATATAAAATATACAAAAGGTTCCCGACCTCTGCCCAGAGTCGTCATAGTAACACGTACTAGTGTGTTAAGGATAGTGTCTGGTAGATAATTCAGTAATGTACTGTGGACCCGGCCTTTATTGAACGTATACTGCGCGAAACGAATTACTAAACTCTGAGAGCGCTACTACGCAAATCCACTTTAGTGAAAAGATCCTTTTTCTGTCCCCCTGCTAAATAGATAATTTACCAGTTTGTGTTATAAATTCCAAAAAGGGATCTTAATTTATTTTTTTAGTAGCAGACAGTGCAATAAATTAAGCCCATGGATTACTTTTACTCATGTTTTTTTTGCTAAAAAAAAGGAATTGAGATGAAACAACGATACAAAAAAGTTTCAGGATAAGCTTAGATAATATTACAGATAACTAAATATTGCAATAAAGTTTATCTCTTACGCAACTCGTAAGATTGAATAAACAGTTTTCCCATCACTTTATAGTTCTCAATAGATGGCGTTAGGAAAGCTTAAGAAACTGTTTTTAATTTGGCGGAAAACCATAGACAAATAAAAAAATTGTAAAATGCGTAAATGACCTTTAGACCTATTAAGATACTTATTTTAATCAATATTAAGTCCTTTAGTCACAAAAGGTACAAATCAATTGTATAACTATATATTATTTACGTTGAAAATTTTATTTCCTAAAGTATCGATAGCGCCGCGCCATCTATTGATGATATCAATATCTATTGACAAGAATACTGCTCATTGTTTTTTGTACCCATTTTTTACCGAATTCAAAGTAAAGGAGGTAATCATTATAATTACTAACTAATAATAACAGTGTCAGGTTCACAGAACTGTACTGATTGGTAACAAGTAATCAGTTACCTGTAAACCTGACATTTTTATTAATTGGTGTAAAGTAATACAGTACTTACTATCAATCTACTAGGTATTCTTTTTTATTTTGAATGATTTTTCAAGCAGTACAACCACACTTATCTCAAAAAACAAACTTGTATCTCTCACTTATTCTTTATACTCTCAAAGCAATTCTCCTTGTTTCCCGTTGCGGAATTAATTACGAGTTCCATTCGGTGGCCGCTCGCGGAGAGGAAATATGGGCTCGTTTCTGAGTACGGGGCTGCGGCTGAGATTCGTACCTGTGCCCCATCAATTATTGCGGTCTGCTTGTGAATACGGGCTTAAGGATCTGTTTCAAAGACTGATACATACTCATCTTTTTAGGGCTGGTGCAGACCAGAGCTATATTTAATCTGACGTTAACGCGTCTTTTTGTTGATACCAACATTAAGAATTAACAAAATTACAGCAACTAGAAGATGTTATGACCTCCGTGGTGTAGTGGCTGAAGCACGCTGGGTTGGAACGCGTTGCCGCTTTGCGGTCCCGGGTTCGATTTCCGGTCAAGTAAATTAAAAAATATAATTTTTTTCTTGTGTCTGATTTCTATAACACAAGTGCATTTAGATACTTACTTTGGGATCTGAGCAATGTATGTGATTTGTATACAATATTTATATTTATTTATTTAGCTTGTTTCAAAGTTAAAATAAGTTTTTAAATACATGTCAATTGTTTCTGTAAGATAAGAGTAGGTTAAATCCTATCTTAACTAATTCAGCGCTTTTTCTCAGTTGAACAATTTTTAAGACTTTAAACCAAATAACAGAATTGTTAGCTCAGCTAAATGAAATACGTTAGCTTTGGTTAAATTATTGTGATATTAGTTCAAATATTATTTCATGTATAGGGCCTTGAAGTCAAAGCCTCAACTAAATAAGTACGAAAATAAAGTGCACCGGTTCCTAGAAATTTTAACGGAGTCAGTTGGATTCACGGTAGATACGTTTGAATGCTAAAAGGATGCAGCTCTTCACTCGAAGGATAAGTGATGGTCGCGATTCAAAACGTACTTTTAATGTACCATTAACGGTGGCTCAACGCTTCACATTTGACGTTTCAAAGTTTTTCTTTCTGCGCATAGAGTCATGCTCCACGCGAAAGCAAAATTCGTCACTTAAAAGTGATAGTCCAGTAATTTTTGGTGAGCAGGTGCTACATTTTTAATTTAATTATTTTCTGTAAATATTGATGACTCATTTAGAGGCACAATTTAAAATTGAACTTATACTACTACAACGTGTCAAAAATATATCAAACTCTGTTCAAAGTAACCTTTACTGTTCGGTGTAAGTAGCTTAAGGTCGTAAGCTTGTCAATTTGTTGTTAAAGAGCGCCAAGGAAAATTAACTTCCACAAAAAAGACATGATCACGTTACCTGAAAATGTTGCTCTACAAAATATTGTGACAAGATTGCAATTTGAAACTGCGGGTAGTTGAATAGTTGGCGAGCGTTTACGAGCGCACTCGGCCGCATTTAGCGCTAACTTTCAGCAATTACATACCTAAATAGGATAAATTGCAAACTCTGCCAGACTTTTTGTCATGATATGTGGACTATGATGCAAAGTGGGGTTGTAATGCGAGTGTCGTTGGTTTTTGAACATTGACAAACTTTAAATGGAGTCCGATACTCCTGATACTACATTAACTACATAACGTAACGGAACATGGAAGTAACAAAAAAATTGAGAGAATAGAAGACACCGATAAGATGGACAAACGACCTTGTAAATATCGGAGGATCACACTGGATGTAGACCTTCCGATCGGTCGCTGTTGACAAACCGTGGGGGTGGCCTTTGTTCAGCAGTGGATGTCCTTTGGCTGATATGATGATGACTATGATTATGATACATACAACTACTACGATTAGAGTTTACTCGTACTCGTATGTATTTGATTCAATTCCGTTACATATGCTGCTGTTAGTAAGAGTTAATTGTACTACAAAATATGTTTTTTCTTATTAAATGAATAATTTAAAATAAATTAAAACTAGGTAAATATGTCAATGTCAATAACTCGTTACTGAACATCAGCGCTGATAAGTCCTTACGGACTTACGTCCTACCTATGTATAAGAAGTTATGTTTAAATGCACCACACACGTAAGCCTGTAACTTGAAACAAAAGTTCAATAAATATTATAAAACTCAAATATGTTGTCAGATTGTCACATGATACTCCATATCTTATTGCTTCGAATCTATTTGCATGTTTCGGCGGAGGCTATGTACCCAGGATAATAGTGGCCCAATTAGTGTCATGTTCACACTGAAATCGCGGTTTCACCGTGGTTACAATCATGGTATCTGTTATGTTCGCTTCCATGTCTACGAGTAGGTATAGTGTTCAGTATCAATATGAAACGCAATCAGAATGAAGTGCTACAGTCTAAAGTTAATTAAAATAAATTATTAGTAATGGGTAGAAAAGTCCTAGATTCATATATCATTGAATAGTTCTTTCATAATGATTGTGAAGCTGCTAACATAAATTGAATTAATTGATAAAGTCGCCTGTTAGTTAGTTAGTTAGTTTGGCCGGGGTTTTATCCGCACTTAGCCACACGATCGGGCCATTGTACGTATGTCCCTCTTTTTTATTCTAACCACCCTAAACTTTCCCAGAAGGCTAGCAATCTGCCTAGATTGCTAATGGCGTCCGGGAAAGTGGCTGGGGATTTGAGAATATTTGCCCGTTGTTGCATCACTCCTGTGCACTCCATTAGCACGTGGTGTGGTGTTTCTTCTGCCTCCATGCACCCTCTGCATAGGGGGCTGTCTGTGACACCTATTGTGAATAGGTGCTTGTTTAAAAGAGTGTGGCCAGTTATAGTGCCTATAACTATGCGTAGTTTGTCTCTAGGTAAGCGGATGAGGTTGCGGGCGAACCTTTTCGAAGCTACCGGGACTGCGTTCTTTGTTTGCCTGCAGCCTTCACCATTTCTCCACTCTGCTTGATGTGCTGCTTCGGTTTCTGCACGTAGCCAAATTCTTATTTGGGCCTGCGGTATGGGCAGTATAGGTTCCGGTCCATATACTGTTGTTGCTGAGCCTCGCTTGGCTAGTTCGTCAGCTGCGTCGTTACCTAAGGAATTGCTATGTCCTTTGATCCATTGCAAGGTAACCTTATTTGTGCTTGCTATGTATTGGAGTGCTTTGTGGCACTCCAAAATAAGGACGGATGTTATACTATTATTTTGTAGGGCCTGGAGCACCGACGCACTGTCCGAGACGATTTTAATATGCAGGTCTTTGACGTCTCTGGCTGCGACTACCTGTGCTGCCCTAGTTATGCCGACACACTCTGCTTGAAAGATTGTATTAAGTTTGTCTAAAGTGGTTGATATTTTTATATTAAGATCATTTGAGAATACTCCAGCTCCAGTACCCTGTGGGGTTTTGGAGCCGTCTGTGTATATCCGAACCTCCTTTATGCCTGAGCTGTCTTTAGGCTCTTCAGTGAGTTGGATATTGTACCTCCTGTCAAAGACATGTTGGCATGGTGTCCTGTCCATGGGTGCGTCCAGAAGTGGTTTTTCTTTCAGGATCGCATTTAGGATTTTTGAATGAGTGGTCACTGTGTTTTGCTTCCATAGTCCGTTCGCTCTAAGTCTGAGGGCAGCTGCCTTTGCTTCCTCCTGAATTACCAGATGTAGCGGTCTTAGATTCAGGAGAAACTCTAGTGCGGCTGATGGAGTGGTTCTAATACATCCTGTGGCTGCGATGCTTGCTAATCGTTGTAGGCTTTGAAGTTTTGATTTGATCGTGGTCAGTTGCGTTCTGGGCCACCATACAACTGATCCGTAGGTAAGAGAAGGCCTGATAACTGATGTATATAGCCATAGTGTGATCTTAGGGTTGAGGCCCCATTTCTTGCCAATAAGTCGCTTACATTGATAAAAAGCTATGCAGGCCTTCTGCAATTTGTCATCGATATGACTCCCCCAGTTCAGTTTACTGTCTAGAGTGATGCCCAGATATTTCACTTGTGATGAGAGAGCTAATTCGGTGTTAAACAGTTTTGGTAGCTGTAGTACAGGTAACTTCCTTTTGTTTGTGAAAAGGATGAGTTCTGTCTTTTTCGGGTTTACTGACAGTTGGTGCTCATCACACCAGTTTTCTACTATCTGAAAGGCGGAACGCATTATGCCACATAGGAGGTTTTCCGCGTTTCCGTTTATCAGTATAGTTAGATCGTCTGCATACCCGATGGTAGTGTATCCTCTTTCATTTAGTTTACTCAGGAGGCTGTCTACTACTATGTTCCATAGAAGTGGAGAAAGGATGCCACCCTGTGGGCATCCTCTGACCACCATTGCCCGCATGGTGGTGTGTGTAGTAATTTGGACCGCTCTTTTACTGACTAGCTCGTTTATCCATTTCGTTATCACTGGTTCTACCCTTAGTTTTCTTAGGGCAAGGTTAATGCTGTTGTGCATGGTTTTATCAAAAGCCCCTTCTATGTCTATGAAAGCGGCTAGGGTTGATGCTTTGTTGTTTATGGCAGACTCTATTTTATGCACTACCATGTGTAGGGCTGATTCAGTTGATCTGCCTTTCCTGTATGCGTGTTGTTGTGGATGAAGTGTTTTGTTGATCAGAACCTCATCTCTTAGGTATATGTCTATTAGTCTTTCTAGCGTTTTCAGGAGAAAAGAAGTCAGACTGATTGGCCTGAAGGATTTGGCTAAAGTATAGTCTCCCTTTCCGGGCTTAGGTAAAAATACTATCTTTGCCTCTCTCCATGGCTTAGGTATGTACTTGAATGCTATACATGCTCTATATATTGGTAGTAGGTAGGTGATAACTTCCTTCACGTTCCATTGCAGAAGGGCTGGGAAAATCCCATCTAGGCCCGCAGATTTGAATGGTTGGAAGCTTTTTAGGGCCCAGCTTATTTTATCCCTTGTCACGATTTTGGTTGCAACTTCCCATTCCTGTGATGCTGGTATCTCCTGGTGTTCGGGTGGCCATTCCAGATTTGGCGCAATTTTACAGCCCGGGAAGTGGGTTTCTAGTAGAACCTTGCAGGTTTCTTGGTCTGAGTTTGTAAATGTACCGTCTCCTTTTTTAAGGGATCCCAGAAGATTGAGATCACCTTTCGACAGTATTTTCTTTACCCTTGCGGCTTGGTTCGTTGAGTCTATACTGCTACAGAAGTTGTGCCAGGCTTCCGTTCTTCGGAACCTGATTCGTTTCTTGTAGTGTCGTTGTGCGGTTTTGTACTTTTCCCAGTCCTCAGCTGTTCGGCTGTTTTTTGCTCGATTAAATAGTGTTCTTAGAGCCTTCCTTAGCCTCTCTAGTTCTGGCCCCCACCATTGACTTTTGCCTGAGTTTTTTGGTAGAACGGTGGGACAGGCTTGCTCATAGCTATTCAGTAGGGTTGCTGTTAAGGATTGCACGGTAGATTCTATGTTAGTCGTGTTACAGGTTACATCTGCTGGTTTGAAGCTATTTAGTGTTTTTGTTAGTATTTTGCTATATTTTTCCACGTCTGTCTTCCGTGGATTACGGTATGGGACGGGGTCCGTTAGTTTAAAATTTAATTGGAAGCATACACGCCTATGGTCTGCGAATGATGGCTCTTTGGACACGTGCCATCCTTCAATGAGATCCGTAGCTTTGTGTGTTGCTAGGGTAATGTCTATAGTGGTCTGGCACCTTGAAGTCACAAACGTTGGTTCCGTGCCTCTGTTTATGATGTTAAGGTTAGTTTGTAATAAGTATTCTGTTAGAAGCTCACCCCTCTTGTTGGTATCCTTACTTCCCCACAGAGGATGATGTGCGTTGCAGTCTGCAGCGATGACCAAGTCCCAGTCCATGGCCTCACAGTGTAGTACGAGCTCGGCTAGTTCCTTAGTTGGAATGTCACCTTCGCTCGGCATATACACAGAGGCAAGAACCAGGGTAGCTTGATTATCTGCGAGTACTTTTACTGCGGTAAGATCTCTGGAACAGAATTGGTTAAGCAAAGTGGTATTTGTGGTTTTAGGTATTATAATGCAGGTTCTCGGTTTTTCTACAGGTGTTTTGAGTAAAGTCTTACCACTGATGTTGCTGAGACCGCATATGGCATTGTTTCTGATCCAGGGTTCCTGGATCAGCGCGACGATCTTGTTGTCTCCCTCCAGCACTTTGCGTAGTGTGGCCGTCGCGATCTGTTTGTGCTGGAGGTTGGTTTGCAGGATTTTGAGACTAGGGGGTGGGGCTACGCAGGACGCCATCTTCGTCACTCGTATCCCCCGCACTCTCCGTTGGCGAACTCATCATGTCCAGCCAGCTCGGACCCGGCTGGGGAGCTGCTGTAGATGGTCCCGGTGTCTCACTTGGTCTTGCTATACTGGGTTCGACCGATGCGGTTGCCTCTTCATGAGCGAAGAAGCGGATATATCCGCTCCCCGACATGTGGGCAATGCGACGTTCACGGTCCATGATGGTTTGCCGCTGGTCTTCCGGGATTCCCAGTATGAGGTGGACTACCCTCTCGCTGGACCCTGGTTCGCCAGGTTTATCATCGTCCGTCATGTCATACAGCAGCCAGGAGTCAACTCTGTACCATGGGTTCTGGGCACTGAGGACTCTCTGAAGCGTGCTGGAGTCGGTGATGCGTGTGTGCAGTAGAAGCCCTGCCTTGAGCCTCTTCTTCATGTCTGACTGTCTTATGACAGTCAGAGTGGTTTGTGGAATGGGTGAGGCGATATTTCTGACCTCCCTTTCTAGCCAATTCAGGGCATTTGCATTCTCGCACCACATCGCCAGCACCCCGTCCAGAAGGAAGGGGCGTCCGCGGAATGATGGAGCCTGCGCGCCCGGAGACGGCGGAGACAGAACAGCTTGAAGGATTCTATCGTCGATAGCCTCCCTAAGCTGCACTGCCTGTTCCTGCGAAAGGTCGCGCGGCGGGACGGTGATGACCGCTACCCTCAGGTGCGATTGACTCGCATCTGCGTAGCTCTCCGCCCGCCTTTGCCTGCCATCGGTTTTTGGACGTTTGGCTTCCCCCCTGGGGGACCGAGTATCGTCCAGGCGAGCTCGCTTCGTAGAAGCGCGGTCGTCCGGACCATTCCCGGCCCCAGGTTGCTCGCTTGTGGGAGCAGCGGGAGCCTCCGCCTCCAACCTTTGGCCGCGGCTACCCTTCGGCTTCCGTTTCCGCTGGCGTAGTTTGGGTGGCCTGGTTGGTTTTGTGTTTGCGGGTGGAGGTGGTGATGCCGTTCCATGCCGTCCCGCCCCCGCGGGAGTCACCCCCGCGGATGAGGAGGGCACGGGCTCGCTGGGCGTTGTAGCCGCAGCGGCCGGCGTTTGCGTATGGTTGGTAATAGGCTGGTCAGCTTCACTTCCTGCGTGCCCCCGAGGGGGAACGCGTTCCGATCGGCTTTCCAACCCTTGGTTAGTGTGTCGGTCTGTGGGCCGCGACTCTGCAGGCTGGTGGGTCACCCCCGACGCACACGCGGTGGGGTGAACACGTTTGGGCTGCCCCACCATCCCTCGGTTTGTCGTTGCAGCTTTGGGCTTTCGGGTTTCCTCTGTAGAACGGCCGGTGTGGCGGTTGCGATCGGGTCGGCCTTCTCGCCCTCTGCTGCTGGTCGTTGTCGCCGGTTTGGCGGTCCCTTTGCAGGGGCGCTTCCGAGCGACAACAGTCCATTCCGACACCGTTGCAGTGTCGGCGGTGGTTGGTATGGCCTCCGCCAGACCTGAAAGGTCTAAGCTCGGGCCGTGTTCGGTGGACGGGGTACTCCCCGTCGGTGTGTCTCGACCAGTAATATTTACCGAAGGAGGGGCCTGGGTCTCCACCCGTCCTTGGTCATCGGTAGCATTACATCTCCCAGACCCGGGTATCTGGGAGAGCCGGGCGCTAGCCGGATCGCATGGCAAAAACATCTCATCGTTGTTACTCATTTTCATAAAAAAAAGGTTTGGGAAATAGCTACAGGGGTTCCCCATGTCCCTGCACCCAGACTTTTTGAGGTTATTTAGGCCTCATGGTTCCTGGTAACCAAATTTTTTGATTGGGTTATTTACTGCCGCCCAATATTCGGCATTGACAACTCTTTACGACTGGACGGTGTGCGGATGGAGTTGCACACCGAAGGCGTTGTCCGTCAGCCAACCCTCCTCTTTTCGCATCTGGGCTTGGGACCAGCAAAGGCAGAGTTCGCCAGAAAAGTCGCCTGTTTCCGTTACATTCAGTTTTAAAAGGCAAATTTTTGTTTGAGTCCAATGTGCCCACCTTCTCCCAGCTAAACAGTAGTAGGTAAATACGTGAAAAAATTACAGCACTAGCATAAACGATGAATTTAGAAGGAAAACTATTACGGTTGTAATAAGTAAACAAATGACAGAGTATTAGTCCGTAGACTTAAAGCAAAATAATTTTCATGTAAATCTTCATTTATTTTTTGTCCTCCTCCTTTTTTGTTATGTAAACTCTTTTTGCTTGGAATTGTTTAAAAAAGGTCCCGTACATAGAACAACTTGGATTTTCATTGTCAAAAAATAATCAATACTATATATTTTATAACATCTTTATTTTCAAAGCTCAATCCTCGGACAGATAGAGAACGAAGCAAAGTTATTCGTGAATTCTTATAAGACAAGTCGACCGGATAGTAGTTGATATGGAAAAGAAACAGAGATCTATTACTTGGAGGAGATTGATGAATATAGATGAGAGGAAGTGTGTTTTATTGGCTCTCGGGAGTCCGACGATGTCCGCAACATGCTAGAGAGGTCGTCATCGTTGTGTCGATATATCTAATTAGCAATAGTTAACACAGCAATTTGTCTTATTAGAACTTTAGGTAAAAATCTATGTAGTTTACACAAATATACCGTGATTACAAAAAGTTAAAGTTTGTGAATCGTATGAATATGTTATTAAATTCAAGCATACATTACAAAAATTTACACTCTAAAGTTTCAGAAGTATTTCGTTTTCAAAATACGGTTTCATAAATTTCAGCGCCAGAAGACGTTAAATCGTTATCGTGATTTCAGCGAATAATATTAAAAAATAATACATTAAAATTTAAAGAATCAAATACTCCAATTATTTATGCATTTTTTGATCAAGTAAAGTTCAAATAGTTATACACTTAAAAATCAGTGACCAAAATGTCTGCCACTGACTGAGAAACCTAATCTATAATATAAATGTATTAAAAATATAAACCTTCGTCTTGAACCACTCTATCTATTTAAATAAACCGCATCAAAATCCGTTGCGTAGTTTATAAGATGTAAGCATACATACATACAGAAAGCGGGAAGCGACTTTGTTTTATACTATGTAGTGATAGTCATTTAAGAACGAACATCATTTTGTTTCATTATAACTTAAACGAAATGTTTGCTCAGTAATATTCCATTGCAATTTAATTAATGGCATCATCCGTTATAACCGTAAAGTGTTCAACGATATCGGTTAAGCATACAAAATGAGATTTTTGGCGTTAAACGCGATATCATTATTCAAAATGAGCACTGTTCGTGTTGATATCATTTGCCGCCAGTTAGGGATATTCATCCGCTCGAGTTAATTTGAACATTGAGTTAATTTTATCGATAAATGCGCTTCACTGATTATTATTAAAGGCCCCTCACGTGCCTTAGAGTTAATCAAGTTCCAAAAGAACTACGTAGGGAATACATTAACAGGTCCCTGAAACCAGAGGGGTACACATTAAAGGTAGTAATTTAATTTATCGCTGGTCCAATTGAAGACTCTCAATTGATAGATTCGCGAAGTAAAACACCGGGGAAAATAAACTAAGAATGTTTTTTTGGGGTCAGGACTATTTATGAATCACTTGCGTAAAGATGGCGTGTAATATTCGTTGAATAAAGTCCAATTTTCAAATGAAAATCGGTTGAAATCCACACGGAAGGGATAAGAAAAATATAGGTCAATTTTGTGAGTACTCGAGTCTATATTTCGCGTGATTTTTGATGATTTTATTAGTTTCCGAATGAAAATCACACGCCATATCCATGGGCAGAGTGAAATAAATAAATAAATATTGGACACCAATCACATACATTGCTCTCATCCCAAAGTATAATGCACTTGTGTTATGGAAATCAGACACAACGGTGGTACCACAACACCCAGACCCGAGACAATATAGAAAAGATCGTTTTGTACATTGACCCGACCGGGAATCGAACCCGAAACCCCACGAGATGGCGACAGTTGAAACCAGCGTGCTAGCCACTCGACCACGGAGGTCGTCAAATGGAAATGAGTGGGTATTTTATAAGAATTTTATTTGAGTAGCTAGAGCCGAATAAAGTCATCGCTGGACGGCAACATGTTTGGCCCGTAATGTGGCACATAAGACTAAATACATGCACCAAATTAGTTATTAGATACTAACATAGTTTGTAACATGCATTGTTTACTAACCTTAGTTGGATCTATTTTTTATCCTATGATTATGATAATAGAAGCACATAAAGGTTGCAACAATCCAGTATCTACTCAACAGCAACTTGAATATAAATGTTGAAACACGTAAAAAAACACAGAAATATTTAAAAAAGATTTCATTAATCTCGAGTTTCTGTCAAAGCCGAACATAGAGAACTGAAATTGGAAACGCATCAAACGAATGAATGAAGTCAGCGCGAAATCACTTAGATGGTATATAAAAAATAAATCCGAATAGAAATCGGGAATCCTTCACGGAGTGACATCAGCAATAAAGCTAAAAATCGTCTCGTTTCAATTATTTAAAAATAATGTTCGCAGCTTAAGTACAACGTGCGCTTGCGCTAATTGCTATGGTTGCTGGCTTCATAGTTACAATAAAACTGCGTATGTTTTGCGTTAAAATATTTTACTATTTTACTTTGAACATTATTTTTGAAGGTGTTTTATACACACGGGTATTGATTCTTATCAAAATAAATACATTCATCATCACGAGCATTTTGAACAAAGTTCACATCATTTGATTTCAATAAATATCTTAGAAGCTATCACAGTTTCGAAATAACTCCACATCAAAATAATACTCGCAGCTAAGTACTTACAACGCGAGCTTGCGCTAAGTATGGTTGGTGGCTTCTCACTTACATTAAAATACGTGTTCTGCGTTGAAATATTTTCCTTATACATACCTATTAGATTAATTTAGTCAGCTCCCTACGGAACGGTTGTCCCGCGCAACTGCTTTTTTTGCGATACGTCAAGTGATTTCAGCGCGTAATACACAGTTTTCCTTTCGCTACTGAGTAGTAAAAGACTTGAGCTCATTATTTTGATTGCAGATATTTTTTATTAGGTAGATTCAGTTATAATTTTGGTTAAAATTCTTTCTTCAGATTTATGCAGGTTAAAGTTTTCTTTTCGCCACTGAGTAGGTTTTAATTTTGAATGCATCTATTAATTATTAAGTTTAATAGGTTTAGTAGGTAATTTCTTTTTTTATTCTTTCTTCAGATTTATGCAGGTTAAAGTTTTCTTTTCGCCACAGAGTAGGTTTTAATTTTGAATGCATCTATTAATCCCTCAAGCATATGTGAACGAGACACAATGCAAATTCTATTGTTATGCGGTTGCCTGCAACCGCTCGGGTGTTGAAGCATTATTTATTAAGTTTAATAGGTTTAGTAGGTAATTACTTTTGTTATTCTTTCTTCTGATTTATGCAGGTAGGTATAAGTAACTGCGATAGCTCATCTCAGCATGTAATAAAAGTTTTCTTGACTTAGTAATAAGTACCATTTAAAGTAGGGAGGAGGTAGGTATGAAATCTAAATATGCATCTATAATTTGATTTTGTAGTAGGTAATTTGATTTGATATTGTTCTTCTTATTCTCTGAGAAGTGATTGATTTCGTTAAGTTAATGCTTAATTAATAGGATGATTAACTTAATTTATATTTACCAATATTAATGCAAAATTTGATTTCATTGTAATTGAGTATTGTTTTGTTGTATCTCTACAAAGCTTTTACGTTTTGAACATTTTTTATGACAAAATTGTTAAGTTTTGTTTATCTTCTCACCATTTTTAAATTTCCTACCAAATTATAATTTATAATAAAAAAGTACCTACTGAATAAATAAGTAGAATGCCTAGAAAAATGTCTCAGCTTTCTCGGCAGTCTGCCACGTCTGCAACGTCCATCCGTCTCAAACTGAATGCTATTATTTGAGAATATTGCTGCAACATATTCGCGGTATATCTTATTTGTAAAATAATTAGCCTAAATAATTAAAAAATCTACCCAAAGTCCCTATTCCACGCGGACGAAGTCGCGGGCACAGCTAGTTTGTTTATGCAGGGTGTTGTTATGTCAGTAAAATCCAACTCAGGGAGGAAAATTTGAGGTGAAATTAGATGCAAGTTTTATAAAAGAGAACCTCTTCACAACATTCTTAAAAAAATTAAAACGCACGGGGCAACTCGCACCCTCGCGCGTATCTACGAAATACTACGCCGTAGCTGTTACGAAAAGGCGACTGGCGTTGGTAGTTTGGTAGTCTCGCTCGCTAGTATCGCAAAAATGAATTGATTTTGTGGGTTTTCTCAATTATAACTTTAAAAAAAATGGCATCAGTATCGTTTTAACAACTCTGTAACAGTCTATAATTTTGTTGGTCATATTGTGAGTGTAAGAAATAGTGCTACTTGGTGATCAATTGACTAATTCAAATAATCTATTGCAGTCAATATTGAAGTTTAGTTTCTTATAACAGGAAGCACATCTTGGAATAAATTATGTTTTTCGTCGTCTCGCTTACAGCTAGTTGTTTTCTTGAAGAAAGTTAACTAACAATTCAATATATCAATAAATTTCTATTATAGTCCAGCCCAGAGCCTTCTAAATTATTCATGGGGCAACATTATTGGATATCTTTTAAAAGCCACAGCGAAGGGTAAACATCTCGCTAAACATTTACAAGCGAATCCATCTGGTCCTGCTCCCATAAACGTACTCGTTTATTTAGGGTGCGCACATCTCATTTCACAAACATTGTGCTGTTTTACATAATTTGGTTGGGCCGGCCGTGATAGGGTTGAAAACAAGATGGCCGGTTAACTTGACCACTGAGATGTAAAAATTGCAAAGAAAATATAGGATCGGCGCACAAATTAAAATACGCACGATATTATGTATTGCTGTGTGTCGCTACTATTGTCACTTATGTACTATTGATACTATTTCTTTAAATGCCTCGGTGGCGCAGCGGTTAGAGGGTCGCAGTTTAAAGCGACGGCTGCGCCAAAGGTCCCGGGTTCGATCCCCGGGTTGGGCCAAATATACGTTACCAGCGTCTTTTGACCAGAAATTCTCAGGGTAGATCGGAGTTTTGAATTTGGCGGTGTTTCACCCCCGTGCGTCGGAAAAGCACGTAAAGCCGTTGGTCCTTCGCCTGATCTCTCTCCGGTCATGTCAGATTGCTGTCCCATCGGACTGTGAGAGTGAAAGGAATAGAGAGTACATCTGTGTTTGCGCACACACTTGTGCACTATGTTATGTCCCGCGCAGTCGGTTAGTAGTTCACTGTAGTCGAAATCGGCTAGAGGGACTACTACTTCTACTACTATTTCTTTTATTCAACTAATAATTACTGGATAATGAGATAATTAAATACTTTATTAAGGAAATTAATATGAAACAAACATTTGTAACACAGATTTTAATAATAATTTACATTAAAACATAATTTAACATGGGCTTTATGAAAGTAAGTTGCAAGCTTTCCGTCAGGTTTTAAATGAAGAGATTCTTCCCTACGAGAATAAAGTAATGACTTACGGCACGGGCGCCAGCTTGAGTCACGAGCGAATGATGTGATCAAAATTTACACGAAAAAAAAGGCAACGAATTATGGTGTCCCATGTCATACAGCCAAATCACTAAGTATTGACACACTGTTTTCTTTTTTAGGGTTCCTTAACTGATTGGCAAAAAACGAAACCTTTATAGTTTAGTCAAGTCTGTCTGTCTGTCTGACTCACACCGATTTTTTTTCCTCGAGGCGGGGTGTGGCAATCTCGATTTTCGAATTATGACCTCTTTGGCGCATCCTCGCGCACACTGCCTCGTTCATCCGAACTCGACTTCCAAATTCAATCTCATTACACTTCACGGGCCGCGATGGATTTTCATACATTTTTTCGGCCCTTGAGATGAATCACTTTAAGTCAACATTATGTGACATATAATCGAACTACTCTGAGCAAGTAAAGCGAAATAATAACTTTCACACAACTTAATCTAGACTATTTACGACATCGAAGTTTTCATGAGACGGCTCTGAGGAGTTTAAGTTACTTAACTTTGCTTGCTAGCTTGTTTTTTTTTGCAATAATTTGAGTAGACAGCATGGGTTTTATTGATAAATAGTCAGCAAGTGTAACGCAATCTCTAATAATGAAAAGTGACGCGGCGCTCCAGGATGGATCTGACCTGGGCCTTTATTTTCGAATCTTTCGCGTCAAGATGGCGTGTGATATTAATTGATTAAAGTACGATTTTCCAATGAATATTCATATGATTCCACTCCGGAGTGATTTGTTAAATAGATAAATGATATTTGTGAGTATTTACGTCTATACAGGGTGACTTTCCAAAAAATCTGCTGTTCCATACATTTTGACCGCGCGCCAATTGAACTTTTGTA
This sequence comes from Pyrausta purpuralis, assembly GCA_963924145.1. Lineage (NCBI taxonomy): Eukaryota > Metazoa > Arthropoda > Insecta > Lepidoptera > Crambidae > Pyrausta > Pyrausta purpuralis. Next base: position 7,992,997 of record OZ001645.1, read on the forward strand.
TGGAACAGCTGATTTTTTTTTCTCGATTTCACTATAGCCCCCATAGTAAAAGTTGTTCATATTCATCAGTGGAGTCTTTACACAAAATATCGGTACTGATAAAAAAGTCACACTGTATTTCGCGTGATTTTCATTGATTTTTAATTCATTTTCAAACGAAAATTACACCACTGGGCCACTTTTAAAAGTGAGTGATTTAAAAATACGGCACCAGGAACTCCTCAGTTCATTTACTCGGGGAAGTTCATTCGCTAGTATATAACAAATATTTTAATATTAGGTTTACATAAATCCTTAGACTATCGATAGTATCGCAAGTGCATTCGATATTAGGCTTCTATTGATAGTACAATGTATTGCTGTGTGTCGCTAGTGTTGTCACTCACGGACAGGCCTATCGATACCATTGCTTTCATTCAACTTATAACGAGTTGAAACACAATTTCATAGTTTCAATGGTACACAGTGTGTTGTTTTGTTGAGCGACGCACGACTCAGGGGTGGTTGTACAAACGACTTTGATGTCAAAAAATATATGGAAGAAACCCACAAAATCAATTAATTGTTGCGATACTAGCGAGCGAGTCAAAAATACCAATGCCTGGTAGCCACTTCGCAGCTTACTGAACTACGGCGTAGTATTTCGTAGATGCGCGCGTGGTTGCGAGATTCTCCACTCGTCTTGAAATGTTTTAGAATGATGTGAAGAGGGTTTTTATTATAAAACTTGCATATAATTAAAATCTATTTTCTTAAAAAGCTTAACACATTACATCATCCCTGAGTTGGATGTCACTGATAAAAACAACACCCTGTATGTGATGTGAACTATTTTTTATTAATTACGGAGGGGTCAACAATGCAAGCGTGACCTCTGCCAACCCTATTTCACAAATGACAATGCGTTTTGTTCAGGTCAAGTTTTTTGACTTCGCACGAATGTCGGCCAGATTGTCGCTGGGTCGGAAATACCGCGCGACTGACTTTAGGAGGGTTCTACTATATTTTTGCCCTAGCCGTCCCTCTCACAAACATTGGCATACATAAGCAAGTAACAGGGACAGTAAATACAGCTTTTCCTTTTTTCAGGGTAGGTATTCAGAGCCAGCAAAAGCCTCGATGACAAATGACTGCGTTGTTGTGTGTTTTTTTAGGATCCTCCGTGTAGGCTTCGCCCTATTATTTTGCGTTCTACCTAGGCCCTCTTAATGCATTTTTGACCCGTTTGTATATATCATATATATCACTAGCGGTCCCCCGCGACTTCGTCCGCGCGTTTTGAGTTTGCTCCCTCCCACCCCGTCGCAGCGTCATGTTTTATATCCTAAAGCCTTTCTCGATAAATAAGCTATCCAACACAGAAATACTTTTTCAAATCGGCCCAGCAGTTCCTGAGATAAGCGCGTTCAAACAAACAAACTCTTCAGCTTTATAATATATAGCGGTCCCCCGCGACTTCGTCCGCGCGTTTTGAGTTTGCTCCCTCCCCTCCCGTCGCAGCGTCATGTTTTATATCCTAAAGCCTTTCTCGGATAAATAAGCTATCCAACACAGAAATATTTTTTCAAATCGGTCCAGCAGTTCCTGAGATAAGCGCGTTCAAACAAACAAACTCTTCAGCTTTATAATATATTAGCGCAAGCGCACGTTGTACTTAAGCTGCGAACATTATTTTGGTGCGGAGTTATGTTAAAACTGTGATAGCTCCTAAGATATTTATTGGAATCAAATGATATACAGGGCAACTTTGTTCTAAATGAAATGCTCGTGATAGTGAATCTATTTATTTTGATAAACATAAATACCTGTGTGTATAATACACCTCTAAAAATGATGCATTATTTTTTTTACAAATTTATTAACATAAAAATGGTTGTAGTAAGTCAACCATAAAAGATAGACATATGCTGTCGCGGACTTTATTATAGAACTCTTAATGCTGAACAATCCTGTCATACATGATTTTTGTGTAACTTAAGCGGTTTCCGCAGCGTATGCAGCGGAAGCTCTCAAAAGGAATATCTTTCTCCCGTTTTCGCAACATTTTTCATTTCTGCTGTGGTCTTATGAATTGTATCTTTATGTTATATAGCTTAAAGCCTTCCTCGATAAATGGACTATCCAACGTAAAAAAAATTTTTCAAATCGGGCCAGTAGTTTTTGAGATTAGCGCGTTCAAACAAACAAACAAACAAACAAACAAACAAACAAACAAACAAACAAACAAACAAACAAACAAACAAACAAACAAACAAACAAACAAACAAACAAACTCTTCAGCTTTATAATATTAGTATAGATTTGCAGGTGCTAGTAGGATCGATTCTCTTAACGCTCATCCTAACCCATGGAAAGCAATATGATGAGATGCATGGATCTGTAGTCACACAGTGTAAGTAAGACCCTATAATATTGTATGAAAAAGGAGTATTTAAGTATTTTAACACTTGCCTTAATAAAATACGAACAATAAATCAGATACTGAAGTAGTCAGTACTGAAATATGGAACCTTTTAGGCGGAGTGTACTTTTTATCACATAACACGTTAACAGGCTTTACTATGACTTCTAAGTTTTATTCATATAATTACCCTAAATATAAAATTTTAACTCAAATAACTTAAACATTCGTAGTTTCTAGCATATAAATACTAGTCAGATACGAATAACTAAATATAAATATTAAAGTCGCTTCGCCAAAAAAAGAGAAATACAGAGGTAGGGTATTTCTATTTTTAAACTTTTTAATTACAATGTCTGTTCGGTAAAATATAGTTTTTTGATAAATGCAACTCGGAAGTGCTTATTATTTCGGCGTCGCTCCGAGAACTCCATAAGCCTTCGCTGTAAATGAGAGCTTTGTTTGTATTCAGCGCTTTTTAAGATTCAGTGTTTCCATCCTAGCTTATTTGTTACACCTTTCTTTTTGCCAGTTGACTCTATGAAAGTTTAATAAAAGAAAGATACATTGGTTCTATAACCATTTTTTTTTGTTTATCCAACATTGATTATGTAAGCTTCATTTATTGACAAGGCATTTGTAGATCTTATAATAACGCATTATTTTGTATTCCTTGTTTACCTTGGTAATTCTCGCGACAATCGATCTTTTTTTCGTATGGTAATTCGATTGGGAGTGTAACCGTTTTACCTAAAAATCAAGTAAAAAATCGACACTTGAAAAAAACTACCGCACAAGCGAAATCGAAATGCGTAGAAATCGTGACCCCGAGAAATAAATAACAACTTTTTCTTCGACGAAGAAAATTTGATCGGTAAACTTTTCGTGTATGAACTACACGAGAATCGGCCTCATTCGTGTTGCTATGTAAAATATAGGAAAAAATACCGTCGATAGACTCGGGTATTCGGTTTATTTAAAAAAGTCTGTCCTAGATAATAAACTAAGTTTTACAACATTGCGATACTGGATGCCATAAAATGTACTGTACCCACATTCTAGTAACATGTTTACGGTCGTGAACCTAAGGCTAGTTGTCCACTGAAACTGATATATAAATTGCGCAGCATGATTAACACTTACAGCTGCAGTTGTGATAAATGACAATTCTATTATCTCGCTAGAGAACTAGCTTAATACCTCAACACCCGAGCGGTCGCATGCGACCGCATAACAATAGAATACCTATTGTGTCTCGTTCACATACGCTTGAGGGATTAAAAGTAAAGAAAATAATTTGATAAAGAATTTTATGAGAATAACATGTAAATATAGGTTCTATAGCCTCGCGTGGTCATTGGAGTCATGCTTTAAGTTTCTGGTTTGACCTTTTGGTAAGACTTAAACTCCTTATTACTCAAAATTAGAACTAGACTTTGTTATGAGGTATTAACGTATCAGTTTAAAATGAGGTTACAAAGTATACGTTTCTAACTGGTCAGGTAATTTTTAGTCCTGGTTTGAACCTGATAATCGACGACGACCTGTTTGTAATGAAGGAAAAAGAGGACTTTGATGTATAGTGATTAAATATATGGACAGTCATAACATACCTAGCGGTTTATAAATAATATTATTGCAAAGGAAATACAAAACTGTGACTAGTGTAATCGACGAACATACTTCTTTAACGTCAGATAAGACTCATCATACTGAGTAAGTATAAAACGACCCATTTAAAAATGTTATTTAAATGAATGGTTGCTGACAAATAGGTAACGTTATCAAATCAGATGTTTTATATTAAATTCGACGAATATTCCTTATCACTTTGGTAAAATCAAGCCTTAAACTTCATATACGAGACAGCGCCTTTCGTTAATAAACATGCCAGCAGGAATGAAGTTCATTTCGACTCTCCAAGTAGTAAGTCAATGACCGGAAGGCAAAAGAAGAAGTTCAGAAAATATTGTAGATTTTCATGAGCGAACTTGTACTTTATTGAAGCCATTCCAGAGAATTTGGCGTTCAGATTCGCGAAGTTGAGAATTTGTGATCAAAGCTTTACTTTACGGGACAAAGTTTTTAGTGATGGAAAATAGATTTCGTGACCACACCATGACATATAAGGTTTTCTGAATTATTTAGTACTAGCGGTCCCCCGCGACTTCGTCCGCGCGTTTTGAGTTTGCTCCCTCCCCTCCCGTCGCAGCGTGATGTTTTATATCCTAAAGCCTTTTTCAATAAATAAGCTATTTAACACAGAAATATTTTTTCAAATCGGTTCAGCAGTTCCTGAGATGAGCGCGTTCAAACCAACAAACTCTTCAGCTTTATAATATAATTAGCGCAAGCGCACGTTGTACTTGAGCTGCGAACATTATTTTGGTGAGGAGTTATGTTAAAACTGTGATAGCTCCTAAGATATTTATTGGAATCAAATGATATAAAGGGCAACTTTGTTCTAAATGAAATGCTCGTGATGATGAATGTATTTATTTTGATAAGAATAAATAACTGTGTGTATAATACACCTCTAAAAATGATGCATTATTTTTTTAAAAATTTATAAACATAAAAAAGGTTGTAGTAAGTCAACCATAAAAGATAGACATATGCTGTCGTGGACTTTATTATAGAACCCTTAATGTTGAACAATCTTGTCATACATGGTTTTTGTGTAACTTTAGCGGTTTCCGCAGCGTACGCAGCGGAAGCTCTCGAAAGGAATATCTTTCTCCCGTTTTCGCAACATTTTTCATTGCTGCTGTGGTCTTGTGAGTCGTATCTTTATGTAATATAGCTTATAGCCTTCCTCGATAAATGGACTATCTAACATAAAAAGAATTTTTCAAATCGGGCCAGTAGTTTCTGAGATTAGCGCGTTCAAACAAACAAACAAACAAACAAACAAACAAACTCTTCAGCTTTATAATATTAGTATAGATTTGTTTAAAGACTTTCTTGCACAAATTGAGTGTACAAAGGTAGACTTAATGCTAAAATTATTATCTGCCAGTGAAACCTTTAGGTCATGCGGAAAGATGGCAATGGGTGCAGTGAAACAAATGAAATTAGGAACATAGTAACAAGGATCTAATAAATAAAATATAAATAACTATATGAATAGAATCTACTAAATAAATATTATTATAAATCAAAGCCAAAAATTCTTAAAACTACACATACATAGTCACGGATGTTTCTTTGAAAACGCAAGGCAGCCTAAGCTACACACTAATACAATTTTAAATCTGCTTTAACACGCAGTCATTATTGGCGTACCGATTGGATCCGGTAATTCCACAGCTGATTAGCTGAGAGCAGCTCTGAAGAGATAGTTACTCTTGAAGACGGTATTCGTGGGAATGTCAAAAGGATATTTATTTATTTTATTTATTTATTCGCATTTTCGGACACTGCTCGCTCGCAAGTTGCTAGCATGAGTAACGAGAGAGCTCGAATATAGTAATTTTACTTACAGTTAATCAAAGTTTTAATTAGTTACATAATTATTTGCTGTTGCTGTGTTTCTCTATTTTGTAAATACTTGTATCTAGGTTTTGTTTGATTTCCATTGTTTTTAATTGATTGAAAATCACTCGGTATGTTCGCGCGATTGATTGAAAATAGTGCTCATTCTAATGCCCTGTTACCAGTTTATCTGGATTCGGCGCAGTATGTTTTCCTCTTCCACACTATTCTATCACCCGTCACTGAATCATTCACATCTTTCACACTCATATCTTGTTTTACACAATCCATCCATCTATTTTTTGGTTGGCCTCTTCCCTGCCATCCATTAACATTCCTACTCATCACTCTTTTAGTTACATGACTGCCTTCCCTTTTCATAACATGACCGTACCAAGAAAGACGATGTCCCGCCATCTTCTCGGTTATCGGTGCCACTTTCAAGCTTCCTCGTTGACTCGGTCCAGAGAGTGCTAAACCTAAATCACGTATGCACACTAGCAATGAGCCGATTTTAGAGTAGGCCCTCGGATTGTCAATAGTTAGGTACGTCTGTGCAAACGGCGAGGCGCGTCTTGACGGCCGCCTGTAATCGCTCGACACCTGTTCCGCACAATGGGTAATGGAAGCCGTGCGGATAATTCAATGGGGGTCATATTGGAACCGGTATATTTAAACAAATTAGGAGCAGAATTAAGGTTAGGGAAACATATTTTATAGGGGTTGATTTTGGTCCGCTACATGTGGTATTAAAAAATCGGTACAGCTTAAAAGAGACACAGTAACTTACTGTGGACAAACTTGGTATCGTTTTATAGGTATTTTGTTTCTAACTAATATATTTCCGTAACATGTCTTTAGTCTGATTTCCTGCGCTATTTTTTCTTCACTCTCTTTTGTGTAAGAATCATTGACATAAAGGAAATGGGAAAACGATTTTATTTTCCTTGTCATAGTAGAAAATTCGCGGACTACAGTCTCGGACTCGGAGTCCAGTAGGCAGACTACTGGACTGATTTTGATGAACGTTACACTGTATCTTAAGTTGAAATATACCTGATTGAACTAAAAAAAAATCATCTCGCTATGAATTCTCGTTTTCCAGAAATCTTGAGACAAACATACAAGCATACATGTTACACTTACGAAATTGGTACACGTATTTGGAAGCCTTTATAGATCAACATTCCCGAATATTATGAATAGACGACCCGTCTGGTGTAGTGGTCGAGAAATCGCCTACTACGCAGCGGGTGCGGGTTCGATCCCCGCACAATACAAACATTTGTGTGCATGAACATGTCTGTTTGTATTGGTCTGGGTGTTTTCTATGTATATCATGTATGTATTTACAAAAAAAAGTATTTAAGTATTATATCCGTTGTCTGGCACCCATAACACAAGCTTTGAGTAGCTTACTTTGGGGCTAGATGGCGATGTGTGGAAATGTCCAAAGGATATTTATTTATTATTTATTATCAAATTCTAACGATATCACAAACATACACATTGAATTGATTATTTCCTTTTTTTGAAGTCGGCAAAAAATAATGACAATAAACATCAATCTCTTAAGGCTTCGTCGTCACCTGGTGTGTAAACGGCAATAAACGCTCGACTCGTATTATACAATACATAAGTGCCTGTTATATTAATGGGACCCTCGTATTAATATCACATATCCACCGGCCCGTATCAAACCATTAATAATAATTAAGGGAAAGCGTAGCGGCTGTATTACACTCTAATCCACTTTGCAAAGATGTGATATGTAACATGAGACATATAAGTGTGGAACTGTTTTTTTATTGACCTGATTACTCAAATCGTAAACGAATAATAAAGTGTTCCGAGTTCATATTCATTTATTAACTTATACTAATAATATACCAGCAGACAATGGGGATAATATGGTAAATTGGCCACAACCTTAGACTGTAGGGTGATTATAAGGACAATATTCGTAGGTCGGGATAGGATCATAGTGAGTATGGTATATAAGCTTAATAACATACAATGCTTTCGATGAATATTTCACATATTTGACTACCGATAGGTTTTAGCACCATCCTTAGCAATTCGACATAGCGATGTATCTAATCATGCATACAAGCTACCATTTACCACTTTTCGATCAACTAGTTTCAAAGCTTAGACGCTGAAAACACGAACTGAACTTTCAATAATGCACAAAGCTGAAGCACTCTGGATGCTTTGAAAGCACCTTAATGAAAGAAGTGTAATCAAAGTGAAAATGTAGTTGCATAAAAAAGTAATACCGTTATTTTATAAGCACCTACTACCTAAAAGGGTCGAAAACTTTAAGAGCTATATGAAAATACTTTGACTTTTGTCAAAATAGGCATAAAAAATAACATTATGTGGTAGGTGATCACATATTTGACGACCCGTCTGGTGTAGTGGTTGAGAAATCGCCTATTACGCAGCGGGTTGCGGGTTCGATCCCCGCACAATACAAACATTTGTGTGCATGAACATGTCTGTTTGTATACGTCTGGGTGTTTTCTATGTATATCATGTATGTATTTACAAACAAAAAGTATTAATATAAATATATTTCAAATAAAAGTAACCATATTTACAATTACTTACAAAAAAAAGGGAAATAATAAGAAAAGAAAAGGGAAGGGTGGGTCACTCAAACAACCCCCCCCGTGTCGCCTCCGGTACAAAGGTGCCCATAACACTCACCGCGTTTCCGCGCTGAATAGCAATGGACAGCCTTTGGGCCAGAAACGACCCAACGCGGGCGTCTTGACCACTCTCCCGGAGTCGGTGGCCCAATTCAGCGATGAAAATCCAAGTAGCTTTGCCCCAGCAGCCGGTGGTTTCCACTGCCATCGGAACGAAACAGCAGTTGTTGGCTAGTGCGGCATACTTTTCGCGTTTTTTGGCTGCCGCAAACTCGGCAGCCGAGCCCGCTTGTTTAATGGTACGACCCAGGTGCGAGGCGGCGAAGGTGCTGACGCACGTGGCGTCCCAAAGTAAGCATTTGCCTTTCTCCCATGGCACCAAGGTCATTCCATCAGGCCTTTTACCATCGGTTCGGCTGAGGCCTGGAGGCTCAAGGACCGACGGGATATTGGCTGAAACCAGCGCTCTTCGGACAATATCGTTGAGTGCGTGGTGTCTCGGGAACCTTCCCGTACACCGGCAACAACTCAACGCGTGGTGACCGTTGCTCTCGACCATAGTGCCGCAGATGCATACATGTGGTTTACAAACATCGCAGCCCAGGCGGAGAGCAACGGCCACCCGCACAACGTTCCCATGTGTGGAGAAGGCAACGCATACATCCAAGCTCCAGACTCTGGCTGGGAGACCGCCCTGAGTCTCGCCTCGTAGACGCCAGTCGCCCTAGCCAATAGTTGACTGAGGATCCTTTTCGCGCCCACATTGTCCCAAGAACGCTATACCTCAGGTGTGTCCGGTACGGTCGTACTTGTGTTTAAGGTCGCAAAAGCCTCCAGAGCCTCGGCAGCGTAGTGTATGCGTGTCTCACCACCATTTGATGAGAGAATGATAGTGGTGAGGCTCGACACCCCATGGGCCGATGACAAGAAGGCCGGCAGCCCAACGTCTCTCGCACGTCGCACGCCCAAGTATTTAAGTATTATATCCGTTGTCTGGCACCCATAACACAAGCTTTGAGTAGCTTACTTTGGGACTAGATGGCGATGTGTGGGAATGTCCAAAGTATATTCATTTATTTATTTATTTATATTATGAAGTAACGACTATTCTAGAAATTTCATGGTGGATATGTCATATCATTTTTCATTAAAGCTGGCATCCGTTGAAAGATATTTTACCAAGTTTCTCGTTGCCTGAACACTGCGTCAAATTGACGATGATGTATGGTAGTAAATGTTTTGTTTTGTCATAAAAACACCAACTGTATGTGTTCATTTTGTGCGAAATGTGGCCAGTCATGATTGCGAATATTCGAAATTTAAATTTTCTTTGAATTGCGTACGTCTACATTCGTAAATATAATAACTTGGCAACGAACACAAAATTGGATACATCCAAACCAATAACAATGGTAGCGAAAAAAAACTGTCAATCAGAAAAAAGCGACGATCATCCGTAAAATATTGCTGGGGTTAGAAAAAGTCGCATAATTTTTTATACCTTTGTCAGCGACTGTCCATTGGTTTTATTTCTCCACATTCTATTTCATCCCGTGTCATACGGCAGGCGGCGTACATCGACGACGCTGCAAATCTGTCAACTGAGGCACTATAGTGCCCTACTACAATGATGCAGCCCGTAGTTTTAGTTTGCCTTACATACAATAGTAACAGAATTATATTTATTTGGTACTCTTTATGACATGACTCTTCTCAGCACTTGCCAGATTATCTGTGTCTTGTCTCGAAGCGCTCGTAGGGCCCAAAAGATAAGGAGATATGTTCTAGCCCTATTTGGGCCATAATTGATTGATATAAAGTAATTGTTGACGTTCATAAGTGGCATTTTGTGTCCTTAATTGAATAAATTATTTTTGACTTTGACTATGGTCAATTGCTGTGCTGAATACATCCACAAGGTGCGTGGGTGACGCATCAATGATACACTCACAATGGATCAAGTTTGATCTAGCGACAACTTTTTTCCCTATTATGATAATTATATCTCTTTCGAGTGAGTGTCAATAGAGACAGGGACAAATAGAGTACAAAATATTCTCATAAAGTCCTTGTGATTGTGAGTAGGACCCTGACGTCCCGTTAAGTCGGAAAAATGACAGAGCGTTTCATATCCTCTAAATGTCGAAAAATCGATCACTAGGGTATTTTATTCAAAAGACTGTTTGCAGTTTTGCTTCATATGTTCACCTACGTCAAATTCACTACTATTTGTGATGGCATGTGAGTGTGAACCCTCGCCCACTATACAGTTTTAAAGTGCTTTATTGGACTTTGGAATTAACATACTTTAAATAAAAATAATTTATTGCACATACAAAGAAACAAGTGTGGTTATAATACTAACTTTGGAATAATAAAGCGTTGGTTAGTTTAAGCGAAGAAGTACTTTCTACATCATACTCTATCTCTATTTATATGAACATGCCATTGACTCGTACTACATAAATGTTCATATAAAGGATTGAGGTATATAAAAAAACTGTACATTTATACTTACAGACTTCTTTCGGTTTCTGCCTCACACAGCGGAAATCGATGAAGCTGCAAATCTGTCATACAAGTCACAATTTATCTAGCAAAAATGTAATTATTTCTGTATTCCATATCCTGTACAGTAAGTCACTGACGGAATTAGTCTTCGTTTTCAAGGCAAGTTCGAGGGCCATTACGAGTTTAAAAATATCTAAGTAACTTAAAAAAAGGTTTAAGGTACCGGAATTGTTTAAAATTATAATGAAATGGAATTGATCGGTGTAGATTGTAGTGTATCTCAAGAAATTTTTAGAAAGTTTATACTCAATTCCGCCTACGCACCTAAATCTGTAAATCTTAGAAGTTTTCCAAACTTCAAAATGATTTTCCCTGTCGCATGAATATCGATGAGTCGCGAAAGCCTTCGGATTATTGAATAATTCATAGAAGCCTCTCGTTTGCATCCTGATGGCAACTCGCTCTCGCGTCTACACATGAGTTCCTTACGCGTACGGAGGCGGCCGGCCAGAAATTCCCGATACTGTAAACACCGATTATCGGATCTGATGACGCGACGCTTTAGTACACGATTTTCACAAAGTGCTGGCATGTCAATTATGGTTTTGATGAAAATAGTACGAGTAGTAGTCCTTATAATTTGAGATTTAAAAAAAAAGGTTATATTAAAACACTCGACGGATAAATATAAGTAAAGAAAGATTTTGACCAATTTTGTGTTTTTTTTTCTGTCTTGATGAATAAATTAATATAATTTATTAATGAATTATTTTTTGCGAACAACAATGCCTAAACATTGTTGGTAACTTATAAACTAAGTTAGTTATTAAAATTACAATCCATTATTTAAAGATATAAATAGAGTAAATTATTAATAAAAATGAAGTGGCTGATTCTGCACCACAATTGATTGACATTGGTGTAATGTATTTTTTTAAATCACTGTCTGTTGATTTTCACTGATGATGGTTCATGGTTCGTGCCAGCAATCTTATAATCGCTATGCCACTCTTATGCTAACATGAAAAGCTGTTACTAAGCACATCATGACAACAAAGTCCGCATAAAAAAGCCGGTCATTGTGTTCATTCATCACGCCACACGCCAAAATGTTGCAACCTCCCTATTTAATACAACGCAAATAAATTATGCTCGTATCGTGATTTCAGGCTTCCGCTGAAAATATTTGCACTGAGTAATGGCACGGTAACATGACACTATTAGATGAGTTTGCGCCTATAAACGCTTTTTATGGTTGACGACACGACTATGATACGACTCTAGAATAGTTCTGCCTAGTTTTTTTTTAATGTATGTTACAAATACCATAATGCTTGCAAATACTACTACTACTACTACTACTACTACTATAAGTCCGTATTTCTTTTCTAATCGAATATTGTATACAATCTTTTTATAAATTTTAAAATAATATGTATCGGTAAAGTTTTACCAACGTCAGTTAAGATTTATCCAATTGAATAACTTGAAGATGACCGATTTTAAAATGTCATTTACATAAATGATTGCCGACAAATACTCGTAGGTGACGTTTTTAAATAAGGCGTTTTGTATTATATTCGACGAATATTCCTTATCAGACGTTGGTAAAATCGAGCCTAAAAAAGTATAATTGTTACACTATTTTATTAAGAAAGATCTCAGTGTTCAACGATTAATTACTTATGCATATGTGTTTATTCTATTAAAAAGTGAATCATTTCGTAAAAAAAGGAATGCCAAGATTACTTACAATCGACTAGAAATTAAAAACGGACTTCAGTGACTCCAATTTTTATTTTCAAATGCTGTCGCATGCGTATGTGGAGGTGGAATAACGGCGTATAATACTTACGAACAAATAACCTTTAATTTTATTGGGAACAAGATTGAGATTTTCTCTTTTCTAAATATGGCATGCTGTGCGAATTAGTTGTAGCTGCGAACATACCTAACTTATTTATGAATGAAATTGCTGTAGGCATAATGTAGAGTGAGTGTATGTTATCCCTAAATCCTAAACATAAACGAGGAAAATCACGAAACAAATATTCTTTATTCCGTATTGTAGGCTCGATTGTGGTAGGTGGCTCCGCGAATATGTTATGTTATGAGTCAATTACTCGTACATCATTTAATGTACTCATAGGAATGGTCAGACATTGTAAGCGCATGCCATCCCCAAGGCCAGGCCTCACCCTGTGTAATGAAGGCCGTGCGACACGTCTGCCGACCAATTAGTCATAATTATAAAAAGGTTTGACCTTTGCGACCGGTGACGTCATTATAAGGATGAAACACGTGCCGAGCGTCTATTTAACGACTTTTTGCGTGATACCATCTTTTTAATCACTCACAACAAAAAGGTTCAAGGTATACTCATTGTTACTTTAACTTTGAATATTACAAGTTATTTTTATAACTGTACAAATTAATATTTTATTATTGTTTGATTATAAACCCTATTTTTGAATCACTGGCAGAAATAGAGAATTTTGATCGAAAATCAATTAAACCCAACGAATAGAAAGCTTAATAGAGACTGATTGAATGTGTGTACCTTTTTTATATTAAGTTTAAGTATTTTCATTAAATGCTCAAACATCACCCACCATATTATAAACGCAAGTGGTTCAAATATAGGTCCTTAAGTATCAGTCCATTTGGTGTAATATTTCTGCCTCAATAAAGTTTTAACTTAAAAAAATAAAACTCAGGTAAAACCGGGAACTCTCCCAAGTTTTGTGGCTCTAGTCTTTTCTTTTTTTTCAATCGATTAACTCCACAGACTTTATTCAAAAGTCAAAGTATCGTTAGTTTAAAAGACATTAACCGGCAATATAAACTTCAACTTCTCATACAATAATCTGAGCAAAGTTTTTAAAAGTTTAAGCTAGCGTTAAGTCTAGAGGATTAAGAAATGTGACACTGAATTTTAAAGCTTCGATATGAGTATCATAAAGCACTTATCGCGCTTCAAAGTTTGTGAGATAAACTGATTGGGTACTTGGCTTACCTAAATCTAAATAAATTAATTGTGAGTACGTTTTTTGTGTTTTGTTAGACTTATTACTGCTGCCAAACAATTTATAGCTGTTAGTGTCTATATACCATAGTATTACCATAAGGAAAATAAATGCAATGTTATTATTATATATTTATATATATGTTCAAACAATACAATAGGTAAGGTAGGCATTAAAAAGCAATTGGTTAGTATGCAGTCCATGTTTTTATAATCTCACGATATATTAATAGAAGATATACTATATGAATGAAACCATATGAGCTTAATTTTCAGTTGCTAATAAAGATACTGTTGACTTTTGTACCACTGCAAGTGTTATTCCTTGTACTCGTAGTCTGAACGCACCGAGGCAGCACTAATAAGTCCGTTTGGTCCCGAGCCAACTTGCATGCTGGAGTGGACGCTCTTAATGTACAAATGATTTCGAGATGCACCCATACAATGTTAAGAGACAATAAGAATACGATTTAGCTCTCTAAGCAAACAGTTTAGCAACACTTGATAGGTATGTTCCCTCTTAATAACTGTAGATCGACCTCAAAACTTAGATATATCTGACGTCACTTTTGACGCCTTTTTTATTTGCCTTCCAATTTATGTTCTCCGTATCATCCTAGAGTATTAAACGATCTTCCTAACACCCAAAAGGAGAACATTTAATTCATAATAAATAAAATAAAATAAATATTTGACAACATCACATAAATTGCTCCGATCCCAAGCTAAGTAGTTAAAGCATTCGTGTTACGGAAATCGGAAACAACGGTAGAACCGAGACAATATACAAAAGATCGTTTTCTACATTGACCCGACCGGGAATCGAACCCGGAAACTGACGAGATGGCGACGCTTGAAATCAGCGTGCTAGCCACTCATTAATATGAAGTACATAAATTGGGAGGAAAAGACGACAAAGGTAATGACAGAAATGTCAGTCTCAGTTTCGCGGTTTACCTATGACCGTGTGTATGAAATTACTTACTGTACTTCTTAAAGACCTCATCAATGAATGGTATGAAATCGTAAAATAGATTTGGAAAGTTTAACCTTGAAACTATAAAATAATTAAAGATATCCTTGTCGTCATTCACCTTAGCTAGATAGGTCCAAGCACCAAATCCAAAAAGAAGATGCATTCTATCTACCGAAGCAGACGGTGTACGCAGGTAAATACGATATGATACCAAATATACCAATAGTTGTTATAGTGGCCATAACGTGCTTTACAGTAAAACACGGTATTTAATCTTATATTTATTTCAAATGCTTGGAAAATTACATGCAAATCTACATAGCACAGTTACACTCTACACTGTCTAAATTGTTCATGTACGGACGAATCATTCTGAAATTATAAACATGAAATGATTTTCTCATTAATTAATGGTTGTTGGAACAGTTTTCGCACAACCGCAGCATAAATAATATTTGTAAGCGTTAATTGAATGACATTCAGCAACGTTTTCCGATACGCGCGAATGTTGCTGCGGCAAGCCAAGGTCTGCAGACCAACGATGCTCGTTTCATTAAAGTTATTTAAAAATATTCAAAGTATCGATATATGTACAGTAAATAGTATTGAGAATATGGAGATTATCATTTTATTTAAAGCGATAAATTTAGCGACCTACGACAACCACACACGGTATCATTATCTAAAACTAGCAGTCGCCCGCGACTACTTCCGTGCGTTTTGAGTTTGCTCTCTCCCTTTCCGTTGCAGCGTGATGTTTTATGACTTAAATCCTTGCTCGATAAATAAGCCATCCAACACAACAATATTTTTTGTAATCGGTCCTGAAGGTTCTGTGATTAGCGCGTTTTAACAAATAAACTCTTCAGCTTATTAATAATAGTATAGATTTTTTTTTAAAAGTTTCATATAAGGTAGGAATTGAGCTAATGTCCGTCTAGCTAGGTAGTCGAAAATGTTTCTATGAATAGAGCTTTTCATCGTAACGTTTTACAAAACCAGATAAATAAGACTCAATTAAATCTGCATAAAATTCAAAAGCATGCACCCAATTTTGTGATAAAACCATATTTATCTATCCGTAACGGTAACAGCACCAACTATACACATAAAGCAGGTTACGTTAAGGGATCTGGGCCCCTATTTTTGAATCACTCGCGTCAAGATTGCGTGTGATATTCATTGATTGATGTCCGATTTTACAATGAAAATTAGTATTATTCTACACGGAAGTGATTTTAAAAAGTTTAAACAAACGTAACAAAGCGCGATGGCGTCAAATTTACCGACGAAGTTGCCTTCTTCATTAGACGCTGTATTGTTTGGGGGACTTCGTACAACAAAGCTATAAAAACATGTTGAAATATGCTTTATTACTTTTGTAATAAGGTCTTTAATGGTCGCTGTAATATAAACTTTATTGGTCGCTGACTATTGGTAAACTTGCCGATCTGTAAGATGTTGCAAATTTTCAGTTATTTCTTTTGATCAATTAGAACTGATAAAACAACATTAAACAGTTAATTGTGTATTCAAATATACCGTGACCATTGCTGTTGAACCACAAAAGTCCAAAGTCATTGGTAGTTTACAGATTTCCGTAATTTAAAGTTTTGTTTGGTACAACTAGCTAGACTGTAATTACGTATTAAGTTAAAATCAGGATAGCGGTCTATGAGAAAACTGTCATAGTGATTACTTATTTACTAACGTAATTAAATAGGCGATTACTATACCTAAAACATCTATACAACAGGTCGAAATTGAGTAACAATAAAACTGGATACCGTTTTCCTTTTCCTACATTTCAACGGACAGATTCATTGCCTAAACATTAAATAATTTACATGTTTATGGTGGTTTATTCTGATGCATATAGTATGGGGTTAGGATTGACGTACAATCACTCGCACAATATTTCTTTCAGCGAGCAGTTTAAAAAGTCTTTCTTCATAAATCGTTGGAAATATGACTTCCAATGAGTTCCAGGGCATACTCGTTATTTGTCAAACCACATATAGTCCATTGAATGAGTCCCTCCAAGGGGGTCTAGAGTGCGTGAGTTAGTAACGTAAGATGTTTCTTCGGAAACATGTTAAGAGTCCCTAGGTAATAAACATACTAAAACCCCGGGACACTAGAAGGAGCCCCGGAGTGGGGGAAGGGGGAAAGGGTCCATTTTTTCATTTTTCGCTTAAATCTCCAAAACGGTACATGTTAGAGAAAAACTTTCAAGGAAAAGTTGAAAGGCCATAAAATTATCTACAAGTTGTACCTAGATAATTTTTTTCTATTAGCAGCCGTTTTCGAGCTACATCCCATGAAAGGTGAAAAATTCAAAAACATAAGCAAACTTTAGCATAAGCTTAACGAGGGCGGACCCCTTCCCATGCTACGTGTGAAACTTCATCGAAAAAATCCGAACAACGGATAATGTTGGGACATTGATGTCATATAAGAGGCACTAGAGGAAAAAAAATAAAAAGTTCAAGTATCGTAACTACCCTAATAAAATTCATTTCCTCCTAAACGCCTCCATGGTGGAATCTGTTTTTTTTTAACAATGATAGACCTAATCATGAGCAATCTATCTGTAGGTACCGGTCACAAGTTGCACTTTTGAGTTATTTGGAAGAAAGAAATATTTTTTGATCGATTGATGTGATAAACATGGGTATGTAGTATGGGGAAATTGTTTGAGCCAAAATCATTTTTTACTGCGTGTAACTCAGAAATGGTAGGATATAGGAAAAAATGATTGAGGTACAACTTGTAGATAATTTTCTGGCCTTTCAACTTTTCCTTGAAAGTTTTTCTCTAACATGTGCCGTTTTTGAGATTTAAGCGAAAAATGAAAAAAAATACCCTTTTCCCCCCTCCCCCCACTCCGGGGCTCCTCCTAGTGTCCCGGGGTTTTAGTATGTTTATTACCTAGGGACTCTTGACATGTTTCCGAAGAAACATCTTACGTTACTAACTCACGCACTCTAGAACTTTTTATTCAATGGACTAATAATATTGCAGATAAATTACAAGTTATACAGAACATATTTCGATTTGAAACTTGAAATTCAGGTCGTATTTATTAACTTACCTACCTAACGATTTGCGTGATACCCGTGAAAAAAAATGATAGTTGTTAAAATCTATTCAAAGATACCTTTTTGTCAAATTCATTATCAAACTATATAACTGAGAAAGAAGTACGAATTTTAAACGTTGTGATAATTTTCTACAGAATATGCTTAACTAATACAAAGATTAAACTCAACCAGGCAATAAAGTTTTGTTAAAAGTGCATAATCAGCTAAATAGCTTAAGCAGAAAATCGCGTACAGTCGCGAACTAAATTGGATTAACTTGTCAGCTGTGACCTACAAGCTGAAAGAGGACCAGCATCACTATCTAACAAATTAAGTTAGAGTTAGTTGCACCAAAGAACCGGAACCGTAACTCTAACCGCTCATCGTAAATGACATGGAGCAGTCGCAATGATAATTGAGGCTTGTGAGTTCTTCTGAACATCTGTGTTATTTATAACATGAGGATGGAAATCATAATAAACAGCACGTAATAGTTAATAATGTATATACAGTAGTTTATATATATTTGTATTATGACACGTATTTCATGATTATTTTACATGAAATTTTATGTACATAGATAATATTTACATTATTTTGACCTTTTCTTATCTATTTTTAATCAAATCCGTCCACTTTCTCTTTTTTAATATATTTCATCGACATGCCACTTCTCTCATTCTTTATGCTTTTCCTTACCTGAAGGTTATCTGGAAGAAATTGCTTCAAGCATTTAGACCGCCTGAATTGTACTACTACGTTATATTTAAGATGTATTCCGTAATTCTAAGTTTTATATGGTGTGCAATTAAGAATACTTATTATTATTATTATGATTGAACCTTAAATTCAGAGACAGTACAACTTGAAACTTTCATGTCTGGAAAGTTATGACGTACATAAAAATGGCAATTCCAATATCAAAGTCCATTAATGCGTCCCAGTTTTGCAATAATATCGAGGAACCGATATAAATAAGTTTTCCTCCCGCTGCGAAAGAAATAGCTCGTTGGTTGTATTATTCCCATTACCCCTCTTTGCCTGTGGCACTTAAATTGTATATTTACCTAGTAATTTCGTGAACCGTAACAATTTTTTAACTTATTAGTATTAGGTTGTAGTTGCGCCATAGTATTTAAGACCTCGTAACATAATACACTATTACCTACTTTTGTTTCGGAATAAATCATTTACAAAGTATAAAACTATGCACAGCTAACTACGAACCATAAACGTTGGCACGTTAGAAATATTAGTAGCGATGAAATTATGTTTAAAAAAATCTTATCAAGATTTTGTACGTAATAACTTTTTATTCATGTAAATCATTGCTTTGATAAAAAGACAACAGATGATAATAAGAAAACAAAAGCGTCTAAGACAAGTTAAATGATCGCGTCCTAATGCCCGGCTGCGCGATCGACCGTTGACTCAACTATTGATTAAATGAAATGATTTTGCGTCATTGAAAGAAAAAACACTAAACAAAATCACAGTATGGCTATTTTAATGGCCATTAGTTGAGGTATTTTTTCTTCAAAACACGCACAATCCTGAATATCCAACCGCTGGTAACGACATTTTACGTTTTTTTGAGTTAACTATCGGTCTCACGACCGGGCCTTAGTAGGTATTGGTATGGCCATATCCATGTAAACGTTCGATAAAAAGTTGTTTTCCTTTGTGTTTACTATGCGCCAAACTAAATTCTGGCAAACTTAGACAAAGCCAAGCTAATCCTACCGTGGGATATCGCTCACAATACTTGTCACGTGAAATTTACATTGACAAGGAGATTCCCAGCGAATTCAGTGAATTTCCATTCTGGGAATAGAATTTGGAACCGGTTTTCATCGCCTGGATTATTATGTGATGTGACATTTGATTTCAGTTGCTAGACTTTCTTAGGAGTCAATTCCATTATGACTCCTTGTGTCGGTTGACAGTTTTTTTCAATGAATAACAATTTCTATAAATGTGACTGCACGTCTCATGTAGATTTAGTAGAACTACTTTCATTTCAGTATTATTAGGTACTGACATTATTACATTCTACCAAAATCTCTCTTAACAAAATACAAAAAGCCATTTTAGGGTTCCGTAGCCGAATGGCAAAAAACGGAACTTCACGTCAAGAACGTCAAGTCTGTGTGTCGGTCTGTCTGTCTGTCGGTCTATCTGCCTGTATATCTGCCTTTCCATCCGTATGTCACAGCCACTTGATTCTGAAACTATTAGCTAGCCTGTTAGCCTTTACGATTCCCATTCAATACGTACCCTAAAAACATTTTATGTGAAAGTCAAATGTTTGTAAAATAGACGCTTCCAAAGTGGTAACATGGACATCTGACCTCCCTCTAAATTTTGAACTAAGCTAGTAAAAATTGTAAAAAAAATAATGTACGACGTAGATCTTTACAAATACTTTGTACGAAAATTGGTTTCACATTTTCAACGACTGCAAATATAGCTTTATCCTTCATATAAATACTACGAATAACAAAGTTTTTTGCTATCAACAAAATATTGTGGTACTTTGGCTTATAGAAGTAAGTGGACCTCTTATTTAGGTAAAGTTGCACGGAACCCTCAGTGCGCGAGTCTAGCCCGCAATTGGCCGGTTTTTCATTTCAGATTTTTGCTGCAAGCTACGAATGTTCTCGCAAGAAGGCCATTCGCTACACAAATCAATGTCTGAAAGCATAGCCGTGTGCGACGCAAAAATCAATGGGAACCCACTTATTTTAGAACAGGTTTAAATGTATGAATTATTCAAATATTTATTACAGTACTCGAAAGAAATCCTTCACCAGGAAATTATTTATTTTGAAGCGTCGGAGCGAAGTCGGCCACGAATCTATGATGAGCAATATACTTTATTGGATCATTCTGACTTTAACAGCTGAGCTTTTGTTAATTATATTAAATTACGTTTCTTGACCATTCTTGACTTACAAAAATGGATTCTTGCGACAATATTACTTTGAATTTTATTACATACTTCTGTTAGCGTAATCATAAATCCACGGGAATCTGCAAAATGATTTCTATGATTGTTATCTAGAGTTTATAACATGAAAATTCCTTCAAAAGGAACCTTAAGTCTCACATTGAAGCAGGTTCCGGCGAGTAATATTACATACTATCATTTAATTTATTTTTGTTATCTCATTTTAAGTGAATTGTTATGTTCTTATGAGAATAAAGTTCTTTAAACCTAACCTAAAATGGGATAATTATTATTTATTATTATATTCTATTGGAATGGGCTGTAAACATAACATTCAAACTCATAATTAAATCTGTCATTAATTAAGGCTGTAATAAAACGCGATTATTCATGGCATGAAAATTTAATTTGTGATGATGCTCTTCATAGTAATAATACGAATATAATATGAAGCAAATCCGAACAATCAC
Organism: Pyrausta purpuralis; assembly: GCA_963924145.1. Lineage (NCBI taxonomy): Eukaryota > Metazoa > Arthropoda > Insecta > Lepidoptera > Crambidae > Pyrausta > Pyrausta purpuralis. The sequence continues at coordinate 8,014,541 of OZ001645.1, forward strand.
ACGTTTGAACGCATTTATCAATCAGGATTATTACGAGTGTATAAGGAATATATATTAAACTGAAAGCTAATGAAATCATATTGTACCACATTCAAAAAATATTTTCTACAATTAAGTAAGTATCTATGTAATCCGTTAATAAGATCGGAAAATCTTTTTGTTGTTTTCATGGACCTATTTAGCTTGTTTTGCTTGATTGTTTCATTGAACACTAATTGTTTTTGTATTGTATTGGCATAGAAGATATACAGAATGTGGTCTATAATAGGAGCAAAAATTTTAATCAATGATTCTACTGAGTATACGTAATTAAAGTGCCCTAAAATACTTGATCTCAGAGATATAGTAATCTTAAATTATAATCCCTAGTCAATGTATATCAAAAATCCCTTACACACTGCGAATTTAAACTTGGATGCAGTTGCGCATTTTAAAAAAGGCGCTTCAGGATCGCGACTCACGCAATGAACAGATTTAATTAAGCATCGATACTAAAGCGCGTTAGCATCGATGTAGAAGCGCGAGAGTCGCAGTATGTAAAGGGTCTTTGGCCCTTTAGACCCTTTACTCACTGCGACTTTTAGCAGGGTCTTTGGCGCTTTAGACCCTTTACACACTGCAACTTTAAGCAGTGATGCAGTCGCGATCAACGCGCGTTAGTATCGATGCAGTCGCAAAATGTCAACCTTTACGCAATACGCTACTTTTAACATTGATACTGTCACGACAGTATCGATGCTAACGTGCGTTAGCATCGATACAGTCGCGATGCAGAAGCTGGAAATTATCAAATTATGTAACGAATTTTGGCGACGGCATCGATACAAACGCGCGAATGCATCGATGATAAATTAAATCTGTTCATGGCGTGAGTCACGATGCTGAAGCACATTTCCAAAACGCGCGACTGCATCGATGCTAGAAGTCGCAGTGTGTAAGGGGTCAAAATCACTAACTCGTTAAATTTAATCATTATGACAAATTCTATGACTGGATGCATTTGTTTGCAATACATTTCTGGCCCTATTTATTTCTTTGAAAATAACAATCAGAATCACATTATTAGGACACCTGACACCTGCCAAAGATAAGTATTTGTCGTATAGATTTTTTCATTTTAAAAATATTTTCCCCCTTTTTTCCTCTTCCTGGGGCCTCTCCATAATTTTCTTATTGTGTTTAGAGGCAGTAAGTTTGTGGGCAGGCCTCCAGAAGACCTCTCTGTGTCATATTAAATTCTTGCATTTTTATGTTCCAGTTGACATTTGGCGTTAGCAGGGAGTCACTCCGGTTGCTAAGGCAACCAGACTTGCGCATCCCCTACTGTCAGCGTCCGCATCCTAGTTTATTTACTTTTAGTTTTATTTTTATTACGTGTTTTTGTATTTGATATTGTCTCATAAGTTTTAATTTTGTGTTTTTGCAGGTTTTTGCAAATTTCTTTTTGTGATCAGTGTTAAGGCTTATGAGTACTTTATCTCCATCGGTGGGCACCCACTCACAGCCGCAGTTCTTTCACTGTTCAATTTAAAATTCAAATAGGACTTTTAAAGGTAAGAGGGGCCTTAATATTCATATTGCCCGTAGTCATAATAACACCAATTTACCCGCTTCTCTCCCTATTTCCTCTATTCCAAATCCTTTATCTTCTTCTCAATCTTTTGAATCTATCATCACAAACCTTCACCAATCTACACCACTGGTTAAACGGATCCCTAGGGGAAGGAGGATAGCTTTAGCTAAATGCCTTTCTTATTGTTTTGAAAAATGTTTCGATAATACTGAAACTGCCTGGCAAAATCTTTTTACTTTTTCATACTCATTTTTTCACGTAACATATGTTTTCATAAGCAGTATTACTTATACTTGCATTGACCAAAATATCCAAATCGCTTAACATGTCAGCCTAGATTGAATCCGGAATTTTATTGAATCAGAGGCGCGTATTTGCTGACCTGGAATTTCACACATAGTGAAACTTGCTGTCGAAAATATACGCCGTTTGAACAAGCGAATACAATTTGTCCTTGACAAAGTGAATTTCTATTTTATTTGATAGACGTTTCAGGAGAGTAAATTAAAAAGCGCGTGTGGGCGTTTTAACGGTGTATCGTTAATGGTTTAAAGGTAAAAAAGTTGTTAACTTATTTTACTTTCGAGTAAAAATAATAGGTTTGTTTTAGTTGTATTATTTTAAACGTGCATTTAATAATGTTTTAAGACATCGTCTTTAAGATCGACCGCATGCTTAACCAAAATCATATACACTTTATCAAATTGATAACATTCTAAATTTAAAAAGCAAAACGAGGATTCGAAAAGGTCCTTATTTACATTTTATAGCCATATAAAAACAGTAAGCTCACTTTTTATTCTGCCAAGATTATGACTTTTTACCTGTTGCACGAAATACCTGTGGCGTTTAGGTTACTTAGTGCACATTAAATTAGCTTAAAACGGTGCTTTAACGAATCACTAAATTAAGCTAATCCACTGTAAATGTTTATCTGACTTACTGCTCTAGATTTCGTATAAACAAGCTCTTAGCTACACTCTGACCGCTTTTAGATAAAATATTTACGAAATGACCAAACCACGTAGCACAGTAGAGCGAATAACAACTTTATTAGCTTTCATATAAGAGCGTTCATTAGATGTTAAAAATAATGGTAACTCATTCATTTGGGAAGTGTTTATTCTGTAGGAAGCGTACATCCTTTACACGTCGTTAAGAATGTATGTTGCGATACAATGGATGGCTTCGCAGATAGACGTTCGGCAGAACTGAGATGCAATGTATAAATCATTATGGTTATTTCCCCGGAGTTCCCGCCCATCTCGCTCAAAAGAGATGCTGCAATAGACGTTTGGATTTGAGAATAACGATCCTGCCAAGACGTTAAAAAATGGCAAGCAAACACAAAAACAGGTTAATGTTTTTTAGCCGGATGTATTTCATGTATTTATAATAATGTAGTTAAGGCTTTTTTCTATTAAGGTCGACTCGGGTTTTTTAACCGACTTCAAGAAAGGAGGAGGTTATCAATTCGACTGTATGTTTTTTTTATTTTTTTTTTGTATGTTTGTTACCTCATATCTCAGTCGTTAGTCGACCGATTCGAAAATTTTCTTCGCCTACTTAGAGGGTGTACCTTCTAGTTGGTCCCATTGTTGCCGATTTGGGATCTGAAGATGGGATCTTGGTGTAATCGAGGGAAACCCTCAAATTTCAAAGGCACGTAGAGTGTTGTTTTACTAAAATCTTAATGTTGACGTATTGTTACGTCTGATAGTCCACATCTTGTGGGGCTGAGCTGATGGTGGAACTCCTTAACGCTTAGGAGTTCAGTAATTATAGTGACAGATCATATGAAAGGTAGTTAGTAGCTTCTTAAAGAACAGCGTCATAAGGTGCAACTCCCCCCCCCCCTCTCTTGTAAACTCTAAAAATGGAGAAATAAAATTAACTTAAAAAAAGTAAAAATCGACTTCAAAACCAAAATGCACTAAAGTCTTAAATAAACTCTTGAACATTGAAAGGAAAGGAATTCATTTCAGGGAAACAATTTCTTTTTGGAGTCGGTGCCATCACTTTGAAAATTCAGCCTCACCTGTCGCAACACCGACTCCAAAAAGAAATTGTTTCCCTAAAATGGATTCCTTTCCTTTCAATGTTCAAGAGTTTATTAAGGACTTTTTAGTGCATTTTTAAGTATTCCCATTAATTAAAACTTTGGTATTGCATGTGTTTTAAAATATTTCAGATTTTTCGAGGTTTAAGTTCGCTTGGCCCACTAAGCCTAAGAAATGATTACATAAGCACAATATGCTCTATGTATCAAATGTAACTACGGATAAACGTGGTACACACAGCTAGACAGGTCTGCAATGTGGTCTTAGCCTAAGTGGGAATGCGGTAACCGCTACCGGAACGTTTCAGAGAATCTTCTCTGTGAGAAAATCATTCATCTCTTCATTATTTTAATTTTTCGTCATTCTAATCATCTCACACTTTGTCCAAGACAATTGTTAAGTTGAAAAATTATTAAAATACATACTTTACTAATATAAAATACACTATTTATTAAATTTTCATAATTCAATCACTAGTCACAGCACTTCGAGGTTCACTTTGGTTTACCCGTCATCGATTACGAAAGAAATCATTAGTACTTAGTATATTTTATGAAACATTACGCACCCGTAATAAATATGGTATGATGGATGACCCTTCCTACCCTTTCCCTCTGTTTTGTTGACCTACTAATTCCAGCTAAAAATTGCCTGATCTGAGATGTTTTTGTTCTAGATCCCCAGACTACGAAAATGTGGAAGAATATTAAACGTTCTTAACTACCCTTTTGTTTTGCTGTTCGCTTAAGTATTCCGTTTTCCAAGTTCCAGCTATGCTTCAGCTACCGACGTCTCTTTGTGCCTATTGAAACGTTATTTTATAGTGCAATACAGTGTAATAGGTTTTATTTATAAGGTGAACAGAAAAGACAGTTAAGTCGTATTATACACAAGAAGCGCCTTTAATTTTTAAGTTGATTGTATGTTAGTTTATTTGGAAAGTGACTAATGAAATTGATGGGACATTCGTGCTGAACGTTGTTTGTAAAGACTTCTACACTTACGACGACTAAAGTCATAGTGTATTGGTTTGGACCGGAATTAGGAATTACCTTAATTACAGCTAGTAAAAGTACTATGGCGGCTAGTTAGGGACTAGGTTTTGAAGCCGATTTTAAATAATAATAATACACTTTCTGTTGTCTGTCAGCTTGCACCGTGAGTGTGAAATACACCTTTGTGTTATAGTAAAAAAAGTATAATAACGTACTAACTTACAATATTAAACTTACACTGCAGCAGAAAATATGTAACTTTGCTGGGCCGTACCGTACCTGAAACAAAGACAAAACTTCCTGAAAAAAGTTGATTGAATTTTGCTTGGAGCTTTATAAAATGAAGCTGTGAAATAGCTTTGGAGATTCTTTTTTAGGGTTCCGGATCCGAATGCCAAATAACTGAACCCTTTTAATTTCGTCGAGTCTGTCTGTCTGTCCGTCCGTATGTCACAGCCACATTATCCTGTAACTATAAGTATCACACTGTTACAATTTAGATGGTAGATGTATCCTGTTAACCGCTTTACGATCGTTATAAAAAATAAAAATAAATGATTTATAAGGGGTGGCTCCCATACATGAAAATAAAACTGGAAAATCATTTTTTTATGCGTGCGGGGTATCTATAGATAGGTCTTTTAAAATGACATCGAGGTTCCTAACACCATTTTCCCTAAAAGTCTATCGTTTGCAAGATAGACGCTTCCAAATTAGGAATATTGAGCCCCCCCCCCCCCTCTAACTTCTAAACTAAGCGAGTGTAATTTAAAAAAAAATAGTAATGTAGATCTTAACAAAAACTTTCAACGCAAATTGGTTTGGATGGGATCGAACTGGTAAATTTTAAGATATAGCACATTTTCAAAAACCGCAACTTGTTGAAATAAAACAACTTTTTTACGGTTTAACTTTTCGCGAGTTTATTAATTTTATCCCGACGTTTCGAACAATTTACAGCGTTCGTGGTCACGCGTAGACTCTACCCGTCCCTACTCTGCCCGTGACCACGAACGCTGTAAAGTGTTCGAAACGTCGGGATAAAATTAATAAACTCGCAAAATGTTAATCCGTAAAAAAGTTGTTTTATTTCAATGAGTAATATTCGCGTAAACTTCAGAAACAAGTACCGCAACTTGTACTTTATACAATCACTATGATAAACAAAGTTATATTTGCTGTCAAAAAATATTGTGCTATTTTAGCTAAGTGGAAGTAAATGGATCCCTAATTCAGTCAAAGTTGTCACGGAACCCTCAGTGGGCGAGTCCGACTTGCACTTAGCCGGTTTTATTTTAATGTGTCATCGTCTCCAAGCTCAACCCTTAAGTACGGAACTTAAGCCCATTTTTAGGGTTCCGTAGCCGAATGGCAAAAAACGGAACCCTTATAGTTTCGTCAAGTCTGTCTGTCTGTCTGTCTGTCTGTCTGTCTGTCTGTCTGTCTGTCTGTCCGTCCGTATGTCACACCCAATTTATTCTGAAACTATAAGCATCACACTATTGAAATTTAGTAGGGAGATGTATCCTGTTAACCGCTTTACGATTCTCATACAAAAAATAAAAAATAATGATATTTAAGGGGGGGCTCCCATACATGAAACTAAATCCGAAAAAATTTTTTTTTATCAAACCTATGCGTGTGGGGTGTCTATGGATAGGTCTTTAAAAATGACATAGAGGTTCTTAAAACCGTTTTCTTTTAAAGTCGAACGTTTCTTAGCTAGACGCATCCAAAGTGGAAAAATGGGCGTCCCCCCCCATCTAACTTCTAAACTATGCGAGTGTAAATTTTGAAAAAAATATATAATGTAGATCATAACAAATACTTTCAACGAAAATTGGTTCGAACGGGATCGAACGTGAAGTTTTTGAGATATAGCACTTTTTCAACAACCGCAAACATAACTTTGTTCTTCATACAAACACTATGAAATACAAAGTTATATTTGCTGTCAACAAAATATTGTGGTATTTTACTAAGTGGAAGTAAGTGGATTGCGTAATTCAATTAACGTTGGCTCGGAACCCTCAGTGCGCGAGTCCGACTCGCACTTGGCCGGTTTTTTTACCTTAATCTTAAATGTCAACGCGTCTTTTAACTGTGTCAACATCACAGGAACTGCCAGGGACTAAATCATAATTTAACCTGTAGTTAGCTTACTTCGGCCAGACAATTAGACCTCTTAAATAACGAATTTTTAATGAATGTCTGCGTGTAACTAACTGCAGAGATTTACTCTCGTCTCCTTGTGTGCTTAACTTATGACTTAATTTGGGAACTCAACAAGATAAAAGGTGACTAAAAGAGAATTAAGTGGTTGACATTAAATGGGTTAAACAGAGCTCGCGGCGCGAGACAATTTGCACCCGAAATTAGCTTTACAATGCTCGCGCGCCGGCTTATGACGTCACATGTGTGAAACACAAACATAAGGCCAAGATTGCATTGTAGGGGGTATGCGGATTGCATAAGAAAACAAAGTGCTCAATTAAACACAGCCTCTGCTCTTTAAAACAATGTTAGTATGTATGACTTTAATATTTATTTACTTTTTTCCTTTAGCTACTCAAGTTCCAGCGGTTCAAATTCAACAATTATTTTAGAGGTTGGATTCGACCAAACAGGCTTAAACGTCCGTAACTATACGAAAAATAATTTTGATCCTTGATTTTATAGTCGAAAAACTAAAAGTGTTTTTTGACGTCAAATCGTAATATGAATTACTAAACTCGCATAGCAGAACGAATGAGAGAACTGTATTATTATCTGGCAAATCAATTTTGCACCACAGCAGTATGGTGTGAAATTAAAAATCCTGTCAACTAAACTATATTGTATTATAATACCGAGGTAATCATCGAGTATCGAGCTGTCAAAAGTTTAGAATTCAACTAAACATTCTGACATAATGACAAATAATATTGAATTGAATTTTTATTTATTTGACACACAAATAAAATTACATTATATAAATTAATTACATTATATAAATTAAAAACATAAATAAATTACATTATATAAATTAAAAACAACTAAAATTAAATTGATACAAAAAAAAAAACGCCCAGGTGTGCCAAAAAGGTCCCCGCTCAGTATATATCGTGACAGCAGATGGTTAGCATGCCACGACACTGATTTTCAACGGGAACCCCTGTTAGGCACTGGGTGTAAACCATAAAATTAATATTCCTATCGGAATAGAAGGAAAAGTAAAAGCTGTCAAACGAAACCGATTTAAGATGTCAGTAACTAAAATAAGTAAGTAACATTTGTAGCTTTAAATGAGATAACCTTTCGATCAGGTGATTTATAACAATGTTCCTAAGTTAAATATAGTAGTTTAATGCATGATAAACAGTCGACACAAAATATTGAACATGCAGCTCTAGTGTAAAACTAAATATTATTTCATTATACAAAATATTCGTCGATAAACATTCCCTGTGTTATTTTGTCTTTATTTTTTACGTAAACTAACGTTTGTAGAATAGAATAATCAAACTTCACGTCCCTGGAAGTAGTGCTGCAGATCCTAGTGTAATTAATAATCTTAATTCTACTCGTTTTGGGCCTGCTGTTTTCTCGTTACAATTAGTCACTGATGAAATTGTTTATAATATAATTAAATCTATTAAAACTAACGCTCAAGGTGCTGATGGAATCACACTTGACATGATTTTGCTTACGTTGCCACACACACTCAGCACAATTACTGCCCTCGTGAATAAATCTATAGGGTCTGGTGTTTTTCCTCATCAGTGGAAAACCGCCATAGTTAAACCAGTCCCTAAGACTCAACACCCTGTTGAATACAAAGAACTGCGCCCTATTAGCATTCTCCCCTTTCTTTCTAAGATTGTTGAAAAAGTTGTCTGTATGCAGGTTACTGAATATTTAGAAAAGCATAACATCTTGCCTGAGAAACAGTCTGGTTTTAGGAAAGCTCGCAGCACTGCTACAGCTCTGTTAGACGTTGTGGATAACATCCTTTCAGCGCGGGACATTGGTGAGGGAACCATTTTGGTCTTGTTGGATTATTCACGTGCATTTGACACTATTAATACCAAAGTCCTACTATCGAAGCTTTGTTACTACGGATTTGACTTATTGACTCTTAAGTGGTTTGCGAGCTATTTATCGGATCGTAATCAGTATGTAAAAATAATTAGTGACGATGGATCTACATCTTGTTCCACGACCTCACCAGTTGTTAGGGGTGTACCGCAGGGATCCATACTGGGTCCCCTCCTCTTTATTATATATACCGCTGACATCATTCATAGCATGGTTCACTGCAAATATCATTTATATGCTGATGATCTTCAGTTGTATATTTCTTTTAAACCGGAAGAAACTACCACTGCAATACTCAAGCTGAACGAGGATCTTGACCGAATAAGTGAATGGAGCGACCGTCACAATTTAGTGTTGAATCCCTCAAAATCAAAATACATGATTCTGGGGTCGGATCAGGTTATGGCTGATATCGCTGCACAGCGTCCTGCTATTTATATGATGGGTGAACTTTTGGATTGTGTACCACAAGCTCGTAATGGCCTGGTGATGGATGGAAGGTTGCGATTTGAGCAACACATGCTTGAACTCATGCGTAATTGCTTCTACCGGCTCAAGGTCCTGTATCGAGTCCGCGACTACGTAACCGTCGAAACGCGAGTCAAGTTATGTGAAGCTCTCATACTTTCTAAGTTGAACTACGCTGATACGGTGTTTGGGGGTTGTTTACTGGAGCGTACTCGAAAACTTATTCAGCGTATTCAAAATGCTTGTGCTCGTTATTGCTTCCCTGTTCCCCGACGTTCACATATAACTCCATTCTTAAACTGCAATAATTTGCTTAACATGTCAGCTAGATACACCCTACACTTTGCGACACTGCTTTTTGGAATAATAAAATACAAAAAACCGGCCTACCTTTACGATAAGTTAGAATTTTCTAGACGTGCCACAAGAATTGCATCCCGATTAATGTGCCCACAACACAAAACGGCTGCTTTTCGTGGTAGTTTTCGTTACGCTGCCACGAAATGCTGGAACAACTTGCCACCACCGATCAAAAATTCAAATTCTTTAGTTTCCTTTAAACACCGTCTCAGAGTTTTTCTAATCGAGAACCAAATGGTCAAAAAATAAACAGCCGTTTTACACACACACACACACACACACACACACACACACACACACACACACACACACACACACATACACACACACACACACACACGCACACACACACACACACGCACGCACGCACGCACGCACGAACGCACGCGCGCTTGCTCGCACGAGTTTCATTTGTTATTTAATAACACCTGGAATGCAACGTTAAAGCATAACATTTAATTTTTGCTATTGTATAAGTTTTCATTTGTATTTGTTTTAATTTTAATACAATTTGGTGGTGGTATCTCAACCTCAATGGTCTCCACTGAAAACCAGCGCCACGGCTTGCCGTGGCAAAAAAGCTGAGTGGAAACCAATCTGGTTTCACTACATATAATAACATTTTTTTTATGTTTATTTCTGTATTTTTGTAGTGTACCAAATAAAATTTATTTCTTTCTTTCTTTCTTAAACTGCGTACTTTAAATTTGAAGCGCATTGGTAAATATAAATCGTATATTAAGAGGCTTCGATTTGGACTAATCTACCTGTTAAATGATTATTTGTTGGGGTTATGCCGCTGTAATGCATAACAATCAATCACCGATCAAAGCACCATGTTTCAAACGCATTATTTCTCCAAAATATACACAAGTTCACTTTTAAATATAAAAAATCAAATGCACGTAATTTTCAGCAAGCTTCTGCGGGGCGGTCAACTGTTTGACATCTGCCAAAAATGGTTCTGCTACCCATACCATCTCTTTTTATCACACAGTTTGCTGCTAGTGACATCTCGCTTTTGTCGTTCTATTCCAAAGGGATAATAATTTTATGGTGTAAACACACACTTGAAGAGAAAAAAAGAAAAAAAAAAACAACAACAAAACACAAAATAATAATAATAATAATATAATTTCTGTCATTATGTCAGAATGTTTAAATTCAATGGCAAGCAGACGTCATTGCGTTATACTTGAATGAGCTCTAATTTCACGCATAAAAGTTATTTCCGTATAAAAGCGACATTCTAGAACAGTAGATGGTAAAATAGAAATTGGGCATACTCCGGATAACTAGCGATTTATTTTAACGTTAAAATTTATTCTCGTATGGTCGAATCCACTCTCAGACATTTAACGATACCTTTTTCTGACTATACTGAAAGTCGTAAAAAGACGAATGTTTGTTTACTCGTATTATTTTGATATTCTAGTAACCCCTGCTGTTAAAATCTTAAATAATTAAATGTGACGGATCCTCCGAATACGTAATGGTGACAAAAGTACGGATTCTTAAACGGCAGAGAGTTAATTGAGTTTCAAAGTAACTCTCGGAATGTTTGCCACTTGACACAAGAATTTTCCGAGTGTGTCGTAGGTACGTCTTAGAATTTCCCTAACTTTGAAGATTGCTTCCGACATGGTCTTGTATTTAAATATTCTCGCCGGCGGCGTTTCAGCGGCACGCATTCTTTGCTCCATATAACAAAATGTACAGCGTTTTTTAAAATTTTAATTTGTTGGCTGGATGGCTTGGAAAAATATAGCTGCTTTAGTAAAACAGCAAGAAAACACACAAAATAGAGATAGAATGTTGTGTTGTTTTCTTTTGATTTTACTTAACGACCTCCGTGATAAAGTGGCTAAGCTAGAGAGTTCGATTTCCGGTTGGGTCAATAAAGAAATCATAATTTTATGTTTTGTTTCTGGTCTGGGTGTTGTGGTATGTTTTGTCTGTGTTCTAACATTGTGTCAGTTTTCCAAAACACAAATGCATCGGTTACTTACTTTGGAATCAGAGAAATGTATGTGATTGGTGGCCTATATATTTTATTTAATTAAATTAATTAATTCGAACGGGGCCGCTGACAGCCTATGGGTCCGTAATAATAATACCTTCCGACCGATTTCGGCCTTGGCGACCACTTCGACTCCTATTCAAGTCGGCGCTGATGCGCTCGAAGATGGCTTATAAAGCCAATTTTTGCAGCAAACTCTCGTGCACAGTGTGGGCACGTAAGCTTGCCGTTAACATAATTGTAGGGTGTGGCAACAGTAATGCGTGTTTTCATCTCATCACGCTTAGCGTCGAGATCAACTTGACGCTGCTCTTCGAAGTCGCATACTTGCTGATAAACCCGCCTGCGCCACTCAGGCCGCTTCGCTGCCAAACCTTCCCATTGAGATGGCTCTATGTTGCATCTTTTCATATGACGTTTCTGGACGTCTTTGCACCTGAGGAGTTGTCCGCCACGTTTACGCTTGCCCTCCTCAAGTTCTGAGTAGAAGATGCGCTTTGCCACTCTGTCCTCCTTCATACGAGACACGTGACCGCACCACCGAAGCTGCCGACGCATAATGTAACCCTCAATGCCACCAACATTGGCGCGTCGCAGTACTTCAGTATTACGCACGCGATCAGACCACTTGATATTAAGAATTTTACGCAGGCATTTAAGGTGAAAGCGGTCTAATGTGCGTATATGGTGACGATACAAGCACCACGTCTCGGAGGAGTATAAAAGGTTCGGCAGCACAATTGCCATGTAAACTGATACTTTTGTTGGCAGTTTAATATCATGCAAACAGAAGACTTTTGAGCACAGCTTGCCAAACGCCGCAGCTGCAGCGCCGATTTTGCTGTTTACTTCGGCATCAAGGTCACACTTAGATGTTATGGTGCTCCCTAGATATCGAAATTTTTGGACCTGTTTCAATGATTCTTCACCGAGCTTTATGTTAAGCGTCTCTTGACCATGTATGTCCAAGGACATAACTTCTGTCTTTTTGACGCTTACCTTCAGGCCAAATTTACAGCATGCCTCATGAAACGCCGTTATAAGTTGTTGCAGGCCATTTGGAGATTCTGCTAAGAAGCACAGATCATCAGCATACATAATTTCTGTAACTACCGCATGGGAAACTTTAGTACGTGCCTTCAGTCTAGCCAGGTTAAAAAGGCCGCCATCAGTGCGAAAACGGATACGCACACCTTCACAGATATTCTGTGAGACTTCTTTTACTACTGCCGCAAAGTATAAGGAAAACAATGTGGGTGCGATAACACATCCTTGTTTCACCCCACAGGTAACGGGAAAGAAATCTGATTGTTCGCCGTCTACTGTTACGCAGCATTTCATGTCGTCATGCAGAAGTCGAATAAGCCTCACAAACTTATCTGTGCATCCTATCTTTTTCAACACCATCCATAGGGCTTCGCGAGGCACGCTGTCAAAAGCTTTTTCCAAGTCAATAAAGCAGAGGTACAACTGACGACCTTGTTCTCTGCTTTTCTCTTGCAGTTGACGTACTGAAAAAATAGCCTCGCAGGTGCCTCGATCTGGTCGGAAGCCAAACTGGGTTTCAGGCAGAATGTTTTCGGACAGATTAAGCAGGCAGTTGAGTAAAACTCGGGCAAAAGCCTTCCCAGGAGTTGACAGAAGGGAAATACCACGGTAAGAATTGCAATCAAAACGGTCGCCCTTGTTCTTATAGAGGGTGCTAATGCTCGACACTTTAAATTCATCTGGCACTCGTTCTTCCTCCCACATTCGAACAAAGAGTTCCCAAATCCGTGTGTGCATGTCCTCGCCGCTATACTTCAGTAGTTCCCCCGGTATAAGGTCAATGCCTACCGCCCGCTTGTTATGTTGCTGTCTGATCGCAGTGACTACCTCATCACGCGACAGTGGCTCATCCAGCTTGATTGCCAAAGGGAGTTGTGTAATTGAACTGATATATAGTAGATCAGCTGATCGATCGACATTAAGCAATGTGTTAAAATGATCTGCCCAACGTTTTATTACTTTCTCCTTGGTGGTTATAAGATACCCGCTGTCTGCTGATCTAATGGGTACCCTCACTGGACAGGATATACCAATCAGTTTACGCACTTCATTGTAGAACTCTCCAAGCTGATTGGTGTCTGCGAGCCACTGCATGCGACAGGCCTTGTCATGCCACCACTTGTCTTTCAGTTGTCGAGACAGCTTACGTAATTCTAAGTCACTAGCTTTGACCTTTGAATTGCTTCCGCTACGTCGTGCTTGCTGCTGCAAAATAGCACGATGTTGGTCAAGCGCTTTTCTGAGGATTCCGTCGTTCTCATCGAACCAGTCTTCAGTACGTCGAACTTTAATACCCAAAATATCTGAAGCAGTTTCTTTAAGGTGAGATGCTAATATCCCCCAGTCAGCCGTAACATCATTCGTCTCATTAATGGGCAGCATCTTGTCGTTTAAAGCTTCAGCAAATTTCTCCTTGGTCTCACGACTATTCAGTTTCTCAAGGTTTAAAGAAGCCGGCTTGTTCACTTTAGTTTTACGTGGTTGACGAAGACGAAGTCGTAGCTTTGTAACAATTGTCACATTGACCTGGTTTCCAGTAGAATTCGGAAGTTGATTTGGATTTTTAAAGAACTGCGACATGTTGCAGACAAAAAGCTAATAAAAGATATTTACATTTCACTTGCACAGTCAATAACAACATATTGCATCACATTATGGGGAGGTGCTTTAAAGACAAAGTTTATGGATGTTGAGCGTTCACAAAGAGTATTGCTTAAAGTTATGTTGTTTAAAAAAAGGATTTTCCCTACTCTGACACTGTATCTTGACGCTGATCTACTTTCGGTTAGAAAGCTATACATACTGCATGCTGTTTTGAAAGTACACCGTTCAATTGGATACAGTCATGACAAAGAAAGAAGAAGAAGATCAGATAAAGTAGCCCCAATACCTAATGTTCATACTTGCTTCGCCCAATATCAGTTTTCGTATCTGTCTGCACGAATCTACAATAAAGTAAACAAAACTCTTAAAATATACGCACTTACATTAAAAGAATGTAAAATAGTACTTACAAAGTGGTTAAAGTGTCTGGACTATAATGAGACTGAAAATATTTTGAAAATTCGTGTCTGAATTAGCATTCGAAAAAACACACTCGCTCTCTCTCTCTCTCACACACGCACACACACACACTCACACACACACACACACACACACACGCACGCACGCACGCACGCACTCACATATGATCAATTAGTATTATTAGTAGTAATATGTATAATTTATAAGTTATATAAGTAAGTAGTGTTAGTTATGGAAGAGCGTGGCCTCCTGGCACAGGCATTCTGTAAATGCCTAATAGGAGACTACATCAATTAGTAACCATAAAAATGTACTTGTTTACGTAAATAAAGAATTTTATTATTATTATTATTATTATTATTATTATTATTAACAATGAGCCGGTGATCAGTCCAGCAGTGAGCACCACGCATAACGCGGGTGACTTGGGCTTGGCAGATGTCTTTTTGCCGTACGATGGCATAATCAATTAGATGCCAGTGTTTTGATCTTGGGTGCATCCACGTTGTCTTGTACTTTGCGGGCAGTCTAAACATAGTGTACGATACCGCTAGTTCATGTTGAGCACAGAAACTGAGCAGCAAATGCCCATTGCTGTTCATATTGCCTACCCCGTGTCTGCCCAAGACTCTAGGCCAAGCCTCAAAATCCCGACCAACCCGGGCATTGAAGTCACCCAGCAATAACACCTGCTCTTTGGAGTTTACATTATTAAGGCATTGTCCTAACTCTTCATAGAATTTATCTTTAATGTCATCAGTTTTATCTAAAGTTGGAGCATAAACACTGATGACATTAAGCAAGTTGTTTTTATCCAGGTGAAGGCGCAGCGTGGTAACGCGGTCCGAGATATGAACGGGATACTCCTCAAGTTGCTTTACCAGTCGATTCCTAATTGCGAATCCAACACCAGAACGTCTTGGTTCTGTGGAAGCGGTACCTTTCCAAAAGAAAGTGTAACCACCACCTTCTTCCACCAGCTCACCTTCATCGGCGAGGTGTGTTTCGCTGAGAGCAGCCACATCTATATTATAGCGATGAAGTTCCCGAGCTACTACGGCAGTTTTACGTTCTGGGCAGGCGTTGCAATCTCGATCGATTAGAGTCCTCACGTTCCATGCGCCAAAAGTCAAATTGTGTTTGGTGTTCTTATTAAAAAAAAATTGTTTGTTCCGACCGCGCTTATAACGATGCAGTGGCAACCGCGGCTGCTACCACTTCTTAAAAGGGGATGAACATTTATTTAGGGCACCTTTTCTAGCCCCCTCCTCGGCTGAGCAAGGAAAGCAGTGCCTCCCTGAAAAGGGCTGCTTTGTCGCCCTGGGTGCTGCCGAATCCGTACTGTCAACCCCAAGAATGCAGTACAGAAGCGACCACGGTATGTTATCACACCCCCAGAGCCGCCCATGTGCAGGAGTCGGACAAAGCCAAGCGTACATCAAGCTGGACTACTCTACCTCATCCCATCGCCACGGGTCTAAGACGTTACTCGGAGTCCATTTTACGGAAGCGGTCAGGTGCGCAGGATATTTTAGGGTGCACAAGCGTTCGCGCAGACGCAGGCGCACGCACTCGTCCTCCCTCTCCCATGATCAGTGGAACGGAGAACCGCTACGACTGAAGAGAAGTCGGATGATGTGTCTGGCCGACGGTGGCTATATGCCCTCCGCCGTAGCCCTAGGCCATCCACCTTGCCTTGCTGAACCGCCAAATCCACCAGACCCTTTCGCATATCTGCATTGGGCTGCTGTCTTTGCCGGAACAGACTTTGGAGAGTTTGACGGGAGGGGTCCGTGATGAAGAAAGATAGAGGAAGGGAATTTGGTATTGCGGAAGGAAAAGGGGGATAAAGGATACCTCAGCAACGGATTAGGAGAAAGAATGGTGCTTTAGTAGCTAGGGTGCTTCGGGGTTGCGTACCCGTATATTCCGGACTTCGGAATATCCCTGAAGTTAGTTAGTTAGGTCCGTAATACGCTGTAATGAAATGTGGGGTGATTCATGACTTCCGTGATTTGATTAATTTAGGAATTGTAGAGTAAATAACATCTATACATAGCACACGTAGGAGCACCCAATGTGTATTCAGCCTTACCTTAACGACTTACCAGCATCAGACGTTGGTCTTCAAAATGAAAGGACGTATCTTAGAGAAATTGCCGCGTACTTAAAGAACGAACTCCGTAATTATACTTCGGAAATTATTTGAGTAATCGTTTGTGTCTTTGAAAACGTGAAGGTGGGTGAAGAGATGCTTGAGTTCTTGAGTTCATTTGAGTTATAATTTAAATATCAAACAATTTCAACATTCCTTAACCGAAGTCCGCCTAAATATTTAATAATTTATTGTAACCAAATATTACTTTTTATGCTGTACCTATGAATGAATGAATGAATTAATCTTTATTTCGAACATTAATATTCATATCAAAAATTACGATTTATAAATATGTAAATTTATATACGAATACACGAATTTTTGGTAATTTTTTAGTACAAGGCTAACTAATAGCCTAAACCACCTGAACTAAATAAAATGTAAAGCTGTAAAAAAATCAGCTATTTAAAAGTATCTAGTATAAAGAACGGTTAATCACTTTAATCTTCGTCACAGCTATAAAACCCTTGTTGCTTTAGGCGTTAAAATTTTAAACTCAAAAAGCTGTTGCCCTTTAAATATTTTTCTAACTTCCTTGAAAAGTTGCGAAAATAATTAAGCACCGTTTCAATTAAGTTCAAGACAAGTCTGGCATCTGGCTCGTGCGACTGAAGCGTCTCAATAAGCGATGGAAGGTTGCCAGATAAACTTAATGATTTTCTTGCAATTAAATGTAACTAATATAACATTATTGACTGTTTTCATCACTTCTTAATGATTCACTGATTAATTCTAGTTGTCTTTAGGTCAGGGTTCAGAAAAGTACAAATAACAATGGGATTTACGTTCTTATGTAGATGTTTAGGAGAAAATGAAATTATTTTTACTTATCAACTATACCTAACTATAAGTACAAACTATAGTTAAACTTTGAAACTCTTTTTTTATTCGTCATTTACACTGATGAAACTTATTAACCTTTTTTTCCTAACAGCTTTACCTTAAATTGTGCATGAAATGTATGTTTCGACGGTATATTTGTTTTCATGTTTGTTTGCTGTCGTAATAAGTAAGGATGAAACTCTGCAGGCGTGTGGGCCGCGAGTTTTAAGGTAAAACTCGGCAGTACAAAAACTTGAGCATTGTGAAAAAAACAGTAAACATAACATTTTAAGTGATATTGTGAAGTATAGCAAACGATGAAACTGGCTTGACAAAATCATAATATTTACATTAACTATGAAATTAATTACATTGTGTTTTGATATTGTGACTGTGATAAACAAAAAGCTAAGGTGCTACTATAATAGAAAATAGCACACTACCTGCATCATAAATCCATTATAATAGAACATCGCACTGGAATAGTAGCACTATTTCGACTTAGAGCGTAATGCATCGCTGGCCTAGTGGCTCAAGTACCAGTCTTTTAAAGCGATATCTCCGGAGTCTATGGTTCGAAACTCCATGTTGACAGAGTTACTTAAAATGAAATTTTTGTATTTTGTGTATTGAAAATAAATATTTACAATGAGTACACCAAAGTCAGATATTGTGTCTTGTGCGCAATGCCACAAAGTTATAAAACAGAAGCAATATCTTAAATGTTGGCGCTGTAATTTGATATACGATCTTAAATGTACCAACAAGGAAAAACTGTACTATCTAATGGACAATGACAGAAAAGCTAAATGGGTTTGTGATACATGTAAACGGAAAAAGATAACTAAGAATAACACAACCCCAGTTACTTCCAAGCCAACGAATAAGAAAACTCAAGATAAAACAAAGCAAAAAAATACATATAAAAAACCTATGGAGTTTGATTCACCTATTGTCATTGGGACTATACCGGCACCACCAATTGACACACCGATGCATGATGATACCGATGAATATTCCTACTGATAACTCCTTTGACTCTTTGAAGACGGATC
Organism: Pyrausta purpuralis; assembly: GCA_963924145.1. NCBI lineage: Eukaryota > Metazoa > Arthropoda > Insecta > Lepidoptera > Crambidae > Pyrausta > Pyrausta purpuralis. The sequence goes on from OZ001645.1 coordinate 8,033,201, forward strand.
TAGATGAGTATGAAGAGCAAGATATCTCCTGTAGCACTCCACAGCAACTTAATAGAAGCTGTCCAAATATTATAGTAAAAAGTCATCTTGACTATGAAGCATTACAGGAAAAAATGGATAGTCTGCAGCAAAAATTTGAATCAGCTGAACATCAAATTGAGATTCTTTTATCCGAGAACTTTACTTTAAAAAAAGTTATAGAAGAATAAAAATCAAAAATAAGCAATTTAACATCCGTATACAAAAATATAGAACTACCATCTGCATCAAAAAGTAGATCTGACTCTGTCAAAAAATCTTCTGGAAAAAAGATAAGGAAATATATGAATGACTCTCTGAATACTGAAAGCTTTCATGAACCTTCTAAAGAAAAAGTTACCAAGACCACACCAAAGGAGGATTGCGCAGAAAGTGTAATGAAACCAAAACTCAGTATTCTAAGTACCAACAAAAACAACAATATAATAAAAACAGTCATTAATACCTTCGGAGATGGATATGAGTTATGTCATTATAAAACACCTCACAGAGGTATATTAGATTTGCTACAATCAATAGATGAAAAAACAAGGGAACACACAAAGGACGACTACTGCGTCATTATGGTTGGTGAAAAAGACTTTGAGACGTCACAAAACTACAAAGGATTTGTAAGAAACATAAGAAGTAGACTAATTTCCCTAAATAAAACCAACATCATAATTTGTCTACCGACATTCAAGCTTGGAGAAGTAACTCAACTATTTAACAGAAGAATAGAAACATTTAACCGTCTCCTACACCTGGATATACAAGAACATGCATATGCATATTTATTGGACTCAAACTTGTATCTCACGTATGACTACCAGATGTTTAGTGGACCACAGGGTATTATAAATAACAAGGGGATAAAAAATATTGTGACTAATCTGAAATACTTAATTGACGACATAATGTTATATAATGGTAATAATGACATCGATTGTGAAAGTTCTGACATTAATATTTTTTTTCGAGGTTGTAAACAATAAAATATTTAGAATAATGCATCAAAATATAGCAAGTGCTTTATCAAAGGTAGACATAATGGAATTGACACTAGCTGATCTTAAACACTCGAATAATACTCCCGATGTGTTATGTCTTAGCGAAACATTCTTAAAATCTGGACATGAAAATTATATCAAGCTTGCAAACTATGAATTGGCATCGTTTTATAGCAGGCCAAAAAAAAGAGGGGGTGTTTGTATACTCGTTCTAAAAGGACTTATCTACAAAAAAAATGTAAGCGTAGTCAGACATGCTAAACCCAATGTTTTCGAATGTTGCGCCATAGAAATTCCCTACAATAATCTAATAATTGTCTGTCTTTACAGAACTCCAACATCTTACGTAAATGATTTTTTGAATAATCTGGACTATTTGCTACATGAATTAAACAGTAATAGAATAAAGAAAATTGTTGTCTTGGGTGACATCAACATTAATACACTCAAAGCGGACAAAGAAAATAAAGCCCTGCAGGATTTAACAAAAAAATACAATCTGACTATACACATAAACGAACCTACACGAAGATTCTCTTGTATAGATCATATCCTGAGTAATATTGGCAACGCTTCAGCATACGTGCTGCGTTTGGGATTATCAGACCATGAAACTGCTCAGGTGCTTAACTTTCTAGTAGAGAACAAAAAGCATAATCCAAAAGTTACTTATATATTAAAAAGAGATTATAGCCCAGATAACATTAAAATATTTAAATCTTGTCTTAAAAGGCTCTCTTTTAGTGAAGTATGGCTGGAAAATGATCTAAACAAGGGATTTGATGCATTTCACGACTTGATACTACTTTTCTACAAGCTTTGCTTTCCTAAAGTTAAAGTTGAAATAAAAAATAATAAAACTAGAAACAAGTGGATAACAACAGGACTTCGAAAATTCAGTACATAATTTGTGAATTTTCAGCTTCTGAATCGCGACTACATCGATCCTAACGCGTTATCATCACGAATGTATCGATGTTAAAAAGTAGCGCAGTGTGTAAAGGTGACATTTTGTGATTGCATCGATGCTAACGCGCTTAAAGTCGCAGTGAGTAAAGGGTCTAACACCTTGCGTTGCTTTTGTTTGAAGTGACGCCCGTTTTAGTGTTAGGATAGTTACATTCTAACCTTTTAGTGTTGTATGTGCAAACGATTGACGTCAAAAAGTGGTTGGTCATGAGAGACCTCAACCGTATCTATTATGTTAGTACCTTCATCATCATCATTATCAGCCAAAGGACGTCCACTGCTGAACATAGGCCTCCCCCACGGCTTTCCATAGCGACCGATTACTAGCGGTCTGCATCCAGTTTGATCCTGCAATCTTTATAAGGTCGTCTGTCCATCTTGTTGGTGGACGTCCTACGCTGCGTCTTTGGTCAAAGGGTCTCCAATCTAGAACTTTCCTGCCCCAACGGCCATCAGTTCTTCGCGCTATGTGCCCTGCCCATTGCCACTTGAGCTTACTGAATCTCAAAGCTATGTCCGTTACCTTAGTTCTTCTACGTATCTCCTCATTTCTGATTCGATCACGTAGAGAGACACCCAGCATAGCCCTCTCCATCGCTCGTTGCGTAACTTTGAACTTCTTTATAAGGCCCATAGTTAGAGACCATGTTTCGGATCCGTATGTCATCACTGGTAACACACACTGGTTGAAGACTTTCGTCTTTAGACACTGAGGTAAATAAGACGAGAAGACACTCTTGCGTTATTTTCCGAACGCTGCCCAGCTGAGTTGGATTCGTCGATTGACCTCTTTCTCGAAGTTGGACCTACCCAATTGGATCACTTGTCCCAGGTAGACGTACTCGTCGACAACTTCGAGAGTTGAGTTCCCAATGGATACTGGAGTGGGTACAACAAGGGAACTTGACATAATTTTCGTCTTCTCCATGTTCATTTTAAGACCCACTTGTTGGGAGACTCGGTCAAGGTCTTCGAGCATAGTGCCAAGATCGTCCATAGTCTTTGCCACAACGACTATATCATCGGCAAATTGGAAGTGTGTGATGTATTCGCCATTGACATTGATGCCGATTCCATTAGTTCGTACCTTACGTTAGTACCTTACGTTATTTCAAAACGAAAGCATGATTCGCAGAAAAGTGTACATTTCTTGAACAATCTCTGTCTTTTTATCCAGCGGCTAAATACACAATAGCTATTCTTTTTGTTTCAGTCTCTGAAAGGCTTTTACGATAATGCGATTTGTTAAGAATAAGGGGTTATTTAATTTAAAATACCTTCTCCGGCTCGTGGGTAAGCGTAGGTATCACAATTGATCCTTCGAAGCAGTACACAATGAAAGTTAGTACCGCAGCTCTACTCTGTACAAAGTTGTTGGTATTAGTTAGATCTCGCTGTTGCGCTTTTTCTTCTGTTATGCTGGCAAAAGGGGCAAGGATTGGTAGGGTGGACCACACACAGGTAGGACTTCAGTTTTTTAGTTGAAGCCTGCAAAAAATAATCTATCTTATGTCTTTTTTCCACGGCCTCTCCCACAGCTTTCCATAGCACTTTAGTTATGTGCGGTCTGTTTCTAGTGTGATCCTGCAATCTTTACAAGGTCGTCTGTCCATCTTATCGGTGGACATCCTTTTTCGCAACTGAATCAGGAAGGTGCGACTTTAGTCAAAGGGTCTCCAATCAGGAATTTTCTACCCCTGGCATCAGTTTTTTGCGATATGTGCCCTGTCGACTGCCACTTGAGCTTACTGATTTGCAGGGCTATGTACGATACTTTATTTATTTTACGTATGTCCTCGTTTTTGTTTCGTGCTTTCGTTGCTTCTCCTCGTTTTCGCTTGCTCTTCGTTTTTCTTGGATCTCGTAGAGAAACACTGAGCATAGACCTTTCCATCGCTTGTTGAGTGATTTTGAGTCCTTATGATTACTAGTATGTACTTTTTTGTTAGATTAAATTTTTAACTAACTAAAAATGGTTGGTGAAAAAAACCTTTGCGAGTTTCGTGCAGTGATTTTGTAGCAGGATAAAAATGAGTTACTGTATATACTGCCATTGTATGGGATCGTAAATAAAATTGGAAGTCTTTTATCCTGGAAGCGTTTTTGTTCTGTTGAGCAAGCACGATAAAGGGATTGTGTAACTTTACAATCAACGGCTTTAAGCCTTACTTGAGACAATTGAGCGATAAAATAATATTTTAGAAATATTGCCCCAATTAGCTTTTATTTGCCACTTTTAATATCTTAGTATTGCAGATCTTAGCGCTTGATGTATTAAAAATGTAATAATAATCCAAATTATTTTCAAAGCGTTGATAAGAAGTTATAGGGAGCCCCTAATATAAAATAATTGCTGAAAAATAAAACTTAATTTACCTTAGTGCTCAATTAAAACAAAAGTAAAGTAAGGCCGACGAAAAAATTGCTAAGCTCTTAAAGTTACGAAATTCTAATTTGTCTATTTAAGGGGCAAGGGACTGACTCTTTTACCTTTAAAATTAGGGGTCACTAGAGACTTAAATTAATGTGAATAGATACATCAATTATTTTGTTGACAAAATATATGACTAAGAGCCTGTTTCACAATCGACAAATAAGCATTAACAATCGAATAAATGAAACGTCATTTCGTATGAAATAACTAACTACTTATTAAGACATTGTAAGGTAAGGATTTATTGGCTAAACATATCGTATACCATAAACCAATGAATGTTAGTAAATAAGCTCCAATATTTTGATCGGAAACCGCCTAATTAATTATGATGAAGTAGCTGCGAAAAAGGAGCGGACTACAGAAGATTAATTACAGGTGAAGTCCTCTGTAATTATCTTCGGGTAGTTCAGGGATATCCTAACTTGATCCCTACTCTGTAATTGATATTCGAGTCTCGATCTAGTAATCCAGTAATTGCATTCTGAAAAAAATACAACTACTTATCGCACCAAATTAGCCGATTAAATAATTATTAAGAGCTTGTGGTATTCCACAGAAATTAGTTACTTAATGGCCGAAAATTGACAGCACCAAAATTAAATGCTGTACGCAAAGCAAGAAACCAAAGCGCTCGAGCATAAAACCGGATCGAGTATCGGTTTAAATATGTTTTATTGGTAGTGGCAAATTTATTGGTTGAGCCTCTAGCTGACACCACGAATTATCGTTTTTGTCGGCTGTTATACAATTAAGTTATAGCATACTCGCACCGATTTGGTCACAACACACAGAAGGACCCTCTGAAGGGTTGAAAAAGATATCCACCTGTTGATTGGAATTACAGGAATTGTAGGGGAGACCGGTTGTTGCCGAGTTGTTTGCCATCGCACCGAAGAATTTCAATTAAAAGATAAGACACCCTGCCCTGGGAAATTGTTTATACAGGCTGGCCAAAACAGTGACGTTTTAAACTTTTTTTTTATTCTTTACATTGAAATATACCATATTTATGATAGCCATTTTTTATTTTTTTAAAGTTTTTTCATTATTTTTTTTTAACTTTTATTATTATTCGTTTTAACTAGCTCATAATTTTATCTAAGTAAATTTAATTTATAAAGATCATAATGCAATAAAAAAACTGACATGATACCATAAAAAATGGAGGAATTATTAGTTTGAAAATACTTAAAATTTGCGAAAATAATTAATATCTTGAAAACTTTGAAAATTCTGCTTACATACATAAAGATATATTTAGATAGCCCTGGATGAAAGACTTCCAAAAATTTTTTAGGACGTCACTGTTTGGGCCAGCCTGTATTTTGAAACAGGTTCCGAAGCAATACATGGCAAGTAATTTTTTTCTATAATTAGGGAAATAGTACGCATATTTTATATATAAATGACATAAGAATGTACTGGGTCCGTATTGAGATGAGTTTTGACAGTTAAGCACCTCTGCTTTACTGTCAAATTAACAATTCGTATTAAAATCTCATATTACACTATTGATAATATTATTATAAAATATTAATATTCGTACCATTGCAGTACTATTACGATATTATTATATTGATAATATTTATTTACACTGAGTGGGAATAGAACTGCCTGAAAATTAAACGGATTAATTTGAATCGCAAACGGCCTCTGTTATTTTTTTTGTATAGTTATTAAATTATACAGCGTGTGACCTATAATTGGAGAATAAACATATGTCAATGATTCTACTGTGTATACGTAGTTAGCTTGACCTGATCATAATGCTCTAAAACACTTTATCTCAGAGATATAATAATCGTACATTGCTGGTCCCATTTATTTTGTTAGAAAATAACTTCTTATTCATATAATGAATCAGAACCATTTAGAATTGATAACTGGTAACTTAAATGACTTATATTAAAAATCTTTGCTCCTATTACATGCCACACCTTGTATACGACTCGTGAAACTTAGGTACTTACTATGGTTTATGATCCTAAGAATGCATTTCCTACAAACATTTCTGTCGATTGAAATCCTTAATAGAGCAAATTAATTACAACTTACTTTTATGTAAATACGAAAGGTGAATTAAGTTGATAAATTTGCAAAATAAATCAATACATTAGAGGCTGTATAAATAACTAAACAAACATGCTATAGCCACTTTTATAAAGTTATAAATATAAATAAATATAAATATCCTTTGGACATTCCCACACATCGCCATCTAGTCCCAAAGTAAGCTACTCAAAGCTTGTGTTATGGGTGCCAGACACCGGATATAATACTTAAATACTTTTTTGTTTGTAAATACATACATGATATACATAGAAAACACCCAGACCAATACAAACAGACATGTTCATGCACACAAATGTTTGTATTGTGCGGGGATCGAACCCGCAACCCGCTGCGTAGTAAGCGATTTCTCGACCACTACACCAGACGGGTCGTCAAAATTTTATTTTAAATTATTTCTTTATAATGTTCTAAATAATTCAAACTATCTAGTAATATTTACGTTGTGTATGATATTTCAGAAAGGTAAACAGAAAATACCACATAAGCAAAGTTTTCTCTATGGAATTTTACACCCTCTAAACAGCTCAAATGAACATTGGGCCACAAGAAAACCCACTGACGACGTCATTACTCCGTATTAACCCCAAAGGTGTGATAAAGTTTGATACATTACGATATTCCGCGAAAAAATTCGCTCGAAGAGACACACCGCACATTTTATTTACCTATTTAAGGCTAGTTGTCGAGAGATCGAAAATTCATAGAAGCATTCCCAAGTTTTTGATTGGTAAAGAATGCCATAAGGCATTAAATCCGCCAGTTGTACAACTTACAATGCAATAAAGTTTCAATAAATATTGGACAAATATTGGACACCTATCACATACATTGCTCCGATCCCAAAGTAAGTAGCCAATGCACTTGTGTTATGGAAATAATACACAACGGTGGTACCACAACATCTAGACCCGAGACAATGTAGAAAATTATGATTTTTCCATTGACCCGACCAGGAATCGAACGCGGGAGCTCGGAGTCGCAAGACGCCTTGAAACTCAGCGTGCTTAGCCACTACACCACGGTGGTCGTCGATCGGAAATAAATACATTGCTCTGATCCTTAAGTAAGTAGCTAATGCATTTGAGTTATAGGAATTAGACTTAAGGGTGGTATAACAAAATTTCGACCCGAGACAATACAGAAAATTATGATTTCTTAATTGAACAGATAAGCCAAGCGCAGTGTGCTTTAAACCCACTGCGAAGATCATCATCAATGTATGTTTTATTCAGCAAATAATACTATGAAGACGTCGCTACCATAAGGGCGATCGTATAGGGATCGTATAATTGCGATGCGGATACGCAGACAACCGTGAACAGATTCTATGATTGGAATGCGGGCTACTTAATCGGTTAGGTAACTATATGTCCTTCGAGAATCAATAGATGGTCTTTGTTCGGCAATAGATGTCTTACTATATTGGTGTGAAAGTAAGTAGTTTTTAATAAAAGATAATACTTATTATGTCGTTACGATCATTTAATGAAAAAAAAAACTTTAGGGGCATTGCATATTCGTGCCGAATGTACTTACGAAATTGCTATTGGTAGGTAAACTTATGTGACGACTTTTTCAGCACTTTTCGTCAGCGTTAGAATTTTTCAGTTATAGCGATAAAACCTCTGAAATTCAACATTTTCTTTAAATGAATTTGTTATCTTATCTGTCACTTGTCGAGAATCCAAGAGTGCGTTCACCTTTAACCTACGTTTTATTTGCACGACGTGAGACGTGTGTAGCGTGAAGAATTCTTGTATCGCGCTAGAATGAAATTCACAAATAATTTCGTGAGTGTCGCAGATCATTGGGGGGACTATTTTCTTCCAAATTCGTTGTCTACTCGTCTGAATACCGATTGATTCCGTATTCCAGTCTTCAAACATGATGTGGTGCGTCTCAATGGATAAGTCGTTCATTCTTGTGTGAACAATAGTAAATACTACCGCCTACTAGTATCACCACCTTAAGTGCGGGTATTTTTTATATAAATCAAATATTTTTTTGTTTTTTTACGATCTTCATCTGAAGATCGTAAACACACATGAAATAAGTAAGTGGTGGCGAGTTAAGGCTAGGAAAAAAAACCGCACTGAGGGTTCCGTGCCAACTTTAATGAATTAGGGAATCCACTTACTTCTACTTAGTAAAATACCACAATATTTTTTTTTGACTACAAATATAACTTTGTTTTTCATAGTGTTTGTATGAAGTACAAAGTTAAGTATGCGGTTGTTGAAAACATGCTATATCTCAAAAACTACTCGTTCGAACTCGTCTAAACCAATTTTCGTTGAAAGTGTTTGTTACAATCTATGTTATATATTTTTTTCAAAATTTACACTCTCTTGGTTTAGAAGTTAGATGGGGGGGGGGACGCCCATTTTTTTTATTTTTTTTTTATTTAAAGACTTTATTGCACAAATAAAAGTGTACAAAAGGTGGACTTAATGCTAATAGCATTCTCTCCCAGTCATACCTTCAGATCATGCAGAGAGATTGTTATGGGTGCAGGAGAATATTGTAAATAGATATTAAAATTGCAACAAATACTATTGTGTAATATTATAATATTATAGACATACCATAATATACATAAACTAAATATACAGTATAAAAGAGTTTAGATATATAACTACCAAATGCATACATAACTAAAAATATACATACATACATATTTTACATATTTCGCAATCATTGAAACAGAAACCTTCGCAGTTTGTTTTTGAAACACAGTTTCGTCTCTGACTTCCTGATCTCAAGAGGGAGCGTATTCCACAGCCGCGTAGCCGTCACTGTAAACGACTTGGATTGATAGGAGGAGCGATGAGCCGGTATGCCTAGCCGGAGATCTTCGGAAGAACGGAGAGCACGATCATGTGATTGACATAAAAAGGAGAACATATCCTTAAGATAAGAAGGTGATGAGGGGTTATTGAGAATACCGTACAGAACACAGAGAATTCGAGAGTTTCTACGTTGTCGAATGGTCGAATTTTACCACTTTGGAAGCGGATAGCTATGAAACGTTAGACTCTAAAAGAAAATGGTTTTAGGAACCTCAATATTATTTTAATAGACCTATCTATAGACACGCATAGGTTGGACTAAAAAAATTTTTTTTGGTTATAGTTTCATGTATGGGAGACCCCCCCTTAAATGACATTATTTTTTATTTTTTGTATGAGAATCGGTAAGCGGTTAACAGGATACATCTTCCTACCAAATTTCAACAGTGTAAAGCTTATAGTTACAGAATAAAATGGCTGTGACATACGGACGGACAGACAGACAAACAGACAGACAGACAAACAGACAGACAGACAGACTTGACGAAACTATAAAGGTTCCGTTTTTTGCCTTTCGGCTACGGAACCCTAAAAGAGGCTGTACTTTTTTGTGTATTTGTGTATTTTTGTGTATAATACATCCCAAAATTGCGTAATTTCGATTATTGTTGCTTATAAGTTACGACTCATCAAACTAGTCGTAAAACTTATACTCATTTTACTTAAAAATAGCAATTGAAACCAAAGGCATTACTTAAGATTAAGACCCGAACGAAAGTCCTGAAAAAACAACAAATTAAAGTTTTCTCATATCATCACCAAAAAAAAAACTCCTAATTCGGATTTAAAAAAATATATCATCAGTGGCTCTTTTTTCCAGCCTAAAAACTTTCAGTGTGACCCTCATATGAAGCTCTTAAAAATTCAAAAGTAGCGGTACTTTTTGAACAGACTATGTTCCTTGATTAAGGAATATAACTTTGGTTTCTATATCGCTGAGTTAAAGCATTATAGAGCACTATAACCAGATCAAGGAAACTATGTATACTCTGTATAATCATAGATTTAAATAGTTGCTTGTATTACAGGCAGCACGCAGTATATTGCTGCATTTCTGCATTCAAAAGGAAGTGCATTAATACTAGTAATAGCCCTTTTTTTATGTATACCAGTTGAATATAAAAAAAAAAAAAACACATACACATATATAAAGACACACACACACACACACACACACACACACACACACACACACACACACACACGCACACACACACACACACACACACACACACACACACACACACACACATTTTGGAAAAAAACTTCATTTTCATTTTCATTTATCAATTCTTGTCGATCCGATAGAGCTCAAGACTATAACTGCGTTAACTTGTGAAGTTTTACAATGCGCTTGTAAGTAAATATCCCTCACGATCAGAGTATCAATAACAAGCAACGTGATTTTCACTAAAACCAATATAAAGTTTGCAACTATTATGATGGGGTTTCGCTGCACTTAACGACAGTAGATAACGTCATACTGCGACCGTTTGTTCAGTAAAGTTTATCCGAGGTCTGGGATCTGTGTATGATTTATATTAATTAGTATTCTGTGCAACAACTTAATAAGTTACATTTAAAATACGAAAGGATGGGTTTTCTCGTTTTAAAATAACTGTTAAAGTACTAATATGCGGAGAACATCTACCTACGCATACAATAGTTTTAAATCTCGTTCAAATAAATAAGTGCCATTTTTAATAAAAATACATAAATGTGTTAAGTACAAATTGAATATTTAACGTGTGCACCAACGCGTAATTTAGGTGTTAATTTAATTTTACCGAAAATGAGCCTCCCAAGAAAAGTAGACCCGTTAAATTACTTGCCAATCTGTAAAACGTTATCGCAGACAATTTACAAGCATAGTAGCAGCATCACATCAAATGATTACCAAGCCAGATTTACAGTGAGATTATAGTCAGTTTTTTAAATATGCTCACTTACTTTTATTTGCCTTAATAATTTAGTACGACGTAAATGTAACTAAGAATTTTGTGTTTTTGCTGTCTCACTAAATATAATAGTTATAATCTTTTTTCACTTTGCTTCAAATACTTATGTTTTTTATGAAGACTTCCAAATGTTTTCTTTACGTTAAAATATTTTTTAATTTTATTTGTATTTTTTTTTACTAATAGCCTACGGTGCCACGCCGTGGCGTGGTCTACAGCGTAGCGTAGAGGTGGGGCCGCGGCCTTAGTTGTCTGTGTGACTTAATTTTGTGGCGTCTATGAAATTTTTTTTTGTCAAACCTATGCGTGTGGGGTGTCTATGGATAGGTCTTTAAAAATGACATAGAGGTTCCTAAAACCGTTTTCTTTTAAAGTCGAACGTTTCTTAGCTAGACGCATCCAAAGTGGAAAAATGGGCGTCCCCCCCCATCTAACTTCTAAACTATGCGAGTGTAAATTTTGAAAAAAATATATAATGTAGATCATAACAAATACTTTCAACGAAAATTGGTTCGAACGGGATCGAACGTGAAGTTTTTGAGATATAGCACTTTTTCAACAACCGCAAACATAACTTTGTTCTTCATACAAACACTATGAAATACAAAGTTATATTTGCTGTCAACAAAATATTGTGGTATTTTACTAAGTGGAAGTAAGTGGATTGCGTAATTCAATTAACGTTGGCTCGGAACCCTCAGTGCGCGAGTCCGACTCGCACTTGGCCGGTTTTTTTACCTTAATCTTAAATGTCAACGCGTCTTTTAACTGTGTCAACATCACAGGAACTGCCAGGGACTAAATCATAATTTAACCTGTAGTTAGCTTACTTCGGCCAGACAATTAGACCTCTTAAATAACGAATTTTTAATGAATGTCTGCGTGTAACTAACTGCAGAGATTTACTCTCGTCTCCTTGTGTGCTTAACTTATGACTTAATTTGGGAACTCAACAAGATAAAAGGTGACTAAAAGAGAATTAAGTGGTTGACATTAAATGGGTTAAACAGAGCTCGCGGCGCGAGACAATTTGCACCCGAAATTAGCTTTACAATGCTCGCGCGCCGGCTTATGACGTCACATGTGTGAAACACAAACATAAGGCCAAGATTGCATTGTAGGGGGTATGCGGATTGCATAAGAAAACAAAGTGCTCAATTAAACACAGCCTCTGCTCTTTAAAACAATGTTAGTATGTATGACTTTAATATTTATTTACTTTTTTCCTTTAGCTACTCAAGTTCCAGCGGTTCAAATTCAACAATTATTTTAGAGGTTGGATTCGACCAAACAGGCTTAAACGTCCGTAACTATACGAAAAATAATTTTGATCCTTGATTTTATAGTCGAAAAACTAAAAGTGTTTTTTGACGTCAAATCGTAATATGAATTACTAAACTCGCATAGCAGAACGAATGAGAGAACTGTATTATTATCTGGCAAATCAATTTTGCACCACAGCAGTATGGTGTGAAATTAAAAATCCTGTCAACTAAACTATATTGTATTATAATACCGAGGTAATCATCGAGTATCGAGCTGTCAAAAGTTTAGAATTCAACTAAACATTCTGACATAATGACAAATAATATTGAATTGAATTTTTATTTATTTGACACACAAATAAAATTACATTATATAAATTAATTACATTATATAAATTAAAAACATAAATAAATTACATTATATAAATTAAAAACAACTAAAATTAAATTGATACAAAAAAAAAAACGCCCAGGTGTGCCAAAAAGGTCCCCGCTCAGTATATATCGTGACAGCAGATGGTTAGCATGCCACGACACTGATTTTCAACGGGAACCCCTGTTAGGCACTGGGTGTAAACCATAAAATTAATATTCCTATCGGAATAGAAGGAAAAGTAAAAGCTGTCAAACGAAACCGATTTAAGATGTCAGTAACTAAAATAAGTAAGTAACATTTGTAGCTTTAAATGAGATAACCTTTCGATCAGGTGATTTATAACAATGTTCCTAAGTTAAATATAGTAGTTTAATGCATGATAAACAGTCGACACAAAATATTGAACATGCAGCTCTAGTGTAAAACTAAATATTATTTCATTATACAAAATATTCGTCGATAAACATTCCCTGTGTTATTTTGTCTTTATTTTTTACGTAAACTAACGTTTGTAGAATAGAATAATCAAACTTCACGTCCCTGGAAGTAGTGCTGCAGATCCTAGTGTAATTAATAATCTTAATTCTACTCGTTTTGGGCCTGCTGTTTTCTCGTTACAATTAGTCACTGATGAAATTGTTTATAATATAATTAAATCTATTAAAACTAACGCTCAAGGTGCTGATGGAATCACACTTGACATGATTTTGCTTACGTTGCCACACACACTCAGCACAATTACTGCCCTCGTGAATAAATCTATAGGGTCTGGTGTTTTTCCTCATCAGTGGAAAACCGCCATAGTTAAACCAGTCCCTAAGACTCAACACCCTGTTGAATACAAAGAACTGCGCCCTATTAGCATTCTCCCCTTTCTTTCTAAGATTGTTGAAAAAGTTGTCTGTATGCAGGTTACTGAATATTTAGAAAAGCATAACATCTTGCCTGAGAAACAGTCTGGTTTTAGGAAAGCTCGCAGCACTGCTACAGCTCTGTTAGACGTTGTGGATAACATCCTTTCAGCGCGGGACATTGGTGAGGGAACCATTTTGGTCTTGTTGGATTATTCACGTGCATTTGACACTATTAATACCAAAGTCCTACTATCGAAGCTTTGTTACTACGGATTTGACTTATTGACTCTTAAGTGGTTTGCGAGCTATTTATCGGATCGTAATCAGTATGTAAAAATAATTAGTGACGATGGATCTACATCTTGTTCCACGACCTCACCAGTTGTTAGGGGTGTACCGCAGGGATCCATACTGGGTCCCCTCCTCTTTATTATATATACCGCTGACATCATTCATAGCATGGTTCACTGCAAATATCATTTATATGCTGATGATCTTCAGTTGTATATTTCTTTTAAACCGGAAGAAACTACCACTGCAATACTCAAGCTGAACGAGGATCTTGACCGAATAAGTGAATGGAGCGACCGTCACAATTTAGTGTTGAATCCCTCAAAATCAAAATACATGATTCTGGGGTCGGATCAGGTTATGGCTGATATCGCTGCACAGCGTCCTGCTATTTATATGATGGGTGAACTTTTGGATTGTGTACCACAAGCTCGTAATGGCCTGGTGATGGATGGAAGGTTGCGATTTGAGCAACACATGCTTGAACTCATGCGTAATTGCTTCTACCGGCTCAAGGTCCTGTATCGAGTCCGCGACTACGTAACCGTCGAAACGCGAGTCAAGTTATGTGAAGCTCTCATACTTTCTAAGTTGAACTACGCTGATACGGTGTTTGGGGGTTGTTTACTGGAGCGTACTCGAAAACTTATTCAGCGTATTCAAAATGCTTGTGCTCGTTATTGCTTCCCTGTTCCCCGACGTTCACATATAACTCCATTCTTAAACTGCAATAATTTGCTTAACATGTCAGCTAGATACACCCTACACTTTGCGACACTGCTTTTTGGAATAATAAAATACAAAAAACCGGCCTACCTTTACGATAAGTTAGAATTTTCTAGACGTGCCACAAGAATTGCATCCCGATTAATGTGCCCACAACACAAAACGGCTGCTTTTCGTGGTAGTTTTCGTTACGCTGCCACGAAATGCTGGAACAACTTGCCACCACCGATCAAAAATTCAAATTCTTTAGTTTCCTTTAAACACCGTCTCAGAGTTTTTCTAATCGAGAACCAAATGGTCAAAAAATAAACAGCCGTTTTACACACACACACACACACACACACACACACACACACACACACACACACACACACACACATACACACACACACACACACACACACGCACACACACACACACACGCACGCACGCACGCACGCACGAACGCACGCGCGCTTGCTCGCACGAGTTTCATTTGTTATTTAATAACACCTGGAATGCAACGTTAAAGCATAACATTTAATTTTTGCTATTGTATAAGTTTTCATTTGTATTTGTTTTAATTTTAATACAATTTGGTGGTGGTATCTCAACCTCAATGGTCTCCACTGAAAACCAGCGCCACGGCTTGCCGTGGCAAAAAAGCTGAGTGGAAACCAATCTGGTTTCACTACATATAATAACATTTTTTTTATGTTTATTTCTGTATTTTTGTAGTGTACCAAATAAAATTTATTTCTTTCTTTCTTTCTTAAACTGCGTACTTTAAATTTGAAGCGCATTGGTAAATATAAATCGTATATTAAGAGGCTTCGATTTGGACTAATCTACCTGTTAAATGATTATTTGTTGGGGTTATGCCGCTGTAATGCATAACAATCAATCACCGATCAAAGCACCATGTTTCAAACGCATTATTTCTCCAAAATATACACAAGTTCACTTTTAAATATAAAAAATCAAATGCACGTAATTTTCAGCAAGCTTCTGCGGGGCGGTCAACTGTTTGACATCTGCCAAAAATGGTTCTGCTACCCATACCATCTCTTTTTATCACACAGTTTGCTGCTAGTGACATCTCGCTTTTGTCGTTCTATTCCAAAGGGATAATAATTTTATGGTGTAAACACACACTTGAAGAGAAAAAAAGAAAAAAAAAAACAACAACAAAACACAAAATAATAATAATAATAATATAATTTCTGTCATTATGTCAGAATGTTTAAATTCAATGGCAAGCAGACGTCATTGCGTTATACTTGAATGAGCTCTAATTTCACGCATAAAAGTTATTTCCGTATAAAAGCGACATTCTAGAACAGTAGATGGTAAAATAGAAATTGGGCATACTCCGGATAACTAGCGATTTATTTTAACGTTAAAATTTATTCTCGTATGGTCGAATCCACTCTCAGACATTTAACGATACCTTTTTCTGACTATACTGAAAGTCGTAAAAAGACGAATGTTTGTTTACTCGTATTATTTTGATATTCTAGTAACCCCTGCTGTTAAAATCTTAAATAATTAAATGTGACGGATCCTCCGAATACGTAATGGTGACAAAAGTACGGATTCTTAAACGGCAGAGAGTTAATTGAGTTTCAAAGTAACTCTCGGAATGTTTGCCACTTGACACAAGAATTTTCCGAGTGTGTCGTAGGTACGTCTTAGAATTTCCCTAACTTTGAAGATTGCTTCCGACATGGTCTTGTATTTAAATATTCTCGCCGGCGGCGTTTCAGCGGCACGCATTCTTTGCTCCATATAACAAAATGTACAGCGTTTTTTAAAATTTTAATTTGTTGGCTGGATGGCTTGGAAAAATATAGCTGCTTTAGTAAAACAGCAAGAAAACACACAAAATAGAGATAGAATGTTGTGTTGTTTTCTTTTGATTTTACTTAACGACCTCCGTGATAAAGTGGCTAAGCTAGAGAGTTCGATTTCCGGTTGGGTCAATAAAGAAATCATAATTTTATGTTTTGTTTCTGGTCTGGGTGTTGTGGTATGTTTTGTCTGTGTTCTAACATTGTGTCAGTTTTCCAAAACACAAATGCATCGGTTACTTACTTTGGAATCAGAGAAATGTATGTGATTGGTGGCCTATATATTTTATTTAATTAAATTAATTAATTCGAACGGGGCCGCTGACAGCCTATGGGTCCGTAATAATAATACCTTCCGACCGATTTCGGCCTTGGCGACCACTTCGACTCCTATTCAAGTCGGCGCTGATGCGCTCGAAGATGGCTTATAAAGCCAATTTTTGCAGCAAACTCTCGTGCACAGTGTGGGCACGTAAGCTTGCCGTTAACATAATTGTAGGGTGTGGCAACAGTAATGCGTGTTTTCATCTCATCACGCTTAGCGTCGAGATCAACTTGACGCTGCTCTTCGAAGTCGCATACTTGCTGATAAACCCGCCTGCGCCACTCAGGCCGCTTCGCTGCCAAACCTTCCCATTGAGATGGCTCTATGTTGCATCTTTTCATATGACGTTTCTGGACGTCTTTGCACCTGAGGAGTTGTCCGCCACGTTTACGCTTGCCCTCCTCAAGTTCTGAGTAGAAGATGCGCTTTGCCACTCTGTCCTCCTTCATACGAGACACGTGACCGCACCACCGAAGCTGCCGACGCATAATGTAACCCTCAATGCCACCAACATTGGCGCGTCGCAGTACTTCAGTATTACGCACGCGATCAGACCACTTGATATTAAGAATTTTACGCAGGCATTTAAGGTGAAAGCGGTCTAATGTGCGTATATGGTGACGATACAAGCACCACGTCTCGGAGGAGTATAAAAGGTTCGGCAGCACAATTGCCATGTAAACTGATACTTTTGTTGGCAGTTTAATATCATGCAAACAGAAGACTTTTGAGCACAGCTTGCCAAACGCCGCAGCTGCAGCGCCGATTTTGCTGTTTACTTCGGCATCAAGGTCACACTTAGATGTTATGGTGCTCCCTAGATATCGAAATTTTTGGACCTGTTTCAATGATTCTTCACCGAGCTTTATGTTAAGCGTCTCTTGACCATGTATGTCCAAGGACATAACTTCTGTCTTTTTGACGCTTACCTTCAGGCCAAATTTACAGCATGCCTCATGAAACGCCGTTATAAGTTGTTGCAGGCCATTTGGAGATTCTGCTAAGAAGCACAGATCATCAGCATACATAATTTCTGTAACTACCGCATGGGAAACTTTAGTACGTGCCTTCAGTCTAGCCAGGTTAAAAAGGCCGCCATCAGTGCGAAAACGGATACGCACACCTTCACAGATATTCTGTGAGACTTCTTTTACTACTGCCGCAAAGTATAAGGAAAACAATGTGGGTGCGATAACACATCCTTGTTTCACCCCACAGGTAACGGGAAAGAAATCTGATTGTTCGCCGTCTACTGTTACGCAGCATTTCATGTCGTCATGCAGAAGTCGAATAAGCCTCACAAACTTATCTGTGCATCCTATCTTTTTCAACACCATCCATAGGGCTTCGCGAGGCACGCTGTCAAAAGCTTTTTCCAAGTCAATAAAGCAGAGGTACAACTGACGACCTTGTTCTCTGCTTTTCTCTTGCAGTTGACGTACTGAAAAAATAGCCTCGCAGGTGCCTCGATCTGGTCGGAAGCCAAACTGGGTTTCAGGCAGAATGTTTTCGGACAGATTAAGCAGGCAGTTGAGTAAAACTCGGGCAAAAGCCTTCCCAGGAGTTGACAGAAGGGAAATACCACGGTAAGAATTGCAATCAAAACGGTCGCCCTTGTTCTTATAGAGGGTGCTAATGCTCGACACTTTAAATTCATCTGGCACTCGTTCTTCCTCCCACATTCGAACAAAGAGTTCCCAAATCCGTGTGTGCATGTCCTCGCCGCTATACTTCAGTAGTTCCCCCGGTATAAGGTCAATGCCTACCGCCCGCTTGTTATGTTGCTGTCTGATCGCAGTGACTACCTCATCACGCGACAGTGGCTCATCCAGCTTGATTGCCAAAGGGAGTTGTGTAATTGAACTGATATATAGTAGATCAGCTGATCGATCGACATTAAGCAATGTGTTAAAATGATCTGCCCAACGTTTTATTACTTTCTCCTTGGTGGTTATAAGATACCCGCTGTCTGCTGATCTAATGGGTACCCTCACTGGACAGGATATACCAATCAGTTTACGCACTTCATTGTAGAACTCTCCAAGCTGATTGGTGTCTGCGAGCCACTGCATGCGACAGGCCTTGTCATGCCACCACTTGTCTTTCAGTTGTCGAGACAGCTTACGTAATTCTAAGTCACTAGCTTTGACCTTTGAATTGCTTCCGCTACGTCGTGCTTGCTGCTGCAAAATAGCACGATGTTGGTCAAGCGCTTTTCTGAGGATTCCGTCGTTCTCATCGAACCAGTCTTCAGTACGTCGAACTTTAATACCCAAAATATCTGAAGCAGTTTCTTTAAGGTGAGATGCTAATATCCCCCAGTCAGCCGTAACATCATTCGTCTCATTAATGGGCAGCATCTTGTCGTTTAAAGCTTCAGCAAATTTCTCCTTGGTCTCACGACTATTCAGTTTCTCAAGGTTTAAAGAAGCCGGCTTGTTCACTTTAGTTTTACGTGGTTGACGAAGACGAAGTCGTAGCTTTGTAACAATTGTCACATTGACCTGGTTTCCAGTAGAATTCGGAAGTTGATTTGGATTTTTAAAGAACTGCGACATGTTGCAGACAAAAAGCTAATAAAAGATATTTACATTTCACTTGCACAGTCAATAACAACATATTGCATCACATTATGGGGAGGTGCTTTAAAGACAAAGTTTATGGATGTTGAGCGTTCACAAAGAGTATTGCTTAAAGTTATGTTGTTTAAAAAAAGGATTTTCCCTACTCTGACACTGTATCTTGACGCTGATCTACTTTCGGTTAGAAAGCTATACATACTGCATGCTGTTTTGAAAGTACACCGTTCAATTGGATACAGTCATGACAAAGAAAGAAGAAGAAGATCAGATAAAGTAGCCCCAATACCTAATGTTCATACTTGCTTCGCCCAATATCAGTTTTCGTATCTGTCTGCACGAATCTACAATAAAGTAAACAAAACTCTTAAAATATACGCACTTACATTAAAAGAATGTAAAATAGTACTTACAAAGTGGTTAAAGTGTCTGGACTATAATGAGACTGAAAATATTTTGAAAATTCGTGTCTGAATTAGCATTCGAAAAAACACACTCGCTCTCTCTCTCTCTCACACACGCACACACACACACTCACACACACACACACACACACACACACGCACGCACGCACGCACGCACTCACATATGATCAATTAGTATTATTAGTAGTAATATGTATAATTTATAAGTTATATAAGTAAGTAGTGTTAGTTATGGAAGAGCGTGGCCTCCTGGCACAGGCATTCTGTAAATGCCTAATAGGAGACTACATCAATTAGTAACCATAAAAATGTACTTGTTTACGTAAATAAAGAATTTTATTATTATTATTATTATTATTATTATTATTATTAACAATGAGCCGGTGATCAGTCCAGCAGTGAGCACCACGCATAACGCGGGTGACTTGGGCTTGGCAGATGTCTTTTTGCCGTACGATGGCATAATCAATTAGATGCCAGTGTTTTGATCTTGGGTGCATCCACGTTGTCTTGTACTTTGCGGGCAGTCTAAACATAGTGTACGATACCGCTAGTTCATGTTGAGCACAGAAACTGAGCAGCAAATGCCCATTGCTGTTCATATTGCCTACCCCGTGTCTGCCCAAGACTCTAGGCCAAGCCTCAAAATCCCGACCAACCCGGGCATTGAAGTCACCCAGCAATAACACCTGCTCTTTGGAGTTTACATTATTAAGGCATTGTCCTAACTCTTCATAGAATTTATCTTTAATGTCATCAGTTTTATCTAAAGTTGGAGCATAAACACTGATGACATTAAGCAAGTTGTTTTTATCCAGGTGAAGGCGCAACGTGGTAACGCGGTCCGAGATATGAACGGGATACTCCTCAAGTTGCTTTACCAGTCGATTCCTAATTGCGAATCCAACACCAGAACGTCTTGGTTCTGTGGAAGCGGTACCTTTCCAAAAGAAAGTGTAACCACCACCTTCTTCCACCAGCTCACCTTCATCGGCGAGGTGTGTTTCGCTGAGAGCAGCCACATCTATATTATAGCGATGAAGTTCCCGAGCTACTACGGCAGTTTTACGTTCTGGGCAGGCGTTGCAATCTCGATCGATTAGAGTCCTCACGTTCCATGCGCCAAAAGTCAAATTGTGTTTGGTGTTCTTATTAAAAAAAAATTGTTTGTTCCGACCGCGCTTATAACGATGCAGTGGCAACCGCGGCTGCTACCACTTCTTAAAAGGGGATGAACATTTATTTAGGGCACCTTTTCTAGCCCCCTCCTCGGCTGAGCAAGGAAAGCAGTGCCTCCCTGAAAAGGGCTGCTTTGTCGCCCTGGGTGCTGCCGAATCCGTACTGTCAACCCCAAGAATGCAGTACAGAAGCGACCACGGTATGTTATCACACCCCCAGAGCCGCCCATGTGCAGGAGTCGGACAAAGCCAAGCGTACATCAAGCTGGACTACTCTACCTCATCCCATCGCCACGGGTCTAAGACGTTACTCGGAGTCCATTTTACGGAAGCGGTCAGGTGCGCAGGATATTTTAGGGTGCACAAGCGTTCGCGCAGACGCAGGCGCACGCACTCGTCCTCCCTCTCCCATGATCAGTGGAACGGAGAACCGCTACGACTGAAGAGAAGTCGGATGATGTGTCTGGCCGACGGTGGCTATATGCCCTCCGCCGTAGCCCTAGGCCATCCACCTTGCCTTGCTGAACCGCCAAATCCACCAGACCCTTTCGCATATCTGCATTGGGCTGCTGTCTTTGCCGGAACAGACTTTGGAGAGTTTGACGGGAGGGGTCCGTGATGAAGAAAGATAGAGGAAGGGAATTTGGTATTGCGGAAGGAAAAGGGGGATAAAGGATACCTCAGCAACGGATTAGGAGAAAGAATGGTGCTTTAGTAGCTAGGGTGCTTCGGGGTTGCGTACCCGTATATTCCGGACTTCGGAATATCCCTGAAGTTAGTTAGTTAGGTCCGTAATACGCTGTAATGAAATGTGGGGTGATTCATGACTTCCGTGATTTGATTAATTTAGGAATTGTAGAGTAAATAACATCTATACATAGCACACGTAGGAGCACCCAATGTGTATTCAGCCTTACCTTAACGACTTACCAGCATCAGACGTTGGTCTTCAAAATGAAAGGACGTATCTTAGAGAAATTGCCGCGTACTTAAAGAACGAACTCCGTAATTATACTTCGGAAATTATTTGAGTAATCGTTTGTGTCTTTGAAAACGTGAAGGTGGGTGAAGAGATGCTTGAGTTCTTGAGTTCATTTGAGTTATAATTTAAATATCAAACAATTTCAACATTCCTTAACCGAAGTCCGCCTAAATATTTAATAATTTATTGTAACCAAATATTACTTTTTATGCTGTACCTATGAATGAATGAATGAATTAATCTTTATTTCGAACATTAATATTCATATCAAAAATTACGATTTATAAATATGTAAATTTATATACGAATACACGAATTTTTGGTAATTTTTTAGTACAAGGCTAACTAATAGCCTAAACCACCTGAACTAAATAAAATGTAAAGCTGTAAAAAAATCAGCTATTTAAAAGTATCTAGTATAAAGAACGGTTAATCACTTTAATCTTCGTCACAGCTATAAAACCCTTGTTGCTTTAGGCGTTAAAATTTTAAACTCAAAAAGCTGTTGCCCTTTAAATATTTTTCTAACTTCCTTGAAAAGTTGCGAAAATAATTAAGCACCGTTTCAATTAAGTTCAAGACAAGTCTGGCATCTGGCTCGTGCGACTGAAGCGTCTCAATAAGCGATGGAAGGTTGCCAGATAAACTTAATGATTTTCTTGCAATTAAATGTAACTAATATAACATTATTGACTGTTTTCATCACTTCTTAATGATTCACTGATTAATTCTAGTTGTCTTTAGGTCAGGGTTCAGAAAAGTACAAATAACAATGGGATTTACGTTCTTATGTAGATGTTTAGGAGAAAATGAAATTATTTTTACTTATCAACTATACCTAACTATAAGTACAAACTATAGTTAAACTTTGAAACTCTTTTTTTATTCGTCATTTACACTGATGAAACTTATTAACCTTTTTTTCCTAACAGCTTTACCTTAAATTGTGCATGAAATGTATGTTTCGACGGTATATTTGTTTTCATGTTTGTTTGCTGTCGTAATAAGTAAGGATGAAACTCTGCAGGCGTGTGGGCCGCGAGTTTTAAGGTAAAACTCGGCAGTACAAAAACTTGAGCATTGTGAAAAAAACAGTAAACATAACATTTTAAGTGATATTGTGAAGTATAGCAAACGATGAAACTGGCTTGACAAAATCATAATATTTACATTAACTATGAAATTAATTACATTGTGTTTTGATATTGTGACTGTGATAAACAAAAAGCTAAGGTGCTACTATAATAGAAAATAGCACACTACCTGCATCATAAATCCATTATAATAGAACATCGCACTGGAATAGTAGCACTATTTCGACTTAGAGCGTAATGCATCGCTGGCCTAGTGGCTCAAGTACCAGTCTTTTAAAGCGATATCTCCGGAGTCTATGGTTCGAAACTCCATGTTGACAGAGTTACTTAAAATGAAATTTTTGTATTTTGTGTATTGAAAATAAATATTTACAATGAGTACACCAAAGTCAGATATTGTGTCTTGTGCGCAATGCCACAAAGTTATAAAACAGAAGCAATATCTTAAATGTTGGCGCTGTAATTTGATATACGATCTTAAATGTACCAACAAGGAAAAACTGTACTATCTAATGGACAATGACAGAAAAGCTAAATGGGTTTGTGATACATGTAAACGGAAAAAGATAACTAAGAATAACACAACCCCAGTTACTTCCAAGCCAACGAATAAGAAAACTCAAGATAAAACAAAGCAAAAAAATACATATAAAAAACCTATGGAGTTTGATTCACCTATTGTCATTGGGACTATACCGGCACCACCAATTGACACACCGATGCATGATGATACCGATGAATATTCCTACTGATAACTCCTTTGACTCTTTGAAGACGGATCTAGATGAGTATGAAGAGCAAGATATCTCCTGTAGCACTCCACAGCAACTTAATAGAAGCTGTCCAAATATTATAGTAAAAAGTCATCTTGACTATGAAGCATTACAGGAAAAAATGGATAGTCTGCAGCAAAAATTTGAATCAGCTGAACATCAAATTGAGATTCTTTTATCCGAGAACTTTACTTTAAAAAAAGTTATAGAAGAATAAAAATCAAAAATAAGCAATTTAACATCCGTATACAAAAATATAGAACTACCATCTGCATCAAAAAGTAGATCTGACTCTGTCAAAAAATCTTCTGGAAAAAAGATAAGGAAATATATGAATGACTCTCTGAATACTGAAAGCTTTCATGAACCTTCTAAAGAAAAAGTTACCAAGACCACACCAAAGGAGGATTGCGCAGAAAGTGTAATGAAACCAAAACTCAGTATTCTAAGTACCAACAAAAACAACAATATAATAAAAACAGTCATTAATACCTTCGGAGATGGATATGAGTTATGTCATTATAAAACACCTCACAGAGGTATATTAGATTTGCTACAATCAATAGATGAAAAAACAAGGGAACACACAAAGGACGACTACTGCGTCATTATGGTTGGTGAAAAAGACTTTGAGACGTCACAAAACTACAAAGGATTTGTAAGAAACATAAGAAGTAGACTAATTTCCCTAAATAAAACCAACATCATAATTTGTCTACCGACATTCAAGCTTGGAGAAGTAACTCAACTATTTAACAGAAGAATAGAAACATTTAACCGTCTCCTACACCTGGATATACAAGAACATGCATATGCATATTTATTGGACTCAAACTTGTATCTCACGTATGACTACCAGATGTTTAGTGGACCACAGGGTATTATAAATAACAAGGGGATAAAAAATATTGTGACTAATCTGAAATACTTAATTGACGACATAATGTTATATAATGGTAATAATGACATCGATTGTGAAAGTTCTGACATTAATATTTTTTTTCGAGGTTGTAAACAATAAAATATTTAGAATAATGCATCAAAATATAGCAAGTGCTTTATCAAAGGTAGACATAATGGAATTGACACTAGCTGATCTTAAACACTCGAATAATACTCCCGATGTGTTATGTCTTAGCGAAACATTCTTAAAATCTGGACATGAAAATTATATCAAGCTTGCAAACTATGAATTGGCATCGTTTTATAGCAGGCCAAAAAAAAGAGGGGGTGTTTGTATACTCGTTCTAAAAGGACTTATCTACAAAAAAAATGTAAGCGTAGTCAGACATGCTAAACCCAATGTTTTCGAATGTTGCGCCATAGAAATTCCCTACAATAATCTAATAATTGTCTGTCTTTACAGAACTCCAACATCTTACGTAAATGATTTTTTGAATAATCTGGACTATTTGCTACATGAATTAAACAGTAATAGAATAAAGAAAATTGTTGTCTTGGGTGACATCAACATTAATACACTCAAAGCGGACAAAGAAAATAAAGCCCTGCAGGATTTAACAAAAAAATACAATCTGACTATACACATAAACGAACCTACACGAAGATTCTCTTGTATAGATCATATCCTGAGTAATATTGGCAACGCTTCAGCATACGTGCTGCGTTTGGGATTATCAGACCATGAAACTGCTCAGGTGCTTAACTTTCTAGTAGAGAACAAAAAGCATAATCCAAAAGTTACTTATATATTAAAAAGAGATTATAGCCCAGATAACATTAAAATATTTAAATCTTGTCTTAAAAGGCTCTCTTTTAGTGAAGTATGGCTGGAAAATGATCTAAACAAGGGATTTGATGCATTTCACGACTTGATACTACTTTTCTACAAGCTTTGCTTTCCTAAAGTTAAAGTTAAAATAAAAAATAATAAAACTAGAAACAAGTGGATAACAACAGGACTTCGAAAATTCAGTACATAATTTGTGAATTTTCAGCTTCTGAATCGCGACTACATCGATCCTAACGCGTTATCATCACGAATGTATCGATGTTAAAAAGTAGCGCAGTGTGTAAAGGTGACATTTTGTGATTGCATCGATGCTAACGCGCTTAAAGTCGCAGTGAGTAAAGGGTCTAACACCTTGCGTTGCTTTTGTTTGAAGTGACGCCCGTTTTAGTGTTAGGATAGTTACATTCTAACCTTTTAGTGTTGTATGTGCAAACGATTGACGTCAAAAAGTGGTTGGTCATGAGAGACCTCAACCGTATCTATTATGTTAGTACCTTCATCATCATCATTATCAGCCAAAGGACGTCCACTGCTGAACATAGGCCTCCCCCACGGCTTTCCATAGCGACCGATTACTAGCGGTCTGCATCCAGTTTGATCCTGCAATCTTTATAAGGTCGTCTGTCCATCTTGTTGGTGGACGTCCTACGCTGCGTCTTTGGTCAAAGGGTCTCCAATCTAGAACTTTCCTGCCCCAACGGCCATCAGTTCTTCGCGCTATGTGCCCTGCCCATTGCCACTTGAGCTTACTGAATCTCAAAGCTATGTCCGTTACCTTAGTTCTTCTACGTATCTCCTCATTTCTGATTCGATCACGTAGAGAGACACCCAGCATAGCCCTCTCCATCGCTCGTTGCGTAACTTTGAACTTCTTTATAAGGCCCATAGTTAGAGACCATGTTTCGGATCCGTATGTCATCACTGGTAACACACACTGGTTGAAGACTTTCGTCTTTAGACACTGAGGTAAATAAGACGAGAAGACACTCTTGCGTTATTTTCCGAACGCTGCCCAGCTGAGTTGGATTCGTCGATTGACCTCTTTCTCGAAGTTGGACCTACCCAATTGGATCACTTGTCCCAGGTAGACGTACTCGTCGACAACTTCGAGAGTTGAGTTCCCAATGGATACTGGAGTGGGTACAACAAGGGAACTTGACATAATTTTCGTCTTCTCCATGTTCATTTTAAGACCCACTTGTTGGGAGACTCGGTCAAGGTCTTCGAGCATAGTGCCAAGATCGTCCATAGTCTTTGCCACAACGACTATATCATCGGCAAATTGGAAGTGTGTGATGTATTCGCCATTGACATTGATGCCGATTCCATTAGTTCGTACCTTACGTTAGTACCTTACGTTATTTCAAAACGAAAGCATGATTCGCAGAAAAGTGTACATTTCTTGAACAATCTCTGTCTTTTTATCCAGCGGCTAAATACACAATAGCTATTCTTTTTGTTTCAGTCTCTGAAAGGCTTTTACGATAATGCGATTTGTTAAGAATAAGGGGTTATTTAATTTAAAATACCTTCTCCGGCTCGTGGGTAAGCGTAGGTATCACAATTGATCCTTCGAAGCAGTACACAATGAAAGTTAGTACCGCAGCTCTACTCTGTACAAAGTTGTTGGTATTAGTTAGATCTCGCTGTTGCGCTTTTTCTTCTGTTATGCTGGCAAAAGGGGCAAGGATTGGTAGGGTGGACCACACACAGGTAGGACTTCAGTTTTTTAGTTGAAGCCTGCAAAAAATAATCTATCTTATGTCTTTTTTCCACGGCCTCTCCCACAGCTTTCCATAGCACTTTAGTTATGTGCGGTCTGTTTCTAGTGTGATCCTGCAATCTTTACAAGGTCGTCTGTCCATCTTATCGGTGGACATCCTTTTTCGCAACTGAATCAGGAAGGTGCGACTTTAGTCAAAGGGTCTCCAATCAGGAATTTTCTACCCCTGGCATCAGTTTTTTGCGATATGTGCCCTGTCGACTGCCACTTGAGCTTACTGATTTGCAGGGCTATGTACGATACTTTATTTATTTTACGTATGTCCTCGTTTTTGTTTCGTGCTTTCGTTGCTTCTCCTCGTTTTCGCTTGCTCTTCGTTTTTCTTGGATCTCGTAGAGAAACACTGAGCATAGACCTTTCCATCGCTTGTTGAGTGATTTTGAGTCCTTATGATTACTAGTATGTACTTTTTTGTTAGATTAAATTTTTAACTAACTAAAAATGGTTGGTGAAAAAAACCTTTGCGAGTTTCGTGCAGTGATTTTGTAGCAGGATAAAAATGAGTTACTGTATATACTGCCATTGTATGGGATCGTAAATAAAATTGGAAGTCTTTTATCCTGGAAGCGTTTTTGTTCTGTTGAGCAAGCACGATAAAGGGATTGTGTAACTTTACAATCAACGGCTTTAAGCCTTACTTGAGACAATTGAGCGATAAAATAATATTTTAGAAATATTGCCCCAATTAGCTTTTATTTGCCACTTTTAATATCTTAGTATTGCAGATCTTAGCGCTTGATGTATTAAAAATGTAATAATAATCCAAATTATTTTCAAAGCGTTGATAAGAAGTTATAGGGAGCCCCTAATATAAAATAATTGCTGAAAAATAAAACTTAATTTACCTTAGTGCTCAATTAAAACAAAAGTAAAGTAAGGCCGACGAAAAAATTGCTAAGCTCTTAAAGTTACGAAATTCTAATTTGTCTATTTAAGGGGCAAGGGACTGACTCTTTTACCTTTAAAATTAGGGGTCACTAGAGACTTAAATTAATGTGAATAGATACATCAATTATTTTGTTGACAAAATATATGACTAAGAGCCTGTTTCACAATCGACAAATAAGCATTAACAATCGAATAAATGAAACGTCATTTCGTATGAAATAACTAACTACTTATTAAGACATTGTAAGGTAAGGATTTATTGGCTAAACATATCGTATACCATAAACCAATGAATGTTAGTAAATAAGCTCCAATATTTTGATCGGAAACCGCCTAATTAATTATGATGAAGTAGCTGCGAAAAAGGAGCGGACTACAGAAGATTAATTACAGGTGAAGTCCTCTGTAATTATCTTCGGGTAGTTCAGGGATATCCTAACTTGATCCCTACTCTGTAATTGATATTCGAGTCTCGATCTAGTAATCCAGTAATTGCATTCTGAAAAAAATACAACTACTTATCGCACCAAATTAGCCGATTAAATAATTATTAAGAGCTTGTGGTATTCCACAGAAATTAGTTACTTAATGGCCGAAAATTGACAGCACCAAAATTAAATGCTGTACGCAAAGCAAGAAACCAAAGCGCTCGAGCATAAAACCGGATCGAGTATCGGTTTAAATATGTTTTATTGGTAGTGGCAAATTTATTGGTTGAGCCTCTAGCTGACACCACGAATTATCGTTTTTGTCGGCTGTTATACAATTAAGTTATAGCATACTCGCACCGATTTGGTCACAACACACAGAAGGACCCTCTGAAGGGTTGAAAAAGATATCCACCTGTTGATTGGAATTACAGGAATTGTAGGGGAGACCGGTTGTTGCCGAGTTGTTTGCCATCGCACCGAAGAATTTCAATTAAAAGATAAGACACCCTGCCCTGGGAAATTGTTTATACAGGCTGGCCAAAACAGTGACGTTTTAAACTTTTTTTTTATTCTTTACATTGAAATATACCATATTTATGATAGCCATTTTTTATTTTTTTAAAGTTTTTTCATTATTTTTTTTTAACTTTTATTATTATTCGTTTTAACTAGCTCATAATTTTATCTAAGTAAATTTAATTTATAAAGATCATAATGCAATAAAAAAACTGACATGATACCATAAAAAATGGAGGAATTATTAGTTTGAAAATACTTAAAATTTGCGAAAATAATTAATATCTTGAAAACTTTGAAAATTCTGCTTACATACATAAAGATATATTTAGATAGCCCTGGATGAAAGACTTCCAAAAATTTTTTAGGACGTCACTGTTTGGGCCAGCCTGTATTTTGAAACAGGTTCCGAAGCAATACATGGCAAGTAATTTTTTTCTATAATTAGGGAAATAGTACGCATATTTTATATATAAATGACATAAGAATGTACTGGGTCCGTATTGAGATGAGTTTTGACAGTTAAGCACCTCTGCTTTACTGTCAAATTAACAATTCGTATTAAAATCTCATATTACACTATTGATAATATTATTATAAAATATTAATATTCGTACCATTGCAGTACTATTACGATATTATTATATTGATAATATTTATTTACACTGAGTGGGAATAGAACTGCCTGAAAATTAAACGGATTAATTTGAATCGCAAACGGCCTCTGTTATTTTTTTTGTATAGTTATTAAATTATACAGCGTGTGACCTATAATTGGAGAATAAACATATGTCAATGATTCTACTGTGTATACGTAGTTAGCTTGACCTGATCATAATGCTCTAAAACACTTTATCTCAGAGATATAATAATCGTACATTGCTGGTCCCATTTATTTTGTTAGAAAATAACTTCTTATTCATATAATGAATCAGAACCATTTAGAATTGATAACTGGTAACTTAAATGACTTATATTAAAAATCTTTGCTCCTATTACATGCCACACCTTGTATACGACTCGTGAAACTTAGGTACTTACTATGGTTTATGATCCTAAGAATGCATTTCCTACAAACATTTCTGTCGATTGAAATCCTTAATAGAGCAAATTAATTACAACTTACTTTTATGTAAATACGAAAGGTGAATTAAGTTGATAAATTTGCAAAATAAATCAATACATTAGAGGCTGTATAAATAACTAAACAAACATGCTATAGCCACTTTTATAAAGTTATAAATATAAATAAATATAAATATCCTTTGGACATTCCCACACATCGCCATCTAGTCCCAAAGTAAGCTACTCAAAGCTTGTGTTATGGGTGCCAGACACCGGATATAATACTTAAATACTTTTTTGTTTGTAAATACATACATGATATACATAGAAAACACCCAGACCAATACAAACAGACATGTTCATGCACACAAATGTTTGTATTGTGCGGGGATCGAACCCGCAACCCGCTGCGTAGTAAGCGATTTCTCGACCACTACACCAGACGGGTCGTCAAAATTTTATTTTAAATTATTTCTTTATAATGTTCTAAATAATTCAAACTATCTAGTAATATTTACGTTGTGTATGATATTTCAGAAAGGTAAACAGAAAATACCACATAAGCAAAGTTTTCTCTATGGAATTTTACACCCTCTAAACAGCTCAAATGAACATTGGGCCACAAGAAAACCCACTGACGACGTCATTACTCCGTATTAACCCCAAAGGTGTGATAAAGTTTGATACATTACGATATTCCGCGAAAAAATTCGCTCGAAGAGACACACCGCACATTTTATTTACCTATTTAAGGCTAGTTGTCGAGAGATCGAAAATTCATAGAAGCATTCCCAAGTTTTTGATTGGTAAAGAATGCCATAAGGCATTAAATCCGCCAGTTGTACAACTTACAATGCAATAAAGTTTCAATAAATATTGGACAAATATTGGACACCTATCACATACATTGCTCCGATCCCAAAGTAAGTAGCCAATGCACTTGTGTTATGGAAATAATACACAACGGTGGTACCACAACATCTAGACCCGAGACAATGTAGAAAATTATGATTTTTCCATTGACCCGACCAGGAATCGAACGCGGGAGCTCGGAGTCGCAAGACGCCTTGAAACTCAGCGTGCTTAGCCACTACACCACGGTGGTCGTCGATCGGAAATAAATACATTGCTCTGATCCTTAAGTAAGTAGCTAATGCATTTGAGTTATAGGAATTAGACTTAAGGGTGGTATAACAAAATTTCGACCCGAGACAATACAGAAAATTATGATTTCTTAATTGAACAGATAAGCCAAGCGCAGTGTGCTTTAAACCCACTGCGAAGATCATCATCAATGTATGTTTTATTCAGCAAATAATACTATGAAGACGTCGCTACCATAAGGGCGATCGTATAGGGATCGTATAATTGCGATGCGGATACGCAGACAACCGTGAACAGATTCTATGATTGGAATGCGGGCTACTTAATCGGTTAGGTAACTATATGTCCTTCGAGAATCAATAGATGGTCTTTGTTCGGCAATAGATGTCTTACTATATTGGTGTGAAAGTAAGTAGTTTTTAATAAAAGATAATACTTATTATGTCGTTACGATCATTTAATGAAAAAAAAAACTTTAGGGGCATTGCATATTCGTGCCGAATGTACTTACGAAATTGCTATTGGTAGGTAAACTTATGTGACGACTTTTTCAGCACTTTTCGTCAGCGTTAGAATTTTTCAGTTATAGCGATAAAACCTCTGAAATTCAACATTTTCTTTAAATGAATTTGTTATCTTATCTGTCACTTGTCGAGAATCCAAGAGTGCGTTCACCTTTAACCTACGTTTTATTTGCACGACGTGAGACGTGTGTAGCGTGAAGAATTCTTGTATCGCGCTAGAATGAAATTCACAAATAATTTCGTGAGTGTCGCAGATCATTGGGGGGACTATTTTCTTCCAAATTCGTTGTCTACTCGTCTGAATACCGATTGATTCCGTATTCCAGTCTTCAAACATGATGTGGTGCGTCTCAATGGATAAGTCGTTCATTCTTGTGTGAACAATAGTAAATACTACCGCCTACTAGTATCACCACCTTAAGTGCGGGTATTTTTTATATAAATCAAATATTTTTTTGTTTTTTTACGATCTTCATCTGAAGATCGTAAACACACATGAAATAAGTAAGTGGTGGCGAGTTAAGGCTAGGAAAAAAAACCGCACTGAGGGTTCCGTGCCAACTTTAATGAATTAGGGAATCCACTTACTTCTACTTAGTAAAATACCACAATATTTTTTTTTGACTACAAATATAACTTTGTTTTTCATAGTGTTTGTATGAAGTACAAAGTTAAGTATGCGGTTGTTGAAAACATGCTATATCTCAAAAACTACTCGTTCGAACTCGTCTAAACCAATTTTCGTTGAAAGTGTTTGTTACAATCTATGTTATATATTTTTTTCAAAATTTACACTCTCTTGGTTTAGAAGTTAGATGGGGGGGGGGACGCCCATTTTTTTTATTTTTTTTTTATTTAAAGACTTTATTGCACAAATAAAAGTGTACAAAAGGTGGACTTAATGCTAATAGCATTCTCTCCCAGTCATACCTTCAGATCATGCAGAGAGATTGTTATGGGTGCAGGAGAATATTGTAAATAGATATTAAAATTGCAACAAATACTATTGTGTAATATTATAATATTATAGACATACCATAATATACATAAACTAAATATACAGTATAAAAGAGTTTAGATATATAACTACCAAATGCATACATAACTAAAAATATACATACATACATATTTTACATATTTCGCAATCATTGAAACAGAAACCTTCGCAGTTTGTTTTTGAAACACAGTTTCGTCTCTGACTTCCTGATCTCAAGAGGGAGCGTATTCCACAGCCGCGTAGCCGTCACTGTAAACGACTTGGATTGATAGGAGGAGCGATGAGCCGGTATGCCTAGCCGGAGATCTTCGGAAGAACGGAGAGCACGATCATGTGATTGACATAAAAAGGAGAACATATCCTTAAGATAAGAAGGTGATGAGGGGTTATTGAGAATACCGTACAGAACACAGAGAATTCGAGAGTTTCTACGTTGTCGAATGGTCGAATTTTACCACTTTGGAAGCGGATAGCTATGAAACGTTAGACTCTAAAAGAAAATGGTTTTAGGAACCTCAATATTATTTTAATAGACCTATCTATAGACACGCATAGGTTGGACTAAAAAAATTTTTTTTGGTTATAGTTTCATGTATGGGAGACCCCCCCTTAAATGACATTATTTTTTATTTTTTGTATGAGAATCGGTAAGCGGTTAACAGGATACATCTTCCTACCAAATTTCAACAGTGTAAAGCTTATAGTTACAGAATAAAATGGCTGTGACATACGGACGGACAGACAGACAAACAGACAGACAGACAAACAGACAGACAGACAGACTTGACGAAACTATAAAGGTTCCGTTTTTTGCCTTTCGGCTACGGAACCCTAAAAGAGGCTGTACTTTTTTGTGTATTTGTGTATTTTTGTGTATAATACATCCCAAAATTGCGTAATTTCGATTATTGTTGCTTATAAGTTACGACTCATCAAACTAGTCGTAAAACTTATACTCATTTTACTTAAAAATAGCAATTGAAACCAAAGGCATTACTTAAGATTAAGACCCGAACGAAAGTCCTGAAAAAACAACAAATTAAAGTTTTCTCATATCATCACCAAAAAAAAAACTCCTAATTCGGATTTAAAAAAATATATCATCAGTGGCTCTTTTTTCCAGCCTAAAAACTTTCAGTGTGACCCTCATATGAAGCTCTTAAAAATTCAAAAGTAGCGGTACTTTTTGAACAGACTATGTTCCTTGATTAAGGAATATAACTTTGGTTTCTATATCGCTGAGTTAAAGCATTATAGAGCACTATAACCAGATCAAGGAAACTATGTATACTCTGTATAATCATAGATTTAAATAGTTGCTTGTATTACAGGCAGCACGCAGTATATTGCTGCATTTCTGCATTCAAAAGGAAGTGCATTAATACTAGTAATAGCCCTTTTTTTATGTATACCAGTTGAATATAAAAAAAAAAAAAACACATACACATATATAAAGACACACACACACACACACACACACACACACACACACACACACACACACGCACACACACACACACACACACACACACACACACACACACACACACACATTTTGGAAAAAAACTTCATTTTCATTTTCATTTATCAATTCTTGTCGATCCGATAGAGCTCAAGACTATAACTGCGTTAACTTGTGAAGTTTTACAATGCGCTTGTAAGTAAATATCCCTCACGATCAGAGTATCAATAACAAGCAACGTGATTTTCACTAAAACCAATATAAAGTTTGCAACTATTATGATGGGGTTTCGCTGCACTTAACGACAGTAGATAACGTCATACTGCGACCGTTTGTTCAGTAAAGTTTATCCGAGGTCTGGGATCTGTGTATGATTTATATTAATTAGTATTCTGTGCAACAACTTAATAAGTTACATTTAAAATACGAAAGGATGGGTTTTCTCGTTTTAAAATAACTGTTAAAGTACTAATATGCGGAGAACATCTACCTACGCATACAATAGTTTTAAATCTCGTTCAAATAAATAAGTGCCATTTTTAATAAAAATACATAAATGTGTTAAGTACAAATTGAATATTTAACGTGTGCACCAACGCGTAATTTAGGTGTTAATTTAATTTTACCGAAAATGAGCCTCCCAAGAAAAGTAGACCCGTTAAATTACTTGCCAATCTGTAAAACGTTATCGCAGACAATTTACAAGCATAGTAGCAGCATCACATCAAATGATTACCAAGCCAGATTTACAGTGAGATTATAGTCAGTTTTTTAAATATGCTCACTTACTTTTATTTGCCTTAATAATTTAGTACGACGTAAATGTAACTAAGAATTTTGTGTTTTTGCTGTCTCACTAAATATAATAGTTATAATCTTTTTTCACTTTGCTTCAAATACTTATGTTTTTTATGAAGACTTCCAAATGTTTTCTTTACGTTAAAATATTTTTTAATTTTATTTGTATTTTTTTTTACTAATAGCCTACGGTGCCACGCCGTGGCGTGGTCTACAGCGTAGCGTAGAGGTGGGGCCGCGGCCTTAGTTGTCTGTGTGACTTAATTTTGTGGCGTCTATGAAAATTATTCACCGTGACTTTTTAATTACCCGAGAAAACGAAAATTTGCGTTTATAAAAATATGTACATCAGTAAGTAACACACAAATATTATAGCGTTCATACAAAAATATCGTTTTATAGGACTTCAAATAAATCCTGTTAATGCACCAAAAGCATGTAAATCATCTTCGTAGTATTTGTTCAATGAGAGGTAGAGAGAGAGAGAGACGCATGCATTCATTCGGACTCGCGCGGCGCTCGCGCTGTCTCCCGCGCATGCGCTTCTGCTACGCCTAGTGCCAACGATTGTCAAGATCGCCAAGCATCGCGGTTTCGCATCCGCACTAGCATTTAATAAACGTGATATCTGTTGATTTGTATGTTGTGGCCATTACGAAGTAATAAAAATAGCACTTTTCACGAGTTTTTTTTTTTATCTTAGTAATAAATTGTTTATTTTAATTACTTAGTTAAGGTGTATTTTAAAATATGAAATCCACTAGGTATTCACAACATTAACAAATGATACAAATACCTAATAACCTTAAAACAAATATCAACATACCTTACACGTATTGGAGTATTTTTTCAAAATGTCCTCCTCTCTCCGAGATACAAACGCGTGCTCTTTTCCGCAAGTTATTCTTCAAAGAAATAAGCACGTTTCTTTGAGCTTGAACTTCTTGAAAAGCCGCAATGATTCGGTTTCGCAAATCACCAACACTGGTAGGTTCACTCACAAACACTTGGCGCTTGATCTCGCTCCACAAATAAAAGTCCACAGACAGGCGTAAGGTCCGGGGACCGCGGAGGCCAGGGCACCTGACATAATGTACGCTCTCACCATGAGTAGAACGTATTCACGATTGGAGTACTGATAGGCTATCACGATATTCGTCACTTCACTTTAAAGTAAACACAGGTGCGGAGGTCGCGTGCGATGGTGACCATTCGTGACACAACCTTGACCGTATAAGATTCGCGACGGACTGAGGTCAATGATGGCGAAGGGCGGGCGGGGGATGCGCGTGAGACTCCGCCCGCCCATTCATTCATGAAGGGAGCGCTGGCCAGCTTCGATCGAGCTTAGACGCGAGTTTGCCGAATGAGAAAGAAACGTCTTTTGTCGGCAGGTTGTGTGATTTGTTTTAATTCCTAGTTATCTCCAATATTATGCGACCAAATAAGGTGGATTTTAGTTCCGTTAATGTTGGAATGATAATGATTACTATTTGAATTAGCAGGACTTTTATGGTGCATATTTTTTACGGAATGTTAGGGACCTTTTAAATAAATTTCGCATAAGAAAAGAAATATTTTTTTATTCGTCAAATTCGATGTATATCGATATCTGAGTATGTTAGTTAATTTTCTCGGGTAATTAAAAATTCACGGTGTTTATCTGCACATGCAAAGCAAGAGTATTTTGCGCGTGTGTGTGGGGGGGGGGGGGTTGCAATTAGGAGTACCTTGCATAGGAAGTTATTAAAACCGTTTTGCGAAAATGAACAGAGCAGAGGTGGTATTAATATAAATGGGAAAATGCTGTTATTCCACCATTCGTGGCTTGCGTGAAAAATGACCCACGATGTAATTTGTTCATTTTATTAACAATAAGACGTCTTTGAAATTTACGTACCTACGATTACATGTATCACAAATGAAAACGTGGTTTTTAGCAAATGATGAAACGGTACGTAAAGGATTTGAGTCTTTAGTACTTTACATGCATCAAAATAGACCGGGTTTTTTCTATGGTAATCCGTCGGGCAATCTAGCGCTGTCCGTCACATAGCTTGACCTATCCCATAGGATTCCAAAAGCAATATACGAGAATTAAAATAACTTGTCCCGCTGACGTACAGTCCACCTCACATGCAGCTATAAATAACAGTTTTTATGTCAACACAGTAAGAGACATTAAACATATCTACATGCGGTGAACTGTTCGGTGTGTCCGACAAATATTTTTCGTTTTTATTCTTTGACCTGATGTGGTAAGGTCTACAATAGTGTGTGTTGGACATGCAAAGAGGAAGCAGGTGACAGCTGGCTCTTACGGGAGCTTGTTTACAAATCACGTACCTCTGGAATATCGCACGCTGAGTGACAGAATCGTTTTGTGAGAAATGATGTTTTTCTCGTTTCTAAAAAAGTGGTTCTTAACAACTGAAATAAGTTCTCTGCTGTCTTGGAAATCAACACTGTCTACGAACTATAAAATTCTCAAGTGTTATACTCAAGTGTAACGGCTGCTTTGAAAAAGTTTAATTTACAAAGGCTCGGCTTCGTAATCGATGAAAAACTAATAGTCTCGAAGTCGAACCTAAGAGAGATTTTAAATCGATAATTATAATGGAAATTTCCGATTCGCTATATACTAATAAGTTTAATAGGTTTATCATTTCAAGGAATGAAAAATTTGACACATAATCTAATGTAGTACTCTGGTTATTTCAACGTCAAACAAAAAAACAGTTTTGTAACAAGTCGGAAAATTATGAATATTATTTTTGAAGCTAAAGCAAAACATTGCGTAAAGATAAATTGATTGCTCAAGGATGCAAAACAAAAACAGAATAACGGCGCAGATTCATCATTTTCGATTGCTTTTACAGTCGTAACTTGTATGAATAGACTTGGAAAAATAATTGGCCTTTTAGAATTTATTGTAACGGGATTGCTACCATGTACCTTATTATTTTTGAGTTTCCGATATTTCGGCACTGTTGCAAGTGCCATGGTCACGGCGTAACTGAAGTTGTTGCGGGTAAGCTGTTATTGGCAGACATATCGGTCTACCCTCCTTCGAAGTCTTTTATTGCGATCACTTGCAGTACCATTGTTCACAAACTCACTATTTTCTCGCACCTGTTCTCGACACACAACACTCACAGTATCCGCACGCGAAACAACATTTTGCCGAATTATATGGTTTTTGCATTTACGAATCACTGGATTCCAGACATTGGACAATTTAAACCCATCCTCACGATTGAAATTTTTGTACTTTGTGATTTCGATCGCTTCCCTAACCAATCTTGGTATGTAATGGCGTTCTGTCGAAATTATCTTAGGGTTATGGAACTCAATCCAGTGATTTGGACCCGATTCTAACAAATGTTCCGCAATTGCTGACTTCTGTTTGTCATTGTTTTTGACCGCTTTTATATGTTCCTTTATTCGGCATGTAATAGTGCGTTTAGTTTGGCCTATGTACGAACTACCACAGCTGCAGTCAACTTTGTAGACTCCAGGTTTTTCTAAAGGAAAACTGTCTTTGGGAGATCGCAGACATTGTGCCACTTTTCTTAGTGGAGTGAAGACAGTATTAATTGAGTATTTATTAAGAACATTGGAAATCTTGTCTGTCACTCCTTTAATATAGGGCAGAAACACTGGTTGCCTATCTACCCTGTCTTTTTGGTGTCTCATTTTGTGTCTTGGTGGTAACTGCCCCTTATATCCATTGCTCCGTAAGACCTCTCGGACGTGCTTCAGCTCCTGATCTAAATGTTCTTCATCACACAGATCATAAGCTCTGTCAGTCAGAGAAGTCACCACAGAGTTAAGATGCCTAGGGTGATGATGAGAGGTGGCATTGAGATAGCGGTCAGTGTGAGTGGGCTTTCTATAGACCGAATGACTCAGTGAGCCATCATTCCGCACACCGATTTTGACGTCCAAAAATGCTATACTTCTGTCTTCTTCTGTCTCGCAGGTGAATTTAATCTTGGCGTGTATCCCATTTAAATTAGTGAGATGAGCATCCACATCTTGTCTGTTACCCTTCAATATACAGAATACGTCGTCAACATACCTTATCCATAGTTTAATCTCTGTGGGCGCCGTAGCAAGGGCTTTCTCTTCGAAAAACTCCATCCATATATTTGCCACCACTGGAGCTACCGGGCTGCCCATAGCAACGCCATCTATTTGTAGGTAATACTGACCCTGGTATATGAAAAAATTTGTCGACAGACAATGATATAACAATGTTGAATACTGCATCGGGATGTTATGTTCTTGTAACTTCACCTTTACAACCTCCATACAATCTGCTACTGGTACATTAGTGAAGAGTGATTCTACGTCAAAACTGACCATCAACTCATTCACATCAACCTTGTTTTGGTGCAGAATTTCTATGAAATGACGAGAATCTTTGACAAACGACGACGTTCGTCCCACTAATGGCTGCAGTACTTTGGCTACGTGTTTAGCGAGTTCATACGTCGGTGAGTCTATCTGACTCACTATCGGACGCAAGGGCACATTCTGTTTATGTACTTTTGGCAGACCATAGAGTTTCGGAGGCTGGACATTCCTGGGGCGAAGCAAAAACTTGAGACTATCGTCGTCTATAGCATCGGCGCTTTGTTTGATGAGTGAACGAGTGCTTCGATCTGTTCTTGCCGTTGGATTGAAGTTTACTTTCTGGTAAGTATTATTATCACTAAGTAAACTAAGGATCTTGATGTTATACTCAGTGACGTCCATAACAACTGTTGCATTACCCTTATCAGCTTTAATCACAATAATGCTTTCATTATTTCGAAGCTCCTGTAATGCAGCTAATTCTGAAGGAGTGATATTTGATCTCGGGGGTGCTACATGTCGTAATATGACCGCTATGTCCTGCCTTAATGTATCCGCATCGACAAGAGGTATTTTATTACGAGTGATACTTTCTTCCACTGATCCAATGACTTCTTCATAGGGAATACGTTTAGGTGTAATTGCAAAATTTAAACCCTTCTCCAATATTGTTATGGCTGCATCTGACAACTCGACACTAGACATGTTAACAACCGTTCGAGTTTCGATCGAGTTCCGGTAGTAGGCGGCAGGCTTTTGTTTTTGTAGCAACGACTCGAACTTACGATCATGATTCATACCTTTCAGTTCCCCAATACGTTGTGCTTGTAGGTAAGTTACACGATCACAAATATCGAAGTCGCTTGGTGAAAGCATCTCACTGCACTTTTGGTGTATTTGATATAAATCACACTGAGTTCGGTCCAATTGGTACCTACAATTTCTTATCGACTTGCGCAATAATTTTACACTCGCATTTCGTAGAATACTCGCGGAACCGTGGATGTCTGGTCTAGGTTTTATCCTAACACACACTGGAATTATGTCCGCATCACGACACTTCACTAGAAATGACAGTGAGTTCTTCAAACATTCACATCTTTTCCGCGCGCGTTCTAGGTCTTTTATTATTTTAGAAGTATCCGGCCCGTACCGGTTAACAATATATTGATTTAAACTTACATGGTCAATAACATTAGAATTTATTGTAACGGGATTGCTACCATGTACCTTATTATTTTTGAGTTTCCGATATTTCGGCACTGTTGCAAGTGCCATGGTCACGGCGTAACTGAAGTTGTTGCGGGTAAGCTGTTATTGGCAGACATATCGGTCTACCCTCCTTCCAAGTCTTTTATTGCGATCACTTGCAGTACCATTGTTCACAAACTCACTATTTTCTCGCACCTGTTCTCGACACACAACACTCACAGTATCCGCACGCGAAACAACATTTTGCCGAATTATATGGTTTTTGCATTTACGAATCACTGGATTCCAGACATTGGACAATTTAAACCCATCCTCACGATTGAAATTTTTGTACTTTGTGATTTCGATCGCTTCCCTAACCAATCTTGGTATGTAATGGCGTTCTGTCGAAATTATCTTAGGGTTATGGAACTCAATCCAGTGATTTGGACCCGATTCTAACAAATGTTCCGCAATTGCTGACTTCTGTTTGTCATTGTTTTTGACCGCTTTTATATGTTCCTTTATTCGGCATGTAATAGTGCGTTTAGTTTGGCCTATGTACGAACTACCACAGCTGCAGTCAACTTTGTAGACTCCAGGTTTTTCTAAAGGAAAACTGTCTTTGGGAGATCGCAGACATTGTGCCACTTTTCTTAGTGGAGTGAAGACAGTATTAATTGAGTATTTATTAAGAACATTGGAGATCTTGTCTGTCACTCCTTTAATATAGGGCAGAAACACTGGTTGCCTATCTACCCTGTCTTTTTGGTGTCTCATTTTGTGTCTTGGTGGTAACTGCCCCTTATATCCATTGCTCCGTAAGACCTCTCGGACGTGCTTCAGCTCCTGATCTAAATGTTCTTCATCACACAGATCATAAGCTCTGTCAGTCAGAGAAGTCACCACAGAGTTAAGATGCCTAGGGTGATGATGAGAGGTGGCATTGAGATAGCGGTAACTCAAAAATAATAAGGTACATGGTAGCAATCCCGTTACAATAAATTCTAATGTTATTGACCATGTAAGTTTAAATCAATAAATTGGCCTTTTGTTCTGGAGCTACTATTTATCAAACGAGTTTCAATCTCCACTTTGTTTTAATTTATCGGGAATATTAATCGGGATAAACAATGGCGTTCGGTAACACGGCGAAATCAAAACTGAACTCTGATTTGCATAGGCGGATTCGGGTAATAACTGTTCACAGATTAAAGATTAAAGCCACTGAGGCGTCTGTGGAATGCATTTACCAACTTCCGAACTCACTGCAAAATAAACTATTAGTCACAAACAATTAGACCAGTTTATTTAAAAATATGTATATGTAAAGCATGCACCTTATGTAAATAATATCCAAATCATAACTTCTTAATGTGACATAATGCTAAATTATCCATGCTCGATTGATAAGGCTTGAACACACTTTATTTATATAAACTCATATGGTATTGGATAAATATCGAGCATCATTTTTAGTGGTCCTCAAAATTTTCTGAGTGTATATCATATATGTAGTGGTATTTATGAGAGCTGTACTCTCTGAGACGAAGGGTAATCAGACACTACTCGCTGATGCAAAATGCAATTTGCTGAAAAGCATTCCATATGTCGAACTAGATAGAAAATGTAAGTTCCTGAAACATCTTTGTGCATGCACAGTGAATATGTAATAAAATGAAGACGTTTCGTAATATTTTTCAATCTAATATTGCTGTTACTAGGTATACGCTAAAGCTTTAAAATAGCAAAACGAAAAATTTTGTATACTTTTGTAAGCGACTTTACATTTGTTGTTTGCGAAGAATATCTTTACTGTGTATTTAATTCCAAAAGAGGCATGTTTACGATCGGTTTTGTTTTTAGACCACTAAAGCCATCGTTCAATGGACCTGAATGAGGGTAGAATTACCTTCATAGTTTTGGTCAGGAATTGTATTGATATTTACCGACATGAACATACCACAATGCAGTTAAATTAGCTTTGATTCAATCGGATCATTGAAATTTGAACGATGAAGCCTGATTGATTGAGAGGCAACCTACTTTTTGTAATATAAACGTAGTAAATGAGGCTTGCTTAATTTTAGTGTTCTATCTCATCAGAAAAGCCTCTCTGGCTGCTCTGGCCTAGCCTACATAGGTGAGGCCAGAGCACTTAAACATCAGCGCGGCGAACCATGAAACGTTGTTTTTAATTTATGAGCACTGCGCTTCTCCGTAAGCTGACTTTACTGCTTAGGGTGCAGAGACACTAACCTGGTTTAGCTGATTGCATGTCGCTGAACGAGTAAAAGTCAGTTACTATGGTCAGTAGGTGATGTCAGCAAGACTGTCTCCTAGGACATGGTCTGCTCGGTTTATGGCCACCATTATCAAACTGCTAAAAATGCCAATGGTAGTAAAATTGTATTTCGCGAAATAGAACACCCCACCTTTGTTATAAAGAAGTTATCGCTAATGTCAAATTGTGTTGTAAATAGTTCGCATTTTTAGATAAGAACGTGCTTTCGACCTACTTAACTCACACGGAATATAGAGTTATTTCTAGCCCATTGTAGATGGAGTTTACTTCTTACAGGCATTAAATCTGTAGTCCCTAAATATATTTTTATTTGGCGTATCACTACTGAAGCATTAAGCATAAAGTACTTCTTACTAATCAAAATTTTACTTTATTGCTAGTGTATTTTACGCAACATACCCTAGCAAGAAAGTAAGGTAAGGTAGGTAAGGTTTATTGGTTGTATGCCACCAAAAGCGTCAAAATCAGTTAGACCAGCTACTAGGTGCTGTGCTGTGCTGACAGTCATCTAGGACAAGGTGTGCTCAGTTTATGGCCGTCTACTTTATTTAAACTGGTATTAGGTACTTACCCATTGCGAAAGCTACCCCAATATTATGATATAGGCACTGTGGCTAGTGGTAAAATACGCAGCAAAATTGATTGCATTTTTTAATAATAAGACAGTACTTTCGAAAGTACCTAAACTTATAACAGCTTAGAACTTTACTTTATCCTAATATCCAACACCCAACCCCTAGTTTACTCAAATGGGATGAAGAGTTTTCTTACCCGACTGCAAGAAGGGCAATTTTTTTTTTTATTTAAAAAAAAGGTAACCCGCTGCGGCGGCATTTAGTTTCATCCACTTTCGTGACCTGAAAGCACGATCGCCAAAGCGAATGACCAATTCTAAGTGAGTAAATAACCAAAAAGGAGCATGCACAACTCGCACTTTTTCTCAGGTATAGTTGCCAGATGGGGTATCT
Organism: Pyrausta purpuralis; assembly: GCA_963924145.1. Taxonomy (NCBI): domain Eukaryota; kingdom Metazoa; phylum Arthropoda; class Insecta; order Lepidoptera; family Crambidae; genus Pyrausta; species Pyrausta purpuralis. The sequence goes on from OZ001645.1 coordinate 8,077,356, forward strand.
AAAAATAAATCATATACATTATGCGTTTAGTGGCTATGTGGTCGATGACTAAAGCGTCACATAAGGCCTTAATTTTATTCTCTCTTCATTCTACTTTCTTGCTGGGGTAACGTGTTTAGTGGTTGCCTGTCACCGAACGCGTAAAAGTCAGTTAGTCCAGCCAGTAGGTGCTGTCGGCTAGACAATCCCCTTGGACCGGGTCTGCTCAGTTTATAGCCGTCTCCTAACAAGATTCCAGATGCTCGTTACGCCAATTTATTACACCCTTAGAAGGGATTTATACTTTTTGCGGTAGTTTCACCACTAACGTTTTCTGAGGATGTGTGCGACGCATCGTGTGTCGATGTCAGGGTTGTGCTTAAAAGTATTTATTTAAAACTGTTATAAGTAAGTTTATCATATTAAATTTAACTTCGCACCCTTTTTGGCTATACTACTTTGCTACTGGTTTTCCTGCCTTCAACCTTAACCTCTCGACCACTTAGTTATGAGTTTAAGGTTGAAGCAGCACCTGTTGATATTTGAATTTGGTTTCCGTTACTTCAATTAGTAGTACCGTTGATCCTCTATTTGTGTCTTTATTTAGTTTCTTAAGCAGTAACATCTAATTAAAAGCATATGTACATTGTACATATAATTAACTTAAAATTACATACCGTATCTTCTAAACGTGGAATAAACACCAAGAAATTAAAATATTATACTTTGTCAGCCCTACTAACCGAGTATATACGTTGTACCGTATCGTTCGTTACGTGACATATATCATAGCATACATCCTATTTTTGTAGCGTATCCCTTTGTGCGTCGAGGCGAGTGAGTGCGCGAGACAAGGGCAATTTTCATCCGAGTCTAAACGCCGGGAATTACTGACTTTTTGCTATTCATAACTTCAGCCCGGTTTGCAGCCAAGTGGTTATTATTCAGCCGGGAGTGTGGAAATCCTTTCTAGCTGACTATGTTTCTGTTTTTTACCTTTAAAGCACTAGTGAGGCCGGTCACTTAAAAATAATGAAATCAAAAATTATCTTATCAATAATTCTATCCATGAGAGATTAGGTTTATAAGTCTGTACGATATTAACATTTAAGAAATATTGGTAGCAAAATTGAAGTCACTGGTACGCTTTGTAGTTATTTTGAATAGAACCAAAAGATAGAAAGTTAATATGGTAATGGTAGTTGGGTGAGCACGCGCAATATGTTTGGTAGCTAGTCGAGTACTGGTTAAAAAAAAGAAAACTCATAAAAATCATCAATTTGGTCGATGACACGTGAAATGCTGTAAACGCGCCGATGCGTCGCGATTGTGAAACAATGCACATAACTCGTACAAAGACACATGCAAATATGCCACCGGGCTATGAAGTGCTCACTGAGGATACAAAATTGAGGTAGAAAATACTACTTAATAAAAAATCAATATTTATCATTTATCGTTTCTCTAGTTACAGACTTTTCAGATGGAAATATACTAGTAGTATACTACTAGTATATATCTTTATCAAACCGACCGATTATATAACTTCATCGAATTTATATTATGTACAATTATAAATGATTAAAAAAACACGTTCTTCTTCTAGTAAAAAAAACTCAAGATAGATGCTAAAATCCAGTTCCATGTGAATAATTTCGGTCATTAGCTCTGAACCCGTTAAAAAACCGCCAACTTTATGTACGGCTGTTTTTTGGCTCCACGCGATATGACACCGCCACGTCGATGTTGTCCTGATTTTTTTACTGACAGTGTCCATTTTCCATTTTTCGGAATCGTATATTTGCCGTCAGCTAAAATGTAAATACGCTGAGTTATTACGGAACGTGATATTGTGTTGCAATTTTTTATGATGTCTTGTAAGTATTTTATTATTATATTTCATGTGTGACGACCCGTCTGGTGTAGTGGTCGAGAAATCGCCTAATACGCAGCGGGTTGCGGGTTCGATCCCCGCACAATACAAACATTTGTGTGCATGAACATGTCTGTTTGTATTGGTCTGGGTGTTTTCTATGTATATCATGTATGTATTTACAAACAAAAAGTATTTAAGTATTATATCCGTTGTCTGGTACCCATAACACAAGCTTTGAGTAGCTTACTTTGGGACTAGATGGCGATGTGTGGGAATGTCCAAAGGATATATTATTAAAGGATATGTGTACATAAACGTAATAATCATGTTATTACGTTTATGTACTGTGTGTATGTGTATATCTATAATATGTACATATATGTATATGGTATAAATGTAATAAGTAGTACATATGTTTACAATCATTATATAGTTGCCACATTGTACCATTTAATTTTAATTTGTTTGAATTGTACATTTATCACTTTCTTCGCGCTGCCTGTATTTCTCTGTTAAGACCTATAGTTGACTGGTAGATAATGCTTTTAGTAATAAAGTCCGTCACATGTACCATTTGTTTGTGTATGAAGTTTTCAAATAAATAAATATTTTAATAGCTTCCATATTGCAATGGCTAAAACGACGTCATAAACTTGTCAGTTTTTAAAAGCTCTGAATTTAGCTTACTAAAATTTGGTAGCAGTGATTTTGAGGTGAGTTTGTCTGCATTTGGTTTGGAAAATTGATATAGAAAAATTGACAGAAAAAAAAAACATAACAGTATTAAAAGTAGTCTTCAAAGAGAGATTTTTGAAATATGTGGCATGATTAGCACGGATTGTAATCGCGTTCGCCTCGCGATCGAAAAAGTCACGTAAAACCTACCCCGGCAGATTTTTTAGCAGAAAAACTGTTGCGTGTTTCGGGTGATTTTCACACGGCATGTTTATTCAAACAGGGATTCCGCAAGTTTTTAGTTTCGAAGCTAGCTAATAGAAATATGAAAGTTATGGAAACAGACGTGTACGCCATTCAGAATACAATGCCGACGAGAATACGGGATTTGTTTTTAGGATTCGCAAGGAAATGGAATGTGGAACCTGCTTTTTGTTTTGTTAATATCTCTTTTTAGAATAAAAGTTGGTATATATCATTTAGGCTATATTATTTCATAAAGATATATACTAGTAGTATACTACTAGTATATTTCCATCTGAAAAGTCTGTAACTAGAGAAACGATAAATGATAAATATTGATTTTTTATTAAGTAGTATTTTCTACCTCAATTTTGTATCCTCAGTGAGCACTTCATAGCCCGGTGGCATATTTGCATGTGTCTTTGTACGAGTTATGTGCATTGTTTCACAATCGCGACGCATCGGCGCGTTTACAGCATTTCACGTGTCATCGACCAAATTGATGATTTTTATGAGTTTTCTTTTTTTTAACCAGTACTCGACTAGCTACCAAACATATTGCGCGTGCTCACCCAACTACCATTACCATATTAACTTTCTATCTTTTGGTTCTATTCAAAATAACTACAAAGCGTACCAGTGACTTCAATTTTGCTACCAATATTTCTTAAATGTTAATATCGTACAGACTTATAAACCTAATCTCTCATGGATAGAATTATTGATAAGATAATTTTTGATTTCATTATTTTTAAGTGACCGGCCTCACTAGTGCTTTAAAGGTAAAAAACAGAAACATAGTCAGCTAGAAAGGATTTCCACACTCCCGGCTGAATAATAACCACTTGGCTGTAAACCGGGCTGAAGTTATGAATAGCAAAAAGTCAGTAATTCCCGGCGTTTAGACTCGGATGAAAATTGCCCTTGTCTCGCGCACTCACTCGCCTCGACGCACAAAGGGATACGCTACAAAAATAGGATGTATGCTATGATATATGTCACGTAACGAACGATACGGTACAACGTATATACTCGGTTAGTAGGGCTGACAAAGTATAATATTTTAATTTCTTGGTGTTTATTCCACGTTTAGAAGATACGGTATGTAATTTTAAGTTAATTATATGTACAATGTACATATGCTTTTAATTAGATGTTACTGCTTAAGAAACTAAATAAAGACACAAATAGAGGATCAACGGTACTACTAATTGAAGTAACGGAAACCAAATTCAAATATCAACAGGTGCTGCTTCAACCTTAAACTCATAACTAAGTGGTCGAGAGGTTAAGGTTGAAGGCAGGAAAACCAGTAGCAAAGTAGTATAGCCAAAAAGGGTGCGAAGTTAAATTTAATATGATAAACTTACTTATAACAGTTTTAAATAAATACTTTTAAGCACAACCCTGACATCGACACACGATGCGTCGCACACATCCTCAGAAAACGTTAGTGGTGAAACTACCGCAAAAAGTATAAATCCCTTCTAAGGGTGTAATAAATTGGCGTAACGAGCATCTGGAATCTTGTTAGGAGACGGCTATAAACTGAGCAGACCCGGTCCAAGGGGATTGTCTAGCAACACCCGGTTACCCGGGCACGTACGTAATCCTCGGAATTATTCACGAAGTGGAGTATTACTCGTCTGGATAAAGGGGCCCAGCTATGGTAATTAGGATTTTTGACAAACACCATTTTCGAGTGCATTTCGCTTTGATTCGGCAAAAGCCGGAGCCAGTGAAACGGTATTCAAAGTGAACGCTGTTTCTAGTGGTTAACCTGCGCCGGGGTTGGAATGAATGCGATTTTTCAACAGGTTAAGGGCTTCATGTAGATAAATTGTGAAATGAATAAAACTGTGCATGAGAGCTTACAATCTGAAATGGAAAACGGCTCAACCCTTTACTGCTATGAAGAGCAAGAAAATATTAGATAGTAAATGAAGAAAAACAGAAACAGTTACTATATTTTCCATTTATCATTTATCAATTCTATTATGGATATAAAGAGGATTCAGACATACAACAATGTTTACCAGATTCTACATTTACAGAAAAAAAAAAATTGTAACCGAAAATGCTTTAATGTTGAAGAAATTTGGTTGTTTTGCTCTAATTTCTAGAACTGTAGGCTTAAATTTTATAAAATATTTTTTGTTGAATAGTTAATTTATCGAAAAAGCCTGCAGGCAAACGTCACGGAAAAATTGCTAAGGTTGGATTCGACCAAATTTAGGCTTACATGCGCGTAACTATACGAAAGATAATTTTGTTCCTAAATTTTCTGCACGAAAACCGCAAAGTTGTTTTTCGATGAAGAATTTTATAGGAATTAGCAAACTCGCATGATAGAACTGTATTATCTTCCAGATAATTAATGCTGCATCAAAACAGTGTGGTATGAAATTAAAAATCCTGTCAACTAAACAATGTTTTATTATACCGAGGAAAAGTATCGAGCTTTCAAAAGTTTCGAATTAATATCATAAATCATATTATAATATCATAAATCATATAGCAAGCGGACGAAATAACATAAAAAATAAATGAGCTCTTATTTCAGGACACGATAGATACAAGAGGTACTTACTTAATAAAGCGATATACTAGAACAGTAAATAGTGAAAGGGATTATAAAGACACTCTCGGATAACTATCGATTTATTCTAAGGTTAACATTTATTCTCGTTTGGCCGAATCCACCCTGAGTCAACCAAATAGTAAAATCAATCGGTGCGTCCGAGGTGTATTCATTAAAACCAATGGAGCTATCAACGAGACTTCCACGGGGTCGATACACGCTCAGTACAAAGATGAATGCGTACTCAATGGGCCTGTTATGTTGATGAAGTGCGAATAACTCGGGCGCTTGTGCCTGTTTTAGCTTTTACGACACGTGTTTTGTCTTATAGGTAGTCAACTTGCCTTCTTAGCAATAACAAATGCTTTGAGTATATCTAGTGTAAATGGCTCACAACACTTAATTTATACGCAAATCGAGTTGACGGTTTATCAGTCCCTGTAATCATTTGAATACTGCAGGGTGGTGGTTAAATATTTTATTTTATTTATTTAAACTTTATTGCACTGTTAATGGTATAATTTGCGGTCTTAATGCCTTATGGCATTCTCTACCAGTCAACCGCTTGGGAAATGCAGAGAGTTAAATCAGTGGCGGAATATTTAATATTTTTTTATTTTAAATATGTATGCTTGTATTGTAATCTTTGCCCATAATACCGGAGAGGTAGCTAAGTTGCAAGTGCATTGATATTGTAACACCTACCAACGCTGAAAAGCGTTTATTTTACATTTTTATGGTTTTCAATTTATGGCTTCATAACCAAACTAAATTAAACACTATTCACACTTTCCATTTAATGCGAAATGTACTCGCTGGTATAAATTTGCTTGCATTCATGTCTGTAATTGCAGCTGAATAATCTGAAACATTTAATGCAAATTTATTAAATTATACAATGGTAATACGTCAATGTAGTATATCTTTTATTTATTTCATAGTGTGCAATAAAATAGATTGTAGCGTTTAAAACAGTAAGTTTTAGTATGATTAATAAACTTCGTTGTTTAGGTTATTGAACGCATTGGAGAAATCGATTAATACGAGAAGTGTGACTTTAGAAGCGTGCATACCTTCCCTTATATCCTCTGTGACCTTGATTAGAGCAGTGGTAGTACTGTGTGCAGGACGAAAACCAGACTGAAAGGGGTACACAATACATATTATAGTGCACAAGTGTGCGCGCAGACACAGGTGCACTCTCTATTCCTTTCACTCTGAAAGCCCGATGGAAGAGTAATCTGACGCCGGAGAGAGATCGGTCGCAAGACCACTAAGGCGGGCGGGGGGTGAAGAAACACCGCCTATTTTCAAACTCCGGGATGCCATGAGGGGTCCCCTCTATCTGGCAGAATCTTTTTGCTCCGAAAGTCATTTGGCATAACACACTTGGCATAATTTTCTTTAGTCGAATATTATTTAGGCAGAATTTTCTGTTAGTATTTATCGTTTAGTCGAATATTTATATTCCCGAATTTACAATGGCATACTTTTAAGATAGCAGAAATTTATAAGGCATAATTACCTTTGGCAAAATTTTACTTTGCATACTTTCGCTAAGCATATTATTATATTCCAGACTTAAATTATGCTACCTATACATCATTTATTAATGTGCTACAAAGTAAAGTTAGTACAGGCAAAGTAGATCAGTTTTACATAATTGGGGACTTTAATCTGTCTGGGTTAGAGTGGCGCGAAGTGAGCCCTTTTGTCTACGTTATAAACCCTGAGAGTTGCAACACCTCCCTATACAAACATTTTAGTAATTTTTTATCAGCTATAAATGGTAAGCAACATAACGGTTTAGTCAATAGCAAGAGGCGCATATTGGATTTGTGCATCTCGAATGCTGAGATATGTACCTGCGAACACCCGCCTACACCCTTGGTCCGCATCGATTGCTTGCATCCGCCTCTTTTAATATTAACTAGTGTTGATCAAGTGCATAGACCATTGCCGAGATGTTCAACACCGAAATATCGTTATGCAGAGGGAAATTATACCGATATCAATAAAGATATTGACAGCATTGACTGGGACCTATTGTTACGAGACCTACCTACTGACTTAGCGGTAAATACTTTCTACGAGAAAATTTATGAAATTATAAAAACACACATACCTATTAGACCTCTAAAGAGTAACGATTTACCCATATGGTTTTCAAATCCACTAAAACATATATTTAGAAACAAAGATAAGGCTTGGACACGTTGGAAAAAGTACGGCGATTTAGTTGATTATAATGAATTCTCGATACTGAGACGTCGATTTAAGAAGCTAAGCAAAAAATGTTTTCATAAATACATAGAAAATGTTGAACAAAACATTCAAAAAGACTTAAAAATATTTTGGAAATACGTTAACAATCGTAAGCAAAAGTCTGGTATTCCTAACTTAATTAAATTTGATGGAAACGAATCTGATAACCCAGAAGTAATTTGTGAATACTTTTCCAATTTTTTTGGATCCGTGTACGAGCCTAATAACATTGATAACTTGGATTTATATAATTTTCAGTCATCGTCAATAAATAATATAAATATATCCGACATTCATGTATCGAAATGTAACATAACAAGCGCTCTTAAGTCCTTAGATATCACAAAGAGTACGGGCCCAGATAACATTCCACCACTCTTCTTGAAACACACAGCTGAGTCCATTAGTGAACCCCTCTTTATACTTTATAACAAAAGTCTAACTGAAGGAGTCGTACCTATAATGTGGAAAACAGCAAATATAACACCTATCTATAAAAGTGGTAACAAAAGCGATGTCACGAACTATCGCCCTATCTCTATTTTATCAGCTCTCACAAAAGTACTGGAAAAGTTAGTTCATAGCCATGTTTACCCACAACTTCACACTGTTATTATCCCTCAGCAGCATGGTTTTGTGAAGGGGCGGTCCACTGTAAGCAACCTTTTGATTTACACTAACTACTTGTTTGAAGGTATGGATAAAAGACTGCAAGTGGATGCAGTATACACCGATTTTTGCAAAGCGTTCGACAAGGTGGACCACTGCATCTTACTACAAAAGATTGCTTACAATGGCATACGTGGTAATCTACTCCGCTGGTTCCTGTCATATATTAAGAATAGAACTCAGAAAGTAGTAATAAATGGTTATTCCTCCAATCAGCTGAATGTCACGTCTGGTGTGGCCCAAGGTTCGATTTTAGGGCCATTTCTTTTCGTTTTGTTTATAAATGATATAAATACATGCTTTTGTAACTCTCAGTTTATACTCTATGCAGATGACCTTAAGGTTTTTCGGAGAATTGTAGATGTAAGTGACTGCGCAATGCTTCAAGAAGACTTGGACCGTTTATCGATGTACTGTGCTAATAACAAGCTGTACTTGAGCCTCGCTAAGTGTAAAACTATAACTTTCACAAAGAAGTTCTCTGTCATTAACTTTAATTATCAACTGTGTCATACTGCCCTGGAGAAAATTTCTTTGATTAAAGATCTTGGCCTGCTTATTGACTCTAAGCTACACTTTGATATCCATATAACTAACATTATAAGTAAAGCATTCCAAATGTTCGGCTTTGTTATCCGAGCTAGCTATAACTTCAAAAATGCAGCCACTTACCTACTTCTATACAGGTCTCTGATCAGGTCTCAGCTGGAATATGCAAGTGTTATTTGGAACCCTTTTTATGCCAAGTATGTCGACCAGCTAGAAATTGTACAACGCAAATTTCTTAAAACTACTAATTATAAGTGTTTTCACGCGAAGTCCTCTTATGACGAATTTTTGCGGAAGTTCTCACTCATGTCGCTCGAAGCTAGGAGATCTCTTTTAGATCAAGGAGTACTATTTAATATTTGCAATAATAAACTTGACTATATAGACCTTACAAATCAAATGTATTACCGCGTCCCTAGCCGGTCTCAGCGTATACGCGACGCTCACGCCCATCGTTTATTTGAGCCCAATTTATGTAGAACTAACGCTGGAAAACGTGCCCCACTTCATCGTTTAATGAAGTCCTATAATATGTATTTCACAGATGTCGATTTGTTTAAGCACACACAAATGGCATTTAAAAAACAAGTAACACTTAAACTTATTGAAATTAATTCTAATACTAATAAGATGTCTTGAATGTTGACCGAGTCATATTGAATTTAATTAATATTCGATCCTTTTTTTTCCCGAGCAGTTTTTGTACCTAGTCGCAAAATGTTCCTGGCTTTGATTTGAGTAACTGTAGGTATCATCCACGTGACTGCAGTGCTCAAATTAAATTTTCATAATAATGATATTTTGTGTTTATCATCTTTGTTGAACTTGTTTATTTAAAACTTTTCATTGATACCTGCATGATCTCTGTCTATTTAACTCAATAGGTTAGTATAGAACTAGAGGCAAAACTTTTTACTTGTAAGTGGGGGATAATGGTGCTGGTTGTACAATAAGTAATATTAATGTAAAACATCCTGTAATCATAATTGTACAATTGTTTATTGTCCTGAATAAATAGAAAATAAAATAAAAATAAAATAAAATAAAATAAGCATAATTTTTATTAAGTGCGATGTTTATTTGGCATAATTTGACTAGGCATACTATGAAGAAAGCAGAATTTCGTTTAGAATAATTTCACTACGCATATTGTTATTTCTTTTAAATAGTATTTTTCCCTAAAATTGAATTAAAAAGTCATTAAGTTGTGGAACAAAAGTTAGTGACAGAAACGAATCGGTGCAAAACCGACTCCACGCAGTCTTGTTTGCCCCACTCCTAGAGTGTAATTCAAAATCGCGTAGGCGCGGAGGGGCGAGGCAGCCCGCGAGCTGAGGAGCAGGTGGTTTGAAAGCTCGCCGCTGCGGCTGAGGCTGGCCGGCAGAGCCGGCCAGCAAGCCGAAGCTGCAGTGGTGAGCGAAAACCATCTGCGACGATAAGCTCGCGTGGGACTGCCGGAGCCCCGCAGCGCCGGAGCCGTGACAGAAACCATGCATGTTGCATGCTTGCTTGCATGCTGCATGCTTGCTTGCTTGCTTGCTGCATGCTTGCTTGATTGCTGCATGCTTTGCTTGCTTGCTTGCATGCTATATGCTTGCTTGCATGCTGCATGTTTGTTAGTATTGCTGAGATAGAATTACTTGGGATACACAGATAAATTAAGGTTTATAGGAGAAAATTAATTATGAAAAATATGCCAAAAGACGATTCGGACTGTGAACTTTCTGCGATAGGATGAATCTGCCTATTAATGACTATATATACGAATTGTATGCCACAAGACGATTCTATCTGTGAACTTTCTGCGTTAGGATGTTTCTGCTTTAAGACTATTATGGGTATTAAATTTCTGCCTCAAGATGATTCTAGCTTACACGATTATGCGTTTTCAACGTCTGTTAAATGAGTGAATGCTAATTGATGTTCTGCGAAAGGAAGTTTATGCTATTTGATTATATGCCTAATAAAATTATGACAATAAAAAATCTGTGAAACAAGGTAGACCCCTGCCATGAGAACTTCTGAACGGAAAAAAACAGGTACATATTTTTCTATTTCGCTGTGGAACACCGTGAGGCCTATGTTCAGCAGTGGACGTCCTATGGCTGATAATGATGATGATGATGACATATTTATGGCCCGACCCGGGCTCGAACGGGATCTCGGGCGCAGCCGTCGCTTTGAAGTGCGACCCTCTAATTGCTGTGCAATCAAGGCAGAACAAGAAAATATTAACCAATATAATATGATACCACAAGTCGCACATCATCACAGCCAATATACGTTTGTCTCTGGTCACAGAATGGAATAATTTATTTGTATTTGAATAGGGTACACTAAAGTTCTTACAAATTAAAGAAAGTCCTACTCAGCCATATTGTATCTATACTAAAATTATAAAGCTGAAGAGTTTGTTTGTTTGTTTGAACGCGCTAATCTCAGAAACTACCAGTCCGATTTGAAAAATTATTTTTATGTTAGATAGTCCATTTATCGAGGAAGGCTTTAAGCTATATAACATAAAGAAACGACTCACAAGACCACAGCAGCAATGAAAAATGTTGCGAAAACGGGAGAAAGATATTCCTTTTGAAAGCTAAACCCGCTAAAGCTAAAGTTACACAAAAATCATGAATGACAGGATTGTTTAACATTAAGAGTTCTATAATAAAGTCCGCGACAGCATATGTCTATCTTTTATGGTTGACTAACTACAACCTTTTTTATGTTAATAAATTTGCAAAACAATAATGCATTATTTTTAGAGTTGTATTACACACACAGGTATTTATTCTTATCAAAATAAATACATTCATCATCACGAGCATTTCATTTAGAACAAAGTTGCCCTTTATATCATTTAAATTCAATAAAAATCTTAGGAGCTATCACAGTTTTAACATAACTCCGCACCAAAATAATGTTCGCAGCTTAAGTACAATGTGCGCTTGCGCTAATATATTATACTCGTAAAGCTGAAGAGTTTGTTTGTTTGAACGCGCTTATTTGAAAAAAATATTTCTGTGTTGGATAGCTTATTTATCGAGAAAGGCTTTCGGATATAAAACATGACGCTGCGACGGGAGGGGAGAGAGCAAACTCAAAACGCGCGGTCGCGGGGGACCGCTAGTTATATTATAAAGCTGAAGAGTTTGTTGGTTTGAATGCGCTTATCTCAGAAACTGCTGAACCGATTTGAAAAAATATTTCTGTGTTAGATAGCTTATTTATTGAGAAAGGCTTTAGGATATAAAACATCACGCTGCGACGGGAGGGGAGGGGAGGGAGCAAACTCAAAACGCGCGGACGAAGTCGCGGGGGACCGCTAGTGTCTAATAAGGCAGGTCACAGTAAGACGTCATTTTTATTAAGATCATTATGTACCTGAGTTCCACATTAAACGAATTTGATTTGATTTGATTTGCCATCGTGATAGTGACTAGTGCTTCTTTTGATGTAAACGTATAGCTTGATCTGCAGCCTAGATTTCAGTGATAAATATTAAGTGCTCGCAACATTTAACTTCTATTTATTTATATACTTTATATTCTTTTTATTTGTAGCCTGCTAACTAATAATAATAATCAACGTCGTTACACGGTAGAGAACGGTCGTGTGTAGCTTACTCGTACGCAAATAAGTGCAACTACCTACAATAATGGTGCTAAAGAAGTGTTCGAAGTGCAATAAAAATATCACCAAATCCAAACCTGGATTAACCTGTTGTAGATGTACCAAAATAGTACATGCTGACACTAATTAAGCTGTCCAACAAGTAACTGAATACATTGCGAAACTCCCCAGGGATAGAATGGAACTGTGAAGACTGCCAAAAAAATCTTTCGCGCCGGTCATCCTTCTTGATTCCTGATGACGAAGACGTGGATAGCGATACTGATGATGGACCCAACAACATAAGCCAAGCTCTGAATACTGAAAAATTCCTGAAAGATATTAGACGAGAAATGAAGAAAGCCTTTAGAGAAGAATTACGAAATCTAGAAAACTCGCTAGAATTCCTGAGTGATCAAATCACTACAATGGAACAATCTTTTAAATATCAGGAGAATACCATCAAGAAACTCGAGAACAAGAACGAAGATCTAACAAATAAGAACAAGAATCTTGAGTTGAGAGTTACAGTACTAGAGCAGGGACTGAAAGATTCTGAGCAAAAGTCCCTGTCTACCTCTGTGGAGATAGCGGCCGTGCCCGATGTTATCCCTAAAGATGTCCCGCATTTCGTCCAGATGCTAGCTTCAAAATTAGAAATGAACGAACACGATGTACAATCATCTCAAAAAATGCCCAGTTCTAAAGATAAGCCTGGGGCGATTCTGATAAAGCTGAAGACTGAAACAATCCGTCAGCTGTGGGTAGACGCTGGAAAAACCAAAGGCCTGACCGTTGGAGATGTGCTGCCTAGTGCCCCGAAGGAGAAAGCTGAACATCGCATCTATATCAGGGAAGCCCTTACTAAACATAACAAAACCCTTTTATATAATGCAAAAATGCAATTAAATAAATCCTATAAATATATTTGGTGTAGGGAAGGCAGGGTACTTGTTAGAAAACACGATAACGGGAAAATTACTTGCATCCGTTCACAATACGATATTGACCTACTATCCAATCCTAACTAAAATCTCGTTAAATCGTTACTTTATACCTACTGCCTACATACTTACTATATTAAGTACCTATCACATATTCTAAAAATTAAATTAATAATGGATACTTGTTCTCACATAAATATTGTACCTAATTGCAGTTCTACTCAAGATTTTATTAAACAACTACCTCCTAAATGTCACCCTAATTTTACTTGCATTCATCTTAATATCAGATCAATGATTAAAAACTTTACAAAATTATTGCAACTGATTAGCTCTTGTCCAATCCCCTTAGATATCATTGTACTAACAGAAGTGGGTATTACAGATGGTATTGCTCCGCTATTCAACATATCTGGGTATAATATGTACGCACGACTACGAAGCGGCAGGCGAGGTGGCGGCGTAATTGTCTATGTCAAAAACCACTTTAAGTTCACTGAAATCCAACACAAATCTCAAACATTTGAGAATATTACTGGTACCTTAAAAATAAATCAAACCGTAAGCCAGGACGTGGTCGTGTGTGCAGTATACAAACCACCCAGAACAAATAAACATATTTTTGTAAAGGAACTAGGTAAACATGTATCTAATTTTCACTCGAAACAACTTGCTTTTAGTCGGCGACACGAACATCGATCTGAAAACCGCATCATCGTACAAAGACTCATATCTAGACACACTTGGCGGATGCGGGCTGACTTGCGGAGTATCTGATTACACCAGAATAGAAAAAAAAATAAACATAACTACTAAAACTTGTATTGATCATATCTTTGCACGATTCCCCGCATGTCACCCATCCTCGGCGGTGCTAGACGTTGTACTGGCCGATCATCGCGCCCTTATCTTTGCCTGCATCGGTAATGCAGCACCGAGGCGTATACAGGGTGTTTGTAAGATAACCGACTATGAGACGCTTCGTAATGAATTAAAAAAAAAAATGGTCGGATTCAAATGATATGTGTTGCCCTCAGAACATTTATAACTTTATTTGTAACTCATTTAATAATGCACGTAAAACAGCTACCAAAGAGAAGAAAACCATAAATCGTATGAATAGCAAACCTACGTTTCCTTGGATAGACGAAAATATTAACAGATTATGCGAAAAACGAAACAAATTATTTAAGGCATGGAGAAATAACTCGAATGACCCAGAACTTAAGTTAAACTATAATAAGATTCGCAATAAAGTTCACAAAATTTTGGAAAATAAAAGAAAGTATTACTACCTTAGGTTTATAAATAACAATTTTAACAATACCAATAAAGTTTATAAAATAGTTAATGAAATGTTAGGAAGAGTAACCTCATCAATAGATTCTGTAATATTAAAAGCTTTTGACGCGCAAGGATTATCCGTGAAAAGTATTGCAGATAATTTTGCAAACAGTTTGGAAAATGCTGTAAAAGATATTATTCCTAACTGTAGCGTTAAACTTCTAAATCCTGATAGTTCTTATAAAGACTTAGATAAGAGTATGTTATTTAATAAAGCGTCACGTGGTAGTATAAGTAAAATCATAAAAAAACTAAATTCTAATAAATCCCCAGGTATTGATGGCATTCACATTTCAGATATAAAAATGATAGCAGATGAGGTATCGGTTGCATTCGCTAATCTTATAAATTGTAGTGTTGCCTGCGGTGAATATCCCGACGAACTCAAGGTAGGATGTGTCCGACTAGTTTGTAAATAAGGTGCTAAGAATAATTACATGAACTATCGTCCTATAACACTACTTTCAACAGTTGACAAGGTGGTAGAGAAGTACGTGAGCCAGGAAATACACCAATTTTATAGAAATCATGAAATTATTACCCAGAATCAGTACGGGTTTCAAACCGGTAAAAATACCACCCAACTATTGTCCAAATTCACTTATGAAGTTAATACCTATCTTAACGATCAGAAGCACTTTTCTCGAGCATTCGATACTTTAAATCACAAGGAGTTAATAAAAAAGCTAAACATTTCTGGTGTTCGTGGTCCTCTCCTCAGATGGTGTGAAAACTACCTCCGTAATCGCAAGTTCACAGTTAAAGTCGATGATACCTACAGTGACTACAAAGTGGTCACCGAGGGAACAGCACAGGGATCTGTGATCGGTCCTCTTCATTTTCTCGCCTATGTGAACAATATGGCAAACTGTCTTAAATTCTGCACATGTTATCAGTTTGCTGACGACACCTGTTTGATTGCTGCGGATAAAGATCCACAAAGAGCGAGGGACTGTCTACAATCTGATTTTAATGTGCTTATGAAGTGGTGTCATGACGCGGGTATAGTGTTGAACGCAGATAAAACTAAACTTCTAAGGATTAAGTCTCCATTTCTTAAAAGTGTATCATACAGTAATTTAATAGCCCATAGGCATGACTGTTTACATGTGACTCATGCGTACGACTGCGATTGTCTATCAATAGAAAATGTTAGTCAACAAAAATATCTTGGCTTAATTATTGATAGTAAGATGAACTGGGGCCCACATATCGAACACATTTGTGACAAGCTTCGACAATTTTTGGCAAACTTGATAATTTTGAAGGATCGTACCATTTAAGGTCAAACTGCTATTGTACAACTCCCTGGCTGAATCCCATATCCAATATGGCTTAAGTAGTCATGGTCGCACTTACAATACTTACCTTAACAGTATCTTTATTCTACAACGTCGAGTCCTTCGTATATTGGTATACAACAACATAAAAAACAATTTTATGACGATGACAATGGTCTCTTCAATTATTGTAAAATTCTTCCGGTATTTAATCAATTCCATTATTCAATACTTAAAGAAAACTTTTTTAACCAACATTACAGAGACGAAATAGTATACTTTCACCCTGTATGCACGCGGGCGGCCACTAGGAATGAAACGATGTTACGTACGGTGACCGGTTCGAATAATACCTACGGCAAGCGAACAACTGCTTACCTAGTTCCTCGACTAATAAATGAAATACCGCCGGATTTGCGTATTATTAAGAATGTAAAACCGTGTAATATAAAAACTAAGTTAAAGGCTCACTTTATTAAGAAACTGATGACGTAGATTTTCAAGACATTCGTCACAAACCTCATTGGTTTATTGAATGTTATTGATGTAAATTTGTGTAATTATTTTTTTATTTAATAAATAAATGAAAAAAAAAACTGAAGGAAAAATCTGGCATTTACCAAAATAGCAGCACTCTGCTCTAGATGTTTCTAATACATAATTGCTGCCTTTCATTAGCGATTCTCTTGTAGTCTTGTAGAGTAAAAAGGTCTAGCACAGAAATGTTTAACTATTCGCTGCAGTACATAATAAAATACTCAACAAAGTATTATCAAATTACAGACTTTTAATGAACGTGTAACGCAGAACACAGGGTGAAATGTAAAAGTGACAAGGTTCTCATACTTTTGACAGGTTTGGATGGCATTTCAGATGCACAAGAAAATGTGTTTAGAGTTAGCAGTTACTTTACTTCTGCTCAGGTAACCTGAGCCTGACAACCAATTTTTTTTTTCTATATATACCCGTAATGAGATTCGGGGCATTATATTCAATTTCATTTTGACTATCTTACTAGCCATTTGTTGCCATTCAAAATATACTGGGTACCTCAAAATCAGGTAAGAGGTTCTGCTAAAAGGAACATTGCCTATGCCTCGAAGCAATAGCAAAATGTAGAATGCATTGAATTGAAAGCCACCTCGCTGCGATCAATGGACCGGATACGTAGAATGCACTAGTGTCAATGTATTGCGTATTCCTACGGGATCTACGGGAAATAGCGTAGCTTTGGTTAAATAAAGGCTGCAATAGTGCTTGGATGCAATTGCTAGGATTCTAGATTCTGCATGTGGATATGCTGTTAAGCTGAATGATTTTTGCATGCTGCAGATATAAGAATGATCTCCTTCTATGTGTTCTTATTGTGGTTGCTCGATCATTTTGAAATTATATTATGACACATAAAGGTCGGTGCCGACTAATCAACCCGGCACGGGAACGGCACCAACTAGGCGTCAACCATGCGGAAGCGCGTTACGTAAAGGGAACAGAAAGAAACGCCTCGGATGGGAACGGCACCGGATAGTGAACGCCTCGTCTCGAATCGTGTTTGCTACAACTTATGACAGTACTTCTTATATTTGACAGCCCGTTTGACAGAGTGGGCAGCGCGCGCCGTAAGCGCGTTACAACACATGCGCCGCTGGTTGAGAGTGGGTCCCGAGTTGGTCTCGATCCGAGGTGGTGACGTCATAAGTTGATAGATGTGCGTTGAAGTACGGAGTTTCATACAAAGAATACTGAACGCCTCGAGTTCATACGGTGCCATCACGGTGACGGGGTGATCAATGAGCTACGACCTTTACCGTGCATTTTTAACTGCATCTTGAAATAATATAAAAGCCCCTTAAAACCTATTTTCGGATGTGCGAATATAACATTTTATTAATTTATGATAATTTTGGCAAACATACATGCATTTTATCTAGCATACGTCATGAATAGTCAGTGCTTCTTCACACTTCCATTAATCTAAGAGCCCTTACATACTGCGACTTTTGCATCGATGTCGCGATGCAGCATCGATGCAGTCGCAAACTGTCAACCTTTTCACACAGCGCTACTTTTAGCATCGATGCAGTCGCGATGCAGTATCTGGAAATTGAAAAAAATTGTTCTGTTTTAGGATGGAAAATTAAATCTGTTCATTGCGTAAGTCGCGCTGCTGAAGTGCGTTTTCAAAACGGCATTGATGCTAAAAGTCACGGTGTGTTAGGGGTCTAAGAGCTTTGGGGTAGACGTTCCCCTCGACTTATTTAAAAGCTATTTGCAGGGCAGAAAACAAAGAGTGAAGGTGGGCCACATTTTCAGTGACAAGATCCAAGTAGAATACGGCGTCCCTCAAGGAAGCGTACTGGGCCCGACCTTATTTTTACTCTACATTAATGACCTTTGCAATATGCCAATCAATAGCGGTAAAATAATATCCTACGCTTATGATACTGCTGTTATTTTTACTGGACACTCGTGGAACAGCATAAAAGCATCAGCCGAATTTGAATTAGCCAAAGTTAGCACATGGTTAAGATCAAACCTTATGACGCTAAATACCTCAAAAACTAATTATATGTGTTTCACAATCTATGATAAGACTCAGCCTGACGACAACTTGGAGATTTAAATCCATTCCTGCAAGACTCATGACGCATGCAGCTGCCCTATTATTAATAGGGTACGGTGCGTAAAATACCTTGGAGTTATGGTGGACCATCGACTCTCGTGGCATGCTTATATTGAATTGGTTTCAAGCAGAATAAGAAAGATGATTTGGATTTTTAAATCTCTAAGACATATAGCAACTAAAAAACTGCTTAACCTAGTTTATGTTGCGTTAGTCGAGTCTATCATAACGTATTCTTTTATCATATGGGGTGGTGCACTAAAAACCAAATTCCTTGATGTAGAACGAGCTCAAAGAAGTTTATTACAAGTAATGCTGTTTAAAGAACGAACATTTTCAACCCAGTCACTGTATAACATAGCGGATGTCCTAACAATTAGAAAACTTTATATTCTTCGAACCATCCAAGCACACACACAAGTTTCGCTCAAAACCAATTTAATAGCCTAGCGTCGTATTTATATAACCAAATAAACAAAGCCTTAGAAATCTATCCAATGACCTATAGGGAATGCAAAATTAACCTTAGTAAGTGGTTGAAGTCACTAAATTATAAAGAAGCCGAAGATTTGCTTAAGCGTAGTAGCTGTAATACAGCGTAACACACACACACACACACACACACACACACACACACACTCAGAGAGAGAGAGAGAGAGAGAGAGAGAGACACACATACATATACACACACACACACACATGCGTTTTGTGATTGTAGCTATATTTTTGTTTTGTTCAGTATTTGTTGTATAGTTTATAAATAAGATTTGTATTGATAAGGAGTGACTCCTTCTGGCACAGGTGCTATGCACTTAAAATAACGAGTCTACATCTAATATTGTTATATGTCTTTGCAATAAATAAATTCGATTAATCAGTTAATTAATCAAGACGTAACTGACGGTATACGGCGACGGTGGTTACCAACATTGGACTGCGGCGGTCTGAGTATGCCGTCAAAATGTCAACTGTTAGCCGTGAACGAGAGGTAAGCCTCAGCTATCGACGAATGCCGCTAGTGTGTCATAGCACTGACCAATGTGATTCAAACTAGCATTTGACACTCAACGCCGGTGTGGCACACTGACAAGCCCCAGGTCGCCGAGTCGTTACTGTAAAACTGCATTTATCTCAATGTCAAGTGCAATAATTTTCGGTACCGCTTTATTTGAGTGCTGAACCACAGTGCAGTTCTTTGAAGTAATTTTGTTGAATTATGCTGTTGGTATGATACTGTGATATTAGTTTTGTTTGCTTACATGAAGTTTTAAATTGTAACATTACTAATACGAGTATTGTAAAAGTGAAACTTCTACCAAAGTAGATTTTCACGTCAGAAATCGTATGACATTTTGTATGTCTGAACGCAAATTTTAGAGAAACCGCTAAAATGAATATATAAATTGCCAACTACTATGTATAAAGATCCAACTAGCATGCGTAGCATAAAAAGATGCTCGATCACCCCAAAACTCAATCCCTAGATAAGTCCTAATTTTGATAAACAAATTCTTAACAAAGACATTCTTAAAAAATATAAAGAAAAAATACTGAACTAGGTATTTAAATGTTTATAAGTTAAAGCATCTTTAATATACAGGCTGTTGTTTTGGTCAGTGACATCCAACTCAGGGATGATAATATGAGTTATGCTTATTCTAAAAAAAAAGGCTAACTGGTGTTGGTAGTTTTGACTCGATCGCTGTACCGCATAAAAAATGTTTTTGTGGTATTTTTCCATTTAAAAATTGATACATTTTTTATATTTTTTTGGCATCAGTATCGTTTGTACAGCCACCCCTGAGCCGCTTGTCGCTGACCAAAACAACACCCTGTATACAACCCTTAGGTTGTATATATTAAAGATGCTTTAACATTTTTATGCAAAGATAAGGGCACAAGGGAAAAGTTATGGGTTACGCGTGTAATTAGGGACGAAAGAGAGGAAAGGTTTTATTTGTATGGCGGATATAAAGCTACGATTTAAATAACTGTTAAAATGAATGTGGAATAAAAGAAGACTTACTTTCTCTTTGATTCTTTGAAGAGACAGTCCAATAATTAAGTTTATTTTAAATCGTAACGTAATAAGATGCACGAAAAACTAATGTACTTTTAAGTTGAAATTTATAAAATTATTTTGCTTTAAATTTCCGCTAAGCGACGCCTGCGCAGGCAACTAACAACACGAACCGTCACCGCGTTTAGTATTAGTTCAGGCAAATGCAGGATGCACCACCCACCCTCCCTCAATACGCATGCGGCACAGTTGATGCATTTATTAGTACCCAAGACCAATGTGCAAAAAACCTCGACGCGTTTCGCCACTACACGTGGCATCCTCAGGAGAATAAATTTTAACTTAATAATGGATTTCCGCAAAGTAACGCCTGATTTCATTAATTAGTGTACTTTTTCCATTCTTGTCTCTTATTCAGCGTAGACTGACTAATTTACTTTTCTCGTTAATACATTGAGTTCAGATATGACCAGTTGTTTATGTCGGTACGAAATCCATGTTTTACTGTGCAAAAAGACTCTTATTATGCATGACGCTTGGTCTGCCTGGGAACCAGGTTACAGCTAAAAATAAACAGGAAATGCAGTAATAGTACATTATGATACAAGTGTGCTAAGTTGACCATTATATACAAGGCGACATTGGGTGCGCACGAGCGAAAGCGAGTGCGCCACAAGAAAGCCGCGTATATAATGGTCACAGGCACACGTGTTTCATACGACGTTTTTCAACACACTTGCGAGGAAAAAACAAGACTCTTCATTTACTAAGTTTTAATTATTAAAACAGTAATAATACATTTCACTCGATTTTGACGGCAAAGACTTTCGCACGCGTTTTTCGCCTTGTTACGTATGTCCGGCGGAGTTAATAATAGGTTTTCTTCATTTTCTTCACTTGAACTAGACATTTTCATTAATATTAAACTTCATAATTAATCCAAACTTCGTCACAGCCGACAATTATTATTTACGAAAAATGGCGCGTTGTTTTTTTTTCTTGCCGCGATACCGATGCGCGCGCAAGGCTTAGGCGCGAACTAGTTCGGCCAAAAGCCAAGATTAAAAATGTAATAATTCGTGTTTAAAACACAAATCACAGAAAATGTTAAATGAATTTGAGCTATTTTTAGTAATAAATCTGGATTTACCATTTATTGAAATAAATATGTAGATACTGTTATTTTTCGCATAAATACTGTTTGTTGCTAAAATAAAAGTATTGTATAACCCGACTAAATTAAATCGCTTCTTCTTCTTACTTACGACTTGGTACTAGGGTACAAATGTAAATTGGTCGGGTTAATAAACAAAAGGCACTAGTGCAATAATATAATGAAAAAGCACGCGTGTTTAATATCTATGATTATGTGCCAAAAATCGGTGGAATAAAAACGTCATTTTGAGCAAGTGTGTTGAAAAATTTATTGTGACCGTGTGCGATGACAGAGTCTTGAACTATTATAACATATACGTATATATATAAGAATATTGACGTTATAATGACTAATGGCTGTCATTATGAAAAGTAATTACTTAAACTAAAGTTTTTCAAATGATATATTTAATTATCCAATCATTCTATTTATTTACTAGCGGTCCCCCGCGACTTCGTCCGCGCGTTTTGAGTTTGCTTCCTCCCCTCTCGTCGCAGCGTGATGTTTTATATCCAAAAGCCTTTTTCAATAAATAAACTATCTAACACAGAAATATTTTTTCAAATCGGTTCAGCAGTTCCTGAGATAAGCGCGTTCTAACCAACAAACTCCTCAGCTTTATAATATAATTAGCGCAAGCGCACGTTGTACTTGAGCTGCGAACATTATTTTAGTGCGGAGTTATGTTAAAACTGTGATAGCTCCTAAGATATTTATTGGAATCAAATGATATACAGGGCAACTTTGTTCTAAATGAAATGCTCGTGATGATGAATGTATTTATTTTGATAAGAATAAATAACTGTGTGTATAATACACCTCTAAAAATGATGCATTATTTTTTACAAATTTATTAACATAAAAAAGGTTGTAGTAAGTCAACCATAAAAGATAGACTTATGCTGTCGCGGACTTTATTATAGAACTCCTAATGCTGAACAATCTTGTCATACATGGTTTTTGTGTAACTTTAGCGGTTTCTGCAGCGTACGCAGCGGAAGCTCTCAAAAGGAATATCTTTCTCCCGTTTTCGCAATATTTTTCATTGCTGCTGTGGTCTTGTGAGTCGTATCTTTATGTTATATAGCTTAAAGCCTTCCTCGATAAATGGACTATCTAACATAAAAATAATTTTTCAAATCGGGCCGGTAGTTTCTGAGATTAGCGCGTTCAAACAAACAAACAAACAAACAAACAAACTCTTCAGCTTTATAATATTAGTATAGATTTATATATTCTTTATTGCACAAACAAAATGAAGTACAAATGGCGGACTTAATGCTTTAAAGCATTCTCTACCAGTCAACCATTGGGTGAGACAGAAACAGTTGAGGCGGCGTAAAAAACAAAAAAAAAACTAACTACAATTATATTCAATATTGTTAATCTATAGAGACAGGTTGTATTTAATAATAAAATAAAATGCACTGAAATGGTGACGTCCGCCATCTTTGTGGTTTTTTTAAGCGCTGCGAGCTCTGGCATCGATTCGGGTTCCCACACCACCGAATAGCACGCGGCGAATTGGCTTTTGATAAAGCTTCAAGGGCACTGAATGGGTATGTTTCTCACAAATATTGCACGTAGTTTACAACGGGATGGATGGATATTAAATGAAGCTTGCCAAGTTATTGTCATAATAATTTCCATAGAAGTAACTATTGTTATAAAAATAAAAAGATAAAAGCCCTTCGTTCTTTCTTTTGTGTGTGAAATAAAAAATAAAATTTAAACATGTAAAGCAGTACTACCTAATTATACCCAATATAATTTTTAAGATGCTATAACAATGGAGTATCTCTTCCGAATTACGTAGCTATTTTAGGAACTAGGTGCTTTTTCTATGACATGCTAATTTCGTTGTACCTATTTTGTTGAACTTTTCATCTATTAAGTTTTTACATGATACAGACGTGAAACGGAACGCAAGAGAGTGACAAAAATTGAACGAAATGAAGCGAGAATGTAGATACATGTTTGATTTGAATTCGAATATGGAATGCAGAAGGTGTTTTATGTGTACGCGTGAGGTACAAGGAGGAGGTAGTTGTAATGTTGGTATGGGAAAAAGTGTAAGTATTAAGCAATCGAAGTAAATAAAATAAGTTTTACCAATAAGCCCTTTTCTACTTGTATCAAGTATACCTACGTTAGACTGTTCTCATTATGCTACGAATGGCCGGGCTATCTCGGCAAACGCCAGGCGCGACCCGGCGATAAACTATTGTTTTAGCCTCTCTCTCCCGTGCTCGGCTGACGTTGTAGTTGTTAGTTGCGCCCTGTAAGCCTAGTATGCACGCCTCGATACCGTTTATCGCGTCGATAAAATAATTTTATTTCCTAAACAACCTGTTTTGACAAGTATTTTCCACTTGTAAATCAATCCTAATTGCTTTTAAAAACAAATGAATGCAAGAAAGTAAGTAAAACCTATTTAAATATGATAATAATGACGTTTGAAATGTATCGATTGCCGCGATAAATGATAAATAGGCGCGCATCTTAGGCCCGCTGGTAAAATACTGCTGAGGCCTGAGAGGTCTGGCTCAGGCTATGTGTAAGTTTCAGTACATTTTAATGAGAGGTCTACTTTCTCTATTTGAAACTACATTTATGGCCGGTTGCACAACGTCCCGATAAATTCTGATTAGCGTCATGTGTCCATTACTTCCGCAATCGAATTTCATTTTTGCTTTTTTGTTGGTAAAATACTAGCCTTAATAGAATAAACAAGGCACTCGAAATCGTTTAAATGAAAACATGTTTCTTATTATTATTTCTATGTTATTTATTCGCACCCTATTTAGAATGTCCCTTTCCCATCTTGAAGCAATTCTATTGAATATACACCTTTATTTTCAAGTTTGGTTTAACGGATAATTAATTAGCTGTCCAGCTAAGCGTGAGACGCAAAGGGGTCAAGTTTATGTTTAAATGAATTAATTATCTACGTGCAAAGGGAGATGCAGGGGACATGGGAATATAATACACATTAATGATGTGGTTGAGCGATCGCTTCCTGACTGACTATCCGAGTTTTGTCAAGATCAGAAGGACCATTTGTAAAGACGCCATATTGCTTAACCCATACCCAGTATTTTTTTTGTGGACTTGTATCATGTAAGATGGATGGTGCAACCGAACTTGTAAAATATTTAGGTAAATACACATTCACTTACAGATGTGGGTACTCGTTGTTTTAATGATTTTTTAAGGCATCAAAGTATATTGTTTACCTGAAAAGAAATAAAAGTGTCATTAATATTACACTCACAGTGCGTAATAACAGTCATTTATATTAGTCTAATAAGTTCGATACACCAATGCCAAACCTTTCTGAAAAGTAAGAATAGTTTCAATTTTAAATTTGTTTCTGTACACTAACCCTAATTCCTAATTCTTATTGTATACTAACAATTGGCCCTTTTTTGGTAAAATAAAAAAACTTTTATTATTATTATTATTAGTGCATATCAATGTATAGTCGACAACACATCAGGTTATACATTTTTGTAGAAAACTGACCCTTGTCACAACCGCATAAGATACCGCATTGTTTTCCTTGACGTGCTGTCGTCCGTACAAAAGCTAACATGTATCTACCAAAATCTAAAAAGCATGTATCTATCTAATAACCGTAGCTAACCCATATAAAGATAATAATTCTGAAATAAATGTTTTTTTTTTATTTTATTTTTTAAAAAGCTAGTGGTACAACGACTACCTACATAGGTACCTAAAATCAAAGACATCATCAAGGTTAACTTATTTTATTTGTAAGGTTAACTGACTGTTTTATTAAAAAGTGATTGCGTTTCTTTTTCAGATAAATAGAGTGGAGTTGATATTTCCTCGTGAAAATATGAATCTATATTCGAAGGTGTGTTTTGTTAATTTACATTTTAAATTGGCCTTGGTGGTGTAATCTGTGGCTATTAACGGAACGGTTGAACGAGCTACCACAGTCGTGTTTGGAATTTAATGTGAATGTTCTGTAGTATGCTAGTCAGTAAAGATCGTAAAGAACGGGTACTAGTAACAAAATGCAGTAGATTTTCCGAGTTGCTCTATGATTGCTCTATCTGAAAAGCTGTTTTAGATATGGAAACATTATTATCATAAGTGTTTAATGTTCTCAAAAAACATGAGCTAATTAACCATGGCTCATGTTTTTTTAAGACTTTGCTAAGCATTATTTTTAAAAGTATTTATATAAGTATAAAGTCTTCAACCAGTGTGTGTTACCAGTGATGACATACGGATCCGAAACATGATCTCTAACTATTGGCCTCATAAAGAAGCTCAAAATCACACAACGAGCGATGGAGAGGGCTAAGCTGGGTGTTTCTCTACGGGATCGAATCAGAAATGAGGAGATACGTAGAAGAACTAAGGTAACGGACATAGCCTTGAGAATCAGTAAGCTCTAGTGGCAATAGACTGGGCACATAGCGCGAAGAACTGATGGCCGTTGGGGCAGGAAAGTTCTAGATTGGAGACCCTTCGACCAAAGACGCAGCGTAGAACGTCCACCAACAAGATGGACAGACGACCTTATAAAGATCGCAGGATCAAACTGGATGCAGATCGCTAGTGATCGGTCGCTGTGGAAAGCCGTGGGGGAGGCCTATGTTCAGCAGTGGACGTTCTTCGGCTGTTAATGATGATGATGATGATGATGATATGAGTATATTAATAGTATACTCATATTATTAATTTGTTGCATTTTGTGTTCTTTTACGCCGTCTTTAACGTTTCTGCTGCACCCAATGATTGACTGGTAGAGAATGGTTTAAGTATAAATTCCGCCTCTTTTACATTCTTAAGGTTGTGCAATGCAGAATATTAAAAAAATGTATAAGTGCCGTTCTTCTTCTTCTCGAGTCAATGGCAATTAAACTCTTTGCGCCCAAAAAGTGGCAACATCAATGGCCTTCTGGTTGGCGCTGAAAAGGTCCTGTTGCGTGCAGGTGGCAGGAGAGGTAGGGCACGACATTAAGTGTGGCATAGATTGTAAGGCGCCACACTCGCACGTGTCGTCCTCAGTGAAGCCCCATCTTTTCCTAAGTTCATTGCACCTGCCTACACCTGAACGAAGTCTGTTTAACGCTTTCCAAATGGGCCAGGGAAGATTGTGACCCGGCGGCAGCTTCTCAGCTAAGGAGATGTATGGGTTGTTGGGGGCGAATTTATCTGACCACAGCTGTTCTCTGGCCTTAGGTGGATCCACGCTAAGTGGCTCGGTGTTACGCATAAAGCTGCGGCGACTCTTTAGGCGTGGGGGTGAAGGTATATATCCATACAACGGGTGCCTGCTATCTTCTACTTGCTGGAGCCTTTCAATGGAGCATGCAACCTGGCGCCGAACGCACGGAGGAGCTATTCCAGCTAGGGTGTAGAGGATGTTTAAAGGCGTAGGTTTTAGCGTTCCCGTAATAACCCTGCAGGTTTCATTGAGGGCGACATCCACATGCTTCGCGTGAACTGAGCGCGCCCAAACAGGACAAGCGTATTCGCCGGCCGAGTAGCACAGTGCCAGGCCGCTAGTGCGAAGGACATCGGGAGCTGCACCCCAACGTGTAGTTGTCAAACGCCTTATGATGTTGTTCCGTGCGCTCACTTTATTCCTCACTTTTTGGCAATTACCCTTGTAGGTCAAAGATCTATCTAATACAACCCCTAGGTATTTTGGGCTGTCATTATGGGCAATTTCTACCCCGCGCCAGGCAATGCGTAGATGTCGTGCACTGTCTCGGTTTCGCAGGTGAAATGCACAGGACTCCGTCTTTGCTGGATTAGGTCTCAAGGAGTTGGAATCATAGTAGATGTGGATCTGTTCAAGGGCTGCAGTAAGGTGCTTCTCGATTTCCAGAAATGATTTAGCTTGGCAGGTCAAAGCAAGGTCGTCGGCGTAAAGGAATCGTGAAGTGTTCGGGTATGTAGGTTGGTCATCTGTATATATATTAAATAAAATGGGAGCAAGTACACTTCCTTGAGGCAAGCCATTTTTTTGGATGCGCCATCTGCTCTTTTCATGATTGAGGAGGACTTGGTAGCGACGATTATGCAGTAATTCAGCAAGAAGAGTGCCGTTTACTAATTTTCTATGATATAGACAAATAATTTTGAGAGGAGCTTTTTATAATACTACTAGCAGTTCCCCGCCAGTGCGTCCGCACGCTTTTTTTATACCTTAACCCTGCCTCCCTTAAATAAGCTATACAACAAAAAATTTACAAATCGGTTCAATAGTTCCTGAGTTTAGCGCGTTAAAAACAAATAAACAAATATATAAGATAACATGTTTTCGTATATATGCTTAGCACAGGGTACCCGAGAAAATAATACTTATGATAAGGTTCAGAAAAATTACATTGTAGGCGGCGGGCGTAAAGTTAGTTCAGTACAAAGAGTTAAATACTGTTTTAAATATAAGTACCAATCTTTGTGGTTGGTAATCTATACAAGGTGAGTACTAATCTATCAAAAGATACGTCAATATTAATTAAAATGCAATTTAGGTCACTGTGTCTGTTTTAAATGCAAAACAACTCCTCAAATTTAATGAGCTCATTGATATGCCTTTGGAATCATTACGTTGCTTTGTCTTCAATATTAAATCGTTCATCAATGTTTTGTTATTATTATTTCATTTTAATGGCTCTAAAGGCTTCTTGAATTGTCATTGAGTTTGTTATCTTTAATAATATTACGAACCTGAAGAGCTTGTTTGTTTGTTTGTTCGTTCATTTGAACGCACTGATCTCAGAAACTACTGGACCGTTTTGAATAACACTTTTGACGTTAGATAAATAAATTTAAATATTGGACACCAATCACATACATTGCTCTGAGTAAGTAGATAATGCACTAGTGTTATGAAAATCAGACACAACGGTGGTACCGCAACACCCAGACCCGAGACAATAATAGAATATTTTTATTTCTATATTGACCCGAATGGGAATCGAACCCGGCACCTCGGAGCGGTGACGCTTTGAAACCCAGCGTGTTTAGCCACTACACCACGGAGGTCGTCCATACGTCACGGAGATAACCCATTTATTGAGGAAATCGGGGGAAAAATATTCCTTTAACTTCCGCTGCGTGCGCTGCGTAAACCGTTTAATTACACTAAAATCTGTTTGACAAGATTATTTTGCATTAACAGTACTAGGATAAAGTCCGCGACAGCATACGTCTATCTTTTATGTTTTAGTCACTTCAACATTTTTTATGTTAATAAATTTGTTAAAAAATATTGCACTTTGCACACGGGTATTGATTCTTATTTAAAAAAAAAATATCATCACGAGCATTTGATTTTGAACAAAGTTGCCCTTCAGGTTCGAGTACATCATTTCATTTTAATAAATATCTTACAAGCTATCACAGTTTTGAAATAACTCCGCATCAAAATAATACTGGCAGCTTAAGTACCTACAACGCGAGCTTGCGCTAAATATGGTTGCTGGCCTCTCACTTACATCTATACTAATATTATAAAGCTGAAGAGTTTGTTTGTTTAAACGCGCTTATGTCAGGGACTACTGGAGCGATTTGAAAAACTCTTTTTGTGTTGGATAGATTATTTGAGGCTAAGGCTAAAGGCTTTAGCACGGTAATCTTTAGGCTAACAAACATCACACTGCGACAGGAGGAGAGGAAGATTACGCAAAACGCATGGACGAAGTCTGCCATTATATCGCTGAAATACTTTAAAAAAAAGTTTTAATTCAAATGCCACGGCACAAATAACTTCTAAATATTTCGATATATTGTTTTGAAAACTTTGTGAATTTCAAAATCGCTACACAGTTTTAAAACTACCCGCTGTCTGTACGCATAATGCTTAAAGCTTTAAAACCACTCAGGGGATTTGGATGCGGCTGCAGGGATTGATTGAATTTTTTGAAAAGATAAAGTGTTTCATAACGAAGTTTTATATGTATAATACATGTATAGTGTAGTAGTGAAACACTTATGATTTTAGAGGTTTCGAACTAATGCCATTAATTAACACAATATTTTTCCGCGCTTATATTGCAAACGCTGGCTGAACCTTGCGAGATTACTCAAAACAATGTTCTACAGTATTAACTTTACAGCTTTAAAAGACCTACAAAAAACTGGCGATGGTATGTTTCTATTTATTAGGATAATAACAAATTTTCACATGTATTTAGTATCAGCATTGCATGCGAAGCCGCTAGTTATAAAATATAACCAGATAATAGCTTATAATAATAATAAGAGTATTAATATGGACGCTATCTTTTTAATTAAAACAACCGCATTATTTTCACCGATGCAGTAGTAAAACTATAATGCAAATCGTTGCAGGAGGATAAGAGTAGAGACAACATCTAAATTGACATTTAACGAAGTTTATTACAAGACTAAACTAGTAACGACCGCCTAAATAGACCGGCTGCCTCTTTAAGAGGGCGCTATAAACGGAACACTTAAGAGCAAAAATTCTAAGCTCAAGGGCTTCTCAAGTGCCCTATAAATGGCTTAGTTGGGCTCTCCATAGTAAAGTACACACGTGTTGTTAGCTTTAGCGGCATGTCAAGTGCTCGTACAATAGCGTACTTATTTTTATTGTTTAAGAGGGCAAATACGACGTTCACGGTAGTGGGAGTAACTGTCCGGTTATACTTGATAAGTTTGAAGTTTATTATACTATTTTGCATTATTATGGATGGATTGATTATCTGTAGCCTATAGAAAAATAGTAAGGTAAACCCAATTGGTGACCTATTTATTAAGTAGAGAATGCTTAAGGGTTTTAATTTCACCATTTAAACAAAACGTTGGTTTAGCAATAAAACTAACGATTAAGCAATTTGTTTTACTAACTGACTTTGCCCCATTTAACTATTTACTATTAATAGTGTGTGGAACTGACATCACGAACAAATCTCATGTGCCATGAATTAAAGCCGTTTGTCATTAACTTAAACAAATGTTTCATATTCGACATTCAAATTTCAAGGAATATTTAATAATCTTGTCGTATTTGCGACACATTTTTGACTTTCTGGTGTGTTTTCTGGCGCATAATTACCGATTTCAATATAAGGATTTATTTCATTAATTAATTAATTAATAAAAAAAAACAGTTTTCATATTTTAGAGTTCTACTTCAATTGATTAAGGAACGTTGGTACGAATCGTATGTCAAAAACGATTACTCGACAAAATTGAAGGTAACTCTGTATTGAATTCTACAATCCAACTACTACTACCTTAGGATTCTGCGCCAAAGTCCTCCCCCCAAGTCTAGCGTAGCATCCGATAAAATTTCAGTTTCTTACAAAGCTAAGCCTAAAAGCCTTTTGAATATCGCAGGTGTTTCATTTACTTGCAGTTGCAACATGTGCTTTATGAATTAAGTTTTGTTCAAAAGTTTTGCAGTATCTCACTATTAATCTCATATTTTTTTAACCTACTCCATCCCACAGCTGGGCAAAGGTCCCCCAAACGCCTCGATCTATCTCGTTCCATGACCAACGACACCCAATCTTTAGCAAAACTAACCAAATCGTCACACCAGCGCTTTTTCAGTCTGCCTATGCGGCTGTAGCCATCTGCTGGTATCCATCGCGTAACGATTTGGGCCCATCTGTCCGGGTGCATCCTCCATATGTGTCCCGCCCACTCCTACTTCAGCCTTGCTGTCTTCTCACCTACACCCACCATACCAGTTCTGGAGCGTTTTGTGGTATTACGGCCCCTTATCATCCTGCTCTTTGGCAAACCCTGAGCTTGAATTTTTGACTTTCGTTCAATATATACGTCTGCGCTCCATACGTAAGATCCAATCTCAATTAATCACAACTAAATTTAGAAATGAGAATCGAAATGCATAAGAATGGAATAGAAATATAGAAGAGAATATAACCTACAATAACATCGATTGTACCAATACACTGCCAAGATCCGCCGAGGTCACCGCCGCCTATCCACCTCATTAGACAAAATCGCATGCACCTCGGGTCGTCTTGTTTGAAAAGACGCCCGTTTCGGTGTGGAGTGTGCAAGCTTTTTTGTTGGAAAGTGGTTAGGTGCGGGATACAACTGCGGATCGGTTTGTAGCTTGCGTAAGATTTATTTTAAATACTGCATTACTTGCTCTTTGAAACATCAAACCTTCATACCTTTTGTTCTGTTAAATTGATGAGTTAAACAAATTCCTACAGCCACTTGACACAGCTAACAACGAGAATGCCGTTTCCAGCCACCAATAGGTAAACACGTCCTAAGTACTACTCAAAAGCTCTGAAACACCATCAATTAAAGGACAAAGAACACAATTCACTGCTAATAGAGCTGTAATTAGGTTGGCAGACCAAATTATTAACTATAATTATTGTTCCCTTGTTTGAAATAGGGTTAAAAGATTTTGATATTCTCTGATATCGGGGGGCCCTTTATTGATAGGTAATATTTGTGTTTTTTTACCATGAAACCTTCTAATATGATTCCAGTTCAAGTCTGAAGTTGAGTAAATACATTTTTATGAACATTTTGTCAAAAATAAATCTGGAAATCATAAAGTCTTTGAATATCCTATAAATTTATGAAAAGCGTTGATTTTCCATTAATACCTACTTAAGATTTCAAAGGATTGTGTAAGTACATCATAAATACTGCGTTTTTAAGTAGCTAGTTTTCTATTCAAAGCCGGCAGCGCATTTTGGCATTGACATTTTTAAATATTCACAGAGGATAACAATATGTTGCCGGTTCAGTTTGCACTCCGCTAATGACGTACCTGCATGTGTTTTGTTTAAAATTTACATAGACGAGTATAGCTAAAAGTTATTCTTTTAGCTTGAAAATTTTGCTTAAAGGAATATTTAATCAATAACCATAATTTTTATTATGATTCAAAACATGACATTACCGATTTTGAATAGGTTTCATACTTTATACGTGAAATGCTTCTTAATTTCATTCTGTAAATTTTCTTTTTTACTTATGTACGAAAATTATTATTTTCATCATATTTTGCGATCCCGTACAAAAAGATGGAATATGTTGAGTCACACTAGGAACGTCGAGTGTGAGCGATAATTCACAAACATCCGGGCACGGAAGTCTCTGCATAGTTCTCTGTAAAACAAGTCAGGTGGTGACAAAATGCTGAGACAAAATTGGTGTTTTCGTGTATTTATTGGTTGAGAAGAATTTTTGAATTAAGTTTAAGAAATTACAAATATATATTTCCGCTGTACAAAATCAGTATCATAGCAATATAAAATGAACTTCACTGTTTAATACGAAACTCTTCAACTACTCCTCGTAGTATAAAGCAAGCAAGATTAGCAGTAATAATATTAATAAATAAATAATAAATGTCCTTTGGACATTTCCACACATCGCCATCTAGTCCCAAAGTAAGCTACTCAAAGCTTGTGTTATGGGTGCCAGACAACGGATATAATACTTAAATTCTTTTTGTTTGTAAATACATACATGATATACATAAAAAATACCCAGACCAATACCAACAGACATTTTCATGCACACAAATGTTTGTATTGTGCGGAGATCGAACCCGCACCCGCTGCGTAGTATCTAGGCGATTTCTCGACCACTACACCAGACGGGTCGTCAAATTTAAGTATGACGCTCGCTACGAATCTCATTGCGACCGGCGACTCTTGAGTTGAGACGGTACTATTATAATAAAGTGGTCATCGCAATTATGCTGTTTCAAATAGAAACAACAACGTTTTATATATTTTATCTGAGGTTTAAGATTTGTTTGCCTCTAGATTTTTTACACTTAATCAACCATATCAGAATAATTATTTATTTGACACACACAAAAAATACATCAACTTACAATTATTATAACAAATAGAAAAGACAGATACAGAAAGATACAAATGTACAAAATAATAATAATAAAATAGAAAAAATTAAAATTATACGCGGCAGTTCATAATTGATAAACAAAACCATAAAACCTCAAAATAAAGCATCCAGTGGGTGCCCTAACGCTATACAGAACTTTTAGGACCCAATATCCTACATGAACCAAGCCGTAAGTTACTTAATCGTTTGTCTCCTCCTCTTTGAGGAGGTACAACATTGAGAGCTCCTAAGATATTCATTATTGCACATTGCACATCACACTATTAATATTAACGACGAGTTTGGTGTATTGGTTAGAGCTATTGCACCAAACTGATGTACTTACCTGTTTATTTTGATTTGTATCATTTTTGAGGCAGCTAGTGGAGACTGGGTTTGTTCCGGCGTTTCTTCCAGCACTTGCCAAATTGTCTATGTTTTGGCTCGAAGCGCTAGTAGGGCCCAAAAGATAAGGAGACATGTTCTAGCCCCATACGGGCCAAAATTGATTGATATTACACTAATTATTGACGTTCATAAGTGGCATTTTGTGTCCTAAATTGAATAAATTATTTTTGACTTTGAGCTCCTGAATATTACGCCGGCCGTCACGGGTTCGATTCCCGTAAATTATTGTGTGATGAGCACGAATATTTATACCTGAGTCATGGATGTTTATTATGTATTTAAGTTTTTTATGGGAGACGCCTCCGTCATAATCGTTGTCTGGTATTCGTTACACAAGAAAGATAATTCCTTACTTCGAAACCAAGACAGTTGGTGGGTTGACTGGCGCTTATTTATTTATTTCATTTATTTAATATTAAAAGGAGTATTTTTTTGTTCATAAAAGGAGACGGTTACTGCTGGGCCCTAAACGTAACTAGTTGATTTATGGTTTTAAAAAATGGGCATATTTTTCCATCCTAAAATACCAAAAATCAGCCTATTTCTCTTTATGGAAACTGAGCATTATGAAAAACAAGATTTTAAGAATTCACTACATTATCGATTAAATGAAATATCGATTTGAATCAATGTGATTACACAATTTAAAAAAGAATCACTCTTGCTCTATTCGTGGCGATAAACCCAAAAAAAATACGTTACAATAAATATTTTAGCTCATAAAACATATATTTCATATTTTAATTGAATTGATTGTAAGTGAATTGAAACATGATGGCTTAATGAAATAAAATCGATTCTTACTTTTTTTTGTCTGTGCACTGATACTGACAGCTGCCGTGTCAAATCATCTATGGATCACTCGTTTCGTTTGTATTTTTCGTCTTGTTATGTCTCGTATGCCTTTTGAGTGTTTTTTCGTCGACCACTGCTTTGTTTTACGGATTCTGACCCTGCCTAACGTGCTGTCGTCTATTTTGTGGCCTAAGTGTAACTGCTGACGTTAAAATATCCTTTGCAGTTCGGAAATTAGCTGTTTGATACATAACCTCACTTAAACTAAACCCCTAATTATTGGGCTCTCAGATTGTCAAAAAACATAGAATTTTCTGTGTAGGTTTACTAAGTATTAAGCTATTAATTGACACCATTTTCATTTTATTACATTCAGGCCCAAATTTGTATGTAATGGTTTCCATCTCCTTTTTATAGTACTATATTTTAACTACCTACCAAGAACAACAATCATAAAAAGGTTGAATTAATATTTTAAGATTGAATGAATAAAAACAAAAAAAATATATCTCTATTTTCAATATTTAATGTTTGAAACGTAATGTGCAATAATGAACATCTTAGGAGCCTTATTAGCAGCAAGTATTTGCTAAAGTCTTCTGGGTGGCTATCCTCGTGTCAAACGAACTTTTTTCGTGTAGTTGTTTAACCACTTTACCTAAAAAAAACAATTAACATAGGTATCTACACGTACAAGAACTACCGGACGGACGAAATCGAAATACATAAAAATCGTGACCCTGAGATATCAAAAACTATTTTTTCGTCGGCAAAGAAAATTGGATCGGCGAACTTTATCCGTATACGAACTGCACGTAAATTGGCCATGGGCGCATTATAAATCGTTCTTAACTATTTCTACGCTCCTAGTTACGATATATCGATTTCGTATATTTCTAAGAGCATAAATAAAATGAGTGTTTTTTTTCCGATACGCTAAAATATATTCTATGCATTAATTAACACGTATCTCATTATCTCTATCGTACTTCAAACAAATTAATTATATATTCTGCAGTACATGTTTCTCGGTAGAAGTAAAACAAGATAACAGCGTGATAATATAATAGCTCACATTAGGCTTGATTACTTGGAATTACCGCGTCTTTGTGAAGCGCTTACAAATAAGGGCTTTTAGCGAGAAATGAAACTTAGTTAAATCTGATTTCTTTTTTACTGGATTCTTTTTTATTTTATTTATTTTAACGCATATTCTAACTCACACTTTACTTTTAAAATGTGATATAAAATTGATTAGACACCACAAAACCAAACCAAACTTGAGGACGAAGTTAAAGGGGCCATAATACCTCCTCCGTAAAAAGTACTCCCACGCTGTGATAAACGTACAAATCGTACGAGGGCTATTTAACTCTAGCATACCATCCTCAATCACCATACTAGTCAGTTACAGTTTATCATATAAACTTTAAAAAAAAGTAAAAACCGACTTCAAAACCAAAATGCACTCATCCTTTCCTTTCCTTTTAATGGTGAAGAGTTTATTTAATACTTTTTAGTGCATTTTGGTTTTGAAGTCGGTTTTTACTTCTTTTTAAAGTTTATTTTATTTCTTTATTTTTAGGAATAACATAAGAGGGGGGGGGAGTTGCACCTTATGATTCTATTTTTTAAGAAGCTACAAATTACCTATCATAAGTTCCTTTATTATAATTATTGAACTCCTAAGCGTTAAGGAGTTCCACCATCAGCTCAGCCCCACAAGATGTTGACTATCAGACGTAACAACACGTCAACATTAAGATTCTAGTAAAGAAACACTATACGTGCCTATAAAATTTGAGGGTTTCCCTCAATTACACCAAGATCCCATCATCAGATCCCAAAATGGAAAAAATGGGACCAACGTGAAGGTACACCCTCTAAGTAGGCGAAAAAAATTTTCGATTCGGTCTACAAACGACTGAGATATGAGGTAACATACATACAAAAAAAATAATGTTAAAAAAAAAAAACATACAGTCGAATTGATAACCTCCTCCTTTTTTGAAGTCGGTTAAAAATAACCGGTACTAACATTTTCTTTCTAAGACCCGGGCAACGTGACATACTGCAAAATCTCAAGACACTGTAAGCTCTTATTAATTTTAATGAGCACATTTCATAATAATTTTATTTATTTTAACTTTATGGCACTATAAGTTGTACAATTGGCGGACTTAATGCCTAATGGCATTCTTTACCAGTCAACCACTTGGTAATGCACAGAGTTTAATCAGTGGCGGAATATTACTAATATGTGAGAAGAGTGGTAAAAAAAGGAAGTAAAATTCACTAACATAAACATACAAACTAATATTACACAAATATATA
Organism: Pyrausta purpuralis; assembly: GCA_963924145.1. Taxonomy (NCBI): domain Eukaryota; kingdom Metazoa; phylum Arthropoda; class Insecta; order Lepidoptera; family Crambidae; genus Pyrausta; species Pyrausta purpuralis. The sequence goes on from OZ001645.1 coordinate 8,114,577, forward strand.
ATAGGATACATAAGCAAAATACTAATAAACATACATAGAATTCATATACATACTTAATAAGAACAATATTATGAATGACTAGCGGTCCCCCGCGACTTCGTCCGCGCGTTTTGAGTTTGCTCCCTCCCCTCCCGTCGCAGCGTGATGTTTTATTTCCTAAAGCCTTTCTCAATAAATAAGCTATCTAACACAGAAATATTTTTTCAAATCGGTTCAGCAGTTCCTGAGATAAGCGCGTTCAAACCAACAAACTCTTCAGCTTTATAATATAATTAGCGCAAGCGCACGTTGTACTTAAGCTGCGAACATTACTTTGGTGCGGAGTTATGTTAAAACTGTGATAGCTCCTAAGATATTTATTGGAATCAAATGATATAAAGGGCAACTTTGTTCTAAATGAAATGCTCGTGATGATGAATGTATTTATTTTGATAAGAATAAATACCTGTGTGTATAATACACCTCTAAAAATGATGCATTATTTTTTTACAAATTTATTAACATAAAAAAGGTTGTAGTAAGTCAACCATAAAAGATAGACTTATGCTGTCGCGGACTTTATTGTAGCACTCTTAATGCTGAACAATCTTGTCAAACATGATTTTTGTGTAACTTTAGCGGTTTCCGCAGCGTACGCAGCGGAAGCTCTCAAAAGGAATATCTTTCTCCCGTTTTCGCAACATTTTTCATTGCTGCTGTGGTTTTGTGAGTCGTATCTTTATGTTATATAGCTTAAAGCCTTCCTCAATAAATGGACTATCTAACATAAAAAGAATTTTTCAAATCGGGCCAGTAGTTTCTGAGATTAGCGCGTTCAAACAAACAAACAAACAAACAAACAAACTCTTCAGCTTTATAATATTAGTATAGATAAAGGTGATGATAATGACGACATCCAAAAACACTAAAAAATTATGTTATGACAAATAACACCTTAGTCTTGCCTGTGATCATGAATGCTGTAAGCTATAATCTTTCATTTTAATCGGTATTAACATTTTCCGTACACTTTATAAGCATGCCGTTTGTTAATCGATGACTGAAAATTTACAAGTCCATAAACTGGCTTTGAAAAGGATCGGGGTATAAATATTTTACGGCCGGCGTCTGTTTGCCAAAGTATTTATACAACGTTATGTTCAATTTTACCCGTAGACTACCTTATCAGAAAGATTTTGCTAATAACTGACTGATGATGGTCCAATGGTAGAGGCATAGTATGAGACGGAGGTACGGTTTTGATATGGGCGGAGATGGGAAACAATTTTTTTTTATTTTTCGTTCTAAAAATATTGTTGCTTTTTTAAATCCTTTTTGTAGCTAGTCAATATTTTAAGCTGGTGCTTTAGTGTACAAGAATAGTCGAACGTAGGATGAGGCTTCCTTGCATGTTCGTATTAATACTGAGGGTATGTTTGAAATACAAAATGGTTACTAGATACTTTTTGACAGTTAATGGAAACTTGAAACAAAATCATATTTTTTGCATCGACACAATAAAGCAATTAGAACGTACATTGACTTTAGCAATTACCACTTTGTTTAGATATTTCGATTAAAGTCAGTACATATAAAGCAAATTAAGGTTCCGTAAGGCAACGCAGTAAATGTCTTAATTACATTTAGAAAAAATCAGAGAAATGTTTATTACTTAAAAGTGAGCATTATCAACCTTTGTAAATCAATAGTAGATTGTTATACAAGGGGACAAATGGGTGCTTTCACCCGAGTTATACATACTAGTTTTCATTTCAACTGTGAGGAAAATTAAAAAATATATTAAGATATTATATTGTTTGGCGAGAGATGAAACCTCAAGTTTTTACATCACATATCAGTTTCTTTACTGTCGTTATACAAAAACACAAGATTAGAAGGACAGTAAAGGCACGAAAGACAATAGAGTACCACCTAAAACGCGGACGATATCAAATATTTCAAATCATTGTTAAAAATATCGATCGATTTTTTCTCACAGACAATAATAGGGGAAGAACGCAACCTTGCGAAAACAAACTTGTCACTAAAACTACCACAGATTATGTCAAATTCCAGGTTAAATTTTGCCTCATGAGATAGCGCTATGAATGACAGCTAAAGGTGGGAGTGAGTAAGAAGATTAATGAATAACAAAAATGGCGGCAAGGCGCCTCCGCCTGCTTAATGATCTATGCAGTAATCGACCAAACTAAAAAAATATATCGTCAAAGACAAACAAAATGTGACAATTTAAAATGAAAAAAAAGTGGCACTATGTATGGCGGGAAACCGAAGTTTTAAGTATTAGTAGATTTTAAATTGTATAAAATTAGACCAATTGTACATTTTTCAAATCAGTGACCATAATAAACACGTTTTTAATGTTAAGCTAATCTTAAAAATATGAAAAGCTTGTTTATTATAATAATATAATGTGACTCAATTACCTTTAGCTCCATGTCTGATCGTAGCAGTTAAAACTAAATTACTTTCCACCCTAGGGATGGAAAAGCTATTTTCCACCCGTCTATCTTCACATGAAAGTTCAATTTCCCGAACAGAAGAAATGAAAAAGTTATTCTAAACTGCTACGGTTTAAAAAAAACAAATGATGAAAGTATGTGCTGACAGTGACCGTTTAAATTTTTTATCAATTTAATCAAATCTGAACCACATGATCTTCCATGGTCCGAAAGCAAATGTGTAGTTACTGGCTCATCTTTTCATCAAGCGTATATTTTTTTACGTCTCAAGATGAACGTTTACGCTCGCTGCTTCTTGGACAAAGATAAAGTCGAGTGTTGCCAGCGTAATAATAAATCTAGTCTGGCTTACGAGAGATCTCAACAGATTTCGAGGAAGTTTCTACAACAAGATATCGTGAGATACATTATGACAAATGGCACGCAAGCTGACCTACAGCGTGCTAGTCTTTAAATAGTTTAGATTTAGGAGTGCAATTGAAACTGACATAACAAATATTACTATATGGCCTCGTTGGTGTAGCGGTAAGTTCGCTGGTTGCATAAGCGGTCTTGGGGTCGGATCCCGGGTCGGACTGAAATTTGTATCTGGGTTTTCCGTATCGGAAATACTCGGAAACAGTTCAGAGACAGGGAGTTGATGGTGATGAGATTCCCGTGCCTAGGAAAACACGTTAAGTCGTAGACACTTTACACACTGCGACTTTTAGCAGCGGTGCAGTCGCGATGCTAACGTGCGTTAGCATCGATGCAAACGCAAATTGTCGACCTGACCCCTTACACACTGCGACTTTTAGCACGCGCGTTTTGAAAATACGCTCCAGCATCGCGACTCACGCAATGAACAGATTTAATTTAGCATCGATGCTAACGCGTGCTAACAGAAGTGTGACAACATTGATGCTAACGCGCGTTAGTATCGATGCAGTCACCAGTATTCAGTAAATATTTTGACAATTTCCAGCTTCTGCATAGCGACTGTATCGATACTAAAAGTAGCCCAGTTTGTAAAAGTTTTGCGACTGCATCGGTGCTAAAAGTCGCAGTGTGTAAGGGGTCGTTGGTGCTATGCTTGATCTCTCATCGGACATGTCGGACTACCGACTCGCCGGATTAATGAGAGTTAAAGTAGTTTTCCATCTTTATGAATATAAAATATGACACTGGGAGTGTTTTTAAAACATTCTAAACTATTTAGTACCAGACTACCTAAGACTATTCATTTATTAAATTTTAAATATAAGAAGAAAATATAAAAGGCGGACACGGTAAGGATAACACGACGTTGATGATGACTGACGATGACCAGTACTGATTAACAGAGGTCTCCTCTATTGGTTTCTGAAGTAACCTGTTGCAATTTTACTGCATCTGGAGCGATTCTGCGATAGGTTCACCGTTCCGTATTTTCATTCATTCATTTATTATCATTAACCCTTAAATTGATATCGTACTTCACACTGTACATTGATTTCAACAAATCATTTAAGTATTTAAGGAACAATTTTGGTAAAAATGAATTTTGGTAATATTATTTAGAACTAAAGTAGATATAGTAGAAAAAATATTTAGTGGTTGTAACATGCCAAATAAATGTCAAAATCAAAATGACGTCAAGGCATATGGAAGGACGTCCGACTCGCGTAAGTAATTTATATTTTTTTGACATGTTTTTGTTTAAATAAGCTTATTTTATAATATATAGTTAGAGGGTATAGAAATACCTAATTAATACAAGCATTTATTTGTATGTAGCTCATTCAAAACATACTTTTTTGCCTTGAATACAAATATATTGCCTTGAATACAACTTGAAAATACTTCTTTGAATTTGTATCTACATCAGGCCTACCGTTGCCAAGAACGCCGTTCAGTCAAATTTCAGTTTTAGTTGTGAAACTGAAACTACACCATTTACACCTACATTTCAAGAAGTATTTCCATTGCTTTCAAATGTTATTACAATGCAATACCCACTCTTGATTCCATCCTATCTTTACCTTCACCAGTAAATTCAGGAGAGACGCAGTCAGAAACAGCAACCACTAACAAGATCAAAACGCAAAAAACATCTAAGTTTTTTTTACAATATAAATAGTCCAAAGCATCGTTTTCGTCATCCAGCAAATGTGGAAGAATATTGTAATAATCCCCAACCCAATCGACTGGTAACGAATCAAAATTCGATTATTTCCTACACATTTTTTTCGCAAGACATAATCAATTGAGAACAACAAATATAAAATAAACTTTAAAAAAAGTAAAAACCGACTTCAAAACCATAATGCATTAAAAAGTCTTAAATAAACTGTTGACTATTGAAAGGAAAGGAACCCATTTTAGGCAAAAAAAATCTTTTTGGAGTCGGTGCTGTGATAGTTGATGCTTGATGGTCAAAGTGATGGCACCGACTCCAAAAAGAAATTGTTTGCCTAAAATGGGTTCCTTTCCTTTCAATAGTAAAAAGTTTATTTAAGACTTTTTAGTGCATTTTGGTTTTGAAGTCGGTTTTTACTTTTCTTTAAGTTAATTTTATTTCTTCATTTTTAGAGATTACAGGAGAATGGGGGGGGGGGCACCTTATGACTCTCTTTTTTAAGAAGCTACAAACTACCTATTATAAGTTCTTTCATTATAATTACTGAACTCCTAAGCGTTAAGGAGTTCCACCAACAGCTCAGCCCCACAAGATGTTGACTATTAGACGTAACAACATGTCAACATTAAGATTCAAGTAAGGAAACACTATACGTGCCTTTAAAATTTGAGGGTTTCCCTCGGTTACACCAAGATCCCATCATCAGATCCCAAATTGAAAAAAATGGGACCAGCTAGAAGTTATACCCTCTAAGTAAGCGAAAAAAATTTTCGATTCGGTCGACAAACGACTGAGATATGAGGTAACAAACATACAAAAAAAAAACATACAGTCGAATTGAAAACCTCCTCCTTTTTTGAAGTCGGTTAATTAAAGTCGATGTCGAATGTCCTCAAATCGTAAAACATTACAACAAGCATATGGGTGGGGTCGATTTATAGCGGATATGCTAACATCTCTGTATCGAACCCCCTTCAAAAGCTGAAATTGGTATTTGGGCATATTTTCTCAGCTTCTAGACATGTGCATAAATAACGCCTGAATTTCATTTAAGAGGGATGGGAAGAAGATGCCTCTGAAAAACTTCCGTTATGAAATATTTCAAGGGCTTTCAGCTGTAGCTAAGGGTTAAAAATAACATTAAAATATTACATATTTGCAGTGTTAAAAACCAATGAGGTTTGTCGACAGTGCCTGAGTGAGGCAGCCAATTAAGGAAGTTACATTCATATTTAAAAAATACGATATTAAATCTATTAGAACATAATTAAACTCAATAAAAATATTTTTTTTACAATAAGGTAAACATTATTGATTAAATTAATAAACAGAAACCTAAAGGAAGCATAATATGCTCATCTATGATGGAAAGAAAATATTTTTTTAAATTCAGATTTGATGTATTTTTTGCACATATCATTCTTGACGGATGGAGGTAATTGGTAATACATCAAAGGATCAAGTACTGTGCGGTTCGCGCGCCGTACACATTTTGAGCCGTTTCGGTGTGCAAGCAATTTATTTTTTATTTACTTAAACTTTGTTACGTTGTAACGTGTAAGATTGACGAACTTAATGCCTAATGGCATTCTCTACTAGTCAACCACCTTTTAAGCAATTTGTTTTAGTTATTGTGCTAGCTAGGCATGTACATGACGGATGACTACGAATATTGGTAACTCTCTTGACAGTACCCATTTTCGATTATGAAGCAATCCCTTCAAGCCCGAGACGACTTTGTTTATGTTGTCAAATTGGATCGGACTCGATAAATACGGCATAATACAATGTAAATCTGAAGCTGAAAGCTCGCTCAGAGGAAGTCGATATATTCTGTTCTCTAAGAACGATGAAAATGATCGTTACATTTTATACATTGTATTTGAATCAATTTAGGGTTGCGCACATAATATGTCATGTCATGTTTAAAAGTATCGCAACTTCTGAATTTGCGAGGGCTACATTTATTAGATTGTCGAACTTTACCTGGTTATAGGTGATTAGCTACACATGTCCCTAACTTTTACTGAAAAGTTTGACCATTTTTAGTGTTCAGTATTTTTTCTTCACACAAATTTTGCTTAGGGCTGTGTTGACATGTTTTTGATATTTTTATCTTTAAGAAATTTTATCAGAAAGTCAATAATATATATTTTCTTTGAAATAACAACTTTAAGTTTGCGGGTTCATTCCTAATGTTGACTTTGGGATATGACAAGGCTAACTTGAATTAAATGAAACGTTTTTTAGTGATAAAAATATTCCCGGTGGGCCCAGAAGATGTGAACAACATAATGCGTGCCGGACGCCCGAGCACGTCAATTAAACGTTGATAAAGTGCAGAAATTATATTGGTCAATCGTCAAGTTACCAATAATTACCGCGAATTAAGAACCAGGTCTTCCTGCGACTTTTTCTTGTTCCGAAATCTGACGAAACTTATGAAAAGATTACTGTTAGCCACGATTGGAGAAATAAAGACAGCATCGTTAAGGTCACAAAAACTGTTTTATTTTTAAGTTCATCGAGTTTTTTAAAAAAAACGTTAGCACAAGTTTGCTATATCTAAAAAGGATTCTATTCTAAATGGAACAATAAAGATTTTCACAAATAAATAATAAGTTTCAATCTACAATTTCTCAACTTTTTCTAACATTATCGTAGATTGGAACAAATAACTCAATAAATATGATCATTACAATACGTAAACGGTGCGCGTCTCTGGAGCGCAGTGTGCAGGGTAGCGGTAACAGCATCCTGAATATGATTGCTGATAGACTGGACTGCACTAATGTGAGCCGTTCTTGTGCCATATCGCGGGGAGTGGTGCAGAAATGGCCGTTATAAACTGATATTTACATTTTATTTTTAATTTTTTGATGTACCATCCAAACTGTATTTACTAAAATAGTTTATAGGTTTTACTAACAAAAAAGAGTTACTGTTACTTATAATATAATAATAATATAATGTGGATCATTTCAATTTACTCTTAATATTGCATTTTTTTTTTTATATATTTGATTTTATTTGGACACATTCCTCTACACTTTCGGTTACCGAATCGCTCTCCATTAAAGAACAAATATTATTACTAAAATCAAATCACTATAATAGCAATTCCTTTTCCATATCCTTACAGCAACAGTAAATCTCTGCTCGTGGCTAAATTGATGTAGATTGGGGTCTGTCGTGAATTGAAAACATAAGCCGCCGCCAGTGATTTTCTTCGGGAGAACTTTCCATGAAAACTAAGCCTTATTTATTATAAGAAGAGCTGGAAAATTAACTGGGATTCTTCGACACATGTAATTATTTATAGGTTCTACGTAGCTATTACGTATCCTATTAGGAATGTTGAAGGTACACACGAGAATTGAACTTTTAAGTAAACTTCGAATTTAAACACGAGCCGCCTCGAGACACAGCAGGTGCAATCCAGCAATTACTCATAAGTTTAATTCGCATTTAGACCCGTTATTTTCATAGAGAATAAAAAAGTGAGTGTGGTTTTTTATTTGGAAGAACTTTAATGGAAAAACAGTGAGTAATAAAATAACTTGCAAGTTAAATTCGCATTAAGACTCGTCACCTTATACTTTTTGGAATGTAACACAAAAGTTTAACATCACAAAGGTCAAATCATTACGAAACAAAAAATGGTTGTCTGTAACTAATTGCTGAAAGAAATATCTCACAGATGACCTTTTAGAAAATGAAAATGATATCTAGAATCTCAACTTTAAAATCATTAATTCCATCAAAAGTGCAAAATAGCCAACCGTTACATAGCCAAACCAGTTTTAGCTATATTCGCTTTCAGAACTCAGCCCAACATCGGTTTTCACGTGTCAACATTCACGGTACAGGCAAACAACAGTCAGCAGTTCCTGGTAATAGGTTTAAATTCAAGTCAGCAGTGGAAAAGCCGTCACAAGCCACAATACGTGGCACCTTTTGTCTCTAAACGTTACTATTCAGACAAAAAGTCTTAGTGCGTACTCTAAATATCCTGCATGGAATTTAGAGTACATACCTATGTTGCGAGAGCTGATCCAGGGGCGAGTGGAAGTGGCGCAGCAGGATTCGTGGAATTGAAAAGACCGCACGCTGATTATTACAAGCATTTATTTCTTCATGAAATAAAGTTGCAATACATCGTCAAATAGTAATTACATTATTAAATTAAAATAAAATTATAAATTAGCCTAGCGAGCCGAGGAGGTCAGACAGAAGACAAAATTAACAGTAGAGCTGTCAGGCTGTCACAGATTAAAAAAAATATATGATAAGAATGCATTCAGTACATTAAATATTTATAAGCAATGGCAGCGTTCATATTTTAACACTTCCCCTCATTCTTATCATAAGACTCTACAAAAGAAGTCTCTACCAAACTCTATCTTAGTAATGTACAATATTTGCTCTACTACCATTATCTTATGTCAGTCAGTACATAACATTATTACAAGTTATTAGGCAATTATCAGTATTATCAGGCAAAACAACAAACAAAATCATTCACAATAATATTCTAAACATTAATATCACAGATGCTTCAAATTCAAATTTTCGACAAAATTAAAATGTTTAGTTTTACATAAGGGCTTTGTAAATAGATCGGCTGTCATTTGGTCAGTTGGTAAGTATTTAACTGTAACTCTACGTCTTGATACATAATCTTTTACAAAATGGTAACGTAGGTCAATATGCTTGGTACGCTTATGACAGTACTCCTTTGCCAGCAACAGTTTATGTGCGCTCTGATTATCATTATAGATAATAGTCTCTATATGTTTATCATAAATTTCCAACAAGAAATTCTGAATAAAACATAACTCTTTCGCAACATCACTTATGGCTACATACTCAGCCTCAGTGCTGGACAGTGCCACACAGCGCTGCTTTCTAGCTTCCCAGCTAACTGTATTATTACCTAGTTTCACAACGAAGCCCGTGTATGATTTCCTATCACATTTATCGTTAGCCCAGTCAGCGTCTGTATATGCCAACAAATCTAGAGATTTACTCTTGTAAAAACAAAGTCCTAAATCAATGGTACCCGCCAAATATCGCAATACTCGTTTAGCAGCTACCCAATGACTTTTATCAAAATTGGTCAAGTATTGACTGAGCTGACTGCAACTAAAAGCTATATCTGGCCTCGTGCAAACCGATAAATACATTAGACAGCCAATTAATTGCCTGAACTGATAAACATTATCATCTAAAGGTTTATTGTCTGTTTTAGATAAATTACTATTTGCTATCATAGGTGTGGATACATGCTTACAGTCTGTCATATTAAAACGTTGAAGTAATTTCCTAATATATTCAGATTGATCCAAGATTAAAACATTCTTATTTCTAGTGACACGCATGCCTAAACAACTCGTAAGTGAACCAAGATGCTTTATACAAAAATTTTCATTCAATAATTTAAATAAATCCTCTGTATTACAAGTCGAAAAAATATAAAAATCATCAACATATAAAGCTATGATGGTGAGATCCCTTCCACACTTTTTGACATATACACAGGGCTCACACTTACTTTGCACATAGCCATTCTTCGACAGTAAATCATGCACCTTCAGATTCCACATGCGACTAGCCTGTTTTAATCCATACAGACTTTTTCTTAGCATACACACCTTGTTCTCATCACTGACAAAACCTTGTGGTTGCTCCATGTATATTCTTTCATGTAAGTCGCCATTCAAAAATGCTGTAGTTACATCTATGTGTTCTATAGACATATCTAATTCATGTGCAAGTGAGAAAAGAATACGCATTGTTGAATGTCGAACAACTGGCGAAAAAGTTTCAGAATAATCCAGTCCTCTCTTTTGACTAAAGCCGCGAGCGACCAAGCGAGCTTTATACCTGTCAAAATTTCCTGACGTATCATGTTTCCTCTTATACACCCATTTACATTTAATGACATTGGCATCAGAAGGACGATCAACCAACTCCCATACATTATGTTGAACAAGTGACTCATACTCTTCTTTCATTGCCTTTTTCCACTCGGAGGAGTCTGATGACGTCATAGCCTCTTCGTACGTTTGGGGTTCTTCAAATAAAGAGTTGGCGTACATACCGATTTCATAATCGCCATATCTAATTGGCGGTATACCACGTGTACTGCGTACGGGGCGGCCGCTGACAGTGACAGGACCTACTGTACTAGTCGCGCCTTCCCCTCGAGCTGCTGCATCCTCGCCAGTCACCGGCTGCGCCTCCGGCTCCCGAACTGAAGACTCAGGCTCAGCAGAGGCCTGCTCTGCATCTGGGTACTCGTCGGATTCATCGCCAGACTCAACATCTGTAAATTCATACGAAAAATCATGTTTATCATTTGAATTAATACTTTTATTAATATTTTGACTAGAATTATTATTATTCTGAGTAGAATTCAAATCATTATTATATTCAGTTCTATTACAATTTAATTCATTATTATATTCTGTTAAAATTATAAATTCATTTAAATTATCGCTTATTAAATTGTTCTTCATGTCATTATTTTCAAAATCCTTATAAAATCTGTCCTCTATAAAATTAACATTCCTAGATATAATTACTCTCCTCGGATTAGATGGGTCTAAGAGTCGGTAACCTTTTGTTCGTTCTGAATAACCGACAAAAATATATAACTTTGCCCTAGCATTCAATTTACTTGTACGAGTAGGCTCAGGAATTAATGAATAGGCAATGCTACCAAATACACGGAGGTGTCCGAGACAAACTGAGTGTCGGGACCAGACCTCTTCAGGCACCTGTCCTGCTAACGCCGCAGTGGGGGATCTATTCTTCAAATAAATTGCCGTCATAACAGCCTCACCCCAAAAACGGTTACAGAGACCTGCCTGTATTAACATGCACCTAGCCTTCTCCATTAAAGTTATATTAAGGCGCTCTGCCACGCCATTCTGTTGAGCACAATACGGTACAGTCAACTGGTGAGTTATTCCCTCTTTCTCAAGGAATTTCCTAAAACTGTCACTGCAGTACTCACCGCCATTATCAGAACGCAGGCATTTTATATGCAATCCAGTCTGCTTTTCAACAAAGTTCTTAAAATGGATAAAACAGTCTAAAACTTCTGACTTTTTCTTTAACAAATATCCAAAACTTTTTCTAGAATAATCATCAGTAAGTGTTAATAAGTACCTTGCATCACTCCAGCTGGGGTCTTTCATCGGGCCACAGACGTCACTATGTATCAACTCTAACGGCTGGCTTGCACGTCTTGTATTTTCCTTCGGATAAGCCTTGGCCACCGGCTTCCCCTCCAGACAGGCGACACACGGGACTAGATTCTCCTTGTCAACCTGAAAAGATACTTTACGTGCTGCACATTTCTGAAGTGTATACATACCTTGAAGACTCAGATGCCCTAACCTTTTATGCCATAAATTAGCATTCAAACCATTTGACCCAGCATACTTTGCGGTCTGTGCTTTCTGCACTTCATGTAGAACAGCCATCGACCGCTCCTTTGCAAAAGTACATTTCATTCTATAAACACCCTTACTTAGATTAGCAGACATAATAGGCTTGCCTTGAATATCACAACTATCATAGACAGAACACCCATCCTTATTAAAAATCACAACCATACCCCTCTCACACAATCTACTCACAGAAAGCAAATTCTCGGTCAACTGTGGAACATACATGACATCATTCAAAATTTTATTACAACCATTAATGCTTACGTGAATATCTCCAACACCAGAGCTTTTCATTTTAGTTTCTTTATCTGCACAAGTAATTATAGTCTTATTTTGTCTAATATTGTCCAAGTAATTTTTATTTTTGCACATATGCGAAGACGATCCGCTATCCACTATAAAATCCACACTATCAGACGCGTAGAACGATGAAGCGTATGCAGTGTTCTCTTGATTACGCTTTTCTTGCTTTTGGCGCTTCAGCTTGAAACAGCGCGACTGAATGTGTCCAGGTTTCTTACAGTAATTGCAGACGATCTTCTTCTTGACGATAAGTGCACTTGATGAATTACTGTTACTGTGCAGTATTTGCTGGTTCTCGGTGTGCAATTTTCTGTATTCTTCCTGAATTAATCGAGCACGGACAACTTCTGAAGATAGAGAATTGGTCAACGATGCTGTCTCCAAGGCCGATACAAGTGTGTCGAAGTCCTGAGGGAGCCCAGATAAAAGTATCTCCGCAATCTCTTCATCTTCAATGACCTTACCAATGTCCGCTAATTGCTGTACTAAGGAGAAAACTGTGTCGATGTATTTTGTCATATTTTGATGTTGATTGTAGTCCACCCTATGAAGTTGCCGAAGTAGACCAACCCGTCTGAATAATCCTTTGTCTTCATAGACATTTCTCAGCTTGTCCCATGCTGCTTTTGCTGTGGTAATACCATGTAAAATTTGGTATAAAGAGGGTTTAAGGCTTAGTGATATTCTCGCTAGTGCTTTGGCTACTTTTGATTCGTCAGCCTCTGTGCCTAGGACGGCATTCCATAATCCTTCTAGAATCAAAGCGTTTTTGATTGCAAACTTCCAGCTGACATAATTTGAGACGCCTTCTAGTTTCTCAAAATTAAAGCCGCCGCTGATTACATAACTTCCTGCAGATGTACTCGAAGAATTCTCCATGACCATGCGGTTTTGTGAAGTGACTTTTAGAGGGTAGAAGCAGGTCACTTTTTCTCAAAAAAAAAATCTCACCGCTTTGGAATTCCTTTGCATGAGCTTCTGAGGATAACCAACGTGCTTCTTGGTTTTAGCCTTTTCACCTTCCACGTTTCTTGTCTTCGAAACTGGGCCCATAACCTGTTGCGAGAGCTGATCCAGGGGCGAGTGGAAGTGGCGCAGCAGGATTCGTGGAATTGAAAAGACCGCACGCTGATTATTACAAGCATTTATTTCTTCATGAAATAAAGTTGCAATACATCGTCAAATAGTAATTACATTATTAAATTAAAATAAAATTATAAATTAGCCTAGCGAGCCGAGGAGGTCAGACAGAAGACAAAATTAACAGTAGAGCTGTCAGGCTGTCACAGATTAAAAAAAATATATGATAAGAATGCATTCAGTACATTAAATATTTATAAGCAATGGCAGCGTTCATATTTTAACAACCTAAGTACGCACATACGTAACTTTACTAGCGGGTACATTAACGTAGCGAGTACCTAAGCCGTAATATACTTAGAGTGGGTATTCTAACAAGAGGGGTTAGGATTGATGCTGATGTTTATTCACACCTCTATGAACGGTCGTGGTCTCTCGCGCCTACCACTTTACAACGAAAATCAATGGCAAACAATTTCTTTTTGGAGTCTGTGCCATCACTTTGACCATCAAGCATCACTATCACAGCACCGACCCCAAAAAGAAATTGTTTGCCTAAAATAGATTCCATTCCTTTCAATGGTAAAGATTTGGTTTTAAAGTCGGTTTTACTTTGTTTTAAAAGTTAATTTTATTTCTTTATTTTTAGAGATTACAGAGTTGCATTTTATTACTCTGTTCTTTAAGAAGCTTCAAATTCTGATATATGAGGTAAGATAGATAAAAAAAACATACAGTCGAATTGATAACCTACTCCCTTTTTGAAGTCGGTTAATTAAATAAGCGTCACATCATTAAAAGACATTGCGAGTCCAAGAGATTTTGGCTCGTAGATGGTTAGGCGCTTGACAGAAGCGAAAAGGCACAGAGCACATCCGCCGACAAGATGGATAGTCGAGAATGAACGATTATGCTGGATCACTCCGAAGACCGCTCACAACCGATTGCTGCGGAAAACAGTGGGGGTGGGGGGGGGGGGTGGTCTATGTTTAGCATTGGATGTCCTTTGGCTGATAAATATGATGGTGATGATGAGAGACTTTAAACGAACGTAAGTTGAGATTCGTTTCTTTTATCAGATAACTTGAAAAATCAATAAAATATATATTATAATAATAATAAAAAAGCTGCCAAATGCGAGTCGTACTCGCGCACTGAGGGTTCCGTCACCGTGCCAACTTTAACTGAATAAGGGGAATCCACTTAGCTAAAATACCACACTATTTTGTTGATAACAAATATAACTTTGTTTTTCATAGTGTTTGTTTGAAGAACAAAGTTATGTTAGCGGTTGTTGAAAATGTGCTATATCTCCAAAAACTACTAGTTCGAGCCCATCCATACTTATTTTCGTTCAAAGAATTTGTTAAGATCTACATTACATAATTTCTAAAATTTACACTCGCTTACTTTAGAATTAGACGGGGGAAGGGGAGAAAATAGTTTATCAACCTCGAATGTTACTTTAAAATACCTATCCATAGACACCCTACACGCATAGGTTTGACGAAAAAAAATCGGTTTTAGTTTCATGTATGGGAATATATATTTTTTGTATAAGAATCGTGAAGCGAAATATATATTAACCTTCGCTTTAGAGAAGTATTAACAACAAAAAGCGATGGCTGTGCAAAAGATTTTTTCGTCCCAGGTGGTTAGAAGCCGAAGATCGCGACCATACAATACTTTTGTAATATTTTAAGAGTTTCATGTGTAGTATTCAATAATACGTTTTAGTCGTCCTTACAAACTTGCCATTACCACTTACTGAAAGATAGCAGCGCCTCTGTTTTTGTAATAAGGCTACCTACCTCAATTCTCTCGCTTTGAATATTATGAGTTTTTAACTACTCTAGCATTCAGAATATTAGCATGCAATTAATTATTCATGCGCCGATCTTGCAATGCATTCATTTTCATAGAGAAGCAAAAGGCAATTTTTTTTATAATCTTTATATTTTTCATTGGATGAAGTTAACGGTGATGCCATAAGGCCCTACTGTTATTGTCCTAGGTATACCATAGACTCTTTAGCAGCGATGCAGTCGCGATGCTCACGCGCGTTAGCATCGATGCAGGCGCAAAATGTCAACCTTTACACACTGCGCTACTCTAAGCATCGATACCTTCGCGATGCTAACGCGCGTTAGTCGCAGTCGTTAGTTACAGTCGCGATGCAGAAGCTGGAAATTGACAAATTATGTACTGAATTTTGGCGACTACATCGACACTAACGTGCGACTGCTTCGATGTTAAATTAAATCTGTTCATTGCGTGAGTCGCAGTATGTAAGACCCCTTACACACTTAATGGGTCTTTCACACTGTGACTTTTAGCATCAATGCAGTCGCTCGGTTTGAAAACGCGCTTCAGCATCACAACTCACGCAATGACGATTGCGAACACGATTTAACAATTACCAGCTTCTGCATCGCGACTGTAACGATGCTAAAAGTAGCGCAGTGTGTAAAGTGTCTTAGGGGTCATAGAAGATAAACTTTTTAAATTGATTGAACAGTGTATGCGTAGAAAATCTGTAAAACTCAATACAAAACGATGCTGTTTACCGTAAGCTAACGATTAAAGCACGGTATTGTAACACATGACTTGATGAGTTTACTCGCAAGTTACCGTTAACTGCGAGTTAAGTTAAGACTTTGATCCTAAACAGATCATGCTAGTTCGGTATAATTTCATGCCTGATTCGCTCTCATAACGAATAAGTTACAACGCTAACGTAGGTAAGTACTAAGTACACACTGGAACAAACTTTGTTAACTTGGATGGCTCGGTGTTTACTGAAATTTACAGGTAAATTAATATAGTTATTATAACCTACATACGGTTACAACAATAATGAGCTACATTTACACGTTTGGATTAAAATTTATATTTTTCACAGAATTACAATACCATCTTATATCAGCAATCTCGCAACATTGATGAGATGACGTAGCCTACGCGTTAAACACTTCCAAAATTTAAAAGGCTTGCCCAGCGCTGGTAGTCTGATGTTGCAAAAATTTGACATTTCATTATCACAAAAAATAGCTTGCAGCATCACGAAATCTGATAAATTTAACCGTATTCATAACGCAATCTTCAAACGTCCACATTTGCCACGAATCATACCCGATACACACCCTCCCATTATTGAGGGTAACCATTATCCTTTGGACATTCCCATTTCCCACACATCGCCATCTAGTCCCAAAGAAAGCTACTCAAAGCTTGTGTTATGGGTGCCAGACAACGGATATAATACTTAAATACTTTTTTTTTGTAAATACATACATGATATAAAAAGAAAACACCCAGACCAATACAAACAGACATGTTCATGCACACAAATGTTTGTATTGTGCGGGGATCGAACCCGCACCCGCTGCGTAGTAGGCGATTTCTCGACCACTACACCAGACGGGTCGTCGGTATATTATAACGCAAGATATTTTTTATACGAGAGAGCTTATAGTCCTTCCTACCTATCTGTTGGTTTTTACTGTCAGTAAATATGTATAAATCATTCAATTTAAGTAAAGCTGTCTGACTGATCGTAATTAGAGAAAAAAATGGCAATAAATGATAATGAACATACAGGAAATATTCTTATGCAATAACGCTCATCTTACAATTTAAATTAATCAATTACAATAATGTAATATTATTTAAAATATAATCATTTCCAAATTATTAATAAATAAACATTACATTTTATTTAAAAATAAATAATTACACAAATATTATACTTTCAACGAAACTCGAACTGAATTGATTCACACACCTAATCGGCCTTAATTCGTGTAGGTATATCTAAATAATCGATAATGTTGTAGAAATCAGTCACTTTATTTATAGATGAAAACCGCATGGAAAATACTATATCTATTGAATAACATAGCCATATTTTTTTCTACTTGTTCTTGTTTTACTACTTGTTTTCGACAGGTCGAATCGAGTCACTCGAAAATTCGAAATAAAAGGCAGCAATCATGTTTCTTTTTAAATAACATGGACTTTTTACCATATAAGTGTTACCGACGGCTCCGAGCATGGAGGTTCGCGGGGAATATTCGTTTAAGGAAAAATAAAATAATTCTTGCAACACTGGTAGTAGGTAAATCAATACCTTATGTCAGTTTGACATTAAATAAACAAAGTTTTGCAAATAATTTATTTTGCTACTATTTAATTAAATTCTTCAAGAATTCGCAGCAAATTGTAGTGAAATACTAAGTCGGAAGATATATAATCACATAATCTTAACTCTTGATACATCGTTTAATGTAGAGATCGGATAAATAAATAGATTCCATGCATGTAAGTTTTGCAACGTGTTTTTTTGTACATATGTAGCTAAATATTCAGTGTCTGTTTATTAGCTTCATGATTAAAATATAAAATTTAACTAATTGAAATTGAATTGAAATTTAATGAATTGAAACTGCTACCGCAAGGTAGCAGTTTCAAACTGAGTTTATGATCGGTTTCGCACTACATAAGATTCGAGCCCCTCATGTACTGCAGAACTATTTAAAAATAAATTTTTAGTAAATAACAGTTAAAAAGACTACATAAAAACTTATAAAATCGGAAAAAGCAACCAAGCTTAGCGCATGGAGACGCGGGAGACATGTTATGTGCATATGAAAGATTTCTTAATTACTTTTTCAATTATTTTCAGGATTTTTTACGAATTGCTGCAGGCCAAGATTGTAGGAGTAACGAAGCCATAATTTCAGTGTAATAAAAACAATGATAATACAATAAATTTAATTAAATAACATAATATACGAATCATTACAAAATCTTTTTTTTCTCATACCTTTACATAACAGCAAGTCGCTTTAGTTACACTACTAATAACTCGAGAACGGGAATGATTTTTAACCGACTTTAAAAGAGGAGGACGTCATTAATTCGACTGCATGTATTTTTTGTAAATGTTTTTCCTCATATCGCAGTCATTCGTATCGTAGACCACTTTGAAAAATTGGTTTTGAAGTCGGGTTTTCTTTATTTTGACGTCGCTGGTCGACGATTAGTCGTCGCACCGAATAGGACATAGGACAGCTATCATCAATAATGTTTTTGTATGTAATGTTTGTTTGGATAACCAATTACCACTTCTTCATCGGTTTCCAACCTTAAACTTTTCTGTCCCAATGACCATCAGTCCGTCGCGCTATGTACCCCGCCCGTTGTTAGGTACTCGAACTTATAGTTTCGCTGGGCTACGTCCGTTGCGCATCATCATCATCATCGCAGGATCACATTGGACGCAAACCGCTTGCAACCGGTTACTGTGGAATAGTGTAGAAAAATGATGGTGAAAGTAGAAGTATTACCCCAGAAAAACCCCACTCAATTCCAAAGGATGGAAATGCTTTAATACTCGTAAATGTCATTTTGGTTGAAAATAGGTAGTAGTAGGTATTTGTTAAGTTACGAGGTCCGAATAAGGGTCGTTGCAAAAAGCGAACGAGTGTTTTAGTGGTTATCAACATTATTTTAATAACTGTTGCCGTCCGCCCTCTCGTCGTACATTATTGTCTTTAATATTTTTTTTATATATGAGTTCATGTAAAGTCGCAACAGTATAGGTTGTTTTATCGTATCTAAATAAAATAATTTCCAATGATTAGTATGAATCACTGCTTACATTATTTTACTTCCTTAAAGCTTGAGGTACGTAAGAAGGTACGTAAATAAAGTAGTAAATACGTTATGTAATTAAAATATCAATTACGGAGTTAAATTAGAGAATTCCGACGGGATTTCCTATTTTCTTATTATTCAACCCTCAACACAATTTGTTGTACATATCATTGAAATTGTTATCAGGCTTTTGAAAATGATAATTAAAAATACTGCGTTTATTTTGACCTTATTACCGCACAAATGCGCCAACTGGGCCACGAGTATTAAATAAAATAATTTCTAGTTACTTATCTTTTTTCGACGATAATGAAAATGACATTAGAAAATTGTGCTTGCGAGATTGACATTTGTAAAAAATGCAAGTCCCGACGAATGTAGTTATCGTCGAAAATAGATAAAATTAGCCGTATTCAAATACAAATCCTAAGTAAAGGAAATGTATAAAAATAATTTAAATGCATCATAATCTATTAAAAAGCATGTCTCTAGAAGTTAGTTCATAGAAGTATCCGTAAGAGGCTCTTTACATTCGAAAACAAGAGTACACCGTATCTAGGAATTAAACACTTGAATATAGGTAAAAAATACACAGAAAAATCTTTTGATTTTTTTCTAACATAATTCTAGCATAATTTTCGATTTTTCTGCTAAGATGAGCATTTACAGATTTTCATTGCCCTCGATAGCGTTATCGTCAACATCTGTCAAAATTGGTGTGTCGAGTCCTGCAAATTTGTGTTGTCGGCGTATCGACTGTCAAAACACCGTGTCGAGTCTCGCAATTCACGAGTTACTCGAGTTATCATACGTCACTTCGCGACGAAACTACCACGCCAGGTGTCAGTGGCCGAGTGGTGTAGGCATGCTCACGGATAAGGCAAGATACAGGACTCGATCCCTTTTCTGGCACAGTAGCTATTTTAATAGTTCAATTAACATTATTCAGTTTGAATAGTGACAAAATACTATAAAAACTATAAAATAAAGTGAAAACCGAGTTCAAAAACAAAATGCACTAAAGAGTTTTAAATAAAATCTTGAATCTTATCATTTGAAGAAAGAGCTCTACTTTAGGCGAACAATATCTTTTTGGAGATGGTGCCCTGGTGGGTTGCTTAGGATGGGCATTGCGATAGCCTATAAAACTTGAGGGTATCCCTCGATTACACCAAGACCCCATCAGATCCTACTATGACCACAATGGTAAAAACGAAATAAGCCGGTAAAAAATAATTTCAAATCAGGTCTCATCAAGTCAGGTGCACAAATGACTGAGATATAAGGTTACATAAAACATATCACCTCTATACCAAAAATGTATAACCTCCTTCTTTTTGAAATCAATTATTAATACATTTATCATCATTTTATCATCTTGGCTTGATTGCAAACGTATTATTCGTCTGATCCTTTTATAAAGTAGGCGCACCGCCAGGTAGCCCTTGAAAAATATACCATAGTCACCCCTCCTACTGAGCTTCGCCATAGTCTGATAACAAATAGCCATCATACTCTTCAATTACTACCTATGTTTCAGAACCCGAACTTATGAGCGTATGTGTTAGTAATATGGAACTGGAGTGCCGTGTGTGGGCCAATAAATTGCGCTTTAGTGCCCTTAACGAGAAGTTACGCTCGCCTCTGACTGTCACGCAGTCTGGCATTCGTGACAAAGTAACTACTTGTCCCATATTTTATTTTTACTAAAGACTCTTTTAGCGAATTAAAAAAAGGAGGTAACCAATTCAATGTGTATGTATGTGATATTGTTGGAATTTAATAATTTAATAATAAGTATGTTTATCTAGAAAGGCTTCCAAACACGTGTGCAAAATTTCGTAAGTATATATATGTTTGTCGAGGGATTTCTCGAAAGCAAGATGTGCAAGTAGCGAGATGATTCTTTTTTCGTTCGATTTGGTATATTGCAAATTAGGGTACAGTGTACGTTTAATCAAAATCGGTCTGGTAGTTTTTGAGATACGGGTAAATTATAAAAAAATAAACATAAAATAAAAAATTAAACCGCCTTCAAAAAACTGTCTAGAAAGCTCAAAATAACGCATTAGCCATCTACTTATGAGCAATGTCAAGCTTCCCACACCAACAGTCCCACTCATCAGGCTCCAACTCCAAATGAATTTGTTACTCCTAAGTAGATGGCTAATGCGTTATTTTGAGCTTTTTAGTCAGATTTTTGAAGGAGGTTTTTCAAAGGTATCTTTCATATGGTTTGTTTGTGAGTTGTATAGTATCAGCTCGCTGTGAAGCATTAGAGCCGTTTCTCACGGCAGTCCAGTTTTCATTATAACTGCACCACTGGATCCCGCAGACAATTTAGGTGCGTGATCACACGGCAGTTTTTGCATGCACGGTCTTTGTCAACTGAGTCCTGTCAATAGTCTATCTAGCTTACACTTACCGATAAAGCGCTGTATATTCCTTTCTTTCGCAGCGTAGCCATGGTAATTGTGTCATTTTAGAAGTGGAACTGGTTCAGTTTATTGACAAAACTGCATCAGTAAAATACTGTTTTTTTTTTTTTGCAAACGGAATGTCCGTGTGAAAATTAGCTTTAAATATATATAATACTAAACGGCAGAAAACAGTACTTGCAAAATGCAGGATGTCTCCGCGGCAAACGGCCCCAAGGTATTCAACTAGTAACTCAAAAAACTTAAGCGCTTTTAAGCCAAGATAACAGTAAAAAGAGATAACGTTAAAAGTGAGTAGCACATCTGTTCAATTGTCATTTAAAAAAAAAGCATTTGTCCAAAAGTAAGTTTCATCGGGAGTAAATTTGTCTACGATTATTATCTTTCCTAAAATCATAAAGCTCAAGAGTTTGTTTGTTTCTTTGAACGTGCTAATCTCAGAAACTAGTGGGCCTTTTGTGTTGGATAGCTTATTTATCGAGAAAGGCTTTAGGCTCTACAACATCACGCTGCGACGGTAGGGGAGAGAGCACACTCAAAACGCGCGAACGCAGTCGTGGGGGACCGCTAGTATTCTATAACGGAATAGTAGTACCCTTTTTCGATGTTGCTATTTCACTTTCGAGCTAATGAGGTGGATAACTAATGGCAACTATCATGTAATCACCTGTTGACTACTTTGTTTTGAAAAAATAATTAATCATTTGTATAAACCATCTACTTATGCCACTTTAAACTCTCGTTTCTATTAATTCGCTTAGGCAGTAATTTACCGATTTACATAGAGATTGTAGAAAATGATTCGCGCACATTAAGGACCCTAACAGTTCAAACCTTGCGGTTCTCGAATGAATCCTAGAAGGGTTTACAATTACGCAGTCCCCCATTCATATTTGAATGCGGATGAGAGTCCTTCATATTACAGAGTCTGACATTACATTTGCGGCGAATACAGACCACGATTTTCTGTATTCTCATGTTTGATGAGGGAGGGAGTAAAGAGATAGAGGTTAGTATAGTGACAATAGTGATAGTAATATTAGTGACGTTATATATTTCTATTTACATTTATAGAGGAAGAGTCTTAATATACAAGTTTACTGAGAACTATGAGGCTGGTACGTGCCAGATACAAAGCATACGGATGAGTACAGGTTTCGGAAAGTTTCTATAAGAATGCTAGACAAGAATAAAACTTGATGTTGGTTAGATTCTATTGAAAGAACACAAGAAAGTAAAAATATAAAAATTCACTTTTAAAACCTCACATTCGTGAGTACTTTAAGATATAATATGAAATGGAAATAAAAAGGAAGTTGGAACTGCAAAGAAAGTTGAAATAAACTTCGGGATTCCAATAAAGTGAGATAGCCCTGTTGAAGTGGACCCTAATAAAACTCACGTCGTGCCAATCTGATACATTAGGCAAGACTTAACGAAAAGGGGTTGTTTTAACGGTGCAATTCTTATCAAAATCAATTTAGGACTTTTGTAAACGCGTGTCAGTACATTAACATGTAAAAAGTTATAACCTAGATGTTTCAAGTCAATTTATCGTATCTGGTAGACTGTTGATTTCGTTTTGATATGCTCCGCGATTCTGCGTCTGCGCGTTTTGATATTGCTCCTTCCCATACCATTGCAGCGTGATGTCTCATAGCCTTCCTCGATAAATAAGCTGTCTAACACAAAATATTTTTTCAAATCTGTACAGTAGTTTCTGAGATTACTGCGTTCAAACAAACAAAAAAACTCTTCAGCTTATTAATATTAGCAAGTATAGATTATTAGTAATTACATTTCAATAGTAATCTATAGGTACTATTGAAATGTAATTACTTATTATATGAAAAACGACTTTTGAAGACGGCAAACTGCGGTTTCTTTTAAGTACGATTTTGTAGATCTTCTTGTCTCGCAGACTGAAACTATGGTCTGTGCAATATAAGGTAAATACGAGTAGCACTTATAAAGTTGTTTTTTATTATTGATGGGACAAAATTCAATGCATAATTTACATGTTACAACAATTTAAGAGTGCTTTTAGTTTAGATCAGAGCTGGAATTGTGTAAAGCAATCGTATTCATTTGACAGTTCATAACGTACGGTTTGATCTGTCAAACCTTTTGTTCTTTACCGTTTGACAGATCATACCGTACGTTTTGAACTGTCAAATGAATACGATTGCTTTACACAATCGCACCCCAGATTAGTAATATTCTTAATTATATATTGTTTGTGGTGAGCAATGAAAATATTTATTATTATTTTTCATATTGCAGTTCCCAGATCGAATACTATTATTATCATTATTATTCGTGCCTAACATTTTTGACGAGCACATATTGACTTGAACAAATTTAGACAGGTTATCGCCCTTACGTGTTTTTTTTAATATCAGATCTAACACATTTTATTGCAACGACCGCAAGGCTCGAGTGATCAGACAAGCTGACGACCGAATGACCCCCATAAAAGGAGCTCGAATCTAACGCATTATGGGCAATTTGGAAATCGTGCCGAAGGATGTGCTTCACAATTTATGTTCGCTACTTCCTTAGGGATAGTCGCAATATGTGAGGTGACATTAACAGGAAGAAGAGAACAGGCATATGTTGTAAGCAATACTGGTTCGAAAATGCATGAATTGTTTTTATAAATTTAAGATCAAAGAAGAATAACCTAATTGAAAGTTTGAAAAAAAAAAACGCAACTGACAAACACTATTGTGTTGACAAACGAATATAAGTATCGATATTTTTAAAATCTATATAATACTTACTTATCATAATTTGTCATTTTGTTGGCTTAGCGTTTTGTAATAATACAAACTTAATATTATAAATAACACTTGTTAAACCTACTGTCTCAGACATGAACTCGAACCCTGCACGCATTCTTCAAAAAGTTTAAGTCGAAAGTCACAAAAAGGTTAATGTACTTTTATGCAGTTTTGGAGCTCCACTTTATTATGAAAACAATTTTACTACAACTTAAAAGCAGTTGACTGAAGTTGGTAAGCACTCCAATATCTCGATGTGGGCCATGTGTTTCGTATTGGGCGCCCCGCTGATGGAGAGTTGTTAAACTTTCAGAATTACCCCCGGTTATAATGAAACGGCGCGTTCCACTAATAAACTATACGACAAGGAAACTGCCGCACCATTGGTATAAGGACTTTGTTGTATGGTTATAGCTTTATGTTACCTACGTTTTTTTTTGTCTTTATTACTTTATACTTTTTCCATTGCTGAAATCTTTCTTTTGACGATTTTAAAGGCTCCATCAAAATACATTTGTAAGATGATAAACGCGTGACTGCTAAGCTCCCGCTGCTGCCATTCGTGTATGATATTTATCAGAAGCATGACCGTCGCGCTGCTAAAAGTCGCCTAAATGTGAAAGCTAGAGCTCTAAAGCCCTCCTCGATAAATAATCTATACATCATTTTTTTTAATCGGCCCAGTAGTTCAAAAAACAAACAAACTCTGTATAAAAATATTAGTATAGAAGAGACCATGCTTTTGCCAAATACGCTATATAGTTTTCCAGGTATATTCTGTCTACAATACATACGAGGTCGGTTTATGTACTGTAAGCGGGAATTTCGACTTTCTGCTGCATATCTGCGATGTTTACAAAAGGGAATGTCCATTTATACTCTGTGGTTGCTGTCATGACTAGGGACACCATATTATAACTAAATAAATGGGATTCACCTAGACCATACACTGCTGATCCGAGCAGTTTCCTACTATTTATGTTTTGATTTTCTGTAATACGTTTACGATTACGATTTTCGCTTTTTCATGTTTAATGTTCTTCAAACATACGATACGATACTTCAACAAATCTGATGTCAATTGCTAGAACAAAGTAAAAGGAGCTTTCTTAGCCGAAATGTATCGTTCTCATACGAGAAAATTAAAGCGTCTGTCCCTTATCTCCCGAACGCATTGACACGCTTTCCCGGACGTGACGCTTTGCATAAAATGAGAAACCTCATTGTGTCCGAGCAATATTCGGCCGCAGACTATAAGGCTTTAGAGCGGTTTTGCTTTTGCCACATACATTGACGGTTTTTTGGACTAGCCCGTATATTTACCAGTAAAGGAAAAGTTCATAACCGTTTTTAGGAGCTATGCAATGTGTTTTGGGTAATGAGATAAAATATATTTTATTATACTTTTGTATTAGTCATTCGTTGACAAGTTCTGTCTGTTGAAAATAACAGACAGAACTTGTCAACGAGTCACATTTAGCAGTGCAGCTAAATGTGACTGTAATATTTACCGTTAACTAGAATGTAGATACTGTATTTACAAAGATATTAAATTGAACTCGCCCTAAGTATTCGATACTGCTAGTGTCTTAACTCTTAAGTGAAACTTAACGAGCATTAGGACGAGTAGAATAGTTTCAGGCGAACCATAAATCAGCCTGTTAGCACTAATAGTTGTTTGATTGGATTCTAGATTGCGATCGAATTGCTACTATCATCATATTTTAATACAGCGATAAGAAACTACAACATTTTTGTATCTTTTTATTCTTTTGATTTGATATTTAAAATTTACGTTTTTTATATACCTATAAGTAACATATTAATTAAACTAAGTATCACAGGGTCAAAAATAAATAGTTTTCAATGCGTAAGTTTAATTACCATAAACTTACAATACCTAAAACTAAGTGCATAATGTGCCCTCCTTTTGATTTATCTGACATCCTAGTCAGAATCCAACCACTTTACCAAGAAAACACAAAATCTATCTCAGACATAACACTGCCACGACTCATTTGACAATACACCGACTTTAGTATCGTAACGGCAGCTGATTTAAAACCGACAGTAGATTTGGTTAACATTTCATAAAGTGAAACCAAGATTAATTATAATCAATCTGTATTGTCATTGAATAAGAAGCTCTTCAGATTTCGTATTAGGTCCAATAATTGAGTAATTCCAATGCCAAAAACGGAAAACATTTCCCCATTCGGGCAATCATGATAATAATATCCTGATACATTCTTTCCGTACCCTATTAAGAGAGGCTGAGCCTTAAATGAGATCGCAGTAAAGCTATCCTTACCGCGACCTGTTTATAAGGGCTAACTTCGTTATTAGCTTATAGGGTATATGTGGATCATAGTAGTCCAGTCTATTGATAAATGCTTCAGTTTTTATGTGTGATATAATGATACCAAATAAGAGCGAAGTAACAAACTAGACAATTTGAGAAATGACAGTACCTTGTACAGTGGAGGTGAGATCGCTACCGCCTACTTTTAAAATAAAAACGTATTATACACACGATACTAAAACGGGCGTCAAACTATAACACTACGCTAGGTGCAAGTGATTTTGGCCCTTATGGTGGTAAGGTATTACCAACCTTAAACAAAAACGAGGTCATTTATTTAAGCTCTGTTCCTGCTTATTTAAAACATACAAACTACACTTTCGGCACAATCTCTACCGTCTGTTTTACAAGTCCTTATTAGTACTTGCTAGCGTTATCTGTACAATACTTGATACACAATGACGTTCCATATTTGTATTATTTGTTGGTGAATGCTTACCTAATGATCGCAAAGCAGCCCTTGAAATTAAAATAATGTGTGTTCCTAAATCGAATATATTATTGCATACTATAATCGCAATCGTATGTACATACTCCGAACCAAGTACAATGCTTTAAAGTGATCGACATGCACTGAAGCAGTAAACATCCCACACTGCATCGCTTATGACGTGATGCACTAAACGTAAACGTATGCACCTACAGACCGGCTTTGGTATAGAGTTTACCGACATGCGGCGACCGTACTAATAATAAGTTCCTCTGATTGTAGCTCATCGCTTTTAATTAAATAAAAAGGCGGTGACCGCTTTTTTGATAAATTAACAAACTAAACTATATATTTAAAGGATAAGGGATAATACAGGTAAGCCATAATATTTGACCAGAAAGGAGGTAGTTATTTAAAAGTATTGCTTACTAGGCTATTGATATAACGTGAATTAATAAGCAAGGGAGAGCAATAAACTAAACTTAGAGAAGATCACCTATGTACTCTATCTGGTCCACTCCTATACCAAAAGTATTATAGATTACACTTGTAACACTCTTTCTATTCCCAACGAGTACCATTCATACACAAATTTGTTATTTTTTAGGAATAGAACGAATGGAACGAAACATAATCAAATACCGCTGGTATTCAATTTAATACTCAAGTTTAATTGAGTAGATCAATTTAGGTACCTTTAAGCATCTTTCACACGATTTTGATGTATATGGCTAAATTTATAAGCCAGAATTTGTCTTAAGGGTAATTGAATACACAAAGAGCATGAAGATTGACTCATACCGAATTTTTATTTTATTTTATGTGTATTACAACATCCACAGCTTATAATGATTTTACAGATCTTTTATAACTTTAAACAAACTCAATGAAGTTGTCTGTTCATGAATACGGGTCGCATAAGTGCTCAACAACATCTGTTCCGGAGTGAGTTAATGAAGCTTGATGAATGAAACAGCTCCAGAACTTAGCCGGTTGTCTGCTTATACTCGTAAGATTGTACTCAATCTTTATTGCGATTAAATCGACTTGAGAGTAAATTAATAGAAGGAACTTATTCGATAGTTGAAAAACTCTTTATCTTTAAGGTTTAAGTTATTGAAAGCAGATTTTATCCCTAAAAGAATGATATTTATATCATTAGGTCACCTTAGGGAGTTAGATAATTAAAGTTAGTCAAGAGTCGCATTTGTGAAAACATTTATTATTGCGGCCTTGTGGTGATACTTTTACGCCATGCGTCGGATAATCCTTGTAAAAATAATCCAATTTACATTCAAAGTGATTAAACAAAACGAGTGCAAAGGTCCAATTAATAACTGAACGTTTAGCAATTAAAACGTCCGTAATGCGAGCGGTAATTGCAGCGAGCTTATTGGACGCAGCGATCCTCAGTTTCAGCTAAAGGCATGAGCACGTTCAAAGCTATGTTGTGGACGGATTTGATGTTATGACCGACTGTGCATCTTTGGATTATGATCGATTGAAATATTAGATTGTTATACAAGGGGAGAAAGTGACCCATTTCACTCGAGAAGTTCTTGGCGCTCGAACGCAGTGAGAGCGCTTATAATTCGAGAGTGAAATGGGTGCTTTCACCCGAGTTACCCTTGGCACTGAAGCGGGCTTTTTGGCTTCACTTACAGGTGACGTCTTATCAGTACGGTAACAGAGCTCAGTGAGAAACATTGTCAGAAAAAATGGGTAAATGTGCCGTAATTTGTGTAAAAATTATAGCGGCAAGACGAAAAATATTTATTTTTATGCGTAAGTAACTTTTATCCCCATAAAGCTGTAATTTTTTCTTGAAAATAGTGAAATGTGTTATCCAAGAGAAATGTTACATTGCCATTGAAAAAAGTAGTGGTTGATTCCTACAAAATCAACAAGATTACGTATACTTTATACGGTAGGATTGTCGCACGTTCATCATTCGTTCCCTTGACAGTTTGGTTTTTAATTGTGCTTGAAAATTGTCGATAAATCATATCGATAAACGGACTTTTATAAAATTTAAAAACTATTAAAATAAAATGATAAATTTGTAAAATATCTCACAACAGTAAAAAATAAACTTCATATTTTATGAGAATACCTACTTATAATATTATTTCAGATTTCCTGTAGATCCATTAAGAAAAATAAAGTGGATCGAAGCCGAAATGGATCCCCACAAAACACCACCGAATATGTGGTATCCATTCTACACCAGCGTGATTTAATGCTAACGCAAAAATCTACTGCTCAACCCATAGGAGGATGTTAATGGTGCTAGGCTATGTGTACTTACGGGCGATTTCATAATGTCTTAGGAAGATCTAGTTAGTGTTACTTGCCAGGCCGTTCATATAAAACGACATTCTATGTTTTAATTGTTAATTTGATGGTTAGTGCGTTCAACATGCCCATAAATTTATTGTTTTGGTGATAAATAATAAATGTCATTTTACAAAAAAATCTTTCAACACATATCGATAAAAAATATCGACACTTTCATGCATTAAATGTCAATAATTGTCACGACAAGCTCCCTCGCCCCGCAGAAATCAGTTGATGATGTTTTCATACATTCGCTCTTGCGTTTCATATCCAGTAGTTTATTCATCCAATTAATAGGCATGCAGACCGCCACTATACTAATATGTCATTTTTAGGGAGATCTTGTCTTCAAAATAAATGTGTATGCGCCCGTAAATGTTAAATGTTGTAGTTTTTAATTAAGGTTATTATGAACTTCGCGTCGCTTTTAAGCTTTAAATCGAGTCCGGTAGAATGAGTAGGCTTGTACTTGATTGATAATGGCGTGCTCGTGACATACGAAGGTAAATTGCTTTCGAGTGATAAATATGTCAGAAAAAAAAGGAAATGAAATACTTACACATTATTCTTTTAGGTAAATAGTAATATAAAGGGTGTGGCCTGTAATAGAAGCAAAAAATAAAAAAATGTAAGCCTTCTTATAATATAAAATGGTTTTAATTTATAATAATTAAAAATACTGATATTTTCAAAATAAATCGAACCAGCAATGTGTTGCAAACAAATGTGCCGTAGGACTTCACATTGTCATTACTAACAACAATTTAGCTATATTGATAAACATTGTTTACCTAGGGCTTATAACTTTGGATTACATTTATCTAAGTTAAGCAATTTAGAACACTGTGAGTAGTGTAAGGTAACTACATATACTCTGTAGAATCATTGAATAAATTGTTTGCGCTATTACAGGCCACACACTGCATACCATTTTACATGAGCGCCTGAATGGATGATGTCACGTGTTACCTACTCTATAAATGAACTCTTTATAAAGCACAAGCCCGGTCCTGCATGGAGTATTGCAGTCACCTTGCACTTGACTCAGTAGAGCGCAGAGCCAAAATATTAATAGGTGACGACAAACTGGTGGAAGATAAGCTCCATAGCTTAGCCCATTGCCGCAAGATTGCCAGCTTAACGGTATTCTACAGGCTTTACTTCGGAGCATGTCTAAAGAAGCTCCATGAGCTCATCCCACCAGCCCCCTTTTTCCATCGTTCGTCTAAGCGTACTGCGGGATACTATCCTTACCTTGTTGATGACCCGCTGTTTAGAAATAAGCGCTTCTCATCAACATTTATAATGAGCACGGCAAAGGAGTGGAACTTGCTGCCCGCGTCGCGTTAGTGTTACCTAGTGTAGTACTATTACAATCCGAATCTATTCAAAGTTCGTGTGAACCGGCTTCTGAACTCCGTCTTAGTCCTACTAGGCTTGGTCTTTACTATATTTTTTTTTACATCGCTTTGGTTTTTTTACTTAAGGGGCCTTTATTTGCTTTTTGACTGAATGAGGATTTGACAACAAAGTAAGCAAAATATGTCATTTTAATTTATTCGCATTCAAATTAAATATTTTCCTTTATCTTTGAAAGTAAACAACTTTCACACAAAACAGGCAGCATGGGAAAAAAATTCCGCGTTACGTGTGCATTTCATTTATTTTAAATATTCATTTTATCATTAATCATGATTTAAGCTTAGCGTAGTAGTAATTTATCTAAAATCCAAAGTTCTTGAAATATTTACGGGTCGAGATGGAGTTATTGGGAATCGAAATAAAATTACGTTTGTTGAATTCTGCCCGAACGCAATGGCAGCCTCCAGAGAATAATAGAAAATGTTTGAAATACAAACAAATTGCGGTATTAACTAAATAAAAATACATAAATAAATACGGCAAACCAATCACATACATTGCTCTTATCCCAAAGTAAGTAGCTAATGCACTTGTGTTATGGAAATAAGACACAACGGTGGTACAACACCTAGATTCGAGACAATATAGAAAATTTTGATTTCTATATTGAACCGACCGGGAATCGAACCCGGGAACTTGGAGCGGCAACGCCTGGAAACCGAGCGTGCCTAGCCACTATACCACAAAGGTCATTACTGACCACGGACAAGTTATAACGCTGAACTTATTGTAGAAATTAATATATCTACATTTTATTTTTGATGTAATATATAACTCCTTGGGTTAAATACAGTGGGTACACAAAACTATTGTAATGGTAAGAACTATTTTATTTTATTTTATCTCTTTTGCCTTGTGTCTGAGGGCTTTATAAATAAATGTTATTAGATTTACGTTAAAAATATGTTCGATACAAAATTTTCTCTATTACTGAGCTTTAAGGCAAAGGCAAAGGAATGTTAAAATACACTCGAAAAAAACATATTTCTCCTTCTGCCGAAGTTGGGTAAATGGTAGGCATATCATCTTTAAAACAATATATATTTGCATAGAAATTGAGGATAGATATTATCAAAGTGGCGTATCCTTGTATAAGTCAACTGTTACCTAATTCTTCCACCGATAGAATTACTTGCATGAGTGCTGGATCGGATCAACGTACCGGAAAATCTCAATTTTACATCTCATTTACTTATCGTCATTCGTTTGAGCAATGAACATCTTTTTCCATATACTGAAGGGTTTTATTGGTGTAGGTAAGTAAGCTACTTTAGCCAAGCATGTGCTTTCAGTATTAACGATTTCCTGTGACTTAGGCCGCTGAAATGTCAGGGCCCCGATTCTCACGTAAGTCGAACTTTTTCCATGTGGTAATGCGATTATGAGACCAATTAACGGACAAAATCAAGTAAAATATCCACACGTAAAAAATCTACCGCACAGAAAAAATCGAAATGATAAGCAGTAACGGTTACATCTGCAAAGAAAATTCGATTAGTAAACTTGTTTCATTAACAAACTGTTTGAGAATTGGGACCTAGATCTTCTATAAAAACTGACAGTTTTATTATTCTTTTTAACATTCGGCCTCAGTAATAAAACTGCTTAGATTAAAATCTAGACCCTGTATAGGACCAATAGCAATTTGCAATTGCATTGTATAAATGTAGTAACTTAGGGTTAAATTTATTATCAGTTCCCTTTAGTGTCGGTTGATTATAAAAAGTATGATGTGTTGTTATTTTAACCTTGGTATAGATTGTAAACTGCAACCTGTGAAATTAGCCTTTTATGCTAAACTTAAATTGTATACCTATATTTTTGTTAAAAAAGTTTTATAAAATAAAGAAATCGCTCCTCCATACAGATAAAGTTTAAGTTTCGAAATCCCAATAGAATATATTACTTTGATTCATAAACGAAGCTTGCAGAACGTTACCTAAAGTAATCAAGGCAAATTAATGAAATCAAACTTAATTGCCTCCGCAGAACAGGCTTAAAATATAAATTAGGCCTGTTACGAGGCGTTTGCCAAAATAATTTATCAAGGTACAAAAACCCGGACTCTTTGGACTCTTATTTTATAATGCGGGCAAAACCAAAAGGCTCGCTAAAAGAAAAATAATTATAATCATAAAAAAATTAAGGAGTACCTTAATGCTCTATTTTCCTCTCATGTCCGCAATAGAAATGTCAAGTCACAACGCTTTTTAATATTTTATTCGCCATTTGGGCTGCAGTGGGTGCCTTATTGGCACGTACACGTACTATCGAGGACACCGCCGTCTAACCATTTTTAGATCAAAAATCGCTTGCATATCGCGTCTTTTTTGTTTGAAGTAAGTAAGAAAGTGTCGTGTGTGCAAAATAATTACAAAATAATATTAATAATAAATAAATATTGGACACCAATCACATACTTTGCTCTGATCCCAAATTAAGTAGCTAATGCACTTGTGTTATGGAAATCAGACACAACGGTGGTACCACAACACCCAGACCCGAGACAATATAGAATTTTTTTGTTTATTTATTGACCCGACCGGGAATCGAACCCGGGACATCGGAGTGGCGACGCCTTGAAACCAGCGTGCTTCCACTACATGACGGTGGTCGTCGTAATTACTGCTTGCAATTGGATATGAAGTTATAAGGCTGATTGTATACTAAAACTACATCTATATGGGCTCTGTCTGAAATATGTAGTTTCTAATTGTATTGAATTGAATAGGTACCATACCTGCTGCCACAAGGCATTAGCAGCGCTTTTATCTTTATTACTTACCAAATAAATCTATGTGACATCATTATAAAATAAGCGACTTCCGTAAATTATCTAGTTATGCTACAACATATTGTTTTATCATATTACTATACTATAGTATACTCTTTGGTGTAGCGATTACTTCGCTGGTCAGTATCCAAAAGGCCAAAATATGTTTCTAGTTTTTCTGTCTTGAAAATACTCGTCCTCCGTCTGATCTCTCATTGGTCACATCGGAACAGAGAGTGCACTTGCGTAATGGGCACACATAGGCACTATGACATCTCCCTCGTACCTGGCTTATCTCTTTTGAGAGGGCCCGTCGTTTGATGGGATCAGGCCTACCGGATTCGTCAACATTTTCACTCTGACCAAATAACCACTATAAAGGGATTTTCTGAAATTCAAAACGGTCGCCTCAGGAATGCTTAGAAGGGTAAGGTTAAAATGGAAACGTCGTTTTAGTATGAAACTACCTACTTAGATATTTACGGCTAAGCAAAGGAACGTTAATTTATTTTACATAAAACGGTAACTTTTAGGCTTTTGTTACTTACTTATTTTTTTTGGCGTGTTGCCAATTTATTCAAGTAAGGCAATTTTTCTTTGGAAATTTTAGCCTGCGGTGTGTATTTTAATTAAATTATATTAAACAGATTCTAGCGTTTAATACAGCTATGTTAAAAAAACACACTTGGCTTTGGATTGAGTTCATACGGCCTTAAGCATACGATATAATTTGTCGTGACACATTTTGTATAAATTATTGGCAAAAAGACAACAATTTAGCTCTTTGGCTGGTAACTTTTTCTAGGAATAAATGCATCGAATTTTTTTAATGTATCTAGTTGCGTTATTGCAAACGGGAGTAAGGTAGGGCAGCAGTATCATAATAAATTACTATTATTAGTATGCTCCCGGCATTCTGTTTTCATCGAAGGCTTATCAAACAGCCTCAACAGCGTCCATCGCTACGCTAATGAATATTCTGTTTTCATTTAAAAACACTTCCACGAGCACACGTTTGAAGGCCTGAAAGCTTTGCTGTAAACTGCTGTTATTTACTTAAGCGCTAAAGAAATATTTAATTAATCAACATCGGTATGTATTTTGTAAAGATTTGAGACGCTGAGTCAGTTATTATGCTGGACGGCAGGGCTCGCGTAAGCAAAAAATGTGCAATCATCGCAAAAATCGCTGGTATGTGTAACAAAAAAAGATTTGATGATGCTGCACACACTCGAACAAGTAGGCAGTGAATATATCAGAGGTTCTTTTAAAGTCGTTCCAGCGGAAAAGATAGTGTAGAGCCTATTGAGGAGGCAAGACGACAAATACCCTGTACCGTGTAACCTGTGGACAAATTACACACAACGAGCGTATAGCGCTCTGCGCACTCAATATAATAACGCATTCAGGGGACTGATGGGTGCTGCCTCGTCACTGCAGTGCATCGGGGATGCTAGCTGCAGCCGTGGTAGACAGTCTCTCGGCTATCATTAGGAAATGTATTGCGTCCGTGGTGCGGCGGGTACGGGGCAGCTCCAACAGCCTCCTGAGGGCGTTCGCGGCGGGGTTGGACACGGACAGTGTCTTTATGCGACACTAGACCCAGGTTGAAATCGCCAAAGACACCTAAGTGAATTATAACCACTATTTACTAACGTAGTTTTTAAAGAGAAAGTGTTACTAACACTTATGGACATGTTTCCGAAAAAAAGACTTTTTAATTGTTTGAAAATAGATTTGGAATTCTGGGTATATCTAAAGGGAAAAATGGCAGAGGAAGACCGCTGGCCAAGTGGTTGACAACCATCAATAAAGACATTGAACGGGCACAGCTGAATGCACTGACAACCCAAGACAGAATTTCCTGGCGGCATCGAACGAGGAGGGCCGACCCCAGGCAGAGGGAGCATGCAAGAAAGAAGAAAGACAAACACTAGTTCAACACGGCCAGTGTTGAACTAGTGTTTGTCTTTCTTCTTTCTTAGGAAAAAACGGAAAAACTAAATAAGTAGGTAATATTGACCTCTTTGCTTTATATTACATAAACACGCCATGGTAATATCACATTGGCTTTGTTTTCTGCTGATAAGTAACAAGAATTTGCTAATTTTAATTATAAGTCGACAGTGATCAGTACGTTGATAAAAATCTTTAGTCCACCGAAGCTTGATGGATGAGGCTCTCAGCATAAACATTTCAAAAGTGGTTTCGCAAGCATTGCAAGACTGAATCGTATACACAAAGACTGTCCAATCAATACTGATGTTCATGTATTGAGTTTTAGGGTGCCTAAATGTATTCGGAATAGAGAGGTAGTGGCGAATACCTGTCATTTCAATTTATCTTTGGATGAGCCGTCTTTATCGTCGATTTTCCTCTGGGGTATATAAAAATTGCCTTAAATCTAACTTTGCAGTGCGATTTTAGTTTAAGGTTGAACTGTCATTATTTCTTCTTGATTTTATTCTTGGTAGGTGTATACGAAGAGAAATGCTAAAAAAACTAATTTTGAGAGACACGTTTGACATTTCTCAAAAGAAATAGCTTTAAAAAGCAAATTAGATTTTACTTTAAGTAAGAACTTTCTAATTTTAGCAGTCAAAAAACTAAACAACTTAAGTTATGTAACATAAAAACTTTAAGTACCTACCTAGTGGCTTTTCCGTAGCCGAAGTCTGAATAAAATTTTTTGACATTTCGCGTGGACGAATTCAATTTAATGATTTTCTGCTACATCTTATATCTTTTTGACTTAGGTAGCTATACCTTTTACATATCATGAAATATATTTGTAATTAAAAATTCTTCATAATCATTGTACACACGAAAATAGCAATTGGGACTCAGCATCTTTCGAGCGCCTATTTACAAGGAACTATGTTGAGACTTTCGTACCAGTGCCGAACCTATTTAACTCACTAATGAACACCATTTAAAGTAGAAGTAACTTCCAGCAGTTCTTTGAAGAAGAGCAAATTGAACGCTGACTGACCACTTTGAAACTTCACAACTGAAATTCTGAAAGGTATCGCGAGTCCGATGCAATCTGAAAACCATAACTTTCAGTTTGCTGGAGTTGCTAACGATGTTATGAGTGCTAGCTAATAATTATTTATTTATTTAAACTTTGGTTCAATTTCGCAAGCAAACCAAACCAAAAAACCAAACGCGAGATAATCGTGAAACAGAGACGGTTTCGCGACTATCTCGCGTATGGTTCATCCAATTTAGATGTGGTTATCAGAAAATAATTTATTTCCTTGAGAAGAAGGTTTAAGTAACCATTTAAGTTTACTGTAACTGGTTTCCATATTCTTTAAGACAAAATCGTGTAACTGTTTTTTTTAGATTCACCTTCAATGTAGAATATTGGAATTCACGAAAAAGGTGACAAACAAGGGTAACAAGAGAGGCTAGCACTCTTGTGATATTAGTGGTATGAATGAATGGAGTGGAAAATCATTTTGTCTTTGTTACAAAATGAAAACACATACAGCTCTAAAGCATACTCTAAACATAGCTGAAATCGAAGCCTTTGATAAGTGATTACAGCTATACGTCTGTTTTTTTTTTTAAATCAGCCAGTATTTAATTTGTACGATGGCCGACTTAAAAAAAAGAGGAAGTTATCAATTCGATTGTATGTTGTTTTTTGTATAATATGTAACCTCATATCTCAGTCAGTTGTAGCTTACTAAAGAAAAAAAGAGTCAAAAGGTGCAACGTTCCTCTATAAATTAACAAAACAATACAAATCAAATTAACTTGTTTCAAAAAGTAAAACCGACTTCAAAAACATAATTCACTTATTTTCTTTTTATTGACTCTTTAAAAGAAAGGACTTCATTTTACGCAAACAATTTCTTTTTGGTGCCCTGATAAATGATGCTTAAACGTCATGACCTATGCGGTGGCACCGACTCCATAATTTTTTTTTGCCTAAAATAGAGTCGTTTTTAGGGTTCCGTAGCCGAATGGCAAAAAACGGAACCCTTATAGTTTCGTCAAGTCTGTCTGTCTGTCTGTCTGTCTGTCTGTCTGTCTGTCTGTCTGTCTGTCTGTCTGTCTGTCTGTCCGTCCGTATGTCACACCCATTTTATTCTGTAACTATAAGCATTACACAATTGGATTTTGGTAGGAAGATGTATCTTATTAACCGCTTACCGATTCTCATACAAAATATAAAAAATAATGATAGTTAAGGGGGGGCTTTCATACATGAAACTAAAACCAAAAAATGTTTTTTTTTGTCAAACCTATGCGTGTGAGGTGTCTATGGATAGGTCTTTTAAAATTACATAGAGGTTTCTAAAACCATTTTCTTTTAAAGTCAAACTTTTCATAGCTAGACGCTTCCAAAGTGGTAAAATGGGCGTCCCCCCCATCTAATATATGATCTAAATAAAAACTTTCAACGAAAATTAGTTCGGACGGGATCGAACAAGTAGTTTTTGAGATATAGCACATTTTCAACAACCGCAAACATTACTTTGTACTTCATACAAATACTATGAAAAACAAAGTTATATTTGTAGTCAACTAAATATTGTGGTATTTTACTAAGTAGAAGTAAATGGATTCCCTAATTCAGTTAAAGTTGGCACGGAACCCTCAGTGCGCGAGTCCGACTCGCACTTGGCCGGTTTTTTTAAGATACAGTATATTATTTGAGACTTTTAGTGCATTTGGTTTTTGAAGTCGGTTTAAACTTTTTTTAAAGTTTATTTGTAACCATAAGCGACGGCCAATTAATAACGGTAACGTCAGAAGCAAACAAATAAAAATTGCCGAACGATTGTCTAAAGCCATTAATTTAGATGAATAGTATGTAAATTCGTTACGAGGCAATGCAATAACCACAGATTCCACGAAAAAAAAAAACAAATTGAATAACCGACAGAAACAGAAGTATTCACGTGCCAAATTGTTGTTTCTTAGAAACTGAGCCTGTCTTGAGTGATTGAAGCGTAGAAATTGTTTTGCGATCGTGTTTTCTGCTGCTCAGTCTATATTTGTCTAATTTATTTGAACACTTCTTATAGGGTTTCGATTGTTTGCTTATTTATTGGTGTTGTATGTATTCTTGTCTACGTTTCTTGTTAAGACTAAATTGAGGACAAAGGAGCTTCGTCTCTGAAAAGAAATGTACAAAGAAGTTATCATTAATTGAGTCAAAAAGACTCTTTCAAGTTATTTTTTGTCAACTTTTTACTCAATTGTTTATTTCAAAACAACAATACATTTTATGTACATGTCAAAAACATGTGAGGAATAAGTATGATTTATTTGCAGCCCGTTAACTTCTTAGGAAAATTCAATTTCCGTCATCTCCCACAGTAGAGATTAAATGAGCTTGAAAACGTAGTTGCAATTTCCTAAATGTGACTGCGAAATGAGAACGTTGGTATTACCATCTATGAGATGCAAATCGCATTGAGAATACGAAAAAAAAACAATGAGGCAAAGGAAATTTTCAAAGCATCGTGTACCAAATTGTTTCATTACGGAGCAAGCCCACTTTATACTTGTAGCATCGGAAAATTGAGAACGAATGGAAATGCATTCAAAACCGTTGCAAAGGCGATTTGAAAAATTAAAAGAGTTCTCGATTCGGTAAAATGAGCCTTTGTGAATCGAATCGATGCAACGATTGCATCGTCGGGACACGATTTCGCACTATCTTTTCATTTTATTTCAAGCCCGTGTTTGAAATCAACACTTTGTTAGAAAAGAGATACTATCTGAAACACTCTTTGTAGTTACAATATCTTTGTAAGTGTAGTCGTGAAGTGTTTTATCTTATAAAGTATAATTATTATTAAAGGGAATTGTATCATGACGAATAATTTGAAAAACTTCTAACAAGCTAACAAGCAAGCCTTGATGAAATTGATGTGAATGTGAGTGAAAGAGTGAGTGAGTGAGTGAGTAAATAAGAAAGCGAGTTTTATTTCGTTTTAGTAGGTATTATTAGTATTTAGAAGGATCGGTTCAACTGAGTTTCAGCTGCTACAACCGAACTTCAGCATTCGGACAAAATTCGGTTCAGATGCCGAATATTCGTGTAAAAATTGACACTATAGCTAGATTAACCTAATTGAATAGAATAAATTAATCATACATTATGTCATTTTTGCTTTCATTAATCATACATTATGTAATTTTTGCTTTGTTTCTACTTGCACTATTTTGACTGTTTTTTACTTGCACTTATTTCCCGTACCAAAATTTTTCACGGATAACCTAGACATTCCACTTACAGCAATTATTTTTGTTGAATGAGAACAATTGCACGCGACATGCCGATAATGTATTTGCTGGCCGAACCCGGCTCCGGGCCACGCGGTGGGAGCGCGATTTGCAGGCGGATCTAGATATAATTGCAAAAAATTA
The DNA here is from genome assembly GCA_963924145.1 of Pyrausta purpuralis. Classification (NCBI taxonomy): domain Eukaryota; kingdom Metazoa; phylum Arthropoda; class Insecta; order Lepidoptera; family Crambidae; genus Pyrausta; species Pyrausta purpuralis. The sequence continues at coordinate 8,154,576 of OZ001645.1, forward strand.
GACCGAAGTTCGGATTCGGTTCAAACCACATTCGGCCCACCTCTTTTTTTTATTAGCTTTTAAGTGTACATGAACTGCGGTGCAATTAATGCAGCTCTACTCTTCAATATAACTTTTAATAAAATATAAAACATTCATACATATTTATAGAGCCTTTTAATGATAAAGCGTTGTCAACTGTGACCGCGTGTGGGGTGCTTGAATAATAAACACGTAGTATTAATCTTCAGGTTCTTCTCCAGTAAATTTATTCCAACAAAATAGCACAAAGATAATGCACAAAGTCAGAGAAAGTACAAATAGAGCTCATATTCTGGCATGCAGCACGCTTTTATACAAGTCAAAACCCTGAAAACGGTAGAAAACAGTAGGGACGATAGTTACAATATTTGAAATAAATGTAACCTTCATTAACCAATCACAGTCAACTTCCTTTGGCGCCAAAATTAACATTTGTTATACGGCAAACATAAAAGTTTAATAAGTGTCCCAATAATCTTTAAATATTCAATTTACAATATATAAAATACAAATTTAATAATTAAATCATCTTAAGATAAATCCAAGTAATTCTTATATCATAGCCAAATTACATTCAACATGGAGGACACTTCCGGCATTTCCACAATAAACGTTTTTATTATGAAAAATCTAGATAGGTGTATAAATAATTATGTATTAAACATAAGATGAAGATAATGTGTAATTTAGTTATTACAGTGGTGTTACATAAGTCACACACAGTGAGTACCTATGTGGTTTAGTGCATTACAGAACGAAGTAAATATGTGGGGCAGACTAGGATCGGGAATCATCTTGTAACACAATACAAAGTTCGGTGCTATCGTGAACGCGTAATTAAAATATTCAAATTAAAAATCGCCATCAAATGAACGTGATAATTTTTGAAGCTGCGTTTTATCCCGGGAGTACTCTAGCTAATTGGTTGCGGCCACGCCACGCGTTAATGATGTAACGATTTGGGATTGAAAGCCTAACTTTACCAGCTAGCACATTATTAACACAATTTTTCATTTAACTCACAGAATAGACTTAGTTGAAAGTAATTATCTGACGAGTTCTAGTCACCGTTATCTGCTAGATACTTTCTACGAAATAACGTAGCGATTTTTTTATTTATTTATATATTCTTTAGTGCACAAACAAAATAAAGTACAAATTGCGGACTTAATGCTTTCGAGCATTCTCTATCAGTCAACCAGTGGGTGAGGCAGAAACAGTTGAGGCGGCGTAATATAACAAAATAAAAAACTAACAAAGAATGAACTAGACATACTTACATAAACACTTTGTAAATAAACCTACATTTAAACATACATAAAAACAATAAAATCCATACCTCACGCTGAACAGACATCATGTTATTTATTCTTCTTTGAGAAAAAGATTGCGTATAGACTATTGTATTGCGAATTTCTTTAATTAGTGATTAATTGTGGTAAAAAGGCTGTTAAAATCATTAAAAAGCATGAAAAACCATTCGTGTGCACTAAATGTCGTCAAACCAACCAATCAAAGCTGAAAGCCAATTAAAACCGTTGTTGAACGTACGGAAAGCTGATCCTTCGAACCTTGACATGCACAATTTTACCAACTAGAACTATATGCAGCAACTCATCACGTTATTAACCGCAGCTGTTTGATCTCCTCTAAGCTATATTAGCAGTCGGTCACAATTAATTTGCGAAGCATCTCTATTTGTCACTCCAACCATCTACGGCGGAGTAATACGCGGGATGTCTTGAGTGACGGCTTCATTTGCTTATGTTCTGTCCTGATGTATCGGGAATTCAACCACACTCAGATTACGTGACAGTTAATCAAGGTGATTGGTACAAAATATTAATAGCTGCTAAGGGTGGAAGATTGCAATCGGATCGTTAATTAAATTGTGTGTTAAATTAATACTATTACGACCTATTTCACAATGTCTAAATAAGTTCCCAATAGCGCTAGGCGCTATCTGTCCACTACTTTTTACGGTATGATGTTTCTTATTTGAATAATGCGTTGTTTAGTGCTTATTTGTCAATGGTGTAACAGACCTTTACACTTATACTGATTTCTTTTACTTTCATCATCATGATATTTAACGTGATACACGCGTAAAGTCGTTGGTCTTGCGCCTGATCTCTTTCCGGCCGTGTCAGATTGCTGTACCATCGGGCTACGAGAGTGAGAGGAATAGAGAGTGCACTTGTGTTTGCGCACACAATTGTACTAAAACTATTATTTTGACAGCTTTATCTTATCTTAATATATGCAACTATTACCTACTATTGTTTACATTTAAGACTTTGGATTCCTACGGTTAGTAAGTAATTTTTTGTGTGTGATGTGCACGCAGCAAAGTATCTGTGATCTATCACACACAATATCATTTATCGTCATGATAACTGAATAATTGCTCTAGTAATGTGTAAATAATAAAATAAAATGAAACACACGTGTAATCGAGATGCTGTTCAAATACTAATAACTAAAATTTAATGGAGATTGCAACGACTTAAAATTCTACTACCTACCTACTACGAAACCCAACCTGATTGTCATCCAGGCGCGGTCGCAGCCTGAAATTTTGGAGGGGGTCACTCACTCACTACAGTGATAAAAAAAACGGCTAAGTGCGAGTCGGAGTCGCCCACTGAGGGTTCCTTGCCAACTTTAAGTAAATTAGGGATCCACTTACTTCCACTAAGCTAAAATACCACAATATTTTGTTGACAGCAAATATAACTTTGTTTTTCATAGTGTTTGTATGAAAAACAAAGTTATGTTTGCGGTTGTTGAAAATGTGCTATATCTCAAAAACTACTAGTTCGATCCCGTCCAAACCAATTTTCTTCGTAAGTACATGTTAGGATCTAATTTTTTTTTCTTTCAAAATTTACACTCGCTTAGTTTAGAAGTTAAAGGCCCCGGGGGGGCGCCCATGTTACCACTTTGGAAGTGGGTAACTTTTAGAGAAAATGGTTTTAAGAACCTCTATTTCATTTTTGAAGCATTTTTTTTTTCTTTTAATTTCATGTATGGAAGCCTCCCTTAGAATTATCGTAAAGCGGTTAACAGGATACATTTTCCTACTTAATTTCAACAGTGTGAGGCTTATTATTACAGAATATAATGGATGTGACATACGGACGGACAGACAGACAGACAGACTTGACGAAACTAAAAGGGTTCCGTTTTTTTGCCATTCGGCTACGGAACCCTAAAAACTGGCCAAGTGCGAGTCGGACTCGCGCACTGAGGGTTTCATGCCATCTTTAACTAAATTAGGGCGTTGGCAGCAAATTTAAGTTTGTTTTTCATAGTATTTGTATGCAAGACAAAGTTAGTTACAAAGTTTTTTTTTTTAGTTCCAGTCATTATTTTTGTATAGCATTTGTTAAACGGTAACCAAGTTACATCCGTGTATTGCCATTCGGCTAAGAAACCCCAAAAAAAGGTATCTGGAATAAAATAATAAGAGAACATAGTTTGGTTCCTTGTTTCGAAACTAGAGGTCATTTTCAAGTTTTTTTTGACATCGTACATAGTTCATAAAAACAGTACTAGACGTCAGCAAACTAAAAATTTATTAATTAACAGTAGCTAGAAATTTCCTTTTGTTTTTTGGAAAATTTTAGAGATTTTTTAATTAGACCTTAGATTTTGGGGGGGGGGGGGTCATGTCCCCCGTGACCCCCCATGACTGTGACTGTGAACCCCCCCCTTCGGACCGCGTCTGATGTCATCGTTAACGCACAATATAGGCAGAGTAATATTCATGGGATCATTGAAGACAGGTGTGTGATGCCTTTAATTAATATGTAGGAACAATAGCGACCTGTGATCAATATTGTACGTCAGGGATTAACCAGATTATGAGGATACACCGTAATTTAATTAGACACGCTTTACGCGTAAACATAATCATTGAGTGTGTAACTATTGGTGATCGTTCATTAGTTATGTATCGAAAGGTTTTCAGGACTGTTAAAATTCTCGTATATAAACTAACGGTCTCCTGCGGCTCCGCTAGTGCACATATTGGATTTCCTACACAAACACACTTACACACAATTACCCTTTTCGCTTCTTACAATCGATCAATTGTAATTGTGAAGCAATCTGCGGCATAAATATCATTTCTGGAATAAATACTACTCTGTTACCAGCCTCGGGTCACAACTATATCAAAACCGAATTTCATCTTCATCGGCTTAGCCGTGAAAAGGTTACAGACTGAGAAACAATCAGAATCATTTTCGCTAGTTTAATATTAATTATTATGGACAATTGATAAGATATTCATCGATAGGTTTCAGATACGTCGATATATCATAATATTAACTTACAATGTGGTAGGGATTAACAGCCCTGAGGGTGAAATATCTCGTCAAATAGGTTTAATGACTGTCATAATATAGTCCTTATGTCTGGGGAGCCATTTATAGCCATTGATGTTAAAATTATCTATCTGGTAGATTGAGCATTAAATAATGTAGGTATGCACTTTTGTCGACTTTTATTTATTTATTATTCTTCCCGGGTTTAACCTGCGACTGATGTGGTAACAAAGGTTTTAAACTCAATAATTCCGTCACCAAATCCTAACTGCCCTCTTGATTTTAGTTTTAAAAACTCAAACACTTACGGCACGATAATTGTCACCAAATAGTCATCCAAGGAGTCAGATTCGCAAATATTAGGTACGTAAGGGCCCGCGCCATAAAATAAGGGATTACCGTGACTGGACGGCTAGAGTCACGGTAATCCCTTATTTTATGGCGCGGGCCCTTACTTACCTAATATTTGCGAATCTGACTCCTTGGATTGGTCCTCTCGTAAAACGTCACAGGTAGCGACACACTCGCCACTTATCCTTTTTACTGCCTACGTCCCGAATTTTGCAGATATATATGTTACCTACAACACGCAAGGGTTTTGGACCTCACCTAGAATTTTGTGAAAAACTGTATTTAGAGCTAAAGTAGAAAATACAAAGGTCACATGTACCTCATCAAACACGCACGCTGACAGTCACGCAGCCTACGCGTTAAAGAAAGCACTTGAAAAATTCAACAGGCTTGCTGGTTGGTGGCCGAGTGGCATAGACATACGCCCGGATAGCGTAAGGCATGGGGTTCGATTCCTCGTCTGACATAGTTCGTTTTTTCACAGTTAAGTTTAGTGTCAAAATACTATCAAAACAAAAATTTAAAAAAAATATATATATATTGGAGTTGATTTCTGAGCTTTTCAGATTAAACTAGTCGCGTTACTTTTACCATTATTATCACATAGCCTTAAAATAAACAATAGCAAAAGCAAAGAAATATAAGATAAATAAATGAAATATTGTAAAATATAAAATCTCATAGTGTTTGTTGTATTTCTTTTTAATTTGACCATGGATAATTTGGTATGTCCTTCTGGTCCAGCAATTAACTATTATGCTGATAACACGCCGCTGATTAAGCTTTGCTCGCTCTAATTACGCTTTGGCACTGATTGTGAAGTGATATAAAACAAACTACAACGCGTTGGTGTTAGGATGTATCTTCCTTCCAAGTATATTTTTATGCAGATTCTGAGCCTGTTCTATATTAGTTCGATGAAACGGAAATCCGACTTGACGACAGATCGGTTCTCCATCGGTTGCATTAGACAACAATAACAACGGAACAGAGGTAACGTTCGAGACCAAACATCCGATCACAGCAAACGTGGCCGGAACCTCCTGAATTAGAGATATTTTACGTGCACCTAAGACCCTTTCCACAATGCAACTTTTAGCAGCGATGCAGCATCGATGCTGTAGCAAAGTGTAACCCTTAACACACTGTGCTACTTTTAGCATCGATGCTGGAAATTGACAAATTCTGTACTGTATATTGGTGACTGCATCGAAACTAACGCGCGTTAGGATCGATGCAGTCGCACTTCTGCATCGACGCTAACGCGGAACTACGTGGACGCTAAATAAAATCTGTTCATTGCGTGAGTTGTTAATGGTTGAAAAAAAATATTCGTTATAATTTAATGGTTGAATAAAAATATCAGTTGGTTTTTATGCAGATACATTACTTTTTAACCGACTTCAAAAAAGGAGGAGGTTATCAATTCGACTGAATGTTTTTTTTTCTTTATTTAGAAAGTTACATGCAACTTTCTAATTAAGGAACCTTTGTTCACATCAGAATCGTTACATGTAGCCATAAAAATGTGCACTAATCACAGGGTTGTCGTCAAGAACTGACAAGACTCGACAAGACAAGAGTTCCACAGTCACATTACACGTATGAATAAAGTTAAAAAAAATACAGAAGTTTCACTGCAACAAGGATACCGCCCATGTATCAATACATATTGATTTATTAGGGTACAATGGCCAGCACATTAGGTTATCCACTTTTGTTGCAAACTGGCCCTTATTACAACTGCATAAGATACCGCAGTGTTAACCTTAACTTGCTGCTGTGTACATATAGCGGTCCCCCGCGACTTCGTCGGCTCGTTTTGAGTTTGCTCTCTACCCTCTCGCCGCAGCGTGATGTCTTACAGTTTAAAGCCTTGCTCGATAAATAATCTATCCAACACATTTTTAATCGGTTCTGTTTTTCTTGAGATTAGCGCGTACAAACAAACAAACTCTTCAGCTTTATAATATTAGTATAGAAGCAGGTAAATATTTTAGTCAATAGATCGAGACGGTCTCAGTGTTAGCTTAAAAAGAAAGAAGTAAGCATTTATGTCAAGAAGTTGAGTATCTCTCACTGTTTACTTGACACAGATAGCCAATATAACAGGCTTTTCAATAAAAAAATATATTAATTTCTATGCTGTTGAGTGCAAAAATCAACGAAACACTGGTTTCCATGTTTCTACAAGCATTCGTACAAGCTAATGTAGGCAGTAGGTTTTAGCATTAAGTACATTTTAACTAAAATTCATAATATTTTAATCCTTGCTGTTGTATTTGGAGTGGGAACACATGCAGCGTTTTCCAGATTCAGCGTTAAAAACTTTTAAGGAACGCCAAAATAAAACGCATAATCGTAAACTGCTCAGTTTTGGTGCCAAATTGATCATACAAACAAAATGATTGTTCGGTATTCAGTTAAATGAGTTTTACTATAAAACTGCGGCGTTTGATCGTATGCATACTCCGATGCCCGCAAAAGCCGTGCGGTGTCGCTGCGAGCATCTCTTACGGCAGTAAACGCACAGAGTCGAACTAAGGGTCGTAGTAATAGGTGTCTAACCATGTTTTCAGACACATAGTTTAATTACTTATTGTGTCGAATCAAAACAGAGAATATAGCCGTGCCTCAGCACATATACTTCGAACTTTGCAGGCTACTCAGCTAAAGTGGGACTGGGCCGGTCATGTCAGCCACATGTCGACAAATTTGCATTGAGTGGACCTTTTAAATGGAAGCCGGCCACGCGGTAAATCCAGAAAACGGTGGCGTGACGAGCTAGACTCGTTCAATGAAGACTGGAGAACAGATGCCCAAGACCGTGAAGAGTTGAAAAAGGGTATGGAGCCCTTTGCCCTTCAGTGGGACACTTCAGGCTTATAAAAAAATACTTCTAGCTGGTACGAGCTAGTAAGATGCTACGGGCGGATTATTCTGCTACGACGTGGCAGTACTTTTATAATATGATATAGTCATATTACTCTGAGTTCTCACCTATTATTTCACATACTCGTAGTTCACTTACATATGAAAATTGCATTGTTTGCTTTAATGTAGAGATGGCTGAAAAAAACTTTGCATGACAAAGAGACCTCTAGCAACATTGTCTGCCTTTAAATGTTAGTTTTAGAGATGGTGAATACATATATCTATTATCAGTAAAATTTTATATTATTAACCATATCTATAAACTCTAAAAAGTAATGTATCAGCATGAAAACCAATTGATATTTTTGTTCAACAATTAACTTATAACGAATTTTTTTTTCCAACCATTAACACAACCAATAGTCAATCTGCCAGTTTTTTTTAACAAAATTTATAAATAAAGGTAACGTTTCGCTAGCAATTTCCTGCTTATCCCTCAGTCCCTTTCTGTTATCAGCGAGGTGTTTCACGTTTTACAGCCTATACGGCTGAGTAACGCCGGCGATCGCGGGCTAAGTGATTATCATCTCTTTTAGTTGGGGTTATCGAAAAAATGCTTTTCACCAACGTCGGCCTTGGCGCTCTCCAATGATTTTAGGGTTAAAAGCTTTGCCGGCGATTCCTGGGACGTTGAGGGTTAAATGTATCGACTTTAGGGACAGATCTGTTCGGTGCTATTTAGTAATAGTTTTAGGTTTTTGGCGTGAATAAGCTTGAAGAGTTAGGTTCTGGTACTTAGGTCGTATTTGTATAATTATATTTTTGTTTTGATAGTGTTGTCACTATACAAACTTAAACCTATAAATTGCACTTGTAAAAAGCAACTGTGTCAGACAAGGAATCGAATCCCGTCTCTAACGCTATCCGGGCCTATGCTACTGCTTATGCCTATGACACATTGGCAAGCCTGTTGAATTTTGCAAGTGCTTTTTTATCGCGAAGGCTGCGTAACCTCATCAATGTTGCAAGATTGCTCTCACAATATCCGAAGGAAATATTTTTACAAATATTTAACAATCGGCTAACAATTATATTTTTGTTTTCATAGTGTTTTGTCACTATACAAACTTAATTCTGTAAGTTGCCTTTACCAAGTTTTGTAAATATGAGTTCCTGTTAGTAGCTATTAGCAAAATAAGAAAGATTTAATGCTAGAAGAAAGTAATTCTAAAGTAAATATTATGTACATGCATTATTGCGGGCAATATATCACAGTAAGAAGGTAATATATTTATTTGGGAATCACGTCATATTATTTTACAAATTATTCCTTTGAATTTGTTTGTATTGCTGTTCGTGTTGGACCGCGATGTTTATGCTATTTGACAATAAGTAGATAAGAGTGACTTTGAGCATATTTTAATGTGTAATTTGTTAAGGAAAATTGAAAGTTGCAACCGTGCTTATACCCGACCTAGGGTTGGGTTGCTAGTAGTAAATATTATAAAAGCCACTACGGGTATGAGAAGCGGTTGCCATAAGACAAGTTTTCAAATTACAAGCTAGACAGTGGCACCATTTGTGAAGTGCACGCGATGCCGGGCTTTATATTACAAATTATTCTTTAGTGGAGATTTAAAGTCTTCTCACTGCTTATATAACAGTTTATTTAAGCACTTGAATATACGATGCAGATACTGAGACACTTTGGTCGCAATACAATAGGAAAAACAAAAGATTAAAGGGATAACATTGCTTTATACGTTACTTTATAGTTTAAAAATAAATTTCGCCAGTTTAAAAGTAGTCATAACAATGTGGAGGGAATTTAATTTAAAATTGGAAGTGTAAAACAGCCGTTACGCTTCGGCCGCGGAATGCGACGAAGTTTTAAAACCGAAGTTCGGAACGAATCGGTGCAGTTGGGAACGCGCCAGAATGAATGATAGCAGAATTAAATACAACTCCTTTTATACTGCAAGTTAACGAGAAGGACGTCCAACACTACATAGGCCTTTTTATATGGGTTCCCACGGTTTTCGACAGCGACCAGTTGCAATCAGTCCGCATCCAGTCGATTATGCTAAATCAAACAGACAAATGACTCTCTTGATTTTAATTAACAGAGTACGACTTCCACCGACAAGATGGTCAGACGACCTAATAAAGATCGCCGGGTCACACTGCATGCCGACCACTTACGATCGGTCCCTGTGGAGAACCGTAGGGGAAGCCTATGTTCAGCAGTGGAGGACGTCCTTTGGCTGACTATTATGATGATGATGAGGTGATGAAGAACGCCCTAAGTTAACATCTCAAGTAAAATAAAAATAATCTAGTAAAAGAAATGTTAAAGTTAAAACAACATGATACTTCATTGCTGTAACTGATTAATTTCTTTCGCATTGACTCGTATTTAGTAATTTTAATATGATTCATTTGTTTAACGTAAGAACTTTTATTACATTAACAATTCGTTCCGTTTACCATCACGTACAAGTTTTCAATTTGGATTTGTATTATAAAAATTAGTCGTGAAAGTTTTTTTCAGTAAGCCGCAGATTCCTCTCTGGAAGAACGCCAAAAGATGCACTGTAAATTAAATGAGCAAATTCAATTCCTTATGCCACCATAAGCGTATTTCATCCATAAAATCCCCATTTACTCATTATGTGAAACTCAAGTCATAAGTACAGTCTTTGTCAAGCATTAAGCTTGAGATTATTAGTAACTTTTGGCACTATTCTGTATAGGATAAATTTTAGACATGCACTTAGCAAACTTTAAAAGCTATAGTATATTATAAAAAATATAAATACGGACTTAAAAAAGAATTTCTAAGATGACTCTGTTTTTCGACGAAATCAGGCTGATAAATTCTATGGCAGATATCTGACTTGAAATGCCACTTGCCTTATGTCCCACATCGCCTAAAAATTACCTGTCGTAAAAAACTAGTGGACAGTCAATCTGAAATACCCTTAGGGTATTCCGAAAAATATCTTCAGGTATTATCGGGCTCAATCATGCAAGCATCTGCGTGGCGCGAGGAATTTTTCGATTAAGCCCGCTATGAGTCGGGGCTTCGTCACTGTGGCTTGGGTGGGAGAATCGGTTTTTTACAGCTTACAGCCTATTAATCGGTAGAAGCCAGTCATTGTTACTGGCTGGTGTCAGGTAAAGGCATTTTCACACTTTTTTAGTTTGTCCTCTTGCAGTTTTATTCACGATTAATCTTGAAAAAGAGGAACATCTACGAAAACATTGATGTGAATAAGACAAATACAAGTTCTCCTTTTCCGAAAGCACATCAGCGATTCTCATAATGTGAATTATTTAGAGGTTTGTTTCTGAACAGAAGGAAAGTCTTAGTCTTTTACAGAGCAAGGAAATATATTTTTTTATTCCACAACGGCCCAACCAAAAAACTAAAAACGTTGTGGTATGTATGTCAGCGTTCATGGACTTACGCTTTTTATTCGTTGTTTGGAGACTGACAACAAGTGGACTTTTCGGCACATTTTAGGAATAGTGTTTGAAAACCCATATCAATGCAATCATCTACAAAGGCTGCAATCACACCTCGAATCCCCGCAACCGTAACACAATGAAGATGAAATGGAATTTTGTTGTCCCATAATTCAGTTTGCGTTTCCAATCCGCTTTCTCTATGTCAATAAAAGAGAATAGTGACGACATTTTGAAAATAATGTTTTAATCATTGAATCTGATAGCACCTACATTGTATCTACACCTACACCTAATTGTAATTTTAGTAGGTAGTAGGTACACATTCTAAAAAACATGAAGTGATTACTTAAAGGAAACCTGCAATAACTAATAAGATGAATAAGTTTATCTTAAGTCCCGTAATAAAATCGCCTGATGACTCACATAAGATAAGGCCAGAACATCAATAAACAAACCTTCTTTGTTACAAAAATTCCTCCTTTTTACAACGAACGTAAAAATGAGTGGTTTAGTGTAATCTAAGAAGCATATTTCGCTGCATACAAGCCCTAAGAAAGCCGCGCAGGGAGATAACATAATTTACGACTAGCAGTATCGCGATAAATTCTCCTCGCCACTATTAAATATTCCGTCCACACTTTGCAACGAATGGAAAATCCTGTAAAATTAATACCGCTCGTGCAAATGTTTACCGAACTATGTTTCGATAGGACGCGGCCACTGTTATCTTTGGATTTTAATTAGCTACCTTATTTTCGTTTTCTTGTTACCTATTTTTAATTGAGAATTTTAATGTTACATTTTATATTCCTATCAAAGTAATCTGCTCTAGTGCTGATACAGCCTAGCGCAACGTGTTATCAATTTTAGAATGCAGTATTTACTGCAGGTATTTATTCGGGATTCAAATTATTTATAAAGACGCAGCACTGTTCGTAAATTTGTAAACATAATACATATAATTATGCGCCAGACAACACACCAGTTGTCATAGTTTCAAAGTAAGGTACTCTCTTCCTTGTGTTTCGAAGTATCAGAAAACGATTATGACGGTGGCGCGACTTAGGTGCAAATGTTCGTGCTCATCACACAAACATTTGCCCCTTTGTACTGTTGTACATATTGTATTATGTGTAATAAATTGAGTACCTTAATATATTTAGTATTCATCGGATCCACATTAACATTTTCATCACATTATCTTTGTTTTTCCATGCTTCCATCCAAAGATTGCTGGTTCGTTTGCTGTAAACACGAACATAAGAGTTAATCATAGATTCTATCTACCATAACGCAGTTCGTATTTTCTCCCTAAAAAGTCGTACTGTAGACATTAAACTATAGGCATTACCTGCCTTTCTACTCTTCTTATTACTATTACTCTGTATTTTTGGATTATTGATGTTTTCTAATCCTTTTTGAACAATATTTATTGTGAATCTAAAAATGTCAAACTTTCAAAGCTCTGTTATTCTACTTTTCTTTACATAATACTGTAAAAATAGTTGTGTTTTACCTTTGTTTGCAATTTTCCTTTAATTTGCATTGACTGATGATTCGTTTTTCTGTATTTTCGTAATTTGCTTACATTTTGACAGTATTTTTATCTTTATTGACATCGTTGTTATGACAATATCTTTCAAAGTCTGACAACTTCTATCAAAGTTTATTACTTTTTCGGGTTTATCCTCTGTAAACCACCAGTATTCATGTTCTATTTTTGAACCTACCTCGATCTAAATTTGAACGGCCCCGGCCCCCTATATAAGCTTTAACTTTTTTCATTCATTTCATTCGATTCCGAGTTCTAAGCTCGAACAGTTCTATTATACTCCAATAAATAAATACTCTACATCTTCCCTCAAGAAGTCTTGAAGAACCGCCGGTGACTACTGAAACACCTCCTCACGCTAGGGGAGGGACTGGACACCGGAGGAGTATCCAAGCACATTGACTGCAGTAACACCTCCTCGCTCTAGGGGAGGGACCTGTCTCCTTCTCGGAAGAGGATCCGAGACCAAGTACTTCTGGCACTCCAACTGATCATAACATTTTCTATATAGTGCCCGTTACCCTCATTACTGCTGTGAGTCACTCTTCACGGCGCCTGTCACCGCTGCACATCGGCGTCACTGCTCTTCACGGCGCCTGTCACCGCTGCACATCGGCGTCACTGCTCTTCACGGCGCCTGTCACCGCTGCACATCGGCGTCGCTGCTACCTCCGCTGTGTCGGCCCTGCACTCCGACGCCGACCTTTGCTGCCCCAGGACAATACTTATTGAAGATTTGAAGATACTTACTCACGCCCACTGCACTTTACTTACATTCATACAGACATCACCTCATCTCATTTTTCGGTACTGTATTCTTTTTGTTGTAATATAAATTCTATTCCCTCTTCTACCTCTTTCTTTTACCTTCTTCTACTTCTCCACATTTGTCGCTTCACGACACCTTGCGGGATTCAAACCCGCGACTGCTAGCAGAGAAGTCAGGAGCTCTAATGGTATGAGTAGGTACATTATCTGGAGCCACTGTAGTGACCCGCCAAAGCCGAGTCAAGCGAAGCGCAATGGCTTTCTCGAAGTGCATTGTCGGTTTTTTGAACAATTGTAACTTCGGTTCGAATTATACCATAGAAGTTTAACTACAATTAATTAGTGTGCCAAAATGAAAATGCTTATTGTAAAAATTACTACACATACCTTACTTACATGGCTTGTGGAATAACTAAGGTAACTAGCGTACTAACAAAATGCGCGTAAATTACGCGCTGAAAATCTCCAAAAGCCAACACGAATCATAAACGGACCGCAGTCTTACAGAATCAACCCTAACTCAATGGAATAAGTATTAAAATCGAACACACTGCTTTGGCCTCTGTTTAACCTTAAATAGCATGCCCCTGGGCAGTGGCTATCGGCTTCTGATGAGTTTACAGTACAAATAAAAAACACATGACCCGCTCTTCACTTTATTGCTTGGCTTCTACTTTGTACTGAAAAAGTTGTTTGTGAAGAGGAGTATTAAAAATATCGAGCCATTACCTAAATAGGTTTGTTTAAATCTAGTAAAGGCGCAAGATCAACTGAACTATTATTTCAATCTAAGCTACCACTATAGCTTTTGTTGACACTATTGATACATTGTAAATCATCATTCATCATTATCAGCCAAAGGACGTCCACTGCTGAACATAGGCCTCCCCGACGGCTTTCCACAGCGACCGATCACGAGCGGTCTGCATCCAGTGTGATTCCGCGATCTTAACAAGATCGTCCGTCCATCTCGTCAGTGGACGTCCCAAGCTGCGCTTTTGGTCGAACGGTCTCCAATCTAGAACTTTTCTGCCCCAATACATTGTAAATAAGTGTTGTAATAAACATGACTTTGAAAGCACGTGTGCGCCGTTAGACTTGCTTGGTGAAACCAAATGGAATTATGTATGTGCACGGATGAAGGGTTCTCGGAAGCAGGGTTTGCGGTTAATGTGGAATCATGTGAAAGGAATGCAGCTAAGGATCAGGATTCCCAGTAAGCAGGTAGTTAACTGAATGAATTTTCTGCTAGCAAAACCTCATTCAGCGTATATTTTAATTTTGCCAGGGTATCGTACACATTTTGTAAACGTACCTAATAACCTTCAAAAACAACGATGTTGAGCGTATGCACGCCGAAGGCGCACTTACTTGATTTATAAGACATTGAGGTAGCCATATCTAGCAAATGTTGTTAGGCAGATATACTGACTCTTACCCCTGCGACCGAGAAGTCTGAAGCACAACAAATGTCTATGTTTGGCGTAGATAATTACCATTTTCTGATTTTCTGTGCATCTAATATGCTTTTGACTTACACTTTTAATAAATTGTTAAAAATATTTGTACTTATTTAAGCCTAACTCAAAAATTATTCTCATTCAATAAATACAAGAAAACATAAATTTTGTCTCGAGCATCTCCTGGTTGTTCTACAGGGAAACTATGTCGAGACTTCCGTATCTGTCTACATTCTAAAGCTCGCGTCACAGATACAGGCTACTCATGTCATGTTCGTGTTTTCACAAGTACACCTCGTGTTTTGTGGATTAAAATCACAACTCGCTTAAGCCATTCATTGTTTATGAGTATGTGTTATTACTGGATTCACGGCACTCCGTCGTAAAGTGCCAAAAAGGGAGGGCTTTATGTTGTATGGAGTACTCGTAGATAATTTATTCAAAGGGCTTTATATTACTATTTAGGAAGATTTCATTGAATTATATCAAAGTTTATTTGAATAATTGTAGGTCTTAGTTTATAAGGCTAGATAGTCCAAAGTTTATATTTATCATAATCGTAGACGGTGCGAGTGGGCAGTTTGCCAAAAAATGAATAGCAAATCGAACTTTGTCTGAGACATGGTTACTCAGAAAGCAATCCAAGTTACACATTACGAGTTATTCCTTATTTTATAGCAAATACTTGTTATGTCAATCGGAAATCGAAGGGTGTGAATGTATGCTCTGAAATGTTTTTCGACAGAAATTTATACAATGCACCTAGCAGTATGTACGATGATCTTTTCTTAAAACAATCGTTAATCTAAAATTACAAATAACCCCCGAAAAATGTATTACCTTACCGGTACCCAGAATCGATAGGACATATGTAAGTTAGTCAGATTTCCTCATCAAGTATTAAAGAGCTGGTTATCTTCAAACGGGTTTTCAGATAGTAGTCATCATCATCATTCTATCAATATCATTAAAGTAACACGGTACCAAATTTTGAATTGTTTGGGCACCTAGTAACTAGAAAAAGAGCAAATGATCTTCGAACGGCTAAACAGATATTCATGCAACACGACTAACAACACGCGGGATAAAATAACTACAAAAAAAAACTAAATTGACTACGATACCAAAGACAGTTAAGCAGACACTTTAAACTTAAAATAACACTTCTATTTTTATGCGTCGGGGGTTCAAAAGCTTCTCTATTTTGCGGAAAATTTAATTAAAATCCTAAAAGTAATGTTAGCCTATAACGTCCCACTGCTGGGCAACGACCTTACCTCAACTATGAAGTAGTTTGAGCCATATTCTACCACGTGGGCTCAGTGCGGACTGCTGGAGGGGTGCTTACAAGGCAAGCGACTAACCTTGCTGTCAGATGTTATCAAGCCGCCCAAAAGGCCTCTGGCTAGGCTTAACGACTAATATCAACCGATATAAGCCGGGACCAACGGCTTCACGTGCCTTACAAAGCATGGAGTTGCTCGTGAAAAGCAATAGAAATGTTATTTTCTAGAACGACGTGTACAATACACATTCCACCTAATTGAACTAGCACAAAGAGGTCTCTAGAAGTGTTAACGTTAATTTTTTAGGGTTGTTTTCAGCGTGCATCTGACGTGGAGTTAGTGCTCCGTCGCAGAACCTCGCTCGAGGACAGATGTGTATTGTTCCTATGGCTATAAAATATGTGAAAGTTGTTGTTTTCGTAACATGTGTAGATGACACAAATTTTATATCAAACTTGCCTAACATGAGTTCGACTCGAGTTATGTTTGCCTAAGAGTCGATTTTACCAACGTCAGATAAGATATACTCGACTGAATAAGTGTATAACGACCGATTTCAAATAATTATCGTAAATGATTTCTGACAAGAGGTGACAGTTTCAAATTGCGCTTTTTGTATAAATTAAATTATTCTATTTGACGAATATTCCTTATCTGTTTCTACGCGATGTGGGGATTTTGGAGGAAAAATATTAACTTTGGATAATATTTATGAGAAATTTATGTAATACGTATGAAGTAAAAGAAACAACTGAGTAAATAGTCAAAAAGTCAAAAAGAGAAGGAAAATGAGACATAAAAAATAGTATAAAAATAGAAAAGAGGAAAAAAAAGAGTTCGGTTTGCCGTTGATGTTGGTAAAACCGGCTCTAAGTCAGGATCTATATATGATGTAGTATATGTAGCACTGTTCTTGCCTATCCAAATACTTCTTGTTAGTGTTATCGTCAACGTTTATCCTCCACTAGTAAATTATAGATGTTGTCAAAACTCGCTATAATATGGTACCTTACGTAATACGAATAAGATATCTATTAAATTAAACTATATTCTTGATGAGGGATATGATTGCTGCTGTCACCTAAGGGGTCTATCATTTATAATTAAATATTCATATATGTAAGGATGAGGACCTTTAAAACGATTTACCGAGTGAAAAGGTTGTAATTTTAATTAATAATGCCGTGATATAAAAATTAAGCTTCAAAGTTGTGTTTAAAAATATCCTCGCCGTTTTTCATGAAATCTATTGTTTTCGATATTAGCCAGGCAACGGGGAAAGTTATAACATTTGTTTGAAGTCGGGATTAGTTTAGTTGGACGATGTTTTTAAAGTAGTTTGTGGTTAACACGGCCAGGCCTCCGGGTGGGCAGTGATTACATCTATTTTGGTATTAATTTAAGCGAAGTGTACCCTAATACAATCTTTAAAATACAGCGTGGGTCAGATCCTATATTGACTTTCGATGCGATAAAATTATAAATGTTTGTTTATAAGATTCTACACATACACCTATACGTAGTACTTATGTCAACTTATTTTATTTTAAAATGATAATATATAAGGGCTTAGTTGCATTGTCTTCTAACATATAAAATTTTCATGTCACAATGTTAGTTACCGTAGTCCTCCGAAACGGCTTTGCCGATTCTTACCAAATTTTATATGCATATTCAGTAGGTCTGAGAATCGCCTACTATCTGTTTTTCATACCCCTAAATGATAGGGTTGTTCACCCTTATTTTATTTTATTTTATTTTTGGACGATTTTTTTTGTTTTTATTTTAATAATGTGGCATTAAAAATACATACAACCCTAAATTTTAAAATTTTTTATCACCAACACCTATTTTTATAGCCATTTTAGTAATTTAATCATTTCTCATCCCGCTCGATAACTAATCAATTATAGTGTTTTTATTAACTTTTAAAATTACGACGCTGGGCGAGAAGGGGTCGGTGTTAGGGGCAAAGCGAAGTTCGCTGGGTCTGGTGTTATTGTAAACGTCAAAAAGCTGCCAACGTTCATACGATAAATAAATTTGGATGTCTGTTATGGGGACCGCGCGACGACAGAGCGTCATAAACTATTGAGGGACAAGGAAATGACAAATGACTGACTGTCATTAATATAAGTACCTAATTAATAACCAAAGTGTTTTCCATCAAATATTGTATTATATGTTTATTCTATTCAATTACTCTAATATATAGTGTCGATTTTTACTTATTTATAAAATATAATGCACGGATACGTAGTACAGACGTCCTCCTACGTTGTTTTCTTTGGTCACTGCAAGCGCTGTCATCAATTCTGGCTCCCCCACTAACTACTTCACACTCAAAGAATATACACACAGTCTGGCCATAAATACTGTTACAATTAATGCCTTAACACCCGAGCGGTTGCAGGCAACCGCATAACAATAGAATTTGCATTGTGTCTCGTTCACATACGCTTGAGGGATTAAAAATAAGAAAGATATTACATTTGAATTTGGAATCTGTCATTTTAATACGATTGCTCATTGTGTTTTGTAATTTTGGCGCCAATACATTTTATAATATTTTGCAATATTAAAATGGAGTAGGGTGATTAAGAGAACCGAATCGCTGTGATTGCAATACCCAAAGTTGGTATGGAACCAAATGCATTTTTTAAAACTCTCCATACGCTTGGTATTAGTCAAATGTTTCTGTACCGGGCTATCAATAGGTACAATGAGACCTCCCCTGTTTGTGACAGAAAAAGATCTGGCCGTCCACGTAGTGTTCGTACTAAAAAGTTGGTCAAAGCAGTAAGGGAAAGAATTCGCAGAAATCTACTCACTAGCAATCGACTGGTCGGGCCCCGCCCTAGACCAGCTGTCAATCTGTCACCGACAATCACGCCAATCCCGCGCGCAAATGTCGTGTTGCTCTTTCAGTAATAATTAATTATATTCATGGCAAAGTGAGTTTTAGTGTTAATAATAGTATGCAACCACTTTTAAAACTAAATAAACGGGACAAACCTGGTCTAGCACAACAGGCGACCTCTATTCACTCTCTGTTGGCTCGTGAATATAATCTGTACCAATTACGTTCAAAGGATAGACATGTTATACACCAACATTAAAGCATTTTAAAGTGGCGCAAGGATTACTCTCTACACGAACGTATAGTTGTGTATTACGACACTAAGCGCTAAGAGAGAAAATGATGGGGCATGATGCCTACTCGTATTGATAGAAAGAGATAAATATATAACAACATTAGTTACGTACTGATTGCTACTGAGCGCTCATTGGTGCGAGCGCGTGACATCGCGCTCTTTAGCCTAATGTCAGCCATTGCTAAATTATGGTAAAGACTAAATACGTCTTATGAGTTTCAATACTTTAAATGAAAAAACTATGCTTATGAATGTAATGACACGTTTTTCTTGTCTCTTACAGTAGCAGTGTAATTGGTACTAGGTACTCCTAAGCACACAGGAAGGCATTTTTACTTGAAAACGAGAAATAATTTGAGGCGCTGCCGGGACGTATCGCCATAAAGAGAAAGCGTGCCTAACTGAATGCACTCCGGGCAATTACCTGCCTTTCGTGTAGCCATTTTCGAGCGCATACGACGAATCTATGATTTAAAACATCTTAGATCTGTACAGCTTAATTTCAGCTCGCTATTAGCCTGAGAGCTGGGAGACTGCACTATATAGGATGAGAGTTTGCAATTTTGTAACTAAGTGAAGCGAAATTGCTGCCAGTTTTAGTATCTTTCGCTTACTGCCAGTGTGTTTCAATCAATTTGCAAAAAAACTGTCATATGGAGTGCTCTTTTAAATTCTCTGGTTAAGAATTAAATCAGCGTGTGTATTATAAATATAAATAAATAATAAATATTTGACACCAATCACATATATTGCTCTGATCCTAAAGTAAGTAGCTAATGCACTTGTGTTATGGAAATCAGACACAACGGTGGTACCACAACACCCAGACCCAAGACAATATAGAATTTTTTGATTTCAATATTAACCCGATCTGGAATCGAACCCGGGACCTCAGAGCGGCGATGCCATGAAACCCAGCGTGCTTAGCCACTAAGCCACGGAGGTGTTTTTGATGTCTTTGTAATTTCAGGAATTTGAGTATTGAACACTTTTTATAAATGAAAAATATATTGTAAATACGAATATTACTGACATCGATACTTTCTGAAGAGTCATAAGAACACTGAACTACTATTGCTAGCGTATGGAACTGACACCACGAACAAACCTCGTGCGCCTGAATTGACGCCACTTGTCATCAACTTATGCAAAAGGTTTCCCCCGCAATTTTAAAAGTTAAGCGGTCCCAGCAAACATTGATTCGCCTCGGTCCCGTCCCGCCCCAGCCCCTGTGAAACAGGTAATTTGATGGTATATGATTGGATTTTAAATTATTTCTACGTTAACCCGACCGGTAACCGAACCTAGGACCTCAGAGCGGCAACGCTTTGAAACTAGTCTGTTTAGCCACACCACCATGGCAGCCGTCTAGATAGAAGTATATTGTGAAATGTAGATAACATTTTGATACATTTTATGAGCCTATGTTCATGTAAAAGTAACTCGGGAATATATATTTTTACCTATCATGAATATTTTTTCTTTCTGGTGCTGGAATTACCAGAATATTGTGTCCACTTAATCTAGACCATATCCCAATTCCTCATCATATAATAGTCCGTGGGAGAAGCAGTTTCATTCTCAATTTACTTGATAAAGACAATTGTGAAACATCAAACATCATTGACAATAAAATGTGTCTTCCGTGTCCTAGTCAAAATATGAAATAAGCAAATTCACTAAGAGATATCAATAACAATTTTGGAGAACTCATTCCCAAAATAAGTTTCTACCCTTTTTTAAACTCGTTAAAAGAATAATTTTAATAAAATACCAAACAGGACCTTTGTCAATTCTGTTAAATAATGTTTATGCAAAATTTGAAGTAGGTAGATAAGATCAAGGAATCACGTTGTCTCGTCAAAACTTTGCTGCCCTTTCTTATCGGATCTCTACGACGCTACATACAAAGAACACACCTTCCAAGATTCAAGTCTCTACGATCAGCGGTTTAGACTGTGCGTTGATTAGTCAGTCAGTCAGTCGTTCAGGACCATACATTATATAGGTATGTATAGATAACAACACACTAGATAAGTTAACCTTTAATCGCTAAATGTTGATATGTTGGTCATATCTTCTTCATTTTGCCAATTACTTGTAGAAATAGTTATACTTAAATGTATCTGTGTTCAAGTATTTTGGTGTTCTTATTTGCACATTCCAGTAAACAGAGAAACAGGTTTCAAACTGTCCTTAATGCTTGTTCCAGAAACTGTCATTGCGCTTATGTCACAGATTAAATAAGTTCCTCGCCGGAACTTTACGATGCGGTTATTGCAACATTGTTCTCTGTTTTAGTGCACATTGCAATTTGATTTGACTAGTTTTTAGCTTTTTACGAGCTGGTATTAAACTTTCAATTGCTTTAAAAAAATCTTTCTAAGTCCATCCTTGACACATTTAAAATATTAAGAATGTTCAAATACTTACGGTGTCATATTTTATATTCATAAAGATGAAATAAGAAACAAAAAAATTGCGCACTGGTGGGACTCAAACCATCTACTTCTTGGTAGA
Organism: Pyrausta purpuralis; assembly: GCA_963924145.1. Lineage (NCBI taxonomy): Eukaryota > Metazoa > Arthropoda > Insecta > Lepidoptera > Crambidae > Pyrausta > Pyrausta purpuralis. The sequence continues at coordinate 8,176,365 of OZ001645.1, forward strand.
CCGGGCAAAACGCTTGTCCAATTGAGCTACCGTGCTGTTGGTCCGACCGTTAGAAATTTCTGGTTTCTTATTATATCTTTATGAACAGTTAAAAATACATAATTAATGGGCATTGATAAAAATATTTCGACTTAGATGTAGTCTGCGAAATTTAGTTTTTCGAATATCCTTTTTTGTTTTGAACATGCCTCGAAAATCACGTTTACAGAACAATTACTAAATTGTTTTTGCAAATGTCTTGCAAACAAAATATAATTTTAATTCCTATAAGTTCTTTTCAACGCTGAACACAGAAAATGATTCCTGTGTCCTCCTAAATTACTTTTCAACGCTTTCATCATCACGAGTCTCGATTTTCCGATCTGAATTAATTATTTGGGGAACCCATCACTTTATCGCAATTTTATTCATCGATTTTCATTTCCCATAAAACGATTCGCAGATGTTTCAAAATAATATTTAACAAATTCTAGAATCTTGTTACATCACAATTTCATTTACTCGAATGCTTATTATATACAAACTTACTTAATCATTACTTCTTTTCATAAATTACGTATTTTATCGAAGTAACGTTAGCTTTCTATTTTGTTACGCATAATTTTATTTCCACGTAAGTCTCAATATGCAGAATTCTTGAAACATCGAATTTTACTTCACTAAAGTCCGTATTTCCAAACGAATTTGTTACAAATCTTATATTGCATTCTTTATTAATAGACAATTTAAAGCATAACTGATATAAATATTGATCTAATAAATAAACTGCGTTAATCCCGACTCGCCGTGGTACTAGTGTGCCCGATACTAGAGTGTAATTCAAAAGCCGGAGACGCGGAGGGAGAGCAGCCTCCGCCCGCTGTAACAAGGTGTAGGCATCCGCGCGAGCTGGAGCGGCTGAGGCTGAAGGCGACCAGCAAGCCGAAGCTGCGTAGGCGAACGTGGGTGACTGCGCCTTGTTACGCAAGGGCGACGAGGCTGCTATTCCCGCAGCGCCGGAGACGAGGAAATCCTAATGCATGCTGCTTGTTTGCATGCCTGCTTGCTTGCTGCATGCATGCCTGTTTGCATGCATGCCTTTATGCATGCTTACTTGCATGCATTATTGCATGCATGTATGCCTTCTTACTTGCATGCATATGCATATGCATGCGCATGCCTTCTTACTTGCATGCGTATGCAAAAATATATGGGAACCGTTATACATTGAAACAAGTTTTTATGAAAGGTTATATCGATAACTTAATAATTCTATGAATCATTAGTTTAGTATATCGTTATTCTGCTTAACAAAACAGTTGCGAATCATTTTTTTGGTGAACTGTTATTCGATGTTATGAAACGACGATAAATAACTATTCGATTAAACAAGAAAAAAAGATATCAACATTCATTGAATAGTTTTCTGTGAAATGAAATTCGATATCGAAAAATTCTGTGTTATGATAGATACCCAATTATTTGATTTCAAAGCCCCGAGAATATAATGGTAAAATAACAACGTCTTACGAACACAAAAGGCATAGCAACATGATACTTGGTTCAATAGGATAATTACGTGTAATGAACGCTACATACATAGTGGGAATATAATTATCATCACTTAAGAATTTTTACTGCTACTAGGTAAATCTATATAAAATATACCGTGTTGATAAACTTCCCTATTCAACTTCAAAGTGTTATTTTATGCGTCGTTATTATTTTGGTCAGTGCAATAAAATATACTGCTCATTAGTGTTGTTCGCTGTTTTCTGCAGGATGCCGTTTAGTAGCATACGCTTCAATGTTAATATTCACCAGTTGTACCGATGTACATGTATTACGTGTAATAAATTGAGTACCTTAATATATTTAGTATTCATCGGACCCACATTAACATTTTCATCACATTATCTTTGTTTTTCCATGCTTTCATTTCGTTTTTCCATCCAAAGATTGCTGGTTCATTTGCTGTAAACACGAACATAGAGTTAATCATAAATTCAATCTACCATAACGCAGTTCGTATTTTCTCCCTAAAAAGTCGTACTGTAGACATTAAACTATAGGCATTACCTGCCTTTCTACTCTTCTTATACTATTACTCTGTATTTTTGGATTATTGTTGTTTTCTAATCCTTTTTGAACAATATTTATTGTGAATCTAAAAACGTCAAACTTTCAAAGCTCTGTTATTCTACTTTTCTGTACATAATACTGTAAAAATGTTTTACCTTTGTTTGCAATTTTCCTTTAATTTGCATTGGGTGATGATTCGTTTTCCAGATTATTTATGTAAATTGCTTGATTTTTGTCAATTTTTATATCTTTATTGACATGGTAGTTATGACAATATCTTTCAAAGTCTGACAACTTCTATCAAAGTTTATTACTTTTTCGGGTTTAATCCTCTGTAAACCACCAGTATTCATGTTCTATTTTTGAACCTACCTCGATCTAAATTTGAACGGCCCAGGCCCCTATATAAGCCTTTACTTTTTTCATTCAATTCATTCGATTCCGAGTTCTAAGCTCGAACAGTTCTATTATTCATCAAATATACTTCAAGTTTTAACACTCTACATTTTCCCTCAAGAAGTCTTGAAGAACCGCCGGTGACTACTGAAACACCTCCTCACGCTAGGGGAGGGACCGGACACATTTCCGGAGGAGTATTCGAGTCCATTGACTGCAGTAACACCTCCTCGCTCTAGGGGAAGGACCTGTCTCCTTCTCGGAAGAGGACCCGAGACCAAGTACTTCTGGCACTCCAACTGATCATAACATTTTCTACATAGTTCCCGTTACCCTCATCACTGCTGTGAGTTACTCCTTCACGGCGCCTGTCATCGCTGCACATCGGCGTCGCTGCTACCTCCGCTGTGTCGGCCCTGCACTCCGACGCCGCCCTCTGCTACCTCCGCTGTGTTTTTTACTGATACATTTTAGACATTTAACTGGACCAGTTCCACTTCTAAAATGACCATTTGCATAAACAAAGCTACCATGACATCGTTTTGAAAAAAAGCAAAATACAGCGCGCCGATGTATCGGTAGGTGCTAGCGAGACCGTCTGTTAGCAGGACTCAGTTGACGGACAACCGTACCTGCGAGAAAACTGCCGTGTGAATACACCAAATCTTTTGCGGGTTCCAGTAATGCAGTGATCCTGCAAACCTGGACTGCCATACGAAACGAACCTTACGCTTATTTATTACTAGCGGTCCCCCGCGACTTCGTCCGCGCGTTTTGAGTTTGCTCCCTCCCCTCCCCTCTCGTCGCAGCGTCATGTTTTATATCCTAAAGCCTTTCTCGATAAATAAGCTATCCAACACAGAAATATTTTTTCAAATCGGTCCAGCAGTTCCTGAGATAAGCGCGTTCAAACAAACAAACTCTTCAGCTTTATAATATATTAGCGCAAGCGCACGTTGTACTTAAGCTGCGAACATTATTTTGGTGCGGAGTTATGTTAAAACTGTGATAGCTCCTAAGATATTTATTGAAATCAAATGATATAAAGGGCAAATTGGTTCTAAATGAAATGCTCGTGATGATGAATGTATTTATTTTGATAAGAATAAATACCTGTGTGTATAATACACCTCTAAAAATAATGCATTATTTTTTTACAAATTTATTAACCTAAAAAAGGTTGTAGTAAGTCAACCATAAAAGATAGACATATGCTGTCGCGGACTTTATTATAAAAAAAAAAAAAAAAAAAAAAAGAATTCTTTATTTCAAATAGTAATGTTACACATATTTGTTGAGTTTTCCCTTTAAGTAGTCTAAGACACTTGTATTGGGAATAACTCGCAACTTCCCTTACGGTTAGCTAATACTATTTAAACTAATTAAAAGTAAACATGGTATAAGATATGTTACAATTGAGAAAAATAATAAGCACAATCAAAGGTACTTAAACAGAGACGTGAATAAAGTGATATAGCTGTAGCACATTTGGTGTGTTTGTGTGATGCATGTTGTCCGATGAGTCTTCTGAGTCTTCTGAGTGTGTGTGTGTGCGTGTGTGTGTGTGTGAGAGAGAGAAAGTGTAGATATATAGATATATATATATATATATATATATTTATGTACATGTCTGTCGCCTTAAGTGACAAGTTGGTCAGGCACCTGCTTGCCCTACGGAATGATTTTCTTGGGATCGAAACAGAAAGTCCGCATACAGGTGTAATTATCACAAAGAAGACACTTTATCACCATTCAACCAATTCTAATAAATAGGTTTTCAACTTCTTTATAGCTGAGTGATATCAGCCATTCAGATAAGGTTTTCTTGCAAATGTAATATATCATTGGGTAAATTTTAAGAATTGTATTTATTTTATTATACATAAAGGCGGACTGGCCTATATATTGCCTTCTGGCGAAAGCTGTACGTGTAGCAGTAACAGGGGCAACAGCATCTTTCCTTCTTTTATGACTCAGGTCGACAAAAGGCAGGGACTTATGTACGTTTAGAATAAGATTTAGGACGTAAAGTTTCCTGACTGAGAGGAGACCACTAATTCTATAGAGTGTAGAAGTAGGAAAACGGTAAGGTCTAGAGTACATAACTTTTATAAGTAGTCTCTGTGCTCTTTCTAATTCAAGAAGGTGGGATTTGTCAGCTCCGCCCCAAATAGAGATACAGTACGTAAGCACTGATTGGGCAAGTGCCATGTAGATTTTATTTTTGAGTTTATTGGACATTACATGCCGTAATGATTTGAATACCCATAAGAGTTTCCTTGTACGATTTGTTAACAGTTCCAAATGTGGGTGCCAGTTTAGCCGTTGGTCAAGTATTATACCTAGATATTTGATTTGACTGACTTTTTCAATGATGGAGCATTCACAGTTGACTGCATTTGAACACGAGTGGATTTTTAGTATAAATTGACTGCCTGGTTGGGATTTGTTTGAGGGCGTGAAACATACAAATTTAGTTTTCAGAGGGTTCAAGGTCAGAAGGTTCTCTCTAAGCCAGTTTGATGCAATGATTAAACCCCTCTCAGTCCTATCATACACTGTTTCCCAGTCAGGACCAGTAAAAACAAGCGCAGTGTCGTCGGCGTAGGAGAAGATCCTGCCCCCAACGTCACGAAGGTTACAAAACTCATTGATGTATATTAAGAAGAGTGTGGGGCCGAGGACACTCCCCTGAGGAACTCCAAAACTGAGCGAAGCTTTTTCACTATGGAATCCGTCAATTTTAACTTCCTGAGTTCTCTCCTGGAGATAACTTTTAAAAAGCAGGAGAGGAGTATTTCTAATGCCTATGTTATCTAACCTGTGTAAAAGAATGGGCACAGAGACAGTGTCAAAGGCTTTTTTAAGGTCTAGAAAGACTGTGAGACATTTGTTGCCGCTGTCAACTTCATTAACTATAGAGGAGGTGAGGTCAAGAATAGCATCTTGGGTTGAGAGACCCTTTCTAAAACCATATTGTGAATTGGATAGTAATTTGAATTTGTTTAGGTAATCAACCAGTATATTGTTAAGCAGTTTTTCAATTATTTTAGAAATCGAAGGAAGGACGGAAATTGGCCTATAGTTATTAACATCTTCTCTGTGCCCACTCTTAAACACAGGGGTTACAATAGATCTCTTTAAGGCGCTGGGGAACACACCAGTACTAAAACAGAGATTTGCGAGGTGACATATATAGGGGACAACTAGATTTTTGGAGTGTTTAAGAAAAGCAGTGCTGATTCCATCCCAACCAGATGCACTCTTTGAGTCTAGACTCATTAAGATGCTCTCAACTTCCTGGTCATCAGTATTCAGTAAGACGAAGGATGAGTGGTGGGTTGAGATAGAACTGGGTGCTACAGAACAACGTCTTAGAACACCCAACTGTTTAGTAATTATTTCCGCTAGCTGTGAACCAATACAAACGAAATAATCATTAACGTAGTTAACTGAAGATAAAGGCTGCGGTTTTACGTTGAGTAATGTTGCATTATTAGATTTTGGTGGTTTATATCGAGTTATCTCATTTATCGCGCTCCAGAATTTACGAGAATTATTGGCAGTTTTTAAAATAAGATCACTATGATGTTGTCGCTTAAGCTTTTTAATTAGATTAGAGCAGAAATTTCGAAAACGTTTGTAGGTCAGTTTTAAGAAAGTATTGTGAGGGTCCTTTTCTAGTTTAAGTTGCATGTTATTTCTTAGTTTTATACACCTCAATGCTCCAGGGGTAATCCACGGTTTTAAAATTCTTTTATTACTTGCATAGTGAATTTGTTTTGAATTTTTTTGAATAGCTGACTTAATTGTATTAATGAGAATGTTCGCATAGTCTTCAGGATGAATCGATTCTGAGAAGGGGAGATCTGTAGATACAAGAGTTTTATAGGCGTCATCAAAATTAATAATTACTTTCGACTTGGTGGTGGAATTATGAGGATTTGTTTTAGACAACTGGAGCAAAACAAGATTGTGATCGGTAACAGTCGTGTTAAGTACACCAACAAAAGCTGTATTGAGGTTGACATCAAGTTTAATCATTACATGATCCAAGCAGGAGCTTTTTCTTGTAGGTAGGCTGTGGCCAGCCACGAGACCATGGAGGGATAGAACATCAAGATAGTTGTGTCTATTTCGCCGGTACTGAGGCCTCTCTGCATCAGTAGGAAGTAAGTTTATGTTTATGTCGCCAATAACTGTTATATTTCTATGATGAGCAAGAGTCGCCAGGTGCGAGTCGAGGGAGTTGACAAAATTATCGGCGTTGAGAAATGAGGGTGAGCGGTATACACCTAGAAAAATATGGTTATGAATTTCAATTTGGAGCCCAGTGGCGTCTGTAAGATGAAGGTCAACGACCTTAGCCCGAAGGTTGTTTCTGATATAGACGACTACACCATCATTCTGATTTAAAAGTTTAGAGGATTGATAAGAGGTGTAATTATTTAGCGATGGTATTCGTTTCGCTGTGTCCAACCTACATTCTGTAAGTATGAGTATGTCAATTTCAGAATCTAAGACCGATAATGTGACTTGAAGGTCATCAAGGTTTTTATATATACTAGCAATATTTTGCGTTACCACTAATAAATTATTGCGGGATGAATCCATCCAATGATCAGTTATGTCATGTATATCACATTTGATTGAACGAGTTAATTGCATGCAGTCTATTTCTTGAATGGCAAGATGACTATCCATATAAAAAAGGGTTAGTGCGGTGTGAGTCATTACCTAAGCTATGACATAATAACACTTGCAAGTATGAGTGAGAATAGGTTGATTTTAATGGTACAAGTAAATTGGTCATGTTCAAGTTCAACAGAATGAGTGTTTTTTGTATCGTTTTTAGTGTTTGTGGTAGATGTGTAATTGTGTATAAGTATGTGTGTATCGGACAAATTATATATTGTGTATGTGTATGTGTATGTGTAAATAAGAAGATAGGTATTATTGGTTGTTGTTGTTTATTTACGTGTAAATAGACAAAGATTCTAAGTATGTTTACAAGAGGTGAGCTTGCAGATAATAAATAATAATCAAAGTAACCTCTCCTACTGAAAACAATATTATGAGAGTAAGTATTATAGAAAAAGCACAGAACTGTTACCACTAGAATAATTGAAGATAGTCATTTTTCTATAAGAAGTTGGTGCACCTGAGCTTCATTTTGTATGCAAATAATTTTAGATGTGTCATCTCTCCTCACAAAAACCCTTCCAAAGGCAGTCCAACAATATTTGTACTTATTAGATTTGGCAAGATCACGTGCCAGGAAGTAAAGACGGGCACCTTTTGCAGTGAGCTGCTCCGATATATAAACTGGGGTGTCCTCCCTCGAGGTGATGCCGAGATGTTTTGCTTGCAGTTTACACTTGTTTTTAATGTTGAACTCCTTAGATTTTTTTAGCAGATCAGTTTTTAAGATAGTGGAACCGAGTTCCACTATTATGGGGGGACTTTTCTCCTTATCATTTCGTGTCTTGATTCGGAAAATGTCTTTAATGTCCCGTTCACACAGATCCAGACTGATTGACTTAGATAGGCGAGTTAACATATTTATTAAATCAGACCTGTTTTCAGAGGGTTGACGAGGAACGTTTTTTATCTCGATGCTGGTTTTGCGTGAAGACCTCTGAAGGTCCTCGATTTTATCTTCCAGAATAAGAATGTACTCTTGGTCCTTAGCTACTTGAGTTTCTAATTTTTCTATTTTTCTTTGAAATTCCTCATTTTGGGCAGTGAGGAGTGAAACGTTCTGCTCAATATTTAATGTACTTTGTTGTAGGGACTTAAGAGTGTTAGTGATTTCCAAATGTACCTTTTTTTGATCATCGAACTCTTAATGCTGAACAATCCTGTCATACATGATTTTTGTGTCACTTAAGCGGTTTCCGCAGCGTATGCAACGGAAGCTCTCAAAAGGAATATCTTTCTCCCGTTTTCGCAACATTTTTCATTTCTGCTGTGGTCTTATGAGTCGTATCTTTATGCTATATAGCCTAAAGCCTTCCTCGATAAATGGACTATCCAACGTAAAAAAAATTTTTCAAATCGGGGCAGTAGTTTTTGAGATTAGCGCGTTCAAACAAACAAACAAACAAACTCTTCAGCTTTATAATATTAGTATAGATAAATCAACTGTTATCAAAAGTTTTTTCTGGATTAGGGTTACAAAGCTTTCATTAACAAAAAACTGGTATTTTGCCTGCATTGATGACACCCAAGAGGAGTTACAGAGTTTTTGATAAAATCAATAAGTCTCTAACATGCTGAAGCAAAAGGGCAAAACTGAAAGTATAAAATATTTCAAAGTAATACTCACAATGTCTAAGCCGCCCCGCAAAACAGGTCACTCGTGAAAATATTTTCCTGGTGGCGCTTTAGAGATGCCTGATACATAAAAAAATATTGAATCGCACCCAAAAAGTCTATAGAGGTAAATATTTCAGGTATTAGCAAAAAAGTATGTATTATTTGTTAAGTAATAACAGAGAAGAGGGTATTGATAGAAATGATAGAATGTGGAAGAGAGCGCATGTGGGGACACCTGATTCGACAAATTCGTTTCTTCAAAACTATAATTAACAGAAGAATAGAAGGAAGCGAGGAAGACCAAGAATAAGCTACACACATCAACATGGTCCAGGGATATTTCAATTAAACCTAAACAACAAAAAATCTATTAACTGTTAAGACACCTGCACATTCAAATAAAGCTTGTTTAATAGCCTATCAAATCTTGTAATAAAGTAGCCTATCAAAACTTTTAGGTAAAGTTAAATTAAAAAAGAAAAACTTGGAAGAAGAGAAAAAAATCAATCTTAACTTTATTTTTGAAACTTCAAAACCTAAATAAACTATTTTTTTATAAAAATTGTTGAAAACTTAAAATTGTGTAAATCTGTGGATCCATCTAAGACTCTCGTGACACATCTGCAACAGTTCTGTATACTCAAAACAAAGTTCTCAATATCCTGTAAATGATGCACGCAGTCAACCAAATGTAAGCGTAAATGCTGGTAAGCGGTCAAACTTTGAGAAGACGACTGCATGAAGTCAACCTACGTGCTCGTAGGCCACATCGCGTACCAGCACGAAGAAGATTACAATGGGCTATGAAGCAAACAAAGCAAATTTTAAATGTGGCGTCAGTCGTGTCGTATTAGGTAGGACGTCAAAAGATTGGCGGAAAACCGGAAAGAATGAAAACACTCCACCGACAAGAGCCAAGCTCTCTTTGGTGATGACGATGATAAGGTATTAACAACATTTGCACTTTCTCGTAGAAAAAAGGTACCAATATTGTTGGTTATAGGTATTTGGTCCGTGGTTTATCCATCAAAGTAGATTTTAACGAGAATGCTACCATGTACCTACCTTATTATTATGGAGTTCCCGTTATTTCGGCACTGTTACAAGTCCTATGGTCACGGCGTAACTGAAACTGTTTCGGGTAAGCTGTTACCTGTCTACCCTCCTTCGAAGTCTTTTATTGCGATTACATGCTGTACCATTGTTCACAAACTCACTATTTTCTTGCACGTGTCCTCGACATTTAACACTCATAGTATCTTCACGCGAAACGACGTTTTGTTAAATTTTACGGCTTTTGCATTTACAAAAAACCGGCCAAGTGCGAGTCAGACTCGCGCACTGAGGGTTATGTGTCAACTTTAAGTGAATTAGGGAATCCACTTACTTCTACTTAGTAAAATACCACAATATTTTGTTGACTGCAAATTTAACTTTGTTTTTCATAGTGTTTGTATGAAGTATAAAGTTATGTTTGCGGTTGTTAAAAATGTGCTATATCTCAAAAACTACTCGTTCGATCCCGTCCGAACCAATTTTCGTTGAAAGTATTTGTTAAAATCTAATTACCCTTTTTTTTTTCAAAATTTACACTTGCTTGGTTTAGAAATGAGATGGCGGGGGGACGCCTATTTTACCACTTTGGAAGCGTCTAGGTATGAAACGTAAAACTTTAAAAGAAAATGGTTTTATGAACCTCTATATCATTTTAAACGACCTATCCATAGACCCCACACGCATGGGTTTGACTAAAAATTTTATTTTTGGTTTTAGTTTCATGTATGGGAGCCCCCCCTTACCTGTCATTATATTTTAATTTTTTGTATGAGAATCGGTAAGCGGTTAACAAGATACATCTTCCTACCAAATTTCAATTGTGTAGTGCTTATAGTTACAGAATTTAATGGCTGGGACATACGGACGGACAGACAGACAGACAGACACAGACTTGACGAAACTACAAGGGTTTTTTGCCATTCGGCTACGGAACCCTAAAAACTGGATCCCAGACAATTAAAGAGAGATTCACGATTAAACTTTTTGTATTTTGTTATTTTATTCGCTTCCCTGACCAATCTTGTTTTTATAAATTGAACTTGTAAATAGCGTATGACACGGGGTTCGATTCCTCGTCTCTCACAGCCAAAGTTGCTTTTTATAAGTGCAATTTTTATTATTAAGTCTGCATTATTTTTAAGTAATTCTGTGAAAATTATAAACATCGTTATATCATGCTCTGAGTGCTTACACTGAATGTATTCATCGTCACTCTCAATCTCTTTAGCACCGGAACAAGTCAGGTACGGAGAAATTCAGGCATGCATACGGTTTGCGTCATCGACACAAATTCAAATCTCAAACATCACTACGCTTTCGTTCGGCATTTTTGCGCCGGCATGACATAATAGTTTTCGCTATTTCCAAACAATAGGCAAAGGGAATCCAACAAACAGCCAAGGACTTGTGTCGCCACTTCTTTATTAATGTTCAACTGTTTCTGGCGGATATTTATTGTTTAACCCGATTGCTGTTATTCGCATCCTTTCGTCCTTGTTTTTAATTTGATCTATCTTTTTATTGCGGAAGGCTTACTTTTGTATTATAATTATCATCCTCCACCAGATGAAGGGAAGAAAGTTGTTCCTGAACCCGGGTTATGCGAGTTTGTTTATAGATTTAAAAAATAATTGAGGTAAATTTGATTGCAAATTTTTTGATAGGCGCTAAGATTCTAAGTCAAGTATTCGTCATGTTTGTGTGGAGCCACTAGACGATTTTGAAAGCTGTAGTAAAGTCTGTTTATCTTTGCTAGTCGAATAATGTAAATAATCTTTTTATAACTTTTACAATATTATCAGTAAGTAAAATACATTTACTATTCGATTTAAAAAGATCTCAATTCTAAGCGATGAATTACCTATGCAGTCGGCGAGTTTTGTATTTATCTTATTTTGAAATTAAATTTTGAATATTTTGGTAAAAACGAATATGTTTTTTTTTTACAATATTTGACAAGCAAAGAAAAACGGACTTTAGTAGCTTTTATGCCGCTAGATGTATTTAATGCTACATATAAGTTAAATTAACGTACTTATTAGTTTTCTATACCAGTAAGTATGAGAGAGCGTAATGCCTATTCGTTCTTTGTATTCAATTTATCCACTTTTACCTAATAAACATTTCAACATTGTGTCCGTGTTTTTTGTTGAGAGATCAGTACATTTTGAGTTTTTTGGAAGGATATTAAAAAAAACTTAAGCTATGTTCGGAAAATACCTTTCTTGTATGCACTTATTCTACCAAGCCTATTATTATCACGCCTACACCATATCGTGTCGCCACTTAGTGCAGACTGATACATGTCAATATTTTCTCGCAGTCACGCAAGCACTTGACAAAAGCTCGGAATACACATTTTTCTTAATAATCCGGGCGTCACACGTCACAGGTCCACATGATTTATCACGAAATAAATTCGTGTTACTAAGAGTTCCATATTGACGGCTATTCCGATACAATTTATAACCTTTACTGATAGATGGGATGGGAACAATTTTTCTATAGCAACAGATGGTAAAGCTTTATTACGCATTTTTACGGTGTTTAGAAAAGGATTATTACTTCAAGTTTTTTTTTCATTTCTTCTGTTCGGAAAATTGTTCTTTCATGTGAAGATAAACGGGTGGAAAATAGCTTTTCCATCCCTAGGGTGGAAAGTAATTTAGTTTTAATTGCTACGATCAGACATGGAGTTTTAGATAATTGAGTCACATCATATTAATGAAATAAACAAGCTTTCCATGTTTTTAAGATTAGCTAAATATTAAAAACGTGTGTTATTATGGTCACTGATTAAAAAAATATAAAATTGGTCTAATTTTTAACAATTTAAAATCTTCAAATATATTATTCGGCTAACCGCCATACAAAGTGGCACTTTTATTTTTATTTTAAATTGTGACACATTGTTTTTAACGATATATTTTTTAGTTTTGTCAATTATTGCACAGATTATAAAGCAGGCGGAGGCAACTTCCTAAGATTTTGTTGTTCATTAATCTTCTTACTCATTCCCACTTTTAGCTATCACTCATAGCGCTATCTCATGAGGCAAAATTAAACCTGGAATTTGACATAACCTGTGGTTGTTTTGGAGACAAGGTTAAGGTTGCGTTCTTTTACTATTATTATTGTCTGTAAGCATAAAATTGATCGATATTTTTAACAATGATTTGAAATATTTGATATCGTCCTCGTTTTATGTACTCTGTTGTCTTCCGTGCCGTTACTGTCCTTCTAATCGTGTGTTTTATGTAAAACACTTGACGTTTCATCTCTCGCCAAACAACGTAATATCTCATCCTCTCATCACAATTACATAGCTAAATGTATTTATTTTTTCTCACAGTCGAAATGACAAAAAGTATGTTTAACTCGGGTGAAAGCACCCATTTAACTCTCGAATAATTAGCGCTCTCACTCCGTTCGAGCGCCAAAAACATCTCGAGAGTGAAATGGGTCACTTTCTCCCCTTGTATAACAATCTACTATTTTTTGAAACTATAAAATATTTTGTACAAATAGTTTACAAAGTTCTTGGTAACTGTTGTAAGAACATTTTGAGAATATAAAGAACCTGTCAACTCCTTTAAAAAAGTTGCGGTTATGGTTATTAAGGATCCTATAAATAGCTATGTATAAGCTGTCATTTTTGAACTGTGACGGCAATTGAGTCTAAGAGGGGTTAAATTACGTCTTATTGCGGGAAAAGTAGTCAGAAAAACTATCCGTAACAAAAGCAACTAATTTAAGAAGTTACACAAGGGAGTTAGGCGCGGCAGTGACATTAGGTAACTTGCAAGCAATGCCGACTTGATTAAATGAAACCAGTCACCACTCAGTTAATGTTTAACTCCGGGTTGAAATGACGTGAATGACTACTTACTTACACTGCATCTGAAAATAAGTTACTAACTGAGCCGTAATGTGGCCGTTCGTACCTGAAACAAAATTTTAGTATTTAATACAAAAAAAAGGGTAAAAAATGCTGGGAACTCAGTACAATGGGGTGCGAAATCTCTTTGGATATTCTACCGATGTTTCTAGCACACATTTTTAGAATCGTTAAGTTACTAGCTCGGATCCATTCGGTTTTTAATCCCGTTTGCGCAGATAAGAGTTAACTTTTAGATAGGATTTCAGCCTCTGTCAAAATCATCAGATAGATCATCATACAAATGATTTAACTGGACCTTACAGTGCTTGGAAGTTAAATTGTGGACGTCCTACTATTATACCTTCAGTGCTTTCTTCACTAACAATGAAAGCGATCGAGTTAGATAATACCTCTATCGTACCGACGATCGTCTGCCGGATAAACGCCGAGAAGAATGGCTAAATAGGCTTTAGTTAGGTCATGTTGCTAGATTGTAACTCGTTGCTTAGTGAATCATCCTAATAAAGAACAATCCTAGGGACTTACTAGACCAGCTTACTATATATTGTTTTTTCTACTACGTACGGTAACAACTTTTATTTGATAAAGCCTAAACACTAATAAAAATGCGATTAATTTAATAAGTACAGTCGTTTATTATAAAAATAAAAATAGATCTATATCACCAGAGTTTATCTAGTTACTTACATAATTAAATTACTAAACCGCGACCATATTATAATTACTTATATCTCTGGTGATATAGGAAAATAACGATTTCGTATAGTTATGTTACTATAACTATATAACTGTGACCTGTAAGGTATATTGGCTCTGTGTTAAAATGTAAACATTTGTATTACCTAGAGTTAAATAACGTGCAATTATTGTTGTTTCATGTATTGTAATAAAATTTAACACTGAGCACTTAATTGATTTGTAAGGTTATTGTCATAATAACCGGAGATCGAAACTCGGAATATATTTGTACAATCGTATAATTGATGTTTGCCTTGCTGATTGCTTTCGTGAAAAGTTGCTTTCGCTCTGATTTAATACAAAATGGAATATTTTTTGAGTTCAGCTTTTTTTTGGATATTTTTTTTATTCAGCCAGTAAATTGAAACGATAGTTAACAAATTAAAAAAAATAAATAGAATCAGTTATTACTAAACCAGCTATTACCTGTTACAGTATACAGTGCCTGTTCAACTATCGTTAGTTTGACTAATTATTGATTTTCAGATGTGTCTTTTGATAATATTAAGGCATTTGTTGCTACGGTAATTACACCGAAATTAGTTTTGATCAGCAGCACTTACTAATAAAAAAAACTAGGTTAGTCCGTAACGTTCCACTGCTGGGCAAGGCATTTTGAGCCATACTCTAATACGCGGGAGTCTCAATACCCAGTGCGGCAATCCGCTTCACCAATGTGAAGCAAGGTGTTTGCAAGGCAAGCGACTAACCCCGCTGTCAGATGTAATCAAGTCTCCCATACGGCTCAGGGTGCTCGTAGCGCAGTGGTATCAGCGTTTTGGTAGTGAAACTGAGGTCAGGCAACACTTGCGGATATCGTAGTTTAAATGTACACAAATAGATAAATAGTCTCTTCTAAAGACGTAACAATTCCTTTGAGACGATTTAGTGTTTAATGATTTGAGTCAGATAATTTTATTTCATACAATTTGGGTAATTAATATGTAATGTCTTATTTTTGAGGGTATCTTTGAAGCATAGAGATGTCACTTCTACTTGGGTGCTCAAGTGAGTACTTAAACTTCGGCATGAGTTCAATCAACGCTTTGATGAAGTTAGCTTTGTACAAAAAGTTGATGTGTTCATACGAGTCGGTCGAAATTGAATAAAAAACTTTGCTGTAATCCTGATAAATGTCTTGACAAATTTTAATTAAAATGTATTACGGTATCAAATTGGGAGACGTGGAGTAAGATAAGTTGGTAACGAAGTGGAAGGCGCAGTTGCTAAAATTGTAAACTTGTTGAAGTCGCGACCGCGGCCGCCGATACAGAAACCTTTATTTGCAGTGATGGGAAATCTGATACAAGTAACGAAAATGTTTTATCTTACATTTGTCTAAAACTGAATTTGTTTATTTTTAAATGATACAAACAACACTCAAATGGGTGAATTGATTACACTTTAATAATATCCCTGTGACAGTTTTTTTTATTTTTTTACCACTTAAGGAACACAAAACAGAACAACATCATGAGAAATGCAATGAAATAGTATTATTTATTTAATAATGTAATGTATTAATAACATTATATTGCATTATATTGTTTACTATTTAATATTTAGCTAGATGCTATTCCAAAACATACACCTATTGGCTGCGCTCGGCCCGAGTCGGCAAAGTTCACGGTACTGCAGGTGCGCTGCAGTCACACAATATTAAAAACTAGATTTGATTGTTTTTGCAATCACACACTGATAATGTTAAAAATTTTTATTAAGATGACTTATTAACGGATTGTACAAATGTTTTTTGTTCTAAATGAAAATAAAATAAAATAAAACATGTGTCCACAGCTTGGTTAATTACAAGTATATATAAATACTAAACAATCGATGGAATCGCATAAACCTCTTTAAAAAAAATATTATACATTTTTCTCCTGAATCAAAAGCATCAGTATTTCCCGTCTGAAACGGGGCAAGTTATCGTTAAATATGTGTATGTTCATGTGGTTTTTTGTTCAGTTCATTGTATAGGCGACACTAGTTAATGGACTAAAGAGAGATATCTTGTTCTTGTAGACTTGTGGTGTGACAGATATAAGAAAAGAAAAAAATAGAATTCCCTTCCACTTGTACGGAAAACGAATTCTTTAAACAAAGTTTCTAAAATTTTCATTACAATTTTATAAGGCGTTCTCAAGAAATATAACAAACATACAAATATAGTTATTATAAAACCAATTTTAAAATCACTGGTCCCATCCCTAGTTGTAATCAAAAGTCGCAGAGGGCGGAACAATCGACTGATGTTCGGTCGGGCACCGCAGTTGTGGCTCAGACAAGAACTAACTTACAAATTTAGTCTCGATTTGGGGCGGATTTCATAATATAACGTATATCTATAAATCAAACCTATATCTATAAACATATGAACCTATTAACCAGCCAAGTATACCTATTGTTTGTTAAGGCAAAACAACATCGTTGGTTCTCTATTATTATCACAAGTCGTTTCTTGACAAATTTATTTTCTCTTTCTCCTAAGCTCTATCCGAAAGGCATAAGCAGTGCTAACTAAAAGTTATCTATAAAAAACATTATTCTTCGTCACAACGACAAAAGTGCGGATTCGAAAAAGCGTAACACAAAAGTGTCTGTGGGCCGATTTGCTCCAATTTTCCTTTGTTGTACGTTTCCATTATTTTCGTAATGTACTTTGTTTCGCCAATACTCGGCTCTTTAGGAACATAATATCGTTGAGGCCACCAATTGTATTTGATAGCGTTTGAAGTTACATTTATTTTTACAAAAAATATCGAATGATTTGATAGTTCTCATCATGCCATCATTCGATATTTTTTGTAAAAATAAAATGAGAAGAGGAAGAAATAGTTTGTACAAGAAGTTGGGAAGGAAAAAAGTACAACGTAGGTCAGTAACATTAGGATATTGTGTGTGGTTCTGATACACTTATGATGATACAAGCGTGCTTATTAATAGGTGTTATTATGTCGTGAATTGGTAAAAACTCACGTTAACTCTTTATTGCTTCGACGACACTCAATGTCTAACACTGAACGAGTATTTTTATTGCAGTTTAAAGAATACATGTGAAGTGAACACAATATACCAACTGAAAATAGAGTATCGTAGTTGCTGTTATTTGACTGGCAGGTAAAGCTTTTAGCAAAAATACAGAATATTTATTTGTAAACACTTACTTGGACGATTACCTTTTAAAAATAAATATGTAGTGTATGTTTTTCTAAATGACAATAATGTACAGGAAATATCCACCACAATTTGAGTTTCTAATCTATATTAACAGGTATTTTTCTAGGTATTCATATTGTAGAATTTTGATAAGGTAAATAAAATAATGCCCCACATACACACCTATTGTCAGTTGAAGTCTTACCAGTAGTTTACTCTGTGGCGTTGTGATGAATCCCCGCCGTTACTCTGTCCTGATGCAACGTAATAAATTGTGCTACTTTGCATAACGCATTATCTAAATAACTAGTTTGTTGCGGAGAACCTCGAAGAAAAGAACCATTTGTGGCTACTGGCAAAGGGCACACAAAAGGGAAAATGGTGTTTGAAAGAAAATTCATGATATAAGAAGGTGTATTAGGTATTTCATTTCTGTTATTAGACCGAAACTCAAATATATGTTTATATATTCGCGAAATAGGTAAATTATAAACTATTTTTCCAGAAATTTCAGTTCCGCAGAATTTGTTACAAATACTGATAAGTTATAACGTGAGACACGAGATTTAATTAACCTATTTTGGAAAATAAAATAATATCCGTCCGTAAAATTAAGGATGATTTTAAACTTTTCGTAACATCATAAGAATACATTTACACTTTGTCTGCCTTAATGGTCGGCACATAGCGTGCTGGTGGCCAAGCACTCGGGTCCGAGTGTGAAATATAAAATGACGCCAGAAAAGACGTCGTCGGACACACTCGGGCCCGAGTCGGTGGCACCACTGGCATGGTTCTCGCGTACTCTACAGGGTGACCCCGAAAACAATCGACAAACTTTAAGGGTAGGTTGTATTACGGATATATATGCATTCTGTGAAATCAAATGAAAAATCGTAAGTGTTGAAACTGTCATCGTGTTTTCGCACAGGACAGGTCCATAAACAAGCATTATACAAATTAAAAACTACTTAAATCAAGCTTACAAATTAACACTCATAAAATATTACATTAAACGTGCTAAGCACTTTTGTTCACAAGAGTCGCATTGCAATAAATGGCATGTTTATAATAACAATATTACTATGGAGCGTGTCGCCTAACGTGTAGGTACGGAAACGGATAGTTAATTAATGGAATCAGGCGTTACTTTGCGGAAATCCATTATTAAGTTGAAATTTATAAAATTATTTTGCTTTAAATTTCCGCGAAGCGACGCCGGCGCAGGCAACTAACAACACGAACCGTCACCGCGTTTAGTATTAGTTCAGGCAAATGCAGGATGCACCACCCGCCCTCCCTCAAAACGTATGCGGCACAGCTGATGCAATTATTAGTACCCAACACCAACGTGCAAAAAACCTCGACGCGTTTCGCCACTACACGTGGCATCCTCAGGAGATGTTGTCGCCTCGGCGGAGCACGGACGACTGAACTGTGTCGGCTGGCGAACAGGCCTTTTATACTTTCCGACCAGCGTCGCTTCGCGGAAATTTAAAGCAAAATAATTTTATAAATTTCAACTTGGAAACGGATAGTGCTATGAAAATGTAATCTTTATCTCAATCGCATAAAGCGTACGATGCGCAAGATTCGCCCCACCTACACGCTAGCTCTTTGAACCCGCCACCGCGCCCCGGGCGGGCCCCGTAAACAGAAAAAAACCGTTCAGTTACCGCGCGACCGTGACCTAATTAGGCGAATTAGCGATAAGTTTGTTTAGATCGCAGTGTACTTCGTTGGATTGCAGTGATGTGATAGTGCATGGTTCGTGATAATTCGTACTTTAACCGCGAGTTTTTTATAGTTTGTGTGTATTCACAGACAAATAACCTCCGAGAAACGCAGAGACGTTTTCGCAGATGTATTGGTCGCAGCGGTCCAATCAGCTGGCCAGCGTGATCCCCTGATCTCACGCCTTTGGATTTTTATTTGTGGGGTGAAATTAAAACCATGGTGTATGCAAGTTAATTTGAAACAATGGTTAAGCTTAGGGAAAGGATTGTTAGTGCATTTGACATTGTAAAATCTCGAAGGAAAGTTTTACAATCCTTAAAAGAAAACCATCAGCGTCGTGCTCGGTTGTGCATTCAAAGGGGACGTGGTCACATTGAACAATTATTAAAATACACGTAGCTCTGGTAATTTAATTTTGATAGATGTTTTTGTTTTTCTCTTGTTATTTTTATTCATAATATACGTTGTAAAAAAGCCCGCGTAATACGAATACCTACGGGCTACGGGGCGTAATGTTGTAGGTACGCATCGTCTCTCTGCCGCCTCTCGCGACTTTACGTCTGTACAGTTGCGTACAAAATGTGTTGGCCAAAATGTATAATAGCATATTTTTATGTTTTAATGTACTGCTCCGTTTACAATAATATTTTAATTTCTGTATCAGTACTATTGATAAAACATCCTCTTAAGTTTTGTTGACTGATTTCAAATTCACCTTGTAGAAATAGTCATCGATGACTGAATGTTGTAGGCGTAGAATAAAAAAACCCGGCTAAATGCGAGTCGGACTCGCGTACTGAGGGTTCCGTGCCAACTTAAACTGAATAATTGAATCCACTTACTTCCAATTACATAAAATACCACAATATTTTGTGGACAGCAAATGTAACTTTGTGTTTATAGTATTTGTATGAAGAACAAAGCTATGTTTGCGATTACTGTCATTTTTTTTTCAAAATTGACACTCGCTTAGTTTTGAAATTAGATGGGGGGGACGACGCCCATTTTACGACTTTGGACTTTAAAAGAAAATGGTTTTAGGAACCTCTATGTCATTTTAAAAGACCTATCTATAGACGCCCCACACGCATAGGTTTAACTAAAAAAAAATCGGTTTTAGTTTCATGTATGGGAGCCCCTCTTAAATATCATTTTTTTATGTTTCGTATGAGAATTTTAAAGCGGTAAATAGGATACATCTTTCTACCAAATTTTAACAGTATGATGCTTATAGTTACAGAATAAAGTGGCTGTGACATACGGACGGACAGGCAGACAGACAGACAGATTTGACGAAACTATACGGGTTCCGTTTTTGCCATTTGGCTACGGAATCCTAAGAAATAGCTTTCTCTAAAACATCAAACGATATAAATCTTCATGACGCAAAAAGAACAACAATTTCTTTTTTTTCTAAAAACTAAAACGTACACGCAAAACATTTCTGCGAAGTTTAGATATGCGAGTTGCGAGAAGTTTGGACGCTATTATAAATACGACGCGTTAGTGAGACACTTGAGCGACGCAGAAAAACAAGTTTCCACCACAAATGAAATAAATAGAGAAGTCCCAACCCTCTTGGATGTGCTGTAATCGACAAAAAGTTATTAAGGTTGGTCATGGATGTTTATGTAATTAAGCTTTTTATGGGTGACACCCCTCGTCATAGTATCCCTCACCATCCTCACTTTTTCCGAGTAACGAGTAACGAGTACCGAGTACCAAGTCTTACTCGGTTATTTCTTTCCAACTGAGTACTCGGCCGAGTAACTCGGTTTAAAATCAAATTCCTGATACGGGTGTGTCCTATGATCCTGAAAGCCCTATATTGTTTCTGGGAAATTGGCATGTGTTGCAATTAATTTTTATTTTATTTGAATGCTACTAACGTAAGCTAAGGAGTACTAACCATTTATATGGAATTTTATTCTAAAAAAAAAATATTTGAATTTGAATTGCATAGTCGTTGTGGAATTCCTCACACAATGAAGAAAATTCCTTACTACGTTATCAAGACGATTTTTGACGCATCCAAAAATTTAGAGCTCGATCCTCCCTAAGCTTGGAATCACCAAGTGCGAGTAATACCTGTCTTTGAAGGTCAGAACATTGGCAAGGCATCTTAAAAAAGAGGTGGTCTTGCATTTGTAAACATTAGTATTGAAAGTGTGCCTATTTTGTGTGTAACTAGAAAATTGCCTGCTTTATTTAACCAAATTAACTAATGCATTGGATATCAAGGGTGCAAAACTGTTTGTGTCGTACCTAGCCAATGAGCAGGATTAACTAGGGAGAACTATCACTAAGATTTTCTTAATAGGAGGAGTGAAATAAAATACAGGTTGGTACTTACAATAATTATTCACCAGTTCACCACAGAGCACAATAAGTAAGCACAAGAACAACACAGGTTGAAATATTCCAAGAGACTGCCACAGTAACGGAAAACGGCAAGGCCTGGGGATTTCCCCCCTATTTTTTGGCGGTTTTATTTTTCAAGCACGACGATTGGTCGAACGCGCTGATTGGTCAAAAGCTCTGATTGGCCCAGCCGAATTTCCGGTACAGCGGTAGTCAATTGCATAACTTTATTTTAATTATAGTTTAATGTACAACATCAATCAATTGAATATCTTATAAATTATAATTACTTTATTCGTTTAATAAAATTACGATACCTTAATACAAAATAAACTATGTAAATATGTTT
Organism: Pyrausta purpuralis; assembly: GCA_963924145.1. Classification (NCBI taxonomy): domain Eukaryota; kingdom Metazoa; phylum Arthropoda; class Insecta; order Lepidoptera; family Crambidae; genus Pyrausta; species Pyrausta purpuralis. The sequence continues at coordinate 8,198,441 of OZ001645.1, forward strand.
GCTACAAATTTATATTCTAATATTGATAACACATTGTCTACTGTGAACCATGACGTTTTTGTGGAAACGTGCCTATAAGTGCACTCAATTATAGATTTTTCGGACTTATTTTAATAAACCTTCTGTTTTGTGTAACTCGATTGCATTCGCGTAGCTCAGAAAAACAAGTTTTTACAGAAGTTTCACAATAAAATGGGGTCTACTTTCATTTCAGCGCACGTTTGAAGGGCGCCGTCAGGGGTTGTGAACCTGTGGCACGCGTTAGGGCACGTGGTGATTATGAAGAAGTCTTGCAACTTTTTTTTTAATAGGCAAAGGTAATATTCATAACTTCTTATTAATATTGGTTATGTAACGTTTCATCAATTTATGTTCAAAATTTTGTTTTATTCAACAAATCATGTAATATACAATTCCTTTACTTCCTAGAGGCACTTGTCAAGCAATAGTGAATCAGGCCCCTAGGGCGTAATTATACGGATAACTAACAAATAACGTTTATAAATCGTTCCTTTTCAGATCTACATAATATATATTACTATGCTGTAGGCCGTTATTAACTCGAAATTACTTAAAATGTCTAGTTTTGTGATTTAGCTTTATATGAAAGCCGAAAAAGTTAAAAATTCATGTAAAATATACAAAAGGTTTTCGACTCCTGTCCTAAGGTCGTCATAGTAACACGTACTTGTGTGTTAAGGATAGTGTCTTGTAGATAATTCAGCAATGTACTGTGGACCCGGCCTTTATTGACCGTACGCTGCGCGAAACGAATTACTAAACTCTGAAAGCGCTACTACGCAAATCCACTTTAGTGAAAAGATCCTTTTTCTGTCCCCCTGCTAAATAGATAATTTACCAGTTTGTGTTGTAAATTCCAAAAAGGGATCTTAATTTATTTTTTTAGTAGTAGACAGTGCAATAAATTAAGCCCATGGATTACTTTTACTCATGTTTTTTTTGCTAAAAAAAAGGAATTGAGATGAAACAACGATACAAAAAAGTTTCAGGATAAGCTTAGATAATATTACAGATAACTAAATATTGCAATAAAGTTTATCTCTTACGCAACTCGTAAGATTGAATAAAAAGTTTTTCCCATCACTTTATAGTTCTCAATAGATGGCGTTTGGAAAGCTTAAGAAACTTTTTTTAATTTGGCGGAAAACAATAGACAAATAAAAAAATTGTAAAATGCGTAAATGACCTTTAGACCTATTAAGATACTTATTTTAATCAATATTAAGTCCTTTAGTCAAAAAAGGTACAAATTAATTGTATAACTATATATTATTTACATTGAAAATTTTATTTCCTAAAGTATCGCTAGCGCCATCTATTGATGATATCAATATCTATTGACAAGAATACTGCGCATTGTTTTTTGTACCCATTTTTTACCGAATTCAAAGTAAAGGAGGTAATCATTATAATTACTAACTAATAATAACAGTGTCAGGTTCACAGAAGTGTACTGATTGGTAACAAGTAATCAGTTACCTGTAAACCTGACATTTTTATTAATTGGTGTAAAGTAATACAGTACTTACTATCAATCTACTAGGTATTCTTTTTTATTTTGAATGATTTTTCAAGCAGTACAACCACACTTATCTCAAAAAACAAACTTGTATCTCTCACTTATTCTTTATACTATCAAAGCAATTCCCCTTGTTTCCCGTTGCGGAATTAATTACGAGTTCCATTCGGTGGCCGCTCGCGGAGAGGAAATATGGGCTCGTTTGTGAGTACGGGGCTGCGGCTGAGATTCGTACCTGTGCCCCATCAATTATTGCGGTCTGCTTGTGAATACGGGCTTAAGGATCTGTTTCAAAGACTGATACATACTCATCTTTTTAGGGCTGGTGCAGACCAGAGCTATATTTAACCTGACGTTAACGCGGCGTTTTCTTGATACCAAAATTAAGAATTAACAAAATTACAGCAACTAGAAGATGGTATGACCTCCGTGGTGTAGTGGCTGAAGCACGCTAGGTTGGAACGCGTTGCCGCTCTGCGGTCCCGGGTTCGATTTCCGGTCAGGTAAATTAAAAAAACATAATTTTCTATCTTGTGTCTGATTTTCATAGCACAATGGCATTTAGATACTTACTTTGGGATCTGAGTAATGTATGTGATTTGTAAACAATATTTATATACAAATCACATACATTACTCACATATATTTATTTATTTAGCTTGTTTTAAAGTTAACATATTTTTTTTAAATACATGTCAATTGTTACTGTAAAAAAAGAGTAGGTTCAATCCTATTTTAACTAATTCAGCATTTATTTCTCAGTTGAACATTTTTTAAAACTTTAAACTAAATAACACAATTGTTGTTATTCGTGTCTTTATAGTTGCGAAATGGAATACGTAAGCTTTTGTTAAATTATTGTGATATTAGTACAAATATTATTTCGTGTGTAAGGCCTTGAAGTCAAAGCCTTAACTAAATATAACATTTAAATAATTATGTGCGTAAATAAAATGCACCGGTTCCTATATTTTTTACGGAGTCAGTTGGATTCACGGTAGATACGTTGACTGCTAAAAGGATGCAGCTCTTCATACGAAGGATAAGTGATGACTGCGATTCAAAACGTACTTTTAATGTACCATTAACGGTGGCTCAACGCTTCACATTTGACGTTTCAAAGTTTTTCTTTCTGCGCATAGAGTCAAGCTCCACGTGAAAGCAAAATTCGTCACTTAAAAGTGATAGTTACAGTAGTTTTGGTGAGCAGGTGCTACATTTTTTATTTATACATTTTCCGTAAATATTGATTACTCATTTAGAGGCTCAGTCAAAAATTGAACTTATACTACTACAACGTGTTCAAAATATATCAAACTCTATGCAAAGTAACCTTTACTGTTCGGTTAAATAGCTTATGGTCGTAAGCTTGTCAAGTTGTTGTCAAAGCGCGCCATGGAAAATTAACTTCCGCAAAAAAGTCATGATCACGTTACCTGAAAATGTTGCTCTACAAAATATTGTGACACAGATTGCAATTTGAAATTGCGGGTAGTTGAATAGTTGGCGAGCGTTTACGAGCGCACTCGGCCGTATTTAGCGCTAACTCACAGCAATTACATACCTAAATGGGATAAATTGCAAACTCTGCCAGACTTTTTGTCATGATATGTGGACTATGATGCAAAGTGGGGGTGTAATGCGAGAGTCGTTGGTTTTTGAACATTGACAAACTTTAAATGGAGTCCGATACTCCTGATACTACATTAACTACATAATTTAACGGAACATGGAAGTAACAAAAAGATTGAGAGAGTAGAAGACACCGATAAGATGGACAAACGACCTTGTAAATATCGCAGGATCACACTGGATGTAGACCTTCCGATCGGTCGCTGTTGACAAACCGTGGGGGTGGCCTTTGTTCAGCAGTGGATGTCCTTTGGCTGATATGATGATGACTATGATTATGATACATACAACTACTACGATTAGAGTTTACTCGTACTCGTATGTATTTGATTCAATTCCGTTACATATGCTGCTGTTAGTAAGAGTTAATTGTACCACAAAGTAAGTTTTTTCTTATTAAATGAATAATTTAAAATAAATTAAAACTAGGTAAATATGTCAATGTCAATAGCTCGTTACTGAACATCAGCGCTGATAAGTCCTTACGGACTTACGTCCTACCTATGTATAAGAAGTTATGTTTAAAAGCACCACACACGTAAGCCTGTAACTTGAAACAAAAGCTCAATAAATATTATAGAACTCAAATATGTTGTCAGATTGTCACATGATACTCCATATCTTATTGCTTCGAATCTATTTGCATGTTTCGGCGGAGGCTATGTATGTAGGATAATAGTGGTCCAATTAGTGTCATGTTCACACTGAAATCGCGGTTTCACCGTGGTTACAATCATGGTATCTGTTATGTTCGCTCCCATGTCTACGAGTAGGTATAGTGTTCAGTATCAATATGAAACGCAATCAGAATGAAGTGCTTCAGTCTGAAGTTAATTAAAATAAATTATTAGTAATGGGTAGAAAAGTCCTAGATTCATATATCATTGAATAGTTCTTTCATAATGATTGTGAAGCTGCTAACATAAATTGAATTAATTGATAAAGTCGCCTGTTTCCGTAACATTCAGTTTTAAAAGTCAAATTTTTGTTAGAGTCCAATGTGCCCATCTTCTCCCAGCTAAACAGTAGTAAGTAAATACGTGAAAAAATTACAGCACTACTAGCATAAACGATGAATTTAGAAGGAAAACTATTACGGTTGTATTAAGTAAACAAATAACAGAGTATTAGTCCGTAGACTTAAAGCATAATAATTTTCATGTAAATCTTCATTTAATTTTTTTCCTCCAAAATGCGTTAAGATATCACACAAAACAATACCAATAAGTAACTGTAGTTAATTATTGGTATTGATTGTTTTTTAAGATGTAGATAAATCAAAATTGTGAATCATTATTGTGAATAACAGGTTTTATCTCAAAATTTTATTATTTTAATTTTATTTTATGGAAAGGGATTCAAATGCTTATTCCATGATTTACAGGTCATTTTAGGGCAACAAAAGTTACATACATTGTGGATACGGATCCCTTCGTGTGCGATTCGAATCCTACTCGCACTTGGCCGGTTTAATGTTCATAAATTTGATGAGATTTTAAATAGGAATTTTCAAAGTTGTTTTGATGCTGACGGGTATTTTCGGATATATTCTTATCAAAATAAACAAAATGTTCATTTTAAGCATTTTATTTGAAACAAACTTGCCGTTTACATAATTTGTATTAAATAAATATCTTAAAATATTTAATATTATACGGTAACTTATAACTGCGGGTATTTATTAGTCTGCCAATTCCTTGACTCTTTCGGCTTTAGTCCACAGCTGCAGTCTATTTTGTAAACCCCCGGAGTTTGAAAAGGCAATACGTCCTTAGGCGATCGTAGTATTGTGTTGTTCTCCATCTCATAAGTGAATTTTATTTTCGGATCGATGGAATTCAGGTGGTCAACGCGAAAGTTAAAAAAATAATATATTATACGGTAAATCTAAAATTTATATAAAAAGTTGATATATAAAAAGTTGTGAGGCACACAGTGACTTATAGAATTCGCTTCAATGATGATTTCACCCTGTTACGTTCATTTTACGAGGGTCAAACTGAAAGTTCTTAGAACTGGCCACTTATAAACAATATAATAAAAAAAATATTCTAAAATTTGAAAATAGAACTCTTTGCCAATATTACTGATTATATATTTCATTCATTTGTCATTTGTTTTACGATTTGGCGGCAAATTGAAAATTGTCTGTGTCACGTCAACATGAATTTAACACGAGAAAATTTTCGTGCAATGATTTTTATGACTTTCGATGTCATTTAAGTCAACAAGAAAGTTATGATAGACTACGATTGGCCTTTCACGATGAAGCCCCATCTCGTGCGACTGTTTACAACTGGTTTAATGAGTTTAAACGTGGTCGCACTAATCTCACTGATGATGTACGTGAGGGACGGCCTTCTACGGCGACGACTGAAAATAACATCTGTGTTGTGCGGCGTATGATAGAGACTGACAAAAGAGTGACCTATCAGCAGATTCGGACAAGCTTAGGCATCGGTATGAGTCAAGTGCACAAAATCCTCCACGAACATTTAGCGGTCAGGAAGCTTTGCGCCCGGTGGATACCTCATAATTTGACTAAGGCTCAAAAACTCCATCGTGTGGATTGGTGCCGTAAAATGATTGAAAGATTTAACGGAGGTGACTCAAATGCTGTGTTCGACATACTAACAGGTGACGAAAGCTGGATTTACTGTTATGATCCTGAAACCAAAAGACAATCTGCTCAGTGGGTGTTTCCTTTCGAGGAGTTGCCAACTAAAGTGAAGAGAGATCGAAGTGCGGGAAAAAAATGGTGGCCTCGTTCTTTGGAAGGATAGGTCATTTCGCAACAATTGTGTTAGAGGATCAAAAAACAGTTTCTGCAGAATGGTACACTACCAATTGTTTGCCACTTGTCTTGGAAAAAGTTCGAGAGAAACGACCTCGCAGTAGGATCCTCCTTCACCACGACAACGCCTCGTCACACACCGCCAATCGAACGATCGACTATTTGGCGACATCAAACGTTGAATTACTGGGTCACCCGCCGTATAGCCCCGACCTCGCGCCTTGTGATTTTTATTTATTTCCAAAAATTAAAGAAAAACTTAAAGGAAAGCGGTTTATGAATGCTGAAGAAGCGGTGGCTGCGTATCGCGATGCCATTGAAGAGACCCCTAAGGACGAGTGGGCAAAGTGCTTTTCCCAGTGGTTCCATCGCATGCAGCGGTGTATTGACGTCAATGGACAATATTTTGAAAAGATATAATAAAACTAATAACTGGCTAATGTAATCAGTTTTTGATTTTCTAAGAACTTTCAGTTTGACCCTCGTATTCATATAAGTATTGACGTAAACGTTACTTAATTTGAAATCGAAAGTAAATATTGATCTCTACCTTTCCGTTCAGCAATGTTATTTTAATAAACAATACTGCTTGTGATTCTTTTGTTTATCTTTCATAAATGATCAATGCTTGCCTTGAGCGAATTCCTGTAAATTTCAAAGGAAAATGTTTCCATACTAATCCTAACTTTATATCCTTACCAGAAAATTTCAACAGTGAAGGCAGAAATGAAACAATAAACTAATACATTTAATCACACTTGGGGTTGATTTTACCAACATCAGGTAGGACTTATTCGACCAAATAAGTATAAAACGACCGATTTTAAAAATGACATATAGGTGACTTTTCGAGTTTGGCTTTTATATTTTATTCGACGATTATTCGTTATCTGACGTTAATGAAATCGGGCCTTAATTTAAGAGACAAAAAATACCATTTATTGTTTATCTTATATTTTAATTTATGGAGTTGTATGTAAACTCTATTTGCTTGGAATTGTTACGTAAGTTCCCGTCCATAGAAATACTCAGATTTCATTATCAAAAAATAATCAATACTATATATTTTATAAGATTTTTATTTTCAAAGCTTAAGCCTTAAAAATAAGACTAGACCCTATTTTTGAAATACTCGCGATAAGATGGCGTATGATATTCATTGATTATAGTCCAATTTTGGAATGAAAATCAGTTGAAATCCATTCAGAAGGGATTTGAAATAATAAATCTCAATTTTGGTTTTTGTTCGTTTTCGAACACAAATCACACGCCATATCAAAGCGAGTGATTCAAATATAGAGGCCCAGATAGTGAACGAAGCAAAGTAATTTGTGAATTATAATAAGACAAGTCGACCGGATAGTGGTTGATATGGAAAAGAAACAGAGATATATTACTTGCTGGAGATTGATGAATATAGATGAGAGGAAGTGTGTTTTATTGGCTCTCGGGAGTCCGACGATGTCCATGACATGCTAGTAAGGTCGTCATCGTTGTGTCGATGTGTCTAATTAGCAATAGTTAACACAGCATTTTTTCTTATTAGAACCTTAGTTAAAAATCTACGTAGTTTACACAAATATACCGTGATTACAATAAGTTAAAGTTTGTGAATCGTATGTAATTAAATTCAAGCATACATTACAAAAATTTACACTCTAAAGTTTCAAAAGTATTTCGTTTTCAAAATACGGTTTCATAAATTTTAGCACCAGAAGACGTAAAATGGTTATCGTGAGTTCAGCGAATAATATTAAACAAAATAATACAGTAAATTTTAAAGAATCAAATACTCCAATTATTCATGCATTTTTTGATCAAGTGAAGTTCAAACAGTTATGCACCTTAAAATCAGTGACTAAAATGTTTGCCACTTACTTAGAAACCTAGTCTATAATATGAAGGTATTAAAAATATAAACCTTCGTCTTGAATCACTCTATCTATTTAAATAAACCGTATCAAAATCCGTTGCGTAGTTTATAGGATGTAAGCATACATACACACAGAAAGCGGGAAGCGACTTTGTTTTATACTATGTAGTGATAGTCATTTAATAACGAACATTATTTTGTTTTATTATAACTTAAACGAAATGTTGCTCAGTAATATTCCGTTGCAATTTAATCAATGGCATCATCCGTTATAACCATTAAGTGTTCAACGATATCAGTTAAGCATACAAAATGAGATTGTTGGCGTTAAACGCGATATCATTATTTAAAACGAATACTGTTCGTGTTGATATCATTTGCCCCCAGTTAGGGATATTCATGCGCTCGAGTTAATTTGAACATTGAGTTAATTTTATCGATGAATGCGCTTCACTGGTTATTATTGAAGGTCGCCTCACGTGCCTCAGAGTTAATCAAGTTCCAAAAGAACTACGTAGGGAATACATAAACAGGTTCCTGAAACCAGCGGGGTACACATTAAAGGTAGTAATGTAATTTATCGCTGGTTCAATTGATGACTCTCGATTGATAGATTCGCTAAATAAAACACCGGGGAAAATAAACTACGAATGTTTTTTTGGGGTCAGGGCTATTTATGAATCACTTGCGTAAAGATGGCGTGTAATATAAGTCCAATTTTCAAATGAAAATCGGTTGAAATCCACACGGAAGGGATTTGAAAGATATAGCTCAAATTTATGAGTACTCGAGTCTTTATTTCGCGTGATTTTTGATGATTTTATTAGTTCCCGAATGAAAATCACACGCCATATCCATGGGTAGAGTGAAATAAATAAATAAATATTGGACACCAATCACATACATTGCTCTGATCCCAAAGTAAGTAGCCAATGCACTTGTGTTATGGAAATCAGACACAACGGTGGTACCACAACACCCAGACCCGAGACAATATAGAAAATATCGTCTTCTACATTGACTCGACCGGGAATCGAACCCGAAACCCCACGACATGGCGACACTTGAAACCATCGTGCTAGCCACTCGACCACGGAGGTCGACAAATGGAAATGATTGGATATTTTATAAGAATTTTATTTGAGTAGCTAGAGCCGAATAAAGTCATCGCAGGACGGCAACATGTTTGGCCCGTAATGTGGCACATAAGCCAAAATACATGCACCAAATTAGTTATTAGATACTAACATAGTTTGTAACATGCATTGTTTACCAACCTTATTTGGATCCATTTGTTATCCTATGATTATGATAATAGAAGCACATAAAGGGTGCAACAATCCAGTATCTACTCAACAGCAACTTGAATATAAATGTTGAAACACGTAAAAAACACAGAAATATTGAAAAAAATATATGATATATAAGGGAAACGCATCAAACGAATAAATGAAGTCAGCGCGAAATCACTTAGTTGGTATATAAAAAAATAAATCCGAATAGAAATCGGGAATCTTTCACGGAGTGACTTCAACAATAAAGCTAAAAATCGTCTCGTTTCAATTATTTAAAAAGGGGGAGAATGCAAAGCAGGCTTGGCCTGTCAGTACTAAATCTTCCTTTCCGCCATCCTTCCGAACAATAGGCTTCTGACAGGATTCGGAATTAGGAAAGTATGTTTTAACGTGGAATGAACCCTTAAGCTCCATTGCATCTCAACTTTGCAGTGAAGTTAGTTTGCGAATCTTTTAAACTAGTTAAGTAGTTTTCGTTCGAGAAGTTTTGGTTGTGAATGCAATAATGAGCAGAATCGTCTGTGCACCAGACTACTTCCATAATTTGGGTTCGGATCTATTCTCAGAGAATACAAACTACATACTAGTTTGAATTTGTTTATACAGGTTGTTGTTATGTCAGTAAAATCTAACTCAGGGAGAAAAATTTGAGTTGAAACTAGATGCAAGTTTGTTCTCTTCACAACATTCTCAAAAAAATCAAAACGCACGGGGCAACTCGCACCCTCGCGCGTATCTACGAAATACTACGCCGTAGCTGTTACGAAAAGTGACTGGCGTTGGTAGTTTGGTAGTATCGCTCGCTAGTATCGCAAAAATGAATTGATATTGTGGGTTTTTTTCAATTATAACTTTTAAAAAAATGGCATCAGTGTCGTTTTAACAACCCTGTAACAGTATATAATTTTGTTGGTCATATTATGAGTGTGAGAAACAGTGCTACTTGGTGATCAATTGACTAATTCAAATAATCTATTGCATTCAATATTGAAGTTTAGTTTCTTATAACAGGAAGCACATCTTGGAATAAATTACGTTTTTCGTCGTCTTTTCTTAAAGAATATTAGTTATTTTCTTAAAGAAAGTTAACTATCAATTCAATATATCAATAGATTTCTATTATAGTCCAGCCCAGAGCCTTCTGAATTATTCATGGGGCAACATTATTGGATATCGTTTAAAAGCCACAGCGAAGGGTAACCATCTCGCTAAACATTTACAAGCGAATCCATCTGGCCCTGCTCCCATAAACGTACTCGTTTATTTAGGGTGCGCACATCTCATTTCACAAACATTGTGCTGTTTTACACAATTTGGTTGGGCCGGCCGTGATAGGGTTGAAAACAAGATGGCCGGTCAGCTTGACCACTGAGATGTAAAAATGGCAAAGAAAATATAGGTTCTGCGCACAAATTAAAATACGCACGATATTATGTATTGCTGTGTGTCGCTAGTATTGTCACTTACGTACAGGGCTATTGATATTATTCCTTAAACGCCTCGGTGGCGCAGCGATTAGAGGGTCGCAATTTAAAGCGACGGCTGCGCCAGAGGTCCCGGGTTCGATTGGGTCGAAAATACGTACCTGCGTTTTCTGTTCAGAAATTCTCAGGCTATCCCGAAGTTTGGAAGTTGGCGATGTTTCACCCCCGTGCCCCGGGAAAGCATGTAAAGCCGTTGGTCCTGCGCCTGATCTCTCTCTGGTCGTGTCAGATTGCTGTCCCATCGGACTATGAGAGTGAAAGGAATAGAGAGTGCACCTGTGTTTGCGCACACACTTGTGAACTATAATATGTCCCGCACAGTCGGTGAGTCGTTGTGACTGGCCACCGTAGTCGAAATCGGCTAGAGGGACTACTACTTCTACTACTGTTTCTTTTATTCAACTAATAATTACTTGATTATTAAATAATTAAATACTTTATTATGGAAATTATTATGAAACAAACATTTGTAACACAGATTTTAATAATAATTCACATTAAAACATAATTAAAATGAGCTCTATGAAAGTAAGTTGCAAGCTTTTGGGCTGGTTTTAAATAAGCAGATTATTTGCTATGGGAATAAAGTAATAATGACTTACGCATGGGCGCCATCTTGAGTCACGAGCGAATGATGTGATCAAAATTTACACGAAAAAAAGGCAACGAAATATGGTGTCCCATGTCATTCAGCCAAATCACTAAGTATTGACACACTGTTTTCTTTTTTAGGGTTCCTTAACCGATTGGCAAAAAACGAAACCTTTATAGTTTAGTCAAGTCTGTCTGTCTGTCTGACTCACACCGTTTTTTTTTCCTCGAGGCGGGGTGTGGCAATCTCGATTTTCGAATTATGACCTCTTTGGCGAAACCTCGCGCACACTGCCTCGTTCATCCGAACTCGACTTCCAAATTCAATCTCATTACACTTCACGGGCCGCGATGGATTTTCATACATTTTTTCGGCCCTTGAGTTGAGATGAATCACTTTAAGTCAACATTATGTGACATCTAATCGAACTATTCTGAGGAAGTAAAGCGAAATAATACCTTTCACACAACTTAATCTAGACTATTTACGACATCGATGTTTTCATGAGACGGCTCTGAGGAGTTTAAGTTACTTAACTTTGCTTGCTAGCTTTTTTTTGCAATAATTTGAGTAGACAGCATGGGTTTTATTGATAAATAGTCAACAAGTGTAACGCAATTTCTAATAATGAAAAGTGACGCGGCGCTCCAGGATGGATCTGACCAGGGCCTTTATTTTCGAATCTTTCGCGTCAAGATGGCGTGTGATATTAATTGATTAAAGTACGATTTTCCAATGAATATTCATATGATTCCACTCCGGAGTGATTTGTTAAATAGATAAATGATATTTGTGAGTATTTACGTCTATACAGGGTGACTTTTTTATCGGTTTCGCTTTCGATTTCGCTTGTGCGGTAGTTTTTTTCAAGTGTCGATTTTTACTTGATTTTTTTAGATTAAATGGTTAAACTCGCAATCGAATTACCACACGAAAAAAGATCGATTGCCGTGAGAATTACCACCAAGGTAAACAAGAAATGGATAAACGTAAAAAAATGGTTATACAACCTATTTAATTTTCTTTTATTAAGTCAACTGGCAAAAAAGAGTATAACAAATAAGCTAGGATGGAAATGCTGAATCGTACAAAGCGCTGAATACAAACAAAGCACTCATTTACAGCGAAGGCTTACGGAGTTCTGGTAGCGACGGCGAAATAATAAGCACTTTCGAGTTACATTTATCGAAAAACTATATTTCACCGGACAGACATTGTTATTAAAAAGTTTAAAAATAGAAATACCCAACCTCTTTATTTCTCTTTTTTTGGCGAAGCGACTTTAATATTAAGTTATTCGTATCTGACAAGAATTTATATGGTAAAACCTACGTATTCAAGTTATTTGAGTTAATATTTTATATTTAGGGTTATTTTATGAATAAAACTTAGACGTCATAGTAAAGCCCGTCAACGTGTTATGTGATAAAAAATACACTGCGCCTAAAAGGTTCCATATTTCAGTACTATCGGGTCCACGGAGGATCCTAAAAAATCACACAACAACGCAGTCATTTGTCATCTAGTCTTTTGTTGGCTCTGAATACTTATCCTGAAAAAGGAAAAGCTGTATTTACTGTCCCTGTTACTCGTTTATGTATGCTAATCTTCGTGAGAGGGACGGCAAGAGCTTGTATAGAGTAGTGTTTCAAATTGTGGAACCCTCCTAAAATCAGTCGCGCGGTATTTCCGACCCAGCGACAAACTGGCAGACCTTCGTGAAAATCCAAAAAACTTGGACTGAACAAAACGCATTGTCATTTGTGAAATAGGGTTGGCAGAGGTCACGCTTGCATTGTTGACCACTCCGTAATTGTTAAAAAATACTTCACATACAGGGTGTTGTTTTCATCAGTGACCTCCAACTCAGGGATGATAATACGTGTTAAGCTTATTAATTTTTTTTTAATTATATGCAAGTTTAATGATAGAAACCCTGTTCACAACATTTTAAAACATTTCAAAACGATTTTCAAACGACGGGGAATCTCGCAACCTCGCGCGTATCTACGAAATACTACGCCGTAGTTCAGTAAGCTGCGAAGTGGCTACCTGGCGTCGGTAGTCTTGACTTGCATGCTAGTATTGCAACAATAATTGATTTTGTGGGTTTCTTCCATATACATTTTTTTTGACATTCAACTCGATCGTAATTGTCCAACCAAAAATCGGGCATCGCTGAGCAAAATAACATCCTGTATACCATTGAAACTATAAAATAGTGTTGCTGCTCGTTATAAGATGAGTGAAAGCATCTTCCATTATTATTATTTTTGACATCAAAATCGTTTGTACAACCACCCCTGAGTCGGGCGTCGCTGAGTAAACAACACCCTGGATACCATTGAAACTATGGAATAGTTTTGCTGCTCGTTATAAGTTACATATACCCTCATAATGAAAGCAATAGTATCGATAGGCCTGTCCGTGAGTGACAGCACTAGCAACACACAGCAATACATACTATCAATAGAGGCTTAATATCTAATGCACTTGCGATACTATCGATAGTCTAAGAATTTATGTAAACCTAATATTAAAATATTTATTATATACTATCAAATGAACTTCCCTAAGGAAATGAACTGAGGAGTTCCTGGTGCCGTATTTTTAAATCACTCACTTTTAAAATAGGGGCCCAGCGTCACTTTGGAAATGAATTAAAAATCAATGAAAATCACGCGAAATATAGACGTAAATACTCACAAATATCATTTATCTATTTTACGAATCACTCCTGAGTGGAATCATACGAATATTCATTGGAAAATCTTACTTTAATCAATTAATATCACACGCCATCTTGACGCGAAAGATTCGAAAATAAAGGCCCAGGTCAGATCCATCCTGGAGCGCCGCGTCACTTTTCATTATTAGAAATTGCGTTACACTTGCTGACTATTTATCAATAAAACCCATGCTGTCTACTCAAATTATTGCAAAAAAAAACAAGCTAGCAAGCAAACTTAAGTAACTTAAACTCCTCAGAGCCGTCTCATGAAAACATCGATGTCGTAAATAGTCTAGATTAAGTTGTGTGAGATTAAGTTATTATTTCGCTTTACTTGCTCAGAATAGTTCGATTATATGTCACATAATGTTGACTTAAAGTAATTCATCTCAACTCAAGGGCCGAAAAAATGTATGAAAATCCATCGCGGCCCGTGAAGTGTAATGAGATTGAATTTGGAAGTCGAGTTCGTATGAACGCGGCAGTGTGCGCGAGGTTGCACCAAAGAGGTCAAAATTCGAAAATCAAGATTTCCACACCCCGCCTCGAGGAAAAATATCGGTGCGAGTCGGACAGACAGACAGACTTGACGAAACTATAAGGGTTCCGTTTTTTGCCATTCGGCTACGGAACGGAAAAAAAAGGTGTGTCAATATTACTTAGTGATTTGGCTGTATGACAAGGGACACCATACTTCATTGCCTTTTTTTTGTGTATATTTTGATCATATCGTTTCGCTCGAGACTCAAGATGGCAACCGTGCCGTAAGACATAACTTTATTCCCATAGTGAATAATCTACTAATTTAAAACCTGACCAAAAGCTTGCAACTTACTTTCATAGAGCTCATGTTTAATCATGTTTTAATGTGAATTATTATAAAAATCTGTGTTACAAATGTTTTTTTTAGTAATAATTTCCATAATAAAGTATTTAATTATTAGTTGAATAAATGAAATAGTAGAAGAAGTAGTAGTCCCCCTAGCCGATTTTGACAACGGTGGCCAGTCACAACTACTAACCGACTGCTCGGGACATATCATAGTGCACAAGTGTGTGCGCAAACACAGGTGCACTCTCTATTACTTTCACTCTCATAGTCCGATGGGACAGCAATCTGACACGACCGGAGAGAGATTAGGCGCAGGACCAACAGCTTTACATGCTTTTCCGGGGCACGGGGGTGAAACACCGCCATTTTCCAAACTCCGGGATAGCCTGAGAATTTGTGAACGGAAAACGCAAGTACGTATTTTCGACCTATCCCGGGGTTCGAACCCGGGACCTCTGGCGCAGCCGTTTCATCTGACGTTAAAGAAGTATGTTCGTCGAATACACTATTCATAGTTTTCTATTTCCTTTTCAATATGTTTTGTTGTGAAAATTGATCCTAGTTTATAAACTGCTAGGTATGTTCTGACTGTTTATATATTTTATCACTATAAATCATAGTCCTCTTTTTCCTTCATTACAAACAGATCGTCGTCGATTATCAGGTTTAAACCAGGATAAAAAGTACCTGACCAATTAGAAATGTATACTTTGAAACCTCATTTTAAACTGGTACGTTAACACCTCATAACAAAGCTTGGTTCTGATTTTGAGGAATAAGGAGTTTGAGTCTTACCAAAAGGTCGAACCAGGAACTTAACGCATGAGTCCAATGACAACACTATTTAGGTGTTTTTCTAATAAATAATTTATCAAATTATTTTCTTTTCTTAAGCCTGTTCTCTAGCGAGATATTAGAATTGTCATTTATCACAACTGCAGCTGTAAGTGTTAATCATTCTGGGCATTTTATTTATTAGATTCAGTGAACAACTGGCCTTAGGTTCACTAGCGTAAACTTGTTACTAAAACGTGGGTACAGTACATTTTATGGCATCCAGTATCGCAATGTTGTATAACATAGTTTATAATGCGGGACAGACTTTTTTAAATAAACCGAATACTCGAGTCTATCGACGGTTTTTTTCCCTATATATTTCACATGGCAACACGGATGAGGCCGATTCTCGTGCAGTTGGCACACGAAAAAGTTCACCGATCGAATTTTTTTCGTCGAAGAAAAAGTTGTTATTTATTTCTCGGGGTCACGATTTCTACGCATTTCGATTTCGCTTATGTGATAGTTTTTTTTTCAAGTGTTGATATTTTACTTGTTTTTTTTTTAGTAAAACGGTTAAACTCGCAATCGAATTACCACACGAAAAAAGATCGATTGCCGCGAGAATCACCAAGGTAAACAAGGAATACAAAAAAATGCGTTATTATAAGATCTACAAATGCCTTGTCAATAAATGAAGCTTACATAATCAATGTTGGATAAACAAAAAAAAATGGTTATAGAACCAATGTATCTTTCTTTTATTAAACTTTCATAGAGTCAACTGGCAAAAAGAAAGGTGTAACAAATAAGCTAGGATGGAAACACTGAATCTTAAAAAGCGCTGAATACAAACAAAGCTCTCATTTACAGCGAAGGCTTACGGAGTTCTCGGAGCGACGGCGAAATAATAAGCACTTCCGAGTTGCATTTATCAAAAAACTATATTTTACCGAACAGACATTGTAATTAAAAAGTTTAAAAATAGAAATACCCGACCTCTGTATTTCTCTTTTTTGGCGAAGCGACTTTAATATTTAGTTATTCGTATCTGACTAGTATTTATATGCTAGAACCTACGAATGTTTAAGTTATTTGAGTTAAAATTTTATATTTAGGGTAATTATATGAATACAACTTAGAAGTCATAGTAAAGCCTGTTAACGTGTTATGTGATAAAAAGTACACTCCGCCTAAAAGGTTCCATATTTCAGTACTATCGGGTCAGAGGACGTAACAATTGCGGTTATCTGATTTATTGTTCGTATTTTACTAAGGCAAGTGTTAAAATACTTAAATACTCCTTTTTCATACAATATTATAGGGTCTTACTTACACTGTGTGACTACAGATCCATGCATCTCATCATATTGCTTTCCATGGGTTAGGACGGGCGTTAAGAGAATCGATCCTACTAGCACCTGCAAATGATATATATGATATATACAAACGGGTCAAAAATGCATTAAGAGGGCCTAGGTAGAACGCAAAATAATAGGGCGAAGCCTACACGGAGGATCCTAAAAAATCACACAACAACGCAGTCATTTGTCATCGAGGCTTTTGCTGGCTCTGAATACCTACCCTGAAAAAAAGGAAAAGCTGTATTTACTGTCCCTGTTACTTGTTTATGTATGCCAATGTTTGTGAGAGTGACGGCTAGGGCTAAAATATAGTAGAACCCTCCTAAAGTCAGTCGCGCGGTGTACGAGCTAGCATCGTACATTGCGACAACCACGGCGTCAGCGACCTACATCGCAGCAGCTGACCGATGGACCCAGCAAGCACCGTCGGCACTCACACCGGCGGCACACAAGCATAAACCTTTATATGTTTACATACAATTAAATCATTATAAATACATGTATCGGAACAACAATAAACTAGATATCAACCGTCCGTGTTGGTTCTCATTTCCCTCCGCTGCGGCCAAGACACCTTTAGCCGTCACTATGATCAGTCTGGTGAGCCTGCCAGACTGGCAGCGGGTCCACGCCACCTACCCACCGTCCTAACGCTGCTACCCTGGGCGACCTGGGTGCAGCTCTCCTACCTTAACATCCTTATTATATCTAAGTATCTATTGTTAGGCTGGGCTAGGGCTCTAGGGACTTAGTATCTTAGGCAAAGGGATATCTACGCCACTAGGGAGTTAGTTTCCATCTTAACCTTTTATATACTGTACAGTCGGGACTTCTTCTCGCCTGTACATCTTCGAGCCGGATAGATCATCAGTGACCATGGAACAGCAACGTACATTCATAAACTAACTGACTGCAGTTATGTCAAATGACGTTGACTGGTAGAAACTAGCTAAGCAGTAAGTCTGCCGTTCAATTTAAAACTATACCGGCAGTACTTAATTACAATTAACTTATTTAAAATATTTCAATTATCAAAGTAATATCACCTACACTTGTTCAGTGCAAGTGAAATGTGAGAACTCAGGCATTCTTGCATTAGCGCCTAACGCGATTCAGCAAATTCAGTAGGTAATTACATTCTATCGAGGGACATTATTAATATTTTAGCTGACCTACATTTTAAACGTCGAACGTGACTAACATTGGTAAGGTAGGTTAGGGAAATTAAAACAAGACTATTAGCTGGGAGTGGTGATTTACAACCACCGCTTTCCGACATAGCATGACATCGACTAACGGGAGTGATGACTTACAACCACCACTTTCCGTTATATTATTGACTTGACCAAACATTAACTTGAGGCTAATCAGTAGTTCAAGCTTTAGCAAACAAACAAACATAACTTAAGGCTCATCAGTAGCTCAAGTTTTAGCAAGCAAACAAACACAACTTGAGGCTCATCAGTAGCCTAAGATTTAGTAAGCAAACAAACACAACTTGAGACTCATCAGTAGCTCAAGTTTTAGCAAGCAAACAAACACAACTTGAGGCTCATCAGTAGCTCAAGTTTTAGCATTATCATGGCTTGAAGCTCAGCAAGGAGCTCAGGTCTTACTTGGGTCTCAGCAAGGAGAACAAGTTTAAGCGTAACATTTTCTTGGGACTCAAATCAAGGAGACCAAGTTTAGCAATTATCAAAACAAGCTCTTTACAGGGTCAGGTGACTTACAACCACCTGCATCCCGCCTTAGTTTATAACAAACAAACATTAGAATTATAGGGAACAACGGTGACTTACCACCTACCTACATCTTTACTTATTAACAATAATTTATCATTGACTTTAACATTAACTTGACTCGACAGGGACTTAAATAGGTATAAACAAATATTACATGTAACTATTATTAACCTTTTCCTATTCCCTTGTCTTGTCCTATTCAAAATCCTGAGGATCAACCGACGGAGAACTTCTCAGAAAGCAGCAAACACGAACAAGCTTAAAATCATCAAATCAACATCAAAGAAGAAAGAAGATCGACAACTGACAGTAGCGGTTCGGTTACTGGCCTCCCAGAAGCGGGTCTCACCAGTAACTGAAACACCACCGCATGCTGTTCAGTACAAAGAAGAACATCAACATCATCAAGAAGAGGAGGAGCGTACGAGCAGAACATCATCAACAACAACCAACTTCGAAGAGGATCCAATAACAACTTATCTTTGCACGCCAGGAGACTGCAATCTTCATTTTATCGATGGAAGCCAGGAGGCTTACCATCATCATCAACACTGTGCAGGCCAGGAGGCTTGCCGGCAAAAATAAACACTGAGGGTACAGGCTAGGAGGCGTGTACTCTCTTCTCGCCCTCGTACAAGTCAGGAGGCTTGTACACCATCATCGTCTCCACGGAGGGAGGCTACTTATCTTTGCACGCCAGGAGGCTGCAATCTTCAATTCATCGATGGAAGCCAGGAGGTTTGCCATCATCATCATCAATACGGTGCAGGCCAGGAGGCTTGCAGCCACAAGCAACACATTTGGAGTACAGGCAAGGAGGCGTGTACTCTCTTCTCGCCCTCGTACAAGTCAGGAGGCTTGTACACCATCATCGTCTCCACGGAGGGAGGCTACTTATCCTTGCACGCCAGGAGGCTGCAATCTTCAATTCATCGATGGAAGCCAGGAGGCTTGCCATCATCATCATCAACACGGTGCAGGCCAGGAGGCTTGCAGCCACAAGCAACACATTTGGAGTACAGGCAAGGAGGCGTGTACTCTCTTCTCGCCCTCGTACAAGTCAGGAGGCTTGTACACCAACATCGTCTCCCCGGAGGGATATAACCAGCTGGTCCAGGCATCAGGTCTTTGGACGGGTCAGAATCGTCGCGTCGACATCAGAATTACCTCATCATCAACTCACTTCATGGATCATTATCAAGCCAATAACAAACAACATTTCCATCGAGTCAGCAGACAACGCCAACAACAACCACAGATGGCGCTAGCAGTACGTCGCATCTTCGAGACACATCACTAGAAACCAGGAGACGGGGCCGCATCTTCTTCCTCTCTTCTTTTTGAAGATGCCAATATGTACGAGCTAGCATCGTACATTGCGACAACCACGGCGTCAGCGACCTACATCGCAGCAGCTGACCGATGGACCCAGCAAGCACCGTCGGCACTCACACCGGCGGCACACAAGCATAAACCTTTATATGTTTACATACAATTAAATCATTATAAATACATGTATCGGAACAACAATAAACTAGATATCAACCGTCCGTGTTGGTTCTCATTTCCCTCCGCTGCGGCCAAGACACCTTTAGCCGTCACTATGATCAGTCTGGTGAGCCTGCCAGACTGGCAGCGGGTCCACGCCACCTACCCACCGTCCTAACGCTGCTACCCTGGGCGACCTGGGTGCAGCTCTCCTACCTTAACATCCTTATTATATCTAAGTATCTATTGTTAGGCTGGGCTAGGGCTCTAGGGACTTAGTATCTTAGGCAAAGGGATATCTACGCCACTAGGGAGTTAGTTTCCATCTTAACCTTTTATATACTGTACAGTCGGGACTTCTTCTCGCCTGTACACGCGGTATTTCCGACCCAGCGACAAACTGGCCGACATTCGTGCGAATTCAAAAAACTTGGCCTGAACAAAACGCATTGTTATTTGTGAAATAGGGTTGGCAGAGGTCACGCTTGGATTGTTGACCCCTCCGTAATTAATAAAAAATAGTTCACATCACATACAGGGTGTTGTTTTTATCAGTAACATCCAACTCAGGGATGATGTAATGTGTTAAGCTTATTAAGAAAACAGATTTTAATTATATGAAAGTTTTATAATAAAAACCCTCTTCACATCATTCTAAAACATTTCAAGACGAGTGAAGAATCTCGCAACCACGCGCGCATCTACGAAATACTACGCCGTAGTTCAGTAAGCTGCGAAGTGGCTACCAGGCATTGGTATTTTTGACTCGCTCGCTAGTATCGCAACAATAAATTGATTTTGTGGGTTTCTTCCATATATTTTTTGACATCAAAGTCGTTTGTACAACCACCCCTGAGTCGTGCGTCGCTCAACAAAACAACACCCTGTATACCATTGAAACTATGAAATTGTGTTTCAACTCGTTATAAGTTGAATGAAAGCAATGGTATCGATAGGCCTGTCCGTGAGTGACAACACTAGCGACACACAGCAATACATTGTACTATCAATAGAAGCCTAATATCGAATGCACTTGCGATACTATCGATAGTCTAAGGATTTATGTAAACCTAATATTAAAATATTTGTTATATACTAGCGAATGAACTTCCCCGAGTAAATGAACTGAGGAGTTCCTGGTGCCGTATTTTTAAATCTCACTCTTAAAAGTGGCCCAGTGGTGTAATTTTCGTTTGATAATGAACATTACATTTTGACCGCGCGCCAATTGAACTTTTGTATGGAACAGCTGATTTTGTTTTCTCGATTTCACTATAGCCCCCATAGTAAGAGTTGTTCATATTCACCAGTGGAGTCTTTACACAAAATATCGGTACTGATAAAAAAGTCACCCTGTATTTCGCGTGATTTTCATTGATTTTTAATTCATTATCAAACGAAAATTACACCACTGGGCCACTTTTAAGAGTGAGATTTAAAAATACGGCACCAGGAACTCCTCAGTTCATTTACTCGGGGAAGTTCATTCGCTAGTATATAACAAATATTTTAATATTAGGTTTACATAAATCCTTAGACTATCGATAGTATCGCAAGTGCATTCGATATTAGGCTTCTATTGATAGTACAATGTATTGCTGTGTGTCGCTAGTGTTGTCACTCACGGACAGGCCTATCGATACCATTGCTTTCATTCAACTTATAACGAGTTGAAACACAATTTCATAGTTTCAATGGTATACAGGGTGTTGTTTTGTTGAGCGACGCACGACTCAGGGGTGGTTGTACAAACGACTTTGATGTCAAAAAATATATGGAAGAAACCCACAAAATCAATTTATTGTTGCGATACTAGCGAGCGAGTCAAAAATACCAATGCCTGGTAGCCACTTCGCAGCTTACTGAACTACGGCGTAGTATTTCGTAGATGCGCGCGTGGTTGCGAGATTCTTCACTCGTCTTGAAATGTTTTAGAATGATGTGAAGAGGGTTTTTATTATAAAACTTTCATATAATTAAAATCTGTTTTCTTAATAAGCTTAACACATTACATCATCCCTGAGTTGGATGTTACTGATAAAAACAACACCCTGTATGTGATGTGAACTATTTTTTATTAATTACGGAGGGGTCAACAATCCAAGCGTGACCTCTGCCAACCCTATTTCACAAATAACAATGCGTTTTGTTCAGGCCAAGTTTTTTGAATTCGCACGAATGTCGGCCAGTTTGTCGCTGGGTCGGAAATACCGCGCGACTGACTTTAGGAGGGTTCTACTATATTTTAGCCCTAGCCGTCACTCTCACAAACATTGGCATACATAAACAAGTAACAGGGACAGTAAATACAGCTTTTCCTTTTTTTCAGGGTAGGTATTCAGAGCCAGCAAAAGCCTCGATGACAAATGACTGCGTTGTTGTGTGATTTTTTAGGATCCTCCGTGTAGGCTTCGCCCTATTATTTTGCGTTCTACCTAGGCCCTCTTAATGCATTTTTGACCCGTTTGTATATATCATATATATCATTTGCAGGTGCTAGTAGGATCGATTCTCTTAACGCCCGTCCTAACCCATGGAAAGCAATATGATGAGATGCATGGATCTGTAGTCACACAGTGTAAGTAAGACCCTATAATATTGTATGAAAAAGGAGTATTTAAGTATTTTAACACTTGCCTTAGTAAAATACGAACAATAAATCAGATAACCGCAATTGTTACGTCCTCTGACCCGATAGTACTGAAATATGGAACCTTTTAGGCGGAGTGTACTTTTTATCACATAACACGTTAACAGGCTTTACTATGACTTCTAAGTTGTATTCATATAATTACCCTAAATATAAAATTTTAACTCAAATAACTTAAACATTCGTAGGTTCTAGCATATAAATACTAGTCAGATACGAATAACTAAATATTAAAGTCGCTTCGCCAAAAAAGAGAAATACAGAGGTCGGGTATTTCTATTTTTAAACTTTTTAATTACAATGTCTGTTCGGTAAAATATAGTTTTTTGATAAATGCAACTCGGAAGTGCTTATTATTTCGCCGTCGCTCCGAGAACTCCGTAAGCCTTCGCTGTAAATGAGAGCTTTGTTTGTATTCAGCGCTTTTTAAGATTCAGTGTTTCCATCCTAGCTTATTTGTTACACCTTTCTTTTTGCCAGTTGACTCTATGAAAGTTTAATAAAAGAAAGATACATTGGTTCTATAACCATTTTTTTTTGTTTATCCAACATTGATTATGTAAGCTTCATTTATTGACAAGGCATTTGTAGATCTTATAATAACGCATTTTTTTGTATTCCTTGTTTACCTTGGTGATTCTCGCGGCAATCGATCTTTTTTCGTGTGGTAATTCGATTGCGAGTTTAACCGTTTTACTAAAAAAAAAAACAAGTAAAATATCAACACTTGAAAAAAAAACTATCACATAAGCGAAATCGAAATGCGTAGAAATCGTGACCCCGAGAAATAAATAACAACTTTTTCTTCGACGAAAAAAATTCGATCGGTGAACTTTTTCGTGTGCCAACTGCACGAGAATCGGCCTCATCCGTGTTGCCATGTGAAATATATAGGGAAAAAAACCGTCGATAGACTCGAGTATTCGGTTTATTTAAAAAAGTCTGTCCCGCATTATAAACTATGTTATACAACATTGCGATACTGGATGCCATAAAATGTACTGTACCCACGTTTTAGTAACAAGTTTACGCTAGTGAACCTAAGGCCAGTTGTTCACTGAATCTAATAAATAAAATGCCCAGAATGATTAACACTTACAGCTGCAGTTGTGATAAATGACAATTCTAATATCTCGCTAGAGAACAGGCTTAAGAAAAGAAAATAATTTGATAAATTATTTATTAGAAAAACACCTAAATAGTGTTGTCATTGGACTCATGCGTTAAGTTCCTGGTTCGACCTTTTGGTAAGACTCAAACTCCTTATTCCTCAAAATCAGAACCAAGCTTTGTTATGAGGTGTTAACGTACCAGTTTAAAATGAGGTTTCAAAGTATACATTTCTAATTGGTCAGGTACTTTTTATCCTGGTTTAAACCTGATAATCGACGACGATCTGTTTGTAATGAAGGAAAAAGAGGACTATGATTTATAGTGATAAAATATATAAACAGTCAGAACATACCTAGCAGTTTATAAACTAGGATCAATTTTCACAACAAAACATATTGAAAAGGAAATAGAAAACTATGAATAGTGTATTCGACGAACATACTTCTTTAACGTCAGATGAAACGGCTGCGCCAGAGGTCCCGGGTTCGATCCCCGGGATAGGTCGAAAATACGTACTTGCGTTTTCCGTTCACAAATTCTCAGGCTATCCCGGAGTTTGGAAAATGGCGGTGTTTCACCCCCGTGCCCCGGAAAAGCATGTAAAGCTGTTGGTCCTGCGCCTAATCTCTCTCCGGTCGTGTCAGATTGCTGTCCCATCGGACTATGAGAGTGAAAGTAATAGAGAGTGCACCTGTGTTTGCGCACACACTTGTGCACTATGATATGTCCCGAGCAGTCGGTTAGTAGTTGTGACTGGCCACCGTTGTCAAAATCGGCTAGGGGGACTACTACTTCTTCTACTATTTCATTTATTCAACTAATAATTAAATACTTTATTATGGAAATTATTACTAAAAAAAACATTTGTAACACAGATTTTTATAATAATTCACATTAAAACATGATTAAACATGAGCTCTATGAAAGTAAGTTGCAAGCTTTTGGTCAGGTTTTAAATTAGTAGATTATTCACTATGGGAATAAAGTTATGTCTTACGGCACGGTTGCCATCTTGAGTCTCGAGCGAAACGATATGATCAAAATATACACAAAAAAAAGGCAATGAAGTATGGTGTCCCTTGTCATACAGCCAAATCACTAAGTAATATTGACACACCTTTTTTTTCCGTTCCGTAGCCGAATGGCAAAAAACGGAACCCTTATAGTTTCGTCAAGTCTGTCTGTCTGTCCGACTCGCACCGATATTTTTCCTCGAGGCGGGGTGTGGAAATCTCGATTTTCGAATTTTGACCTCTTTGGTGCAACCTCGCGCACACTGCCGCGTTCATACGAACTCGACTTCCAAATTCAATCTCATTACACTTCACGGGCCGCGATGGATTTTCATACATTTTTTCGGCCCTTGAGTTGAGATGAATTACTTTAAGTCAACATTATGTGACATATAATCGAACTATTCTGAGCAAGTAAAGCGAAATAATAACTTAATCTCACACAACTTAATCTAGACTATTTACGACATCGATGTTTTCATGAGACGGCTCTGAGGAGTTTAAGTTACTTAAGTTTGCTTGCTAGCTTGTTTTTTTTTGCAATAATTTGAGTAGACAGCATGGGTTTTATTGATAAATAGTCAGCAAGTGTAACGCAATTTCTAATAATGAAAAGTGACGCGGCGCTCCAGGATGGATCTGACCTGGGCCTTTATTTTCGAATCTTTCGCGTCAAGATGGCGTGTGATATTAATTGATTAAAGTAAGATTTTCCAATGAATATTCGTATGATTCCACTCAGGAGTGATTCGTAAAATAGATAAATGATATTTGTGAGTATTTACGTCTATATTTCGCGTGATTTTCATTGATTTTTAATTCATTTCCAAAGTGACGCTGGGCCCCTATTTTAAAAGTGAGTGATTTAAAAATACGGCACCAGGAACTCCTCAGTTCATTTCCTTAGGGAAGTTCATTTGATAGTATATAATAAATATTTTAATATTAGGTTTACATAAATTCTTAGACTATCGATAGTATCGCAAGTGCATTAGATATTAAGCCTCTATTGATAGTATGTATTGCTGTGTGTTGCTAGTGCTGTCACTCACGGACAGGCCTATCGATACTATTGCTTTCATTATGAGGGTATATGTAACTTATAACGAGCAGCAAAACTATTCCATAGTTTCAATGGTATCCAGGGTGTTGTTTACTCAGCGACGCCCGACTCAGGGGTGGTTGTACAAACGATTTTGATGTCAAAAATAATAATAATGGAAGATGCTTTCACTCATCTTATAACGAGCAGCAACACTATTTTATAGTTTCAATGGTATACAGGATGTTATTTTGCTCAGCGATGCCCGATTTTTGGTTGGACAATTACGATCGAGTAGAATGTCAAAAAAAATGTATATGGAAGAAACCCACAAAATCAATTATTGTTGCAATACTAGCATGCAAGTCAAGACTACCGACGCCAGGTAGCCACTTCGCAGCTTACTGAACTACGGCGTAGTATTTCGTAGATACGCGCGAGGTTGCGAGATTCCCCGTCGTTTGAAAATCGTTTTGAAATGTTTTAAAATGTTGTGAACAGGGTTTCTATCATTAAACTTGCATATAATTAAAAAAAAATTAATAAGCTTAACACGTATTATCATCCCTGAGTTGGAGGTCACTGATGAAAACAACACCCTGTATGTGAAGTATTTTTTAACAATTACGGAGTGGTCAACAATGCAAGCGTGACCTCTGCCAACCCTATTTCACAAATGACAATGCGTTTTGTTCAGTCCAAGTTTTTTGGATTTTCACGAAGGTCTGCCAGTTTGTCGCTGGGTCGGAAATACCGCGCGACTGATTTTAGGAGGGTTCCACAATTTGAAACACTACTCTATACAAGCTCTTGCCGTCCCTCTCACGAAGATTAGCATACATAAACGAGTAACAGGGACAGTAAATACAGCTTTTCCTTTTTCAGGATAAGTATTCAGAGCCAACAAAAGACTAGATGACAAATGACTGCGTTGTTGTGTGATTTTTTAGGATCCTCCGTGGACCCGATAGTACTGAAATATGGAACCTTTTAGGCGCAGTGTATTTTTTATCACATAACACGTTGACGGGCTTTACTATGACGTCTAAGTTTTATTCATAAAATAACCCTAAATATAAAATATTAACTCAAATAACTTGAATACGTAGGTTTTACCATATAAATTCTTGTCAGATACGAATAACTTAATATTAAAGTCGCTTCGCCAAAAAAAGAGAAATAAAGAGGTTGGGTATTTCTATTTTTAAACTTTTTAATAACAATGTCTGTCCGGTGAAATATAGTTTTTCGATAAATGTAACTCGAAAGTGCTTATTATTTCGCCGTCGCTACCAGAACTCCGTAAGCCTTCGCTGTAAATGAGTGCTTTGTTTGTATTCAGCGCTTTGTACGATTCAGCATTTCCATCCTAGCTTATTTGTTATACTCTTTTTTGCCAGTTGACTTAATAAAAGAAAATTAAATAGGTTGTATAACCATTTTTTTACGTTTATCCATTTCTTGTTTACCTTGGTGGTAATTCTCACGGCAATCGATCTTTTTTCGTGTGGTAATTCGATTGCGAGTTTAACCATTTAATCTAAAAAAATCAAGTAAAAATCGACACTTGAAAAAAACTACCGCACAAGCGAAATCGAAATGCGTAGAAATCGTAACCCCGAGAAATAAATAACAACTTTTTCTTCGACGAAGAAAATTTGATCGGTCAACTTTTCGTGTATGAACTACACGAGAATCGGCCTCATTCGTGTTGCTATGAAAATATAGAAAAAAAAATACCGTTGATAGACTCGGGTATTTGGTTTATTTAAAAAAGTCTGTCCTAGATAATAAACTAAGTTTTACAACATTGCGATACTGGATGCCATAAAATGTACTGTACCCACATTCTAGTAACATGTTTACGCTCGTTAACCTAAGGCTAGTTGTCCACTGAACCTGATATATAAATTGCGCAGAATGATTAACACATACAGCTGCAGTTGTGATAAATGACAATTATATTATCTCGCTAGAGAACTGGCTTAAGTAAAGAAAATAATTTGATAAAGAATTTTATGAGAATAACACGTAAATATAGGTTCTATAGCCTCGCGTGGTCATTGGAGTCATGCTTTAAGTTTCTGGTTTGACCTTTTGGTAAGACTTAAACTCCTTATTCCTCAAAATTAGAACTAGACTTTGTTATGAGGTATTAACGTATCAGTTTAAAATGAGGTTACAAAGTATACGTTTCTAACTGGTCAGGTAATTTTTAGTCCTGGTTTGAACCTGATAATCGACGACGATCTGTTTGTAATGAAGAAAAAAGAGGACTATGATGTATAGTGATTAAATATATGGACAGTCATAACATACCTAGCGGTTTATAAATAATATTATTGCAAAGGAAATACAAAACTGTGACTAGTGTATTCGACGAACATACTTCTTTAACGTCAGATAAGACTCATCATACTGAGTAAGTATAAAACGACCCATTTAAAAATGACATTTAAATGAATGATTGCTGACAAATAGGTAACTTTATCAAATCAGACGATTTATATAAAATTCGACGAATATTCCTTATCACTTTGGTAAAATCAAGCCTTAAACTTCATATACGAGACAGCGCCTTTCATTAATAAACATGCCAGCAGGAATGAAGTTCATTTCAACTCTCCAAGTAGTAAGTCAATGACTGGAAGGCAAAAGAAGAAAAGTTCAGGAAATATTGTAGATTTTCATGAGCGAACTTGTACTTTATTGAAGCCATTTCAGAGAATATGGCGTTCAGATTCGCGAAGTTGAGAATTTGTGATCAAAGCTTTACTTTACGGGACAAAGTTTTTAGTGATGGAAAATAGATTTCGTGACCACACCATGACATTTAAGGTTATCTGCATTATGTAGTATTTATTTAAAGACTTTATTGCACAAATTTAGTTTACAAAGGTAGACTTAATGCTAAAATCATTATCTGCCTGAAACCTTTAGGTCATGCGGAAAGATGGCAATGGGTGCAGTGAAAAAAAAAACAAATGAAATTAGGAACATAGTAACAAGGATCTAATAAATAAAATATAAATAACTATATAAATATAATCTAATAAATAAATAATATTATAAATCAAAGCCGAAAATTCTTAAAACTACACATGCATAGTCACGGATGTTTCTTTGAAAACGCAAAGCAGCCTAAGCTACACACTAATACAATTTTAAATCTGCTTTAACACGCAGTCATTATTGGCGTACCGATTGGGTCCGGTAATTCCACAACTGATTAGCTGAGAGCAGCTCTGGAGAGAGAGTTACTCTTGAAGACGGTATTCGTGGGAATGTCCAGAGGATATTTATTTATTAATTCACATTTTCGGACACTGCTCGCTCGCAAGATGCTAGCATGATTAACGAGAGAGCTCGAATATAGTAATTTTACTTACAGTTAATCAACGTTTTAATTAGTTACATGATTATTTGCTGTTGCTGTGTTTGTCTATTTTGTAAATACTTGTATCTAGGTTTTGTTTGATTTCCATTGTTTTTTAATTGATTGAAAATCACTCCGTATGTTCGCGCGATTGATTGAAAAATAGTGCTCATTCTAATGCCCTGTTACCAGTTTATCTGGATTCGGCGCAGTATGTTTTCCTCTTCCACACTATTCTATCACCCGTCACTGAATCATTCACATCTTTCACACTCATATCTTGTTTTACACAATCCATCCATCTATTTTTTGGTTGGCCTCTTCCCTTCCATCCATTAACATTCATACTCATCACTCTTTTAGTTACATGACTTCCTTCCCTTTTCATAACATGACCGTACCAAGACAGACGATGTCCCGCCATCTTCTCGGTTATCGGTGCTACTTTCAAACTTCCTCGTTGACTCGGTCCAGAGAGTGCTAAACCTAAATCACGTATGCACCCTAGCATTGAACCGTTCTTAAGAGTAGGCCCTCAGATTGTCAATAGGTAGGCACGGCTGTGCAAACGGCGAGGCCCGTCTTAACCGCCTGTAATCGCACGACACCTGTTCCGCACAATGGGTAATGTAAGCCGTGCGGATAATTCAATGGGGGTCATATTGGAACCGGTATATTTGAACAAATTAGGAGCGGAATTTAGGTTATGGAAACAGATTTTATAGTGGTCGATTTCGGTCACATGTGGTATTCAAAATCGGTAAAGCTTAAAAAAGGCACAGTAACTTACTATGAACAAGCTTGTTATCGTTATGTAGATATTTTGTTTCTAACTAATATATTTCCGTAACATGTCTTGAATCATTTCCTGCGCAATTTTTTCTTTACTCTCTTTTGTGTAAGAATCATTGACATAAAGGAAATGGGAAAACGATTTTATTTTCCTTGTCATAGTAGAAAATTCGCGGACTACAGTCTCGGACTCGGAGTCCAGTAGGCAGACTACTGGACTGATTTTGATGAACGTTACACTGTATCTTAAGTTGAAATATATCTGATTGAACTAAAAACATCTCGCTATGAATTCTCGTTTTCCAGAAATCTTGAGACAAACATACAAGCATACATGTTACACTTACGAAATTGGTACACGTGTTCGGAAGCCTTTATAGATCAACATTCCCGAATATTATCAAATTCTAACGATACCACAAACATACACATTGAATTGATTACCTCCTATTTTTGAAGTCGGTAAAAAAGAGTGACAATAAATATCAATCTCTTAAGGCTTCGTCGTCCCCTGACGTGTAAACGGCAATAAATGCTCGACTCGTATAATTTAATACATAAGTGGCTGTTATATTAATGGGACTCTCATATTATTATCGCCTATCCACCGGCCCGTATTAGACCATTAATAATAATTAAGGGAAGGCGTAGCGGCTGTATTACTCTCTAATCCACTTTGCGAAGATGTGATATATAATATGAGGCATATAAGTGTGGAACTGTTCTTTTATTGACCTCATTACTAAAATCGTAAACGAATAATAATGTGTTTTGTGTAATTTTATATTAGGTCTAGCAAAAAGTTTTTATGCAGTTTTGAACCTGGCACATTCACAGTTTTATTCAAAAGTCTTTTTTTGAATTTTGAAGAAAGAATTTAAAGAAACAAAAGACAATTGGAAGCCTGTTTGTTGATATCAAACAATCTAATACTTAGAAAACTTGTTTTTTTTTGTTTACTTGGAATTAATTCTTGAAAAAGTGATTGATATCTTTGGTGTTGCAACAAACATTACTTATTCTTAACATTAAGGTGAGGTTTTATCAATAATCTATGGATACTTCACCTGAAGTCGCCGCCCAAGCTGTGGCACTT
The DNA here is from genome assembly GCA_963924145.1 of Pyrausta purpuralis. Lineage (NCBI taxonomy): Eukaryota > Metazoa > Arthropoda > Insecta > Lepidoptera > Crambidae > Pyrausta > Pyrausta purpuralis. The sequence goes on from OZ001645.1 coordinate 8,229,667, forward strand.
ATTCAGGCCGGATACAGCCAAAGAAACGTGAGTGCTCAACTTAATTTATGTCGATCTGCGGTCCGAAATGTTTATCGGAGGTACCTAGAGACTGGCGGCTTTGTTCGTCGCCAAGGAAGGCCATACTTATCACTCTTTTAGTTACATGACTTTCTTCCCTTTTCATAACATGACCGTACCAAGGCAGACGATGTCCCGCCATCTTCTCAGTTATCGGTGCCACTTTCAAGCTTCCTCGTTGACTCGGTCCAGAGAGTGCTAAACCTAAATCACGTATGCACACTAGCAATGAGCCGTTTTTAGAGTAGGCCCTCGGATTGTCAATAGGTAGGCACGGCTGTGCAAACGGCGAGGCGCGTCTTAACGGACGCCTGTAATCGCACGACACCTGCCCCCTTACTCTGGACACAAAACCCGGTCCAATGAAAATACCCATCCCTGTTACTCATACTAGGCCGTGTACGCGTGTGACAGGGGTATATTCATTGGATTGGGTTTTGTGTCCAGAGTTAGGGGGCTGTTCCGCACAATGGGTAATGTAAGCCGTGCGGATAATTCAATGGGGGTCATATTGGAACCGTTATATTTGATCAAATTAGAAGCAGAATTTAGGTTATGGAAACAGATTTTATAGTGGTCGCTTTTGGTCACATGTGGTATTCAAAATCATTAAAGCTTAAAAGAGGCATAGTAACTTACTATGGACAAACTTGGTATCGTTATGTAGGTATTTTATTTTCTAACTAATATATTTCCGTAACATGTCTTTAGTCTGATTTCCTGCGCTATTTTTTCTTCACTCTCTTTTGTGTAAGAATCTTTGACATAAAGGAAATGGGAAAACGATTTTATTTTCCGACCAAATGTTACAAATAGTAGAAAATTCGCGGACTCTAGTCTCGGATTCGGAGTCCAGTAGGCAGACTACTTGACTGATTTTGATGACCCTTACACTGTATCCTAAGTTGACATATACCTAATTGAACTAAAAAAGATTTATCTCGCTTTGAATTCTCGTTTTCCAGAAATCATGAGACAAACATACAAGCTTACATGTTACACTTACGAAATTGGTACACGTGTTTGGAAGCCTTTATAAATCAACATTCCCAAATATTATCAAATTCTAACGATATCACATACATACACATTGAATTGATTACCCCCTTTTTTGAAGTCGGAGAAAAAGAGTGACAATAAATATCAATCTCCTAAGGCTTCGTCGTCACCTGACGTGTAAACGGCAATAAACGCTCGACTCGTATAATTCAATACATAAGTGGATGTTATATTAATGGGACACTCATATTAATATCGCCTGTCCACCGGCCCGTATCAGACCATTAATAATAATTAACGGAAAGCGTAGCGGCTGTATTACACTCTAATCCACTTTGCGAAGATGTGATATGTAATATGAGACATATAAGTGTGGAACTGTTCTTTTATTTACCTGATTACTCAAATCGTAAACGAATAATAATGTGTTCCGAGCCTAAAACATGTATATTCATATTCATTTATTAACTTATACTAATAATATACCAGCAGACAATGGGGATATTATTGTAAATCTGCAACCTAAGACTGCAAAGTGACTATAAGGACAATATTCAAAGATAAGGATCATAGTGAGTATGGAGTATGAGCTCAATAACATACGATGCTTTCAATGAATATTTTTCATTTTTTGTAGATTCTTTTAAAACCCCTTTTTGCCACCCTGTATTCACACGAGCTATATCTAAGAACCGGCTTTGCCAGCCGAGTACAAACAACGCGTACGGCGCACGCACGGCGAAGTACCTACTGCCTCGGCTTATAAATAGTTTACCACCTAAGTTAGTGAATAGTATCACAGCCAAAAACATAAAACATAAGCTTAAAGATTACTTTTTAAGCACTATTGACAGTTAATTAAATAAGTAACTTAATAGTTTTTGTCAATAATTGAAATTTAATTGTATTGTGCAAACTTCTTAGCTTTAGTTCAAACCTAAGTGGTTTTTTAAAGCTATGTTTGTTAGATTTGTGAATTGGTATTTTTTTGGTAAATAAAAAAAAGAAAAAAAAACATATTACTACATAGACAGACTACTGGTAGACTTCAGCACCATCCTTAGCACTTCGACATAGCGATGTGTCTAATCATGTGCATACAAGCTATCATTTACCACTTTTCGATCAACAAGTTTCAGAGCTTAGACGCTAAAAACACGAACTGAACTTTCAATAATGCACAATGCTGAAGCACTCTGGATGCTTTGAAAGCACCTTAATAAAAGAAGTGTAATCAAAGTGAAAATGTAGTTGCATAAAAAAGTAATACCGTTATTTTATAAGCACCTACTACCTAATAGGGTCGAAAACTTTAAGAGCTATATGAAAATACTTTGACTTTTGTCAAAATAGGCATAAAAATAACATTATGTGGTAGGTGACCACATATTATGAAGTAACGACTATTCTAGAAATTTCATGGTGGATATGTCATATCATTTTTCATTAAAGCTGGCATCCGTTAAAATATATTTTAACAAGTTTCTCGTTCCCTGAACACTGCGTCAAATTGACGATAATGTATGGTAGTAAATGCTTTTTTTGTCATAAAAACACCAACTGTATGTGTCCATTTTGTGCGAAATGTGACCAGTCATGATTGCGAATATTCGAAATTTAAATTTCTTTTTGAAATTGCGTACGTCTACATTCGTAAATATAATAACTTGGTAAACCAAATTGGATGCATCCAAAAGGTAGCGAAAAAAAAACTGAAAAACACAAAAGTGAAAGAAAATTCTTGCTGGGGTTAGAATAAAGCCCATTAATTTTTGATACTGCCTATTTGACCTTTGTCAGCGACTGTTCATTGGTTTTATTTCTCCACATTCTGTTTCATCTCGTGTCATACGGCAGGCGGCGGACATCGACGACGCTGCAAATCTGTCAACTGAGGCACTAGTGCCCTATTACAATGATACAGCTACAGCCCGTAGTTTTTGTTTGCCTTACTTATCTATTTAAAACTTCATGCATGCACAATACATAAAATTGTACATGTGGCGGACTTAATCCTAAAAGCATTTTCTACCAGTCAGCCATTGGTCAGAATAGATAAAAAATATATACAGGCGGTGCAAGTAAAATTATAGAGGCAAGAAAAAAGAAGAGAATAGCGATAAAGATAACTATAATACTATGATAAACATACATTCTGCCTATTATTTATATACGATTATATTAAAATAAATAAATATATATTACAAATATAAACATACACAAAATTGAGGAACGTTGACGTTGACTTGACTTGTCAAATTGTAGCTCCGCGAATAATTGGAAAAATAATTAATATCCTTTACAGTCTTGATCTGTGTTTTACCATATTTAAGACTTGGGGCATTGCATCACTTGTTGGCCATCATTTTCACTTTGCAATTTTGAGTGAATTATATATCAAAATCAGCTGATTTGAAGTTGCTAGGGAGGCCATGAGATGTCACAATCGCCGGCCAGCCGTCCAATAAGAGCGCGGTCTTCTCGCGCTGCACATGCGCACAGAGGTGATGTGCGCTGCATGGCAACCAGCAGCAGTGAAGTGCAAAATGTCACAATGTGTTGTGTATGTGGATGTGCAAACTAAATCTGACCAAATGGATTTGAAATTTTCAGTTTTTACTTTACCTATAGTATATTTTGGTTCTTTATTAAGTTTGTAAATTTTTACTTTTAATTTTATCATAAGTTATATTTATGAGTTCGACTTTCAATGCGGATGAATACATAAGGTGCGAGTGCTGTCCTCACCCTCGATTTTTTAAAGGACAGAAGGGATTAAAAATCCATCAAAGCCGCTGCCACTCATCCAAAGGTACTTCGCATGTACGCACTGGCTCGCCTAACGCTTCTCCTCCACTTTTTACACCTCTGTCCCCATCACAACCCAATAGCTCGCCTTCAACTGAACCCTTTTGGCTTAGAATTTTCAAATTAAAACATAGTGTGCCTATAATAAAAAGAGTGCCTAGAGGTGCTCGCATATGTGTTGCTCAAAAATTAACTTTGGAAATCAGAGATGTAGTCAACTTAAATTCCATAGAAGCATGGGAAAATTTACTAACATTTCCATATAGAATATTACATGTTCGGCCTAGCTCTCGCCCTGATTCCCTTACATCCCGAATTAAAGATAAGGCCTTCGGCGACCAGCCTCAGCCGCTCCAGCTCGCACGGGAGCCTGAGATTTGCTACAGCGGGCGAGGGCTGCACTTCCCGCAGCGCCGGAGAAGAGCAAAACCTATGCTTGCTGCTACATGCATGCCTGTTTGATGCATGCTGCATGCCTGCTTGCTACATGCATGCATGCCTGCTTGCTTGATTGTTTGCATGCTGCATGCCTGCTTGATTGCTTGCATGCTGCATGCCTGCTTGATTGCTTCCATGCTGCATGCCTGCTTGATTGCTTGCATGCTGCATGCCTGCTTGCTACATGCATGCCTGTTTGATTACTTGCATGCTGCATGCTGCATGCCTACCGCAAAGTTAATCTTACTTTCGGGATTTTGAACTTCGGTATACTAACTGTAGGTATATTAATCTTCGGGATTTTAAACATTCGGGATATGAACCTTCGGTATTTCAAACTTTCGGGATTTCGAACTTTCGGGATTTTGAACTTTCGGTTATTTGAAATTCGGCATATTGAGCTTCGGTATATCGGGTATAGGTATTTCATTCGTTCGGTATTTTGATTTTCGACGTTTCAAGCGTAGGTATTTCATTTGTAGGTATTATGAACTTTCGGTATTATAATACGTACCCATAAATTGCTAGGAGAAGACAACAAAAGTGATTAAACGTCTCAGTTTCGCGGTTAACCTGTGACCATGTGTATGAAATTAATAACTGTAGGGGAGGCCGGGGCTAAAAGTTCCGATTTTCAAATAACATGGAATTATGTGATGAAAATGATAAGTTTTATTTTTGATATTTAAATCTATGAAATAATCTTAATTAGTCTCTGTAATAATGTAGTAATTTCTGCCAGTGTCTCAATAGTTTATTTTTTACGGGCATATTTTTGCAAAATTTCGGAAGGGAACATTCAACCCCGCGTTGGGGCGAGTTGTTCCATGAGTAGGGCAAATTGTGCCGCTTGGATAAAAGAAATAAAATATGAGAATAATTTAGGTTTCTTTTAAATAAAATTGTAATTATTAAAGTTACTTTTATTGTGTTTTAATGCAATGATAAAAACTATAAAGAAAACACAACAAAACATTACTACTTATAGCTAGATAAACATTTTGCACTGGCAAATTGAAATCTATCACCTTATAAATCTTACTATCTTCATGCTTAATAATAATTTAGGATACAAAAAAACTTATTGGAAAGATCCTTGAGATAAACACTTTTTTATAACTAAAATATATTGGCACTTCCATAACAGAACATAAAAATATATAATCATAACTGGTAACCTTGAGATAAATGTTTCTTTTAAACTTTAATAGAGATTTATCAAGTTAAAAATGTTATCAATACATAACTGCATTTATTTTAACTAAATAACACAACTGGTAATCTCCAGACTAAAGTTTTATAAGGAGATCACAACCTCAATTCCAATCAAATAACAAAACGATACTTTTAACGTCCATACTTGATTCATTTACTATATTTTGAGGTTTTCAAATTATTTTTATTTTAGTGGAATTACAATGAAGACAAACCATCAGTCTAGTTTTAAGCACGCATAATTAACTTTGGCAAGTTTTATTCTTATTCATATTCATCATTATTTGAATATGAATCACAACAAACTATGCAGTACCACTCCAGATCTTCGTCACTATCACTCTCGCTTTCTTGTAATACTCTTCGTTTAGCTTTTTCTTGAGCTTTTTCCTTTCTTTTTCCTTTACCTTTACTTTTTCCTTTATTATTTTTGTTTTCTTTTCCTTTGTCACTAATGTCTTCGTTTTTCTTAGCTTTCTTCTTTGCCTGTTCTTCAGCTAATGTATTTTTTTCTGGTGTGTCAGTCAAAACAGCCGTTTTTCTTATACGGCGCTTTGTAGCCATCTGCGATCTTGGTGGTGCCTTTGGTAAAGGTTTTACGATTTCAGGGTTTAACACAGCTGAGTCATTTGTCTTTTCTGGTGTTAATTGAAGGTCTTGTCCACTATTAATGGTCAAAGCGGCATCTTGAGAGGCATCACCCTAATTGATTGCCGATTGCTGAGGTTGTTCACCAATCCTACCCCATGTTTAAATGGTTATAGTTACAGGTTCGGCTGCACATTATTCTGAGGTAATATTTGAATATTGGATGGTCCTGGCTGGTCATCTATTTTAGATGCAACTGAACTGCTTGAAGGCTGGAGGAGTTCCTCATTTGACACAGCTTGAGACGAATCAGTTTGTAACAGTGTTTCTTCCATCTTGTATAAAAGCATTGGCAGCATGGGCGTGCATTTCATATAGGCAGTTAAGCAGTGCCTACCTCGTCATTATAATGGCAAATCAATATTACAATATATCTTTATACTAAGCTTAAACTAAAAGCATTTTTATTATCAACTTACATACATTAAATACTAACGCTCAACTTTGAAACGAAAATATTTAGGTAGTAGGCTGCCCAGCGGCTGCTTGCTAAATACACGCACACTCTTGCAATCGCCCCTCGTACCTACAATGTCACACAATGATGATATAAACCCGACCGAATTCAAAATGACGCTCTGTTCGTACAATTCAAGGTGACAGGTGATATTCACATCATGGACTCCTAAAGTAGGCATGCATACTATCTTCTTTCTCTATCAATTTCCTACTGGAGAGTGAGTTTGTCCTACTCGCGCGCAAATGACGTAAAATACTTCGGAGTCTAATCAAAACACACCTCTTAGGAGAAACTTTAATTTGGAATTAAAGTAGAAACATGGATTTATATTAATAAACCATGGTTTTAATTTAAAGTGATTGAGATATAGAAAAACTAATGTAACATTAATTGAAACAAATATAAATCTTTCAAAGGAGATTGTGTGCAAGCGGAAATTTCCTTTTTACTCGTCTACCCGATACTAGATGGCGCGAAGTAGCAATTTCGTACGCCTTTTTCCTAATTCATAATCTTTAATAATTTCTCAAACTAATGATATTATGAACACAGGAAAGTCCGTAATTTTACTTAAATTTACTTTTCTTATGCAAGTAATTCAACCTAGCAAAAGTGTTGGTTTAAAAGTAATGCAAACATTCTTTAAAAGTTTGCGGCAGCCATTTTTATCTATGGAGTTCTTGTTGTGCTTTTCACTTCCTTCCCGCGAGTGTTAAAAATCTTAAATTTCAAGTAAACAGTTGTATTTCGATTGAATAACAGTGTTTTCGGCGTTTGTTTATTTTGCATTCGAAACGATAGTGAAATTGCAGTGTTACTTTGAGTGCCATAAAAGTCATGTTGTGTGTGATGAGGGTTCAAAAGAAGATTCGTTTTGTTTTGAAAGTTTTAACTGTGCGCTGATGCCCTAACTAAAAGCAAAGACCTTTGCTAGTGAATAAGGAAGGCCAAAATCGTATCGATGCCACTATGGGTATCAGTTAAATGGCATGTCATTAGAAAATCATCCATTTTCTTGATTCTTGTGTGGTGTAAAATCATCGCAAACACAGCTTGTATGCTTCCTTCATAAATTGCACAGAAAAAATCTAGGTAAGTTATTATTTGCTGGTATTACACCGTCATTTTCATACAGCTCTATTCTAGACACAAAATCTAAGATCGATATTAAATTTGTTAAGAAGTTCGGAGTCACAATTAGTATGTGCCTACTCCATCAAAAATTTATTGCACGCCCCTGATTGGCAGCTTGGCATAATAACAATTCGGAAGTTTTACCTCTCTCAGTTTTTCGTTTGTAGGTACGGACCATCCTAAAAATAAAAAAGACCTTATAAAAATATGATAAATTTGAAGGGGGGTAAGTTGTTCCGGGGAACAACCAGCCCCTTTAGGAGGGAACTTGTAGCCCCATATTAAGTTTTGGTATTAAAACTGTCATGCTCTCAAATTAACGAAATCAATTGAAAAAACATTCAAACAATAAGATACCTAACTAATGCCACCCTTTAATAGGAAAGATACACCTAAATCGGTCAATAATAAATAAAAATAGACTAAAAAGTGTAAATACAAAAAAAAAAAACTGACGTGGTGTTCTAATAGCACGGTGCACACAGCCACTCGTCCGCCGCCGTCGGAGCAACTAAGATGGCCGCCAGCGCGGCGCGTCACCTGATGCTTAAACTACGCACTTTCCGTGTATTGCTATCTATTTCATTTACTTCTTTTTACAAAGTTATAACTGTCGGAACAATTTACCCCGGGAACTTCCAACCCCGGCCTCCCCTACTTCTTAAAGACCTCATTAATGAATGGTATATGAAGTCGTGAAGATAGCATTGGAAAGTTTGACCTTAAAACTATAAAATGATTAAAGATATCCTTGCCGTCATTTACCTTAGCTAGATAGGTTATAGTGCACCAAATCCAAAAAGAAGATGCATTCTTTCTACCCAAGCAGACGGTTCCTATACGCAGACAAATACGATATGATACCAAATGTACCAATAGTTGTTTTAGTCGCTATAACGTGCTATACAGTAGCTTTTTAACTAGGCACTTATCTTATATTTAGTCCAAATGCTTGGAAAATTACATATAAATTTACATAGCACAGTCACACTGTACTGTCTAAATTGTTCACGAACGGACAAATCAATCGGAATTTTTAAATATGATAATGATTTTCTCATTAATTAATGGTTGTTGGAACAGCTTCCGCACAACCGCAGCATAAATTATATTTGTAAGCGATAATTGAATGACATTCAGCAACGTTTTTCGATACGCGCAAATTTTACTGCGGCAAGTCAAGGCCTGCAGACCACGGATGCTAGTTGCATAAAAGTTATTTAAAAATATGCCACACACGGCATCATTATCTAAAACTAGCGGTCCCCCGCGACTGTATCTGTGCGTTTTGAGTTTGCTCCCTCGCCTTCCGTTGCAGCGTGATGTTTTATGACTTAAATCTTTGCTCGATAAATAAGCCATCCAACACAATAATATTTTTTATAATCGGTTCAGTAGTTCGTGTGATTAGCGCGTTCAAACAAGCAAACTCTTCAGCTTTATAATATTAGTATAGATAAAAAAAATGATAAGATAACATATGAATTGAGCTATTGTCTGTCTGGCTAGCTAATTCAAAATGTTTCTATAAATAGAGCTTTCCATCGTAACGTTTCACATAACCAGACAATTAAGACTCAATAAAATCTGCATAAAATTCAAAAGCATGCACCCAATTTTGAGATAAAACCGTATTTATCTATCCGTAACGGGAACAGCACCAACTATACACATAAAGCAGGTTACGTTGAGGGATCTGGGCCCCTATTTTTGAATCACTCGTGTCATGATTGCGTGTGATGTCCATTGATTAATGTCCGATTTTCCAATGAAAATTAGTATTTATTATACACGGAAGTGATTTTAAAAAGTTTAAACAAACATGACAAACGACTACAGCGCGATGGCGTCAAATTTACCGACGAAGTTGCCTTCTTCATTAGACGCTGTATTGTTTAAGGGACCTCGTACAATAAATCTATAAGAACATGTTAAAATATGCTTTATTGCCTTTGTCATAAGGTCTTTAATGGTCGCTATAGTACATACTTTATTGGTCACTGACTATCTTTAAACTCGCCGACCTATAAGATGTTGCAAATTTTCAGTTATGTCTTTTGATCATTTAGAACTGATAAAGCCACATTAAACAGTTAATTGTGTATTCAAATATACCGTGACCATTGCTGTTGAACCACAAAAGTCTATAGTCATTGAAAGTTTACAAAATTTCGTAATTTGTAGTTTTGTTTGGTACAACTAGACTGTAATTACGTATTAAGTTAAAATCAGGAAAGCGATCTATTAGAAAAATGTCATAGTGATTACTTATTTACGAACGTAATTAAAGCGATTGCTTTACCTAAAACATCGATACGACAGGTCGAAATGAAGTAACAATAAAACTGGATACAGTTTTCCTTTTCCAATTTTTTAACGGACAGATTCATTGCTTAGACATGAAATAATTTACATGTTTATGGTGGTTTATTCTGATGCATAAAGTATGGGGTTAGGATTGACGTGCAATCACTCACACAATATTTCTTTCAGCGAGCAGTTTAAAAAGTCTTTCTTCATCAACTGTGGGAGATATAACTTCCGATGAGTTCCAGGGCAAACCACATAGTACAGCAGATTTTCTAGAAGTTACACAGAACATATTTCAACTTGAAACTTGAAATTTGGGTTCGTATTTATTAACCTACCTATTTGCTTGGTTTGCATGATACCCGTAAAGAAAAATGTTAGTTGTTAAATCTCTTCAAAGATACGTTTTTGTCACATTCATTATCAAACTATATAAGTGAGAAAGAAGTACGAAATTTGGACATTGCAATTGTTTTCTGTAGAACATGCTTTACGAATACAAAGATTAAATCAACCAGACAAGAAAGTTTGGTAAAAGTGCATAATCAGCTTAATAGCAATAGCAGAAAATCGCGTTAAGTCGCGAACGAAATTGGATTAAGTTGTCAGATGTGACCTACAAGCTGAAAGAGGACTAGCAACGCTATCTAACAATTTAGTTAGAGTTAGTTGCACCAAAGAACAGAAACCGTAACTCTAATCGTTCATTGTTAATGCCATGACATGTAGAGTTCAGACTTGTGAGTTCTTCTGTACATACTGTGTTATTTATAACATGAGGATGGAAATCGTAATAAACAGTTAATTATGTATACACATATACAGTACAATAGTTTATATGTATATTTTTGTAGAATGATACGTATTCTATTATAATTTAACATGAAATTTTATATAGATAATTAATATCATTATTTTGACCTTTTCTTATCGCTTTTAATCAAATCCGTCCATTCTTTTGTTTAATATATTTCATCGCCATGCCACTGTCTCATTCTTTCTGCTTTTCCATACCTGAAGGTTCCCTGAATGGTACTCCTACGATATATAAATATAAGATATATTCTATAATTATAAGTCGTATATGGTGTGCAATTAAGAATATTTTTATGATTGAACTTAACCTTAACTTCAGAGACAGTACAACCCCCTCTTACACTAGTTACGGAAACTTTCTTGTCTGCAAAGTTATGATGTACATAAAAATGGCAATTCTAATATCAAAGTCCATTAATGCGTTCCAGTTTTGTAATAATATCGAGGCCGAATTTGGCTGTGGCACTTAAGTTGTATATTTACCTAGTTATTTCGTGAACAGGAACAAGTTTGTAACTTATTCATGTTATGTTGTAGTTGAGCTATGGTATTTAAGACCTCGTAACATAATACACTATTACCTACTTTTGTTTCAGAATAATTCTTTTACAGAGACTAAAACTATGCGCAGCTAACTACGAAACATAATCGTTGGCACGTAAGAAATATTAGTAGCGACGAAATTACTTTTAAAGATTTCATAGCCAGATTTTTTTATGTAAAACATTCATTATCATGTAAATTATTACTAAAGTAAATAAGACAAGTGATGATAATCAAAAAACAAAAGCATCTAAGGAAAGCTAATTAATAAATGATGGCGTCCTAAGGCCCGGCTGTGCGATCGATAGTTGACTCAACTATTGGTTAAATGAAATGATTTAGCGTTATTGGAAGAAAAAACACTGAACAAAATCACAGAATGGCTATTTTAATGACTATTGGTTAAGTTTTTTTTTTTCAAAACTTGCACAATAGTGAAAATTCAACCGGTGATAACGACATTTAACGATTTGTTGAGTTAACTAACGGTCTCGCAATCGGGCCTTAGTAGGTAGTGGTATGGCCATATCCATGTAAACGGTCGATAAAAAGTTGTTTTATTTTGTGTTTACTATGTACCAAACTGAATTCTGGTAAAGTCAGGCAAAGCGAAGCTAAGACTATGGGATATCGCTCACAATACTCGTCACGTGAAATTTACATTGACAAGGAGATTTCCAGCGCATTCAGAGGAATTCCATTCTGGGAATAGAATTTGGAATCGGTTCTCATCGCCTGGATTATTATGTGACGTGACATTTGATTTCAGTTGCCGACATCTTTACTACGAAGCTAGACTTTCTTGGGAGTCAATTCCATTATTGCTCTCGCTCCCTGTGTCGGGTTGACAGTTCTTTTCAATTTATAACAATTTCTATAAATGTGACTGCATGGCTCATGTAGATTTAGTAGAACTACTATCATTTCAGTATTATTAGGTACTGACAATATTATATTCTGCCAAAATCTCTCTTTACAAAATACAAAAAGCCATTTTTAGGGTCCCGTAGCCGAATGGCAAAAAACGGAACTCCTCTAGTTTCATCAAGTCCGTCTGTCTGCCTGGCCGTCCGTAAGCCACAGCCACTTGATTCTGAAACTATTAGCTTTGCTTTTAACCGTTTTACGTTTCCAATTCGAAAAATAAAAAAATAATGACATATGAGGAAGACTCCCATACGTTCCCTAAAACCATTTTATCTGAAAGTAAAATGTTTGTAACATAGGGGCTTCCAAAGTGGTAACATGGACGTTTCCCCTCTGTCTAACTTTAGAACTAAAATAAGTAAAATTTTGAAAAAAAAAACATGATGTAGATCTTTACAAATCCTTTCCACAAAATTGGTTTTACATTTTCAACGACCGCAAATATAACTTTGTTCTTCATACTATAACATTTGTTTTGCTATCAACAAAATATAGTGGTATTTTAGCTTAGTGGAGTTAAGTGGATCCTTATTTAGTTAAAGTTGGAACGGAACCCTCAGTGCGCGAGTCCAGCCCGCACTTGGCCGGTTTTTCATTTCAGATTTTTGCTGCAAGCTACGAATGTTCTCGCAAGAAGGCCATTCGCTACACAAATCAATGTCTGAATGCATAGCCGTGTGCGACGCAAAGGTCAATTGGAACCCACCGATTCCAGAACAGGTATAAATGTATGAATTATTCAAATATTCATTACAGTACTCGAAAGAAATCCTCCACCAGGAAATTATTTTCTTTGAAGCGTCGGAGCGAAGTCGGCCACGAATCTATGATGAGCAACATATTTTATTGGATCATTTTCATTTTAACTGCTGAGCTTTTGTTAATAATATTAAATTACGTTTCTTGACCATTATTGACTTAAAAAAATGGATTCTTGCGACAAAATTACTTTGAATTTTATTACATACTTCTGTTAGCGTAATCATAATTCCACAGGAATCTGCAAAATGATTTCTATGATTGTTATAGAGTTTATAACATGAAAATGGAATAATTATTATATTAATGGGTTGTAAACATAACATTCAAACTCATAATGAAATCTGTCATTAATTGAGGCTTTAATAAAACGCGATTATTCATGGCATGAAAATTTAAGTGCCCTAGTTGCGGAAATCAATTAATAACTTCGAAACGAAAAGGGATAGTAACATTTTAAGCATATCTTTAGGAAGGGTATGGACTGGGAATGTTTTCGAAAAATCAGAAGAATGGAGTTCTTCTGATTTTTCGAAAACATTGTTACATTGTGACAACCTTGTTAGTTTTTTTTTAAACCCCATAGAAAGTTGCCCTGAAAATTATTATTTTTACCTTACTACGGTACTTCAGGCCCCATAACTTTTCTTCTCTACAATTTTCTGGTGTGAAATATTTTTTTACAGTACACTAAGACCCTAACGATTAAAACAAGACAATTAGCAGACCTGTCCTATAAATAGATTTTGAGCTACAGGTAGTTTTAGTCCAAAAAATAGTTTATTTCTAAAAAATAAAAAATAAAACATTAAAATAATTCCTTGAGGCCAAGGTCAATATAATGGGCGGGGGTAAGTAGCAGACAATCTATTGTCCAGGCCATTCATCTCTGGGATATCCTTCCGGCAAAAAATCTACAGGCTCCCACTAAATTTTAATTTAGGGAGACTCATCCGTGCACACTTTCCACATATGTATTCGAAAGCATCGATATAGCGTAATCTATAACCTTCTACTTCATTGTCATAATATATGATAATACATAATATATATTGTTCATGTATTGTTTATGTGTAAAATTTATTTAAAAAAAAAATAGTAACTCATTTTCTTTTTGTCTGTCGCACCGCCCACAATCTGGCCACACCCTGTATTAGCACTAGTAGGTATTTAATTACAAACGTAAAACCCACTTCGTATAACGAAACACCTCACTTTAGCTACCACAAAACTACGACTTAACCGCAACCTTCCTGTGTCATTTCACTATCACAGGTTAAAAGGTTTCCTGTATTAAACTGGCTTTAGTGGCCTACAAACAGAAAACAATTTCCATATTTTCGAATCAGAATACAAAGCGCTCCAGCACTTTTTATTTAAACACCCATTTCATATATCGTGGCAAGTACAATTGTTTCTATTCCCGAAGGCATCATGGAAACTTTCAGACCGTTCCACACTTCGATAAACTGCACTGTGGATATAACATAAACTCTACTACCAGATTTATAATTATATAAGATTTCTAATTTTGTATTAATTAGGTACATGTTATCTACGTATGTTTATTATTCTTTTGCTTATGTATCCTATTTTATATTTGTGTAATATTAGTATGTATGTTTATGTTAGTGTATTTTACTTCTTTTTTTACCAATCTTCTCACTTATTATTAATATTTCGCCACTGATTGAACTCTCTGTATTACCAGATGGTTGACTGGTAGATTAGGCATTGAGTCTGCCAATTGTACAACTTACAGTACAATTATGTTTAAATAAATAAATTTATTTATGCTTGTAAGCTAAGAGTCCTAGACGGCAAAAAATCTGTAAGTCGATAGTGTGGTCAGCTTCTAATCAGTATGAAGAATCAGCCAATACAGATTCACTGTAATGTACGATTTTGAATTTGCAAACCCCTGCATTTCAGAAGCCTATCAAATATTGTCGAACAGAAATTTAGCGGTATGTACGTACACTATAGTTTCTAGTTCTTATAGTCTATAGTTCTAGTGCTAAGCAATCAAATTGGCTAACTTATGTTTATGTACATTATTGTAAACTAGCGGTCCCCCGCGACTTCGTCCGCGCGTTTTGAGTTTGCTCCCTCCCCTCCCGTTGCAGCGTGATGTTTTATATCCTAAAGCCTTTCTCAATAAATAAGCTAAGATATCTAATACAGAAATATTTTTCAAATCGGTTCAGCAGTTCCTAAGATAAGCGCGTTCAAACCAACAAAATCTTCAGCTTTATAATATAATTAGCGCAAGCGCACTTTGTACTTAAGCTGCGAACATTATTTTGGTGCGGAGATATGTTAAAACTGTGATAGCTCCTAAGATATTTATTGGAATCAAATGATATAAAGGGCAACTTTGTTCTAAATGAAATGCTCGTGATGGTGAATCTATTTATTTTGATAAGAATAAATACCTGTGTGTATAATACACCTCTAAAAATGACGCATTATTTTTTTACAAATTTATTAACATAAAAAAGGTTGTAGTAAGTCAACCATAAAAGATAGACATATGTTGTCGCGGACTTTTTTATAGAACTCTTAATGCTGAGCAATCCTGTCATACATGATTTTTGTGTAACTTTAGCGGTTTCTGCAGCGTACGCAGCGGAAGCTCTCAAAAGGAATATCTTTCTCCCGTTTTCGCAACATTTTTCATTGCTGCTGTGGTCTTGTGAGTCGTATCTTTACGTTATATAGCCTAAAGCCTTCCTCGATAAATGGACTATCCAACATAAAAATAATTTTTCAATCGGGCCAGTAGTTTCTGAGATTAGCGCGTTCAAACAAACAAACAAACAAACAAACAAACTCTTCAGCTTTATAATATTAGTATAGATACTCTCCGTATCCCTCCTTAATTAATATAATTTGTTAATTAGTCAGCTTTTCCTCTACTTTGGTAACATTATTAACTCCATTCAATCTAAATTGAACTGGCTGAAGTTCCATGTGATTTTAATTGATTACTTTTATGTCTTATCGTAGTCTGTAATTAATCAATATAATATAATATTAATATCAGACTGAAAACGTCACGTAAAACTCTAGTTTAATATTTGTATTGCATACGGCGTGTTATATCCTATGTGTACATGATCGAAGGTTTTGCAGCTCAGATCGCTGCTGCCCGTTAGCAGGTCGAGTGCAGCGGCGCGGCCATAAATATTGGTCTCTAGCGTTTTCACGGTTTTCCTTGATATTGCAATCTATGCGAAAATATGTCAGCGTATAGGGGCCCTATTTTTAAGCCACTCGCTTGAATATGGCTTGTGATTTTCATTCGGAAACAAAATCACCGAAAGTCACGCGAAATATAGGCGGGAGTTCCTGTGTAATGGTATCACGGACATTAATTAAAAAAATATATCACACGCCGTCCTAACGCAAGTGATTCAGGTATATGCACATAATGAGACGAAATAGAGAAGTGATTAAAGTCTATTATAAAAATAATAAACAAGTATTAGGTGTATTTCATTTAATTATGTACTCTTTTTAAGACGTTAATTCGTTATGAACAGTGGCCGTAGTGCGAGTCGGAGCGAGATTTACTCGATCAAACGCATCGAGCGCGTTAACGTGAATTTATATTGGATTGTAACAATGTCGTCTAGTGGCTAACGTGTACTCTAAAACAATCCCAAACGAATTCACGCTTACGCGCTCGATGCGTTTGATCGAGTAAGTCTAACCCGACTCGCACTACGGCTTCTGTTAGTTAAGTATGTAAGACAAGTTATAAAATTGTTTTACGACCTGTAAATTTTATAAAAAAATAATAAAATGTACATGATGATGTTTTGGTCCGTGTCATCCAACTCAGGGATGATAATAATATGAGTAATGCTTATTCTACAACAAAAAATATATAAATGCAAGTTTTATTAAAGAAAACCTCTTCACAACATTTTACAAAATTCAAAACAAATTGGGAAACTCGCACCCTCGCGCGTAGTAAGCGCGTATCTGCGAAATACTACTCCGTAGCTAATGGTGTTGGGTAGTTTTGACTCGCTCGCTAGTATCGCAATCATAAATTGATATTGTAGATTTTTCTATTTTTATTTTATTATTATCCGACGTAGGTCCGAAACAATAAACCTAACTGTGAAGCAGATATACTGAATATCTGCTATATAGTTAGGTTTTAACGACTTTGTTTACAAACTGCATTAATAGAGCATAAGCAGTTAATGCAGTTATTGTTTCTTTTTCTTAAACAGTATTCCTGATGCTAACATTGACCAACATTATGTTCGATTTTAGTCTTACAGATACCGTCAAATCGCTAAAAATGTCAGCCTAGTTTGAATCCGGAATTTTATTAAATCAGAGGCGCGTATTCGCTGACCTGGACTTTCACACATGGTGAAACTTGCTGTCGAAAATATACGCCGTTTGAACCAGCGAATACAATATGTCCTTTACAAAGTGAATTTCTATTTTATTTGATAGGCGTTTCGGGAGATTGAATTAAAAAGCGCGAAATGTGTGGGCGTTTAAACGGTGTATCGTTAATGGTTTAAAGGGAAAAAAAAATGTTGATTCATTTTTCTTTCGAGTAAAAATAATAGGGTTGTTTAAATTGTATTATTTAAAACGTGCATTGTAATAATGTTTTAAGAAATCGTCTTTAAGATCGACCGCATGCTTTACCAAAATCATATACACTTTACCAAATTGATAACTTACTAAATTTGAAAAGCAAAATAATCAAAACGAGGATTCGAAAAAGTCCTTATTAACATTTTATAGCCATATAAAAACAGTGAGCTCACTTTTTATTCTGCTAAGATTATGACTTTTTACCTGTTGCACGAAATACCTGTGGCGTTTAGGATACTAAGTGCACATTAAATTAGCTTAAAACGGTGCTTAAACGAATCACTAAATTAAGCTAATCCACTGTAAATGTTTATCTGACTTATTGCTCCAGATTTAGTATAAACAAGCTCTTAGCTACCCTCTGACCGCTTTTAGATAAAATATTTACGAAATGACCAAACCACGTAGCACAGTAGAACGAATAACAACTTTATTAGCTTTCATATAAGAGCGTTCATGAGATGTTAAAAATAATGGAAACTCATTCTTTCGGGAAGTGTTTATTCTATAGGAAGCGAATACCCTTTACGAATGTATGTTTCGATACAATGGATGGCTTCGCAGATAGACGTTCGGCAGAACTGAGATGCAATGTATAAATCATTATGGTTATTTCCCCGGAGTGCCTGCCCATCTCGCTCAAAAGAGATGCTGCAATAGACGTTTGGATTTGAGAATAACCATCCTGCCAAGACGAGTCAATATCTACGGGAACGGCACAGAAAAATGGCAAGCAAACACTAAAAAAGGTTAATGTTTTTTATCCGGATGTATTTTATGAATTTTTATTACTGTGAGACTTTTTTCTGTTAAGGTCGACTCGGGCTTTTTAAGTATTCCTATAAATTATAACTTTGGTATTGCATGTGTTTTAAAATATTTCAATATTAAAAAGCACAACGTATTCTTATCAGAAAAAGTGTTAATTTTCAGTTTGTTTTGGCTAGAACACTATGCAACTAAAAATTTTCAATTTTTTTCAAAGGTTGAGGTTCGCTTGGCCAGCTAAGCCTAAGAAGTGATAACATAAGCACAATACGCTCTATTTATTGAATTCATCTACGGATAAAGGTAGTTCACACAGCTAGACAGGTCTACAACGTGGTCTTAGCCTAAGTGGGAATGCGGTTACCGCTACCGGAACGTTTCAGAGAACCTTGTAACCGCCCTATCTAACCCTTTTAGAATTAAATAACTATTACAATAATCCTGGTCACTACGGGACCATTTTGTAACTTTTCCTTTTAGAATTAAAAAACTTTTACAATAATCATGGTCATAAGGCACCATTTTGTAACTACCCTAACTAAACCTACTACTTATCCTAACGAAAACACCGTATAATTAACCTGGTCACTACGGGACCATTTTGTAACTATCTTCTCTTAACTTCACCTAAACACCAATCTAATAATCCCATGTAACATCCTGGTCAGTACGGGACCATTTTGCTACCCCCCTAAACTTTTAACTTACTACTTAATTAATACTAAATTACAAACTATCTTAACTTAATCTTAGCTTATATAAAACTAATCTCTTTCATACCATAGCGAATCCCTCTCATGCTTTCAAATTAATTATATCAAACTACTCATGCACTTAATAATTATTTAACCTAACCTTATATACTAATTACCTTGTTCAAACAAAACATAGAATCTTGATAGCTTAGGACTTTGTGGTATGAATAATCTTAATATTTAATTTGGCCAGTGATCATCTAGTGAACCCTATGTTGTGAACCTTTTCAAATAACCCTGATACTTTTTATTGTTATGAGACTTGGAATCTGACAAACCTTGCATTAAATCATTTATTTACCTACACAACCCTAACCTTTCCTACTACCTATACCTAGCCTGCCTTTCTTTAAAGTTGGTAAAATCTCAACATTCCCAAGTGAATGTAAAACTATTGTTGGGTAACTATGTGTTCATATATTAGTAGTAATAATTATAGAGAAGTATAATTAGGTAGTGAAAAATAGATATAATAAGGACAAGTTTTATGTGAAAATACTAATAAAAGTTTATTAGGGTGTGGTAAAGGCAACAGGCCCCGTCACTCGCCTGCCCCCATGGAACTCATCTCCTTGCTAATAGCTCCCCTGCCACAGGGTTTTCCTGTGCAGATTCTAATAGATACCATCACCTAGTATCATCAAAAGGGATATAATTTAAAGTAATGAGCTGTCCTTCACTCAAAACTTGTATTTTTAGAGTATATATATTTGGAACTGAATCATTTCTAGTCCCAGGTTTTGGTGATTTTCCATACATTTACATTTAATTTACTTATTTGGCAATTTTGCACAGGAAATAATTACTGAATTTACTTCTTTTAAATAGGACATTCTACCAAACTTTTGGTATTTTAACCATCTTAATTTACTGCAAAATATGGCAATTCAAACTGTTTTATTAAAAGTTCAAATCAATATAGGTATTTCAATAAATAAATATTTATAAAATGTATATAAATAAATATAATCTTTCTTTTAGTCGGTTCTATTTTTAGTAACCCTTTCCTTAGCTCAGAACTTGTTCTGTAATTTCTGTCATTGTCTAACAACAGTAACACTAAGATTGTGAGTATCTCTACAAATCTAGTGTAAGTTTTGCAATCACTTCTTGCAAATAGAGATTACTTTTCTCATAATTAACTCTTATTCTGAGTAAATATTCAGTACCTTTGGTAACCTTAGTTTAAGCAATATTGCTTATTTCAGTAGTTTAGATTTGTCTACCTTGAGAACAAATGAAATTAAGTTGGTTTTCTTAATATTGAAGTAATTTATTTATTAATTACTTGGGAGTTTTACTCCAATTTAAAGTAGAAAAGTACTTGACTATGTAATGTTCCCTTAGGACATAGTTTTCTTGGTTTTTATGCAACAATTTCCAATGACATAATTCCATAGAATTTGACTGACTTCATTCTTTGTAAGTCTCTTGAATATTAATGCTGAACTGATGTTTCATCAGTGATGTAGTGAAGAAAGGTAGCATAATTGCCCGCATGGTACAATTAGTGGCTACAGAATTGCCATATGGTCAACTCTTATATGTGTTTGAATTAACATCAGTGGTTAGTTGTTATATTTATTACAACTAGGTTCCCTAACTCAAATACTAAAATCAGTCGACATTCTATAAAATCTATCACTGAACCTAATAACCCCCCTATTGTCATGAATGAATTTACCTACAAAACTAAACCTTATTCATTTCACTAGGACATTACAGTCTTTATTTTTACCTGCCTATTATGTATGTAAATAATACCTATAACATTCTAGTCTGTATTTACCTGCCTATTATGTTCGTACGTAAATGCTACCTACTAAAGGTGTAAATCCCTATAATCCCTAAGATATAAAATCCGTTCCTACCTGCCTATCAAGCTTTCCTTGAGATCCATCTAGAGCCTTTCTCAAGCCAACCATTCATCACATACCAATTGCGTCTGGGGTGGACATTTCTATCCTGACCCTCAGAATCATTCGCACGGAACCCAAGGCTCGCCGACTTCACCACAAGGGGTGCAACAACTGATATGCAACTAGGGGAGGACCTGATTCCAACAGAAGATGTTTCTCATGACCAAGCTACTATTTATGTCTACTGTTAAGGCCTAACATTCCCTACTATGTCTGTATTTGCAAACTAGAGGCGGGGCCTCACATTTAATCTAAACGTGTGGTGTGTGGTGTGTGAGTTCACCCCCCCTGTAAAGGGATGTAACTCCTAAGCTAGCTAAGGGATCGAGGCGGAATCCTCTAGTGTACCTATCCTACCTACTCCGTGTGTATGTGGATCCGACCGCTAATTGGACTTGGACCGCGGCCGGTTCCGGACAAGAGGTGGGGAGACCTCCCTAGCTTTCTTCACCAGCCTGATTTCTCAGTCCAGCTACTCCGGTCTAGGAAGTGTGTCATTTAGCGTTGTGATATATAACGCTTGCAATATAAGACACAATCAATTGCATCCTGGCGTTAACCAGTTAAGATGTCCCATTTACGTGTATCACCGTTAGGTTTCCATGGAACACCCCGAGACACTTACGTCTCGTTAGGACTTCGAGTTACACAATTACTAAGTTAAATTTTATGAATTATTGATAGCAAAATAATAACACAGATTTTAAAATAAAGAAAAGTATAACTCGAAATCAAGTAAGGCACGTACCAATGTACTAGGATGCCAACACCGAGTCTCACCGGAGAGACGATTGTAAACGAACAAGCCCCCTCCCAACCCGTTTTTTTTCTTTTATTTAGGCGGCGACATCGGCGACATTTTACTACGCATGCGCAGTAGCGATTTCAGGAAGTTTTGCCGCCAAAAACCCCGCGTCGCTACGCGTCTATGCTTAAGGCTGGACACTCACGGCCTAGTTATGAATTAATTTTATTTAATGAAATATGAATTTTTAATTTAACTTTAATTTTCAATCACTGCCAGTTACAGGAGTGACGGACGTTCCGTTACAGTCGGCCCCAGGTTGGTTTTAAGCTAAACGACAACTGTTCGTAGCGATAAACCTACCTAAAATTCTAACTGGCAGACAACCTCCCACAAGCATCCCTATATTTACAAAGTAAATAATATCTACTTCTTATGATCACTGATCAAAGTTCCTTTTATTGAGTATTATAAATAATTTTCCTTATCCCTTTCAGACCAATACACCAACTCTGAATGAGAGCAAAGCTTTGTTCTCACTTGGTGGACTGAAATGTTTAGCTAAATTAGACAACCCTTTTAATTCATTTTATTTTATTTTATCAGCAAATTTAAATATTTACATGTCTGAAATAAATAACTGTTATTTATTTCATCCCTGAATACCTACTAGAAATTCAAATTTCCACACACCTATTTGACTATTAACCAACAAAAGTCAAGAAAATTTATCAATTTGTAATACGTCTGAAAATGAATAATTTCTCAGTCACTCAGCTAAAGATATATTATTACATATTATAACAAGTTTAAAATATATAACGTTCTCAACATTCTAATATTTTGAATCAGGAATGTTGTTTGTTACTGCTAACGCGACTACAACGCTAATCTCAACATTGAGCTTTATCACTTCTAAATCTTGTTTTTTGTTTTAGTATTTAAGTACCTACAATAAATTTTGACCCATCGAAATGACAAACATCTAATCAAACTATCAAACTTCGCAGTGACGACTTATAATAGCAATTTGAAATAATAATTATTATAGAGGAATAATTTCTTACTATCGATTTGGGAAATGTTTTTTATTTGTAAATACTTTACTTATTTATTTTAATTTAGGTATTTTTTTTTTTATTGTATCACGAATTATTCTTGTGAGAAATAAATGTTCACAATAGACATACGATCATTTTATAGAGCAAAACCGGAACGGAATCTGAATATCGGTTAAAATAATAATAATGGCTCATTTTTTAATTTTATTTTTAGTTAGTTTATTGCGTAACTTGCTTTAGTCGATCGCTTAAGTGCGTTACTCTAAATATTTTTGAAACTATTAAGATTTCATAAAGTTAGTAGCTTATTATATTGACACATGTCGAATGCAATAAGTAGGTACCCCAAAATAATTATTTATATGAGCTAACTCAGTTTACTTGTATGAATCTTTCTGCATAACAATTATCCAATGGATGATCCCTCCACAGAGATAGCACGACCTCGTTTCTACAGCCTCAGGTTCCCTTCTGTCGAAACTAGTAAGTTTTCCCTTCCACTTCTCTACTACAGAGCTACCCTCCACCAGGCAAAAGACATCCAGACTAATCCTTACAACAACTGAGCTACTTGCTTCAGATTCAAATACAAATGTGGACCACTCTATTTTAACGTGTATTGAGAAACTCCCATTTCTCCGATTCGAATCTGAACCTCTCATCTGGATATTATGTCAATATCATTAAAGATACATTAGTAATTAACTATGTAAAAAAAACTTATTGCATTATCCTAACCCCCCTGAACATGTGCAATATTTTTTTGTTTTTGTATAATATTTACTTATTTTTTTTTTGTATGACTAAATCATTGTAGTTATTGTAATAGTAATACATAGAGTCCCCGTAACTATTCACAATTGTACTCTATTAGATCTTTACTTTAAGTTTTGCTTGTTTCAAATATGAATACAGATAATAACCACTCAATTTTAACGTGTGCTGAATGACTTTATCTCTCTCGTCTCATATCTGAATCTGCAATTTTATTCTCTCTTTAGGAGTATAACCAATAAAATTTTCTCCAGTACAAAATGCAAACAATCACCGCAAAACCCTGCTTTAAATATTTTAACATGATTTTAGGTTTCCTGCTTCTACTTTCGAGTTTGCCTCAAGTCACATGAGTTTTTAATATTAATTTTAGGTCATCTACCTCTCTCTCTCTTTTTTTTCATTTAAGTTGAACCCTAATGTTATTTTTAATTTATTTCTTATGGATAGCTTTGTTTAATTTTATTAACCTACCTAAATTTCCTCAAACACTATAGTTAAAAGTCTCCAATTAGGCGTTATTAATTTTCCGGTGTCCCAGTTATTATTCTCTTGGCTAAACTTCAACCAATATAGTATTCCCCACCATATACAATAATCAAGGAGTAAGTCAGGAATGGTTATTGTAAATGTTCTTCGATTACTAAATTCTAAAACAAACCCTTGATAATACCACCTTCTTCCTTCATATCAACTCATTATTCATTCAGAACCAGCCTAACATATCTGTAAACATACCTGGGAGTCGAACCCAAAACTAGGTCCTTCATCTAGGGTACAATATCTATGCCGCGCCTCGGCCCCACACTATACGATTTTATGTTTCCTTAAACCAGCCTATTATAGTCAATAAACCTGCTCAGGAGTCGAACCCAAAACTAGGTCCTTCATCTAAGGTACAATATCTGTGCCGCGCCTCGGCCCCAGACTATACGATTTTATGTTTCTTTAAACCAGCCTATCATAGTCAATAAACCTGCTCAGGAGTCGAACCCAAAACTAGGTCCTTCAGCTAAGGTATAATATCTGTGCCGCGCGTCGGCCCCAGACTATACGATTTTATATTTCTCTAAACTAACCTAACATATCTGTTAATATACCTGCCCAGGAATCGAACCCAAAACTAAGTCTCTCAGCTAAGGTATAATATCTGTGCCGTGCCTCGGCCCCAGACTATACGATCTTAGGTTTCTTTAAACCAGCCTAACATATCTGTCAATAAACCTGCTCAGGAATCGAACCCAAACTAGGTGACTCAGCTAATATATAATATCTGTGCCGTGCCTCGGCCCCAGACTATATGTTTCTCTAATAACTTCCCTCTAACATTCACATAATTCATTCAAATACCCATCTCTTATAAGACTTTAGATTCCGGCCCCACCTTAAACAACTTTACATTTCTCTATTAATTATCTCTCCTCTATCACAACAAACATTTCAACAACACAGATGGCGTTATATTGCTTATCCAACACAAAAATACTTTCGCCTGCTTTCTTAAATCACTCAAACAAAATAATTAAACATCTCGTTATTATAGGTATACAAGCAATATATACCTAACAACACTCATCAATCTTAGTTTGCAATTAGTCCTATATCTACTTACTTATGTGTGAGCTCCCTTAGTAAGCTCAACTCCCATAATAAGCTCAACCGATATTCGAAATCGTAATCACATTTTGATGAAATATTAATATTGGACACAAATCACATACCTACATTGCTCTGATCCTAAAGTAAATAGCCAATGCACTAGTGTTATGGTAATCAGACACTACGATGGTACCACAGCACCCAGATCCGAAACAATACAGAAAATCATGACTTCTACATTGACCCGACCAGGAATCGAACCCGGGGCCTCAGGGAGGCGACGCCTTGAATCCTAGCGTGCTTACTCACGTCAAGAAATACTCATAATACACCTTAATCGAGACAAGCAATCGATCTTACTGAATTCATTCATTTACCAGTAACCCACTAATTAAACTCATTCATAATTCAACAGTCTCAGACATCACCTTTCCAACATGATTTTTTTATTAATGATTTATTTTAATAAAAGAGTCATTTTGTTTTACTAACTAAACGCCTTTTTTCGCTAAATATTATTTATAACTGGTGGTTGTATAACATAAAATTCTCTGCCTACTCCACACTATAAATTTTTAAAATCGTCATGACTCTCGCCATTTTCTTTTCTGCAAAAGACTAAACCCCGCCTATCCATACATTTTATTTATTTTTAGTTTAGTTTAGTAACGAGTTTTAATGCAAGCTTTTAATTTAATTAGTACCAACGAATTCATTAATTTATAAATTTGTGGCGTTTCCCCACACTGGTATGGTGTGGCGTCACCCTAATGAATATTAATTTAGTGGCGTTTCCCCACATTGGTATGGTGTGGCGTCACCCTTATGTACGAAAACCAACAAATGTATTGTCTATGATTGTCATCATTGTCTTTGATTACAAAACCGACATTACTTTGGTCAACATTTAAAACTTTTGCGAATCTAATAACCTTCCTAAGAATGTACCTACCTAGGTAATATGAAGTGTAATTTACTTTTACTCATAATTGAAACATTGTATTTTGTTGGTTTTATACTAACTAAATTTTCCCTTTCCTTTCAGAAGATTTTGATTTTATGATGGACGACCTACGACGTACCCGGATGCCGAACAGTGATTTTCTCAAGAAAAATAGTGCAGTGCTCAGTGATCTACTTTCCTATGTTTTATCCTTAAATTCTATCCTATAAATCTCTCCAACACCTGAACCAAAACAATTCATTTTCCTAGTAGGTTAGTCAAATTCCAATTCTCAAACAATATCCTATCCACGAGAACATTTTGTGGGATAACACCCACTTTTTGATTACATTACATACCACATTGCCCATCTGCTATCAAGGTCCCATGAAACTATCTGTAGTACTCCCATAATCCTGGTCACTGTGCTCCATTTTGTAAATATCTAAACTCACTTAAACCTAATAACTGTTACACTATCCTGGTCACGGCACCATTTTGTAACCGCCCTATCTAACCCTTTTAGAATTAAATAACTATTACAATAATCCTGGTCACTACGGGACCATTTTGTAACTTTTCCTTTTAGAATTAAAAAACTTTTACAATAATCATGGTCATAAGGCACCATTTTGTAACTACCCTAACTAAACCTACTACTTATCCTAACGAAAACACCGTATAATTAACCTGGTCACTACGGGACCATTTTGTAACTATCTTCTCTTAACTTCACCTAAACACCAATCTAATAATCCCATCTAACATCCTGGTCAGTACGGGACCATTTTGCTACCCCCCTAAACTTTTAACTTACTACTTAATTAATACTAAATTACAAACTATCTTAACTTAATCTTAGCTTATATAAAACTAATCTCTTTCATACCATAGCGAATCCCTCTCATGCTTTCAAATTAATTATATCAAACTACTCATGCACTTAATAATTATTTAACCTAACCTTATATACTAATTACCTTGTTCAAACAAAACATAGAATCTTGATAGCTTAGGACTTTGTGGTATGAATAATCTTAATATTTAATTTGGCCAGTGATCATCTAGTGAACCCTATGTTGTGAACCTTTTCAAATAACCCTGATACTTTTTATTGTTATGAGACTTGGAATCTGACAAACCTTGCATTAAATCATTTATTTACCTACACAACCCTAACCTTTCCTACTACCTATACCTAGCCTGCCTTTCTTTAAAGTTGGTAAAATCTCAACATTCCCAAGTGAATGTAAAACTATTGTTGGGTAACTATGTGTTCATATATTAGTAGTAATAATTATAGAGAAGTATAATTAGGTAGTGAAAAATAGATATAATAAGGACAAGTTTTATGTGAAAATACTAATAAAAGTTTATTAGGGTGTGGTAAAGGCAACAGGCCCCGTCACTCGCCTGCCCCCATGGAACTCATCTCCTTGCTAATAGCTCCCCTGCCACAGGGTTTTCCTGTGCAGATTCTAATAGATACCATCACCTAGTATCATCAAAAGGGATATAATTTAAAGTAATGAGCTGTCCTTCACTCAAAACTTGTATTTTTAGAGTATATATATTTGGAACTGAATCATTTCTAGTCCCAGGTTTTGGTGATTTTCCATACATTTACATTTAATTTACTTATTTGGCAATTTTGCACAGGAAATAATTACTGAATTTACTTCTTTTAAATAGGACATTCTACCAAACTTTTGGTATTTTAACCATCTTAATTTACTGCAAAATATGGCAATTCAAACTGTTTTATTAAAAGTTCAAATCAATATAGGTATTTCAATAAATAAATATTTATAAAATGTATATAAATAAATATAATCTTTCTTTTAGTCGGTTCTATTTTTAGTAACCCTTTCCTTAGCTCAGAACTTGTTCTGTAATTTCTGTCATTGTCTAACAACAGTAACACTAAGATTGTGAGTATCTCTACAAATCTAGTGTAAGTTTTGCAATCACTTCTTGCAAATAGAGATTACTTTTCTCATAATTAACTCTTATTCTGAGTAAATATTCAGTACCTTTGGTAACCTTAGTTTAAGCAATATTGCTTATTTCAGTAGTTTAGATTTGTCTACCTTGAGAACAAATGAAATTAAGTTGGTTTTCTTAATATTGAAGTAATTTATTTATTAATTACTTGGGAGTTTTACTCCAATTTAAAGTAGAAAAGTACTTGACTATGTAATGTTCCCTTAGGACATAGTTTTCTTGGTTTTTATGCAACAATTTCCAATGACATAATTCCATAGAATTTGACTGACTTCATTCTTTGTAAGTCTCTTGAATATTAATGCTGAACTGATGTTTCATCAGTGATGTAGTGAAGAAAGGTAGCATAATTGCCCGCATGGTACAATTAGTGGCTACAGAATTGCCATATGGTCAACTCTTATATGTGTTTGAATTAACATCAGTGGTTAGTTGTTATATTTATTACAACTAGGTTCCCTAACTCAAATACTAAAATCAGTCGACATTCTATAAAATCTATCACTGAACCTAATAACCCCCCTATTGTCATGAATGAATTTACCTACAAAACTAAACCTTATTCATTTCACTAGGACATTACAGTCTTTATTTTTACCTGCCTATTATGTATGTAAATAATACCTATAACATTCTAGTCTGTATTTACCTGCCTATTATGTTCGTACGTAAATGCTACCTACTAAAGGTGTAAATCCCTATAATCCCTAAGATATAAAATCCGTTCCTACCTGCCTATCAAGCTTTCCTTGAGATCCATCTAGAGCCTTTCTCAAGCCAACCATTCATCACATACCAATTGCGTCTGGGGTGGACATTTCTATCCTGACCCTCAGAATCATTCGCACGGAACCCAAGGCTCGCCGACTTCACCACAAGGGGTGCAACAACTGATATGCAACTAGGGGAGGACCTGATTCCAACAGAAGATGTTTCTCATGACCAAGCTACTATTTATGTCTACTGTTAAGGCCTAACATTCCCTACTATGTCTGTATTTGCAAACTAGAGGCGGGGCCTCACATTTAATCTAAACGTGTGGTGTGTGGTGTGTGAGTTCACCCCCCCTGTAAAGGGATGTAACTCCTAAGCTAGCTAAGGGATCGAGGCGGAATCCTCTAGTGTACCTATCCTACCTACTCCGTGTGTATGTGGATCCGACCGCTAATTGGACTTGGACCGCGGCCGGTTCCGGACAAGAGGTGGGGAGACCTCCCTAGCTTTCTTCACCAGCCTGATTTCTCAGTCCAGCTACTCCGGTCTAGGAAGTGTGTCATTTAGCGTTGTGATATATAACGCTTGCAATATAAGACACAATCAATTGCATCCTGGCGTTAACCAGTTAAGATGTCCCATTTACGTGTATCACCGTTAGGTTTCCATGGAACACCCCGAGACACTTACGTCTCGTTAGGACTTCGAGTTACACAATTACTAAGTTAAATTTTATGAATTATTGATAGCAAAATAATAACACAGATTTTAAAATAAAGAAAAGTATAACTCGAAATCAAGTAAGGCACGTACCAATGTACTAGGATGCCA
The DNA here is from genome assembly GCA_963924145.1 of Pyrausta purpuralis. Taxonomy (NCBI): domain Eukaryota; kingdom Metazoa; phylum Arthropoda; class Insecta; order Lepidoptera; family Crambidae; genus Pyrausta; species Pyrausta purpuralis. The sequence continues at coordinate 8,259,526 of OZ001645.1, forward strand.
ACACCGAGTCTCACCGGAGAGACGATTGTAAACGAACAAGCCCCCTCCCAACCCGTTTTTTTTCTTTTATTTAGGCGGCGACATCGGCGACATTTTACTACGCATGCGCAGTAGCGATTTTAGGAAGTTTTGCCGCCAAAAACCCCGCGTCGCTACGCGTCTATGCTTAAGGCTGGACACTCACGGCCTAGTTATGAATTAATTTTATTTAATGAAATATGAATTTTTAATTTAACTTTAATTTTCAATCACTGCCAGTTATAGGAGTGACGGACGTTCCGTTACAACCTACTCTGTGTGAAAATTACATTATTTTAAATTCTCCTCATTCTTCTCATCTCACGCTTTGTCCAAGACAGTTGTAAAGTTAAAAAATTATTAAATACATTATTCACTAATACAAAATACACTATTTATTATATTTTCATAATTCAATTCTAGGTTCATTTTGGTTAACCCGTCATCGATTACGAAAGAAATCATTAGTTCTTAGTATATTTTATGAAACATTACGAACCCATATTAAATATGGTGTGATGGATGACCCTTCCCAACCTTTCCCTCTGTTCTGTAGGCTTACTTATTCCAGCTAAAAAAATGCCTGATCTGAGATGTTTCTGTAGTAGACCCCCAGACCACGAAAATGTAGAAGAATATTAACCGTTCTTAAATACCCTTTTGTTTTGCTGTTCGCTTAAGTATTCCGTTTTCCAAGTTCCAGCTATGCTTCAGCTACCGACGTCTCTTTGTGCCTATTGAAACGTTATTTCATAGTGCAATGCAGTGTAATAGGTTTTATTTATAAGGTGAACAGAAAATACAGTTATGTTGTATTATACACAAGAAGCGTCTTTAATTTTTAAGTTGATTGTATGTTAGTTTATTTGGGAAGTGACTAATGAAATTGATGGGACATTCGTGCTGAACGTTGTTTGTAAAGACTTGTACACTTACGACGACTAAAGTCACAGTGTATTGGTTTGGACCGGAATTAGGAATTACCTTCATTACAGCTAGAAAAAGTACAATGGCGGTTAGTTATGAATTAGGTTTTGAAGCCGCTTTTAAATAATAATAATACACTTTCTGTGTCAGCTCGTACCGCTAGTGTGAAATACACCTTTCTTTTATAGTCAAAAAATATAATAAACGTACCAACTTACAATCTTAAATTTACACTACTGCAGAAAATATGTAACTTTGCTGGGTCGTACCTAGAGAATACAATCCCGAGCATGTTTTTCAATCCCGGGATTACGGGATTTTTGAACCGTAATCCCGGGATCCCGGGCCTATCCCGGGATTAGACTATGTGGTTTCTAATTGGGCTCAAATTAAAAAAAAACTTGAGTAATTAAAAAACTGAGAATGGCTGGGCACCGCTTACATTTAGCACTATTCCCATCCTTCGCGACTAAAAAATAACTCCACACTGACGTCGCATCACTGTCTTTTTTATGTTTAACAAAGTCTGCCGCCATTTGAAATACTTAATTTCAGGTAATTTACTTTAAATTTAAATGACGAAACCTTCGTAACCCGTCACTGACAGAATAATAAATGAAAAAAATAAAATCTGATTAGCATATTTATACTTTCATACAGGGAATCCCCGACGGGAAAATACCCGCAACAATACTATGATATGAGATGATCGGGTGATTTCCCTGTTGGTTCGTTGGGGACTTGGGGAATCACCTTAAAAGTAGCATATTTAATACTTTCGTACAGGGAAACCCCGACGGGAAATACCCGCAAAAATATTATGATATTATGAGATGATCGGGTGATTCCCCTGTTAGTTCATTCATTGGGGAATTACCTTAAGAGTATTGTATTGAAGTACTCAGAGTGGGGAAGTCCCTTCTAAGTTTACAACAAACATATTAAGACTGTACCTGTGTGTGTAGTGAATAGTACGTATCGTATGACGGCGTATCTAAAAGTGTTTTTTGTCGTTATGTATTAAATGCTATTAAATAACCTAGGCAAGGTTATCGTCAAGGCGCAACGGACTACGGCATATAAACTAAACTTGTATGTGGCAATCCCGAAAATCCCGAGATTAGCCAAGTGCAGTCCCGGGATTTTCGGGGCCAGAAAACGGTCGGGATCCCGGGATCCCGAGATTCGGGATCCCGGGATTGTATTCTCTAGTCGTACCGTACCTGAAACAAAAACAAAACATCCTAAAAAAAGTTAATTGGATTTTGCTTGGAGCTTATTAAAATGAAGCTGTGAAATAGCTTTTGAGATTCGAAACTGTGACATTCTAATGCCCTTTTTTGTGTCATCGTCTCCTAGCTCGACCCTAAATCACGGAACTTAGCCCACTTTCACATTTCAGATATATTTTTACTGAAATTTAAAATGTCAACCCGTCTTGTGACTGTGTCAACATCACATAAATTGCCAGAGACTAAACCATAAATGAACCAGGAGTTAGCTTACATCGGCCGGACAATTAGACCTCTTAAATAATGACTTTTTAATGAAAGTCTGCGTGTAACTAACTGCAGTGATGTATTCTCGTCTCTTTGTGTGCTTAACTAATGACCTAATTTGGGAACTCAACAAGATGAAAGGTGACTAAAAGAGAATTAAGTGGTTGACATTAAATAGGTTAAACAGAGCTCGCGGCGCGAGACAATTTGCACCCGAAATTAGCTTTACACTGCTCGCGCGCTGGCTTATGACGTCACATGTGTAAAACACAAACATAAGGCCAAGATTGCATTTTAGGGGATATGCGGATTGCATAAGAAAACAAAGTGCTCAATTAAACACAGCCTCTGCTCTTTAAAACAATGTTAGTATGTATGACTTTAATATTTATTTACTTTTTTCCTTTAGCTACTCAAGTTCCAGCGGTTCAAATTCAACACTTATTTTAGAGGTTGGATTCGACCAAACAGGCTTAAACGTGCGTAACTATACGAAAAATAATTTTGATCCTTGATTTTACACTCGAAAATCTAAAAGTGTTTTTGACGTCAAATCGTAATATGAATTACTGAACTCGCATAGCAGAACGAATGAGAGAACTGTATTATTATCTGGCAAAACAATTTTGCACCACAGCAGTATGGTGTGAAATTAAAAATCCTGTCAACTAAACTATATTGTATTATTATACCAAGGTAATCATCGAGTATCGAGCTGTCAAAAGTTTAGAATTCAACTAAACATTCTGACATAATGACAAATCATAATATGATTTCTGTCATTATATCAGAATGTTTAAATTCAATGGCAAGCAGACGTCATTGCATTATACTTGAATGAGCACTTATTTCACGCATAAGAGTTATTTCCGTATAAAAGCGATATTCTAGAACAGTAGATGGTAAAATAGAAATTGGGCATACTCCGGATAACTAGCGATTTATTTTAACGTTAAAATTTATTCTCGTATCGTCGAATCCACTCTCAGACATTTAACTATACCTTTTTCTGACTATACTGAAAGTCATAAAAAGACGAATGTTTTTTATTCGTATTATTTTGATATTCTAGCAACCTCTGCTGTTAAAATCTTAAATAATTAAATGTGACGGATCCTCCGGATACGTAATGGTGACAAAAGTACGGATTCTTAAACGGCAGAGAGTTAATTGAGTTTCAAAGTAACTCTCGGAATGGTTGCCACTTGACACAAGAATTTTCCGAGTGTGTCGTAGGTACATCTTAGAATTTCCCTAACTTTGAAGATTGCTTCCGACATGGTCTTGTATTTAAATATTCTTGCCGGCGGCGTTTCAGCGGCACGCATTCTTTGCTCCATATAACAAAATGTACAGCGTTTTTTAAAATTTTAATTTGTTGACTGGATGGCTTGGAACAATATAGCTGCTTTAGTAAAACAGCAATAAAGCACACAAAATAGACATCGAATGTTGTGTTATTTTCTTGTGATTTTACTTAACGACCTCCGTGATAAAGTAACTAAGATAGAGGGTTCGATTTCCGGTTGGGTCAATGTAGAAATCATAATTTTCTGTTTTGTCTCTGGTCTGAGTGTTGTGGTATGTTTTGTCTGTGTTCTAACATTGTGTCAGTTTTCCAAAACACAAATGCATCGGGTACTTACTTTGGAATCAGAGAAATGTATGTGATTGGTGACCTATATATTTTATTTTATTAAACTAATTTATTCGAACGGGGCCGCTGACAGCCTATGGGTCCGTAATCCGTTGTATTGATATGTGGGGTGATTCATGACTACCATGATTTGATTAATTTAGGAATTTTAGAGTAAATAACATCTATGTATATCATACGTGGAATTGTAGAGACATCTATATGTAGCACACGTAGGGGAACCTAATGTGTATCCAGCCTTATCTTAACGACCTACCAGCATCAGACGTTGGTCTTCAAAATGGAAGGACGTATCTTAAAAAATTGCCGCGTACTTAAAGAACGAACTCCGTAATTATACTTCGGAAATTATTCGAGTAATCATTTGGGTCTTTGAAAACATGAAGGTGGGTGAAGAGATGCTTGAGTTCTTGGGTACATTTGAGTTATAATTTAAATGTCAAACAATTTCTACATTACTTAGCCGAAGTCCGCCTAAATATTTAATCATTTATTGTAACCAAATATCTATACTAATATTATAAAGCTGAAGAGTTTGTTTGTTTGTTTGTTTGTTTGTTTGTTTGTTTGAACGCGCTAATCTCAGAAACTACTGGACCGATTTGAAAAATTATTTTTACGTTGGATAGTCCATTTATCGAGGAAGGCTTTAGGCTATGTAACATAAAGATACGACTCACAAGACCACAGCAGCAATGAAAAATGTTGCGAAAACGGGAGAAAGATATTCCTTATAAGAGCTTCCGCTGCGTACGCTGCGGAAACCGCTTAAGTTACACAAAAATCATGTATGACAGGATTGTTCAGCATTAAGAGTTCTATAATAAAGTCCGCGACAGCATATGTCTATCTTTTATGGTTGACTTACTACAACCTTTTTTATGTTAATAAATTTGTAAAGAAATGATGCATTATTTTTAGAGGTGTATTCTACACACAGGTATTTATTCTTATCAAAATAAATACATTAATCATCACGAGCATTTCATTTAGAACAAAGTAGCCCTTTATATCATTTGATTTCAATAAATATCTTAGGAGCTATCACAGTTTTAACATAACTCCGCACCAAAATAATGTTCGCAGCTTAAGTACAACGTGCGCTTGCGCTAATCTATACTAATATTATAAAGCTGAAGAGTTTGTTTGTTTGAACGCGCTTATCTCAGGAACTGCTGGACCGATTTGAAAAAATATTTCTGTGTTGGATAGCTTATTTAACGAGAAAGGCTTTAGGATATAAAACATGACGCTGCGACGGGAGGGGAGGGAGCAAACTCAAAACGCGCGGACGAAGTCGCGGGGGACCGCTAGTTACTTTATATGCCGTTCCTATGAATGAATGAATAAATTAATCTTTATTTCGAACAATAACATTCAAATCAAATAACAAACTATAAAAATGTCAAAATTACGATTTATAAATATGTAAATTACATAAACACGGATACACGTATTTTATTCACCTGTCAGGAATAAAAGGCTAACTAATAGCCTAAACTACCTGAACTAAATAAAAAGTAAAGCTGTAAAACTTTACAGTTATTTAAAAGTATCTAGTACAAAAAAGGGTTAATTACTTTAATCTTCGTCACAGCTATAAAACCCTTGTTGCTTTAGGCGTTTAAATTCTAAACTCAAAAAGCTGTTGCCCTTAAAATATTTTTCTAGTTTCCATGAAAAGTTGCGAAAATAATTAAGCACCGTTTTAATTAAGTTCAAGACAAGTCTGGCATCTGGCTCGTGAGACTGAAGCGTCTAAATAAGCGATGGAGGGTTGTCAGATAAACTTAATGATTTTCTTGCAATTTAATGTAACTAATATAACATTATTGACTGTTTTCATCACTTCTTAATGATTTACTGATTAATCTAGCTGTCTTTATGTCAGGGTTCAGAAAAGTACAAATAAGAATAAAATTTACAAACTTATGTAGATGTTTAGGAGAAAATGAAAATATTTTTACTTATCTACTATACCTAACTATAAGTACAAACTATAGTTAAACTTTGAAACTCTTTTTTAATTCGTCATTTACACTGATGAAACTTATTAACCTTTTTTTCCTAACAGCTTTACCTTAAATTGTGCATGAAATGTATGTTTCGACGGTATATTTGTTTCCATGTTTGTTTGCTGTCGTAATAAGTAAGGATGAAACTCTGCAGGCGTGTGGGCCGCGAGTTTTAAGGTAAAACTCGCAGTACACAGCAAAGGTAAATAAACGGAGAACCGAAGGGGTATCACCTAACTCAATGGCTATCGTTTCGTATAGCTACGTAGTAAGTTTACGTTATATTTGCAGCGCCAGTGTGAGCTAGAACACGCTTGATAAAAACAATATCAAAAGTATTACATATTTACACTATGAAAAGCCACTGAGGTTTGCCTACAGTGCTTACAATATACAAGCGCCTGTGCCATGATATTACACACAAATGGAATATGTAAGCCATAACTTGCCAGATCTGTAATAGCCCTGCAGATTCGCTTCGCAACATTGCTATTACAAAATTTTACGTCCAAAATGAGAACACAGATTACTTTTTCCTTCAAGAGATTTCATAATAAGTTCCCTAGGTATGAGAATGTGGAAAAATGCGCGTTACGAAAATTCGATTTGAGTTTAGCCTCATTTGCGCTTGATTTTATGGACCCACTTACAGATTTTAGAAAGGCTACGAGTATTACTTTATAAGAATCTATGCAATCTTAAATTTTAGTATTTTTAGTTCTAGTATTCAATAAGTGTAATTACTAGAACTATAATATTTGAGTTATTATTAACTGCTTATGCACCTGCACACTGCGACTTTAGGCACTGCATCGCTATGCAGTCGCGATGCCAGCATCGATGCAGTCGCAAAATGTCAACCTTTACACACTTACGCTACTTTTAGCATCGATACAGTCGCGGAGCTAACGCGCGTTAGTATCGATATCGATGTCGCGATGCAGAAGCTGGACATTGACAAAATTATGTACTGTATGCATCGATCAGGCGACTGCATCGATACTAACGTGCGTTAGCATCGATGCAGTCGCGCTTCTGAATTGATACTAACGGAAAACAGCATCGATGCCAAATTAGACTCTTTGCACACCGCGACTTTAAGCAGCGATGCAGTCGCATAATGTCAACCTTTACACACTTGCGCTACTTTCAGCACCGATGCAGTCGCGATGCAAAAGCCGGACGTTAGCAAAAAAAATACTGTATATTGACGACTGCATCGATACTAACGCGTGTAAGTATTAAAGCTAAATTAAATCTGTTTATTGTGTGAGTCGCGATGCTAAAGCGATCGATGCTAAAAAAGCAGTGTATAGAGGGTTCTAAAATGTTTCACTGATCCTCTTCTTCACAACTCAAAATATCAGTTTCCGTTATTGATAAAGCAAAACTTAATAATTAAATAGCGAACTCCAAGTGGTTGGCAAAATAGAAATAATCGAGTAGCTCTTTACAGGCAGACGGGTCTAAAAAAAAGATATTTTATTTCAGGTCAAGGTTTTAATTGAAGCTGATTCCAGGACTTAACCATTTATCGATAAAGTATAGGTTTCAATGATACTCTTAGCAAGCAATGTCCGGCAGAGTATCCGCTCTCTAATCTATCAATCTACAATATCTTTTACTACACGTTTTTGACACATACGCCAATTTGGCGCCCACTAATTCCGGGCCCTTTGAAAAGTACCTGTATGGTAAGTAGTCAGATAGTGACTTTTATAGGCTATTTTTAGTACAACTCAGCTTAGGACGTCACTCATTTCTATTTTTAAAATAAGAAACACTACGCACGAATACTGAACTACAATTCCAAGCACGTACGTCTAGAGCGTGAGTTAAGGACACGTGTATGGGTCACGTATCACCATCTAATTCCGCACAGCACAATTACCGCGCTGTCGGCAGAAAGCACCACTAAATTTAACCGAACCAACGGTTTCAAACATTAATTACAGGCTTTGTGATGGTGATTCGATACAGTTAAGAAGGTTCTTGTCTTGAGTAATAAGTCAGAGCTGGGTGAACAGAGTTAACAAACTTATCGTTCTGCTGGGTGGGGGGCATGTTATTCAAAATTAAAATTCCTTATATTTTTTAGGAATACAACATGAATAACTTAGGATATAAAAAAAAACCTATGTTGTCGACCACCATACACAATCATTAATGATATAACTACGAATCACGTCTACGAGATTTCTACGATTGAATCTTCGTAGCAATGATAGTGCGACGAAAATGCAATCCATATGTACCACTTTTTCAAATCCATATTACCATTATTGTCAAAGGAGTGCTGAACATTGGCCTTCCCCACGGCTTTTCAGAGCGACCGATCGCAAGCGGTCAGTACCGTTACCATGAGTTTACGACGGTTTTACTTGCTGGCGACGACGTAAAAAAAGTCAACCGTCGTCGCTATCGAGTAAACTCATAGTAACGGTACTGCATCCAGAGTGATTCTGCAATATTTGCAAGGTAGTCAATACATATTGTCGGTGGACGTCCTACGCTGCTTCTTTGGTTAGGTATCCAATCTAGATCTTTTCTGCCCCAACGCCCATAGTTCTTCGCGCTATGTGCCCTGCCTATTGCCAATAGCTTAGGCCAATAGGAAAAGACTATGTTTTGGATCCGCATGTCATTACTGGAAACACACACTGGTTAAAGACTTTCGTCTTACCTCAGTGTCTAAAGACGGCGAGAAGACACTCTTGCGCAATTTTTCGAACACTGCCCAGCTGAGTTGGATTGGATTCGTTGATTGACCTCTTTCTCAAATTTGGACCTACCTAATTGGATTATTTGTCTCAAGGAGACCTACTCGTCGATAACTTTCAGAATTGAGTTTCCAATAGATACTGGAGTGAGTATAACGAGGGAACTTTACATGATTTTAGTATTTTCCATCTTCATGTTAAGCCCCACTTGTTAGGAGACTCGGTCAAGGTCTTCGAGCATAGTGCCAAGATTATCCAGCGTCATATCGTCAACGACTATATCATCGGTAAACCGGAGGTGTGTGACGTATTCGCCATTGACGTTGATGCCGCATCCTTCCTATTCCAAGAACTTGATGGCGTCTTCCAATGCCGCTGTTAACAGTTTCGGAGATATAACGTCTCCCTGGCTCGTTCGTTCGTTCTTCTAACTACGTAATGACAATAAACTTACTTACATAATCATTGCTGTTATCATTACGAATAATGACTACGAGGATTCTACAATTACATTTCCGAAACAAACGGTTCAGAATGTTGCAGTTGAAAGTTAAGTACATATTTTCACTGAGCCCGCAAGTTCCTAGAATAAATATTGGTTGTGCTAGCAATAACTAAAGACACAAAATAAACCAGTTGTACGAGTACTTATACAGTTTTCTTAACGCTAAAGTATGATTATAAATATATAAATATGCGCCAGACAACACACCAATTGTCGTGGTTTCGAAGTAAAGATTTTTTTTCTTTGTGCAGCTTCTGCAACGTGACTGTATCGATGCTAACGCGCGTTAGCATCACGACTGCATCGCTGCTTAATGTCGCAGTGTTTAAAGGGTCTAACACCTTACGTTGATTTTGTTTGAAGTGACGCCCGTTTTAGTGTTGTATGTGCAAACGATTTACGTCAAAAAGTGGTTGGGCATGAGAGAGCTCGACTGTATCTATTATGTTAGTACCTTACGTTATTTCTAAACAACAGCATAATTCGTAAAGAAGTTGGACGTTTCATGAACAATCTCTGTCTTTTTATCTAGCGTCTAAATACACAATATCTATTCTTTATGTTACAGTTTCTCTGAAAGGCTTTTACGATAATGCGATTTGTTAAGAAAAAGGGGTTATTTAATTTGAAATACCTTCACCGGATCGTGGGTAAGCGTAGGTATCACAATTGATCCTTCGAAGCCGTACACAAGGAAAGTTAGTACAGGAGCTCTACTTTGTACAAAGTTATTGGTATTAGTTAGCTCTCGCTGTTGCGCTTTTTCTTCTTTTATGCTCGCAAAAGGGGCAAGGATTTGTTGGGTGGAGCATACACAAGTAGGAAGTCTGATTTTTAGTTGACCCTGCGAAAAATGAATCTATCTTATGTCTTTATTCCACGGCCTCCCCCACGGCTTTCCATAGCACTTCAGTTATGTGCGGTCTGCTTCTAGTGTGATCCTGCAATCTTTACGAGGTCGTCTGTCCATCTTATTGATGTACATTCTTTTTCACAACTGTGTCAGGAAGGTTGTGACTTTGATCAAAGGTTTCAATCTGAAACTATTATTATATTAAACTACCATTGGCATTAGTTCTTTGCGCTATGTGCCCAGGCCACTGCCAATTTAGCTTACTGATACGCAGGGCTATATACGTGTCTTTATTTATTTTACGTATGTTGTTCCGTTGTATGATCCGTTTTTGCTTTGTGCATTCGTTGCTTCTTCTCGTTTTTGCTTGCTCCTGGTTTTTCCTCGATCTCGTAGAGAAACACTGAGCATATTTTTTAAACTTTCGCGTTGCATTATAACTTAAAACTTATAACTTATGGTAGTTCGAACATTGGCCAGACAAAACGAACTATAGCCGAAAGAGTAAAGGAACACATCGCTGCAGTGAAAATTCGGCAGACTAATAAATCCGCGTTGGCAGAACAACTGCTTAATATGGGGACTATTCACTGGATGGAGTTACATGACCCGAAAATCCTTTCCACGGATCTCCATTACCATACTAGGGTAATACGTGAAGCCATTGAAATATAATCATTTCAAGAAGTATAATAATTTCAATCGGGAAGACGGGTTTAAATTGTCATCGGCCTGGAATCCAGTGATTAATAAGTGCAAACCGTGCGTGTCGCCTTTATCATTAACATTAACCCGGATACTGTGAGTGCTGTGTGTCGCACTGAACCTACTGACTCTAGTTCACGTGCACAACAAATATCGGATAGTTGGAGGTTAGCAGAAGAACCGGCCGCCCGATGCTGACGAAGACGCCGAGTGCCTCGTGACCACGACGGTTGCAACACCGTTGAAACGTCGAGGGTGTAAGTAGTAACAATACTACTACATATTATGCGTCGCGTATAGACCCGCAATTATAAGTTTTAACACTGAACATAGTCCTTGCCATCGCTTGTTGAGTGATTTTGAGTCCTTATTATTACTAGTATGTACTTTTTTGTGAGATTGAGTTTTAATTTAACTAAATTATGTTGGTGAAAAATACCTTTGCGAGTTGCTTGCAGTGACTTTGTAGCTGGAATAAAAGGGGTTACTGTATACACTGCCATTGTTTGGTATCGTAAATAAAATTGGAAGTCTTTTATCCTGGAAGCGTTTTTGTTCTGTTAAGCGAGCACAAAAAAGGGATTGCTCGGAATTGGCGTAACTTTACAATCAACGGCTTTAAGCCTTAATCGAGACAATCGAGCGATAAAATAATATTTTTTAAATATTGCCCAAATTAGCTTTTATTTGTCACCTTTAATACCTTAATATTATAGATCGTAGCGTCTGATGTATTGAAACTGTTATAATAATTCAAATTATTTTCAAAGCGTTGATAAGAATCGCTAATATAAAGTAATTGCTGAAAAATAAAACTTAATTTACCTAAGTGCTCAATTAAAACAAAAGTAAAGTAAGGCCGACGGAAAAATTGCTAAGCTCTTAAAGTTACGAATCTCTAATTTGTCTTTTTAAGGGGCAAAGGACTTACTCTTTTACCTTTAAAATTAGGGGTCACTAGAGACTTAAATTAATGTGAGACCTGGCGACATCGATTATTTTGTTGACAAAACATTTGACAAAGAGCCTGTTTTACAGTCGACAAATAAGCATTCACCATCGAATAAATCAAATATGGAACGTCATTTCGTATGAAGTAACAGAAAACGTACGTTTTTGGTTACTTACAATGACATTCAAAAGGATAGACACGTTCTACACCAACATTAAAGCATTTCAAAGTGGCGCAAGGATTACTCTATATACGAACGTATAGTTGTGTATAACGGCATGAAGCGCTAATAAAGTCAAATGATGGGGCATGCCTGTTGATAGAAAGAGATGAATATATACCATTCGTTACGTATTGATTGCTACTGAGCGCTCATTGGCGCGAGCGCGTGACATCTCGCTCTTTAGCCTTATGTCAGCCATTGCTAAATTATTGTAAAACATAAATACGTGTTTTAAGTTTTAATACTTTTAAATGAAAAAAACTATACTGATGAATGTAATGACACGTTTTTCTGGTCTCTAACAGTTGCAGTGTAATTGTTACTACTCCTTAACACACAGAAAGGCATTTTTACTAGCAAACGAGAAATAATTTAAGGCGTTGTCGGGACGTATAGCCATAAAGAGAAAGCGTGCCCAACTGAATGCACTCCGGGCAATTACCTGCCTTGCGTGTAGCCATTTTCGAGCGCATAAGTCGTATCTATATAATTTAAAAACATCTTAGGTTACTTATAAAAACATTGTAAAGTAAGGTTTTATTGCCTAAAAATATCGTGACCCACAAGTCAATGAATGTAAGTAAATAAGCTACAATATTTTGATCGCAAACCGCCTAATTAATTATGATGAATTAGCTGCGAACAAGGAGCCGATTACAGGTGAAGTCCTCTGTAATTATCTCCGGGTAGTTCAGGGATATCCTAACTTGATCCCTACTCTGTAATTGATATTCGAGTCTCGATCAATAATCCGGTAATTGCGTTCAGAAAAAAAAACAACTACTTATCGCACCAAATTAGCTGATTAGTTATTATTATTATCAAGAGTTTGTGGAGTCCCACAATAATTACTAACTATTAAGTAAATTACAAGAAAAAATAAAATTAGGCCAAAAAATTGCAGTACTAGTGCTGACTCTACGCAAAGCAAGGAACTGAAGCGATCGAGCATAAAAACGTAGTGCGTATCAGTTTATAATTTATTGGTATTGGCAAATTTATTGGTTGAGCCTCTAGTCGACACCACGAATTATCGTTTTTTGTCCACTCTTATACAATTTTGTTATAGCGTGTTCAATTATTTCTGTCAGTCATACTAATACTCGCACCGCTAGTGAAAATGTTGTATACTACACATATACAGTAGGACCCTCTAAAGGGTTGAAAAAGATATCCACCTGTTAATTGGAATTACTGGAATTGTAGGGGAGACCGGTTGTTGCCGAGTTGCTTGCCATCGCGCTGAAGAATTTCAATTAAAAGATAAGACACCCTGCCCTGGGAAACTGTTTATATTTTGAAACGGATTCCAAGCAAAACATGGCAAGTCTTTTTTTTTCAATAACCTTAATCGGGAAATAGTAAGCGAATTTTACACGTAAATGACATTAGAGTGGACTGGGTGCGTATTGAGATGAGGTTGCTTTACTACTACCTACCGTTTTAAGTTTGCTTCCTCTCCGTAACGTGATGTTTTAAAGCTTAAAGCCTTCCTCAATCAACAAGCTATCTATCACAAACATATTTTTTCATACCGATCCAGTAGTTCCTGAAATTAGCGCGTTCAAACAAACAAACTCTTCAGCTTTATAAAATTAGTATAAATGAAAGGTAAATTTAGTTGATTAATTGCTAATAAAAATCAATATATAAGGGACTGTATACATAACAATAGAAACACGATGTAGCCGCTTTTAATATTTCTTTAGTAATTTTCTGAATAATTCTAACCATAGAGTAATATTAACGCTATGTATGATATTTCAGAAAGGTTACAGAAAATACCACACAAGCAAAGTTTTCCCTATGGAACTTTACACCCTCTAAACAGCTTTAATGAACATTGGGCCACAAGAAAATCCATTGACGACGTCATTACTCCGTATTAACCCCAAAGGTGTGATAAAGTTTGATACATTACGATATTCCGCGAAAAACTCGTTGAAACTAAGGCTGTTTGCCTGGAGATCAAGAATTTATGCAAGCTTTCCCAAGCATTTGATTGGTAGAGGATGCCTCAAGGCATTAAGTCCGCCAGTTGTACAACTTACAATGCAATAAAGTTTCATTAAATATCGGACGAATTGTGGACACCTATCACATACATTGCTCTGATCCCAAAGTAAGTAGTCAATGCACTTGTGTTATGGAAATCAGACACAACACCCAGAGCCGATACAATGTAGAAAATTATGATTTCTACATTGACCCGACCGGGAATTGAACCTGGGACCTCGGAGTCGCAAGACGCCTTGAAACTCAGCGTGCTTAGCCACTACAACACGGCGGTCGCCGGTCGGAAATAAATACATTGCTCTGATCCTAAAGTAAGTAGCTTATGCACTTGAGTTTTAGGAATTATACTCAACGGTTGTATAACAAAATTCAGACCGGAGACAATACAGAACATTATAATTTCTAAATTGAACCGATATAAGCTTAAAACCCAGTATGATTTAAACCCACTGCGAAGATCATCATCAATGGATGTTTTATTCAGCAAGTAACATTATGAAAATGTCGCCACCAGAAAGACGATCGTATAGGGGTCGTATAATTGCGATACGGATACGCAGAGAACTGTGTAAAGATTCTATGATTGGAATGCGGACTACTTAATCGGTTAGGTAACTTTATGTCCAGCGAGAATCAATAGAAGGTCTATGTTCGGCAATAGATGTCTTAATATATTAGTGTGAAATTAAGAAGTTTTTAATAATAGAAAATATTAGTATGTCTTTACGATAATTTCTGCAAAAAAATAAAGGCGCATTGTATATTCGTGCCGAATATGCAATTGCTATGGGTAGTGAATTTTACGTGACAAGATTTTTAGCACTTTTCGTCAGCGTTAGAATTTGACAGTTATAGCGATAAAACCTACGAAATTCTACATTTTCTTTAAATTTTATTTGAATTTGTTATCTTATCTGTCACTTGTTGAGAATCCAAGTGTGCGTTCACCTTTAAGTCGTTTTATTTGCACGACGTGAGATGTGTGTAGCGTGAAGAATTCTTGTATCGCGCTAAAACGAAATTCACAAATAATTTCGTGGGTGTCGCAGATCATTGTGTGGAACGTTTCCTTCCACATTCGTTGTCTTCTCGTCTGAATACCGATTGATTCTATATTCCAGTCTTCAAACATGATGTGGTGCGTCTTAATGGATAAACCGTTCATTCTTGTGTGAACGATAGTCAATACTACCGCCTACTAGTATCACCATCTTAAGTGCGGGTATTTTTTATATATATCAACTGTTTTTTTTTTTTTCTTTTTTTGTGTTCCTAAGTGTCCACGTCACATAAAAGACACAAATGAAATAAGTTACTGGTGGCGAGTTAAGGCTAGGAAAAAAGGCAGTACTTTTTTGTATACGAGTCGGATCCCCGAGAAATTCATCCCAAAATTGCGTAATTCCGATTATTGTACCACGATAACAGCCGTGTTCGCATTGTTGTTTGTGGGTTAAGACTCATCAAACTAGTCATAAACTCATAAGTAGTAACTCGTACTCATTTTATTTTAAAATAGCAATTAAAACCAATCAAGGCATTATTTTAGATTAAGATGAACCGAACGAAATTCATGAAAAAACAACAGATTTAAGTTTTCTCATTGAATTGGATTTCAACGCGCAGCGCCGTCTTTTCAAATTATCACCAAATAAAAAAAATAAACCTCCTAATTCAGAATTATTAAAAAAATATCACCGGTAGCTCTTTTTTCTTGCCTAAAAACTTTCAGTGCGACCCTCGTTTGTAGCTCCTAAAAATTCAACAGTCGCGATACTTTTTGAACAGACTATGTTTATAATTTTAGAGCACTATAGCTAGGTCAAGGATACTATGTATACTCTGTAGAATCATTGATTAAAATGGTTGCTTGTATTACAGGCATCGCACAGGCATCCGATGCCTGTAATGCCTGTAATACAAGCAACATTCATGAAACTTTTTCGGTCTGATTGAGCTCTATGACTGCGATAACTTATGAAGTTTTACAATGCGCTTGTAAGTGAATAACCCTCACGATAAGAATATTAATAACAAGCAAGATGATTTTTACTAAAACTAATATAAAGTTTGCCACTGCTGTGATGAGGTTTCGCTGCACTTAAAAAACAAAAGCATCTAAGAAAAGCTAAATGATCGCGTTCTAAGGCCTGCGCGATAGATAGTTGACTCAAATATTGGTTAAATGAAATAATTTTGCGTTATTGGAAGAAAAAACACCAAACAAAATCACAAAATGGCTATTTTAATGACCATTGGTTGAAGTGATTTTTCTTCAAAACACGCACAACAACATCCTGACTGACAACGTCTCCTGACAACACAATCCTGAATGTTCAACCGCTGGTATCGACATTTAACGATTTGTTGAGTTAACTATCAGTCTCGCAACCGGGCCTTAGTAGGTGTTGGTATAGCCATATCAATGTAAATAAAAAGTTGTTTTACTTTGTGTTTAGTAAGTACCAAACTAAATTCTGGCAAAGTCAGACAAAACCAAGCTAAAACCGTGGGATATCGCTCACAATACTTGTCACGTGAAATTTACATTGACAAGGAGATTTCCAGCGATTTCAAAGGGATTCCATTCTGGAAATAGGATTTGGAACCGGTTCTCATCGCCTGGATTATGTGACGTGACATTTGATTTCAGTTGCTAGACTTTCTTGGGAGTCAATTCCATTATTGCTCTGGTTCCCTGTGTCGGGTGGACAGTTCTTTTCAATTTATATCAATTTTTATAAATCTGCGCAAGTTCAACTCGCCCTCAGCCGGTTTTTTACATCAGATTTTTGCTACAAGCTACGAGTGTTCTCGCAAGAAGGCCATGCGCTTCACAAATCAATGTCTGAATGCATAGCCGTGTGCGACGCAAACGTCAATTGGAACCCACCGATTACAGAACAGGTATAAATGTATGAATTATTCAAATATTCATTACAATACTCGAAAGAAATCCTCCATCAGGAAATTATTTCTGTTGAAGCGTCGGAGCGAAGTTGGCTACGAATCTATGATGAGCAATATATTTTATTGGATCATTCTCATTTTATCTGTTGTACTTTTGTTAATAATATTATATTTCGTTCCATAAATTAAAAAATTGGATTCTGGTGACTAAATACTTTGAAATTTATGAAATACTTCTGCTTGCGTAATCATAAATCCACAGGCATCCGCGAAAATATTTGTTTGATTATCTAGAGTTTAAAACTTGAAAAATAAGCTTAATTAGTATATTTTCTATTGAACTGGATAATAAACAAAACTTTAAGCTCATAATGAAATCTGTCATTATTTGAGGCTGTAATAAAATGCAATAATCCATGCCATGAAAATTTAATTTGTGATGATGCTCTTCATAATAAAATACGAATATAATATGAAACAAATCCGAACAATCATACGTTTGAACGCATTTATCAATCAGGATTATTACGAGTGTATAAGGAATATATATTAAACTGAAAACTAATGTAATCATATTGTACCACATTCAAAAAATAATTTCGATGCTTACGCACGTTAGCATCGTGACTGTATCGATGCTAAAAGTAGCGTAAATGTTAACATATTGCAACTGCATCAATGCTAAATTAAATCTGCGTCATTGCGCGGGTCGCGGTGCTGAAGCACGTTTTCAAAACGCGCGTCTGCATCGATGCTAAAAGTTGCAGGGTGAACTCCATGTAAATGATAATGTCAAATTCGTCTGAAGCTTTTATTGCAATTCATTTCTGGTCCCATTTATTGATATGAAAATAACAATTTATTCCATTTATTTTACATTATATAAGATTAAAACCGAAAAAGATAATGATTTCTGGTTACTTATAGGTCCTTTGTTTTAGGTTTCACGCCCTGTATGTATTAATGTACATACGTTTTAACAAGTCCGCAACCTTCCTGTGTCATTTCACTATGACAAGTTAAAAGGTTTCTTGTATTAAATTGGCTTTAGTGGCCTACGAACAGAAAACAATTCTCATATTTCCGAATTAGAATACAAAGCGCTATAATCAGCACATTTTATTTGAACTCCCATTTCATATATCGTGGCAAGTGCAATTGTTTCTATTCCCGAAGGCACCATGGAACCTTTCAGACCGTTTCACACTTTGATAAACTGCACTGTGGATATAACAAGAACTCAACTACCAGATTTATAGTTATATTAGATTTATAATTTTGTATTTATTCTTAATAAATACAAAATAAAATATGTAATCTATGTATGTTTATGTGAGTGCATTTTACTTCTTCTTTTACCACTCTTCTCACTTATTATTAATATTCCGCTACTGATTAAACTCTCTGCATTACCAGGTGGTTGACTGGTAGAGAATGCTATTAGGCATTAAGTCCGCCAATTGTACAACTTACAGTACAATTAGGTTTAAATAAATCAATTTATTTATGCTTGTAAGCTAAGAGTCCCAGACGGCTAAAAATCTGTAAGTCGATAGTGCGGTCAGCTTCTAATCAGTATGAAGAATCAGCCGATACAGATTCACTGTAATGTACGATTTTGAATTTGCAAACCCAAGCATTTCAGAAGCCGATCACATATTGTCGAACATAAATTTAGCGGTATGTACACTATAGTTTCTAGTTCTTATAGTCTATAGTTCTAGTGCTTAGCAATCAAATTGGCTAACTTATGTTTACGTACATTATTGTAAATACTGTCCGTATCCCTCCGTTATTAATATAATTTGTTAATTAGTCCGCTCTTCCTCTACTTTGGTACCATTATTAACTCAATTGCCTCTAAATTGAACTGGCTGAAGTTCAATGTAATTATAGCTTATTACTTTTATGTCTTATCGTAGTCTAATGGTGATCACCTATCTGAATAATAATAATAATATATGAAATACAATCCCATAAAATAAATACCTTACAGATAACATACAAAATCAAAATAAAATACAAACAAACAAAAATAATAATAACGCGCTTTGTTCGTGGTGTCGCGTAAACTATCGTGCAATCGTCGGAATACGACACCCTTCGGCCAAAAATCTTCCTTCATAAAGATCAAAGATCAAATTCAAAGTTCAAATCAAATTCAAGATCAAAGTTTTAGTCGGATTCTAGTCACAAAGGAATTTAAATTCACACATTGCGACTAGACTCCAACTTGACAACCCGGAGAGTATAGTTAGTCTTTTTGTGCACGTATTCCATCAGCCTAAAATCAATAATTATCTTTATTTCTCATCACATACAATCTTTTGTATAAATAATGGCAACTTAGATACTTAAAGTTAGGAACATGACGTACGTGTGAGACTGGTGCCTATGCTAGGTATAGTACCTGTTACAGGTCACCAGACTCTCACCAATTTGAACGGTCATAGTTTAACAGGTGTTGTAGATGCTTTAATTATCAAAAGATTAAAAAGTTTTTATGAGAAAATTAGGTATATATCAGGTAGTACATTACATTCATATCATACACGTGTGTGTGTGTGTGTGTGTGTGTGTGTGTGTGTGTGTGTGTGTGTGTGTGTGTGTGTGTGTGTGTGTGTGTGTGTGTGTTTTCAGTAGACTTATAGTCATGGTCAGTGCAATTTTCCTCTTGCAGGAATATCTGGGTAGAGGATAAATGATGATGATGAATTAATAATAATTACATATTTAATGTTAAGTCCAGGTTGTTTTCATTAAATATTATTCATCATCATCATTATCAGCCAAAGGACGTCAACTGTTGAAAATAGACAAGGATAATTTGTAATTTAACAAAACTTCTATTAATATTAGACTGAAAAAATCACGTAAAGCTCGTTTTCACGGTTTTCCTTGATATTGCAATCTATGCGAAAATATGACAGCGTATAGGGGCCCTATTTTTAAACCACTCGCTTGAATATGGCTTGTGATTTTCATTCGGAAACGAAATCAACGAAAGTCATGCGAAATATAGGCGGGAGTTCCTGTGTAAAGGTATCATGAACGGACGGAATGGACATTAATTAATAAAATATATCACGCGTCGCACTAACGCAAGTGATTCAGGTATAGGCACATTATGAGACAAAATAGAGAAGTGATTAAAGTGTATTATAAAAACAATAAACAAATATTATGTATACTTAATTAATTTACTTATGTACTTTTTTTGAAACGTTAATTTGATCTGTTAGTTTAGTATGTAAGACAAGTTTTAAAATTGACGACGACCTGTTAATTTAAAAAATAATAATACAATATACAGGGTGTTGTTTTAGTCAGTGACATATAACTTAGGGATGATAATAATAATATGAGTTATGCTTGTTCTAAAAATAAACAAAAATAATGTGCAAGTGTTATAAAAGAAAACCTCTTTACAACGTACCTAAAAATTTCAAACGAATGGAGAAATTCGCACCCTCGCGCGATATCGAGTAAGTCTCGCTCCGACTTGCATAAAGTCAGCAAAAGTCATAAAAGTCATTTATTTATGCAAATAGGCCCACTGGGGGCACTTATACACGTCCCAATATAAACCCTACCACAGCTTCGGGACAATTGTGGGCTAGTGCTGAGAAGAAGCTGCGCAAGAACTACGGCCACTGGTGTTGGGTAGTTTTGACTCGCTCGCTAGTATCGCAATAATAAATTGATGTAGGTCCGAAACAACAAACCTAACTGTGTAGCAGATATACAGGACAACTGCTACACAGTAAGGTTTTAATGACTTGTTTTGTTTGTTTTGTTTTCATAAACAGTATTTTTGATACTAACAGTGACCAAAATGTCCGACATCAGTCTTATAGATACCAAATCGCTTGAAATGTCAGCCTAGATTTAATCCGGAATTTTATTGAATCAGAGGCGCGTATTTGCTGACCTGGAAGTTCACACATAGTGAAACTTGCTGTCGAAAATATACGCCGTTTGAACAAGCATATACAATTTGTCCTTGACAAAGTGAATTTCTATTTTATTTGATTGGCGTTTCGGGAGAGTAAATTAAAAAGCGCGAAATGTGTGGATGTTTAAACGGAGTGTCGTTATTGGTTTTAAGGTGAAAAATTGTTAACTTCTTTTACTTTTGAGTAACAATAATAGGTTTGTTTAAGTTGTAGTATTTGAAAAGTGCATTGTAATAATGTTTTAAAACTTCGTCTTTTAGATCAACCGCATGCATAACCAAAAACATATACACTTCATCCAATTGATAACGTTCGGAATTTGAAAAGCAAAATGATCAAAACGAAGATTTGAAAAAGTCATAATTCAAATTTTATAGCCACATAAGAACAGTGAGCTCACTTTCTATTCTGCCAAGATTATGACTTTTTACCTGTTAAATGAAATACCTGTGGCGTTTAGGTTACTAAGTGCACATTAAATTAGCTTAAAACGGTGTTTCAACGAATCACTAAATTAAGCAAATCCGCTGTAAATGTTTATCTGACTTATTTCTCTAGATTTAGTATAAACAAGCTCTTAGCTACACTCTGACCGCTTTTAGATAAAATATTTACGAAATGACCAAACCACGTAGCACAATAGAGCGAATAACAACTTTATAAGCTTTCATATAAGAGCGTTCATGAGATGTTAAAAATAATGGTAACTCATTCATTTGGGAAGTGTTTATTCTGTAGGAAGCGTATATCCTTTAGACGTCGTTAAGAATGTATGTTGCGATACAATGGATGGCTTCGCAGATAGACGTTCGGCAGAACTGAGATGCAATGTATAAATCATCATGGTTATTTCCCCGGAGTGCCTGCCCATCTCGCTCAAAAGAGATGCTGCAATAGACGTTTGGATTTGAGAAAAACGATCCTGCCAACAACGACGACGAGTCAATATCTACGGAAACGGTACAGAAAAATGGCAAGCAGACACAAAAATAAGTTAATGTTTTTTATCCGAATGTATTTCATGAATTTATATTAATTTAAGGCTCTTTTCTGTTAAGGTCGACTCGCGCTTTTTAAGTATTCCCATAAATTGTACTTTTGGTATTGCATGTGTTTTTAATTATTTCAATATTAAAAGGCACAACGTATTTTTATCAGAAAAAGTGTGAATTTTCAGATTGTTGAACAACAAATTTTCAAATTTATTCGTGGTTTAAGTTCGCTTGGCCCACTAAGTCTTAGAAATGATTACATAAGCACAATACGCTCTATGTATCGAATGCAACTACGGATAAACGTGGTACACCCAGCTAGACAGGTCTACAATGTGGTCTTAGCCTAAGTGGGAATGCGGTAACCGCTACCGGAACGTTTCAGAGAACCCACTCTGTGTGAAAATTTCATTGTTTTAAATTCTCGTCATTCTTCTCATCCCACGCTTGTCAAAGACAATTTTAAAGTTGAAAAAATATTAAATGACAGCATTTACTAATACAAAATACACTATTTATTATATTTTCACAATTTAATCACTAGTTACAGCGCTTCTAGGTTCACTTTGGTTTACCCGTCATCGATTACGAAAGAAATCATTAGTTCTTAGTATAATTTATGAAACATTACGCACCCATATTAAATATGGTATGATGGCTGACCCTTCACATCCTTTCCCTCTGTTTTGTGGACCTACTAATTCCAGCTTTAAAAAAATGCCTGATCTGAGATGTTTCTGTAGTAGTCCCCCAGACCACGAAAATGTAGAAGAATATTAACCGTTCTTAAATACTCTTTTGTTTTGCTGTTCGCTTAAGTACTCCGTTTTCCAAGTTCCAGCTATGTTTCAGCCACCGACGTCTCTTTGAGCCAAATGAAACGTTATTTTATAGAGCAATGCAGTGTTATAGGGTTTATTTAGTAGGTGAACAGTAAATACAGTTAGATACTCATATAATACATAAGAAGCGCCTTTAATTTTTAAGCTGAATGTATGTTAGTTTATTGGGAATTGACTAATATTAATATTCCGCCACTAATTAAACTCTCTGCATTACCAAGTGGTTGACTGGTAGAGAATGCCATTAGGCATTAAGTCCGCCAATTGTACATTTTACAGTGCAATAAAGTTTAAATAAATAAATAACGAAATTGATGCTGGATTCGTGCTGAACGCTTTGAATCCCCTTTTAAATAATAATAATAATGCTATTATTATTATTTAAAAGCGGCTTCAAAACCTAGTATAAAAGCGGCTTTCTGTATCAGCTCGTACCGCTAGTGTGAAATATACCTTGTGTTATAGTCAAAAAATATGATAACGTACCAACTTACAATATTAAACTTACACTGCAGCAGAAAATATGTAACTTTGCTGGGCTGAACCGTACCTGAAACAGAAAAAAAACTTCCTGAAAAAAGTTGATTGGATTTTGCTTGGAGCTTATTAAAATGAAGCTATGAAATAGCTTTGGAGATTCGAAACTGTAACATTCTAACGTCCTTTTCAAGGTTATGTAGCCGAATGCCAAAAAACGGAACCCTTATAGTTTCGTCAAGTCTGTCTGTCTGTCCGTCCGTATTTCACAGCAACTTTATTCTGTAACTATAAGTATCACACTGTTGAAATTAAGTTGGTAGATGTATCCTGTTAACCGCGTTACGATTCTTATACAAAAAATAATATATATGTATATAATTATATTAACATGAAACTAAAATCTAAAAAAAAATAATCAAACCTATGCGGATATGGATAGGTCTTTTAAAATGACATCGAGGTTCCTCAAACCATTTTCACGAGCGTCATTTGCGAGATCGACGCTTCCAAAGTGGTAAAATGGGCGTCCCCCCCCCTAACTTAGCGAGTGTAAATTAAAAAAAAACAAAAATGGTAATGTAGATTTTAACAAATACTTTCAACGAAAATTGGTTTTATGGGATCGAACTGGTAATTTTTAAGATATAGCACATTTTCAACAAACGCAAACATAACTTTGTTCTTCATACAAACACTATGATAAACAAAGTTATATTTGCTGTCAAATAATATTGTGTTTTTTTTTTAACTTAGTGGAAGTAAATGGATCCCTAATTCAGTCAAAGTTGGCACGGAACTCGCAGTGGGAGAGTCCGACTCGCAATTAGCCGGTTTTTATTTTAGTGTCATCGTCTCCTAGCTCGACCCTAAAGCACGGAACTTAAGCCCAATTTTGCATTACAGATATTTTTTACTTAAATTTAAAATGTCAGCGCTTCTTTTAACTTTATCAACATCACATAAACTGCCAAGGAATAAACCATAATTTAACCTAGAGTTAGCTTACCTATCTCTTAAATAATGACTTTTGAAAAGAAAGCCTGCGTGTAACTAGCTGCAGAGATATTCTCTCGGTTCCTTATGTGCTTAACTAATGACTTAATTTGGGAACTCAACAAGATAAAAGGTGACTAGAAGAGAATTAAGTGGTTAAAATTAAAACGTGTTGAACAGAGCTCGCGACGCGAGACAATTTGCACCCGAAATCAGCTTTACACTACTCGCGCCCTGGCTTATGACGTCACATGTGTGAAACACAAACATAAGGCCAAGATTGCACTATAGGGGGTGTGTGGATTACATAAGAAAACAAAGTGATCACTTAAACACAGACCCTACTCTTTCAAACAATGTCAATGTGTATGATTTTAATATTTATTAACTTTTTTCCTTTATTTTACAGATTGGATTCGACCAAACAGGCTTAAACGCGCGTAACTATACGAAAAATAAATTTGATCCTTGATTTTATACTCGGAAAACTCATAGTGTTTTTTTGACGTCAAATCGTAATATGAATTACTAAACTCGCATAACAGAGAACGAACGAGAGAATTGTATTATTATCCGGCAAATCAATTTTGCACCACAGCAGTATGGTGTGAAATTAAAAATCCTGTCAACTAAACTATATTGTATTATACCAAGGTAATCATCAAGTATTGAGCTGACAAAAGTTTAGAATTTAACTAAACATTCTGACATAGTGACATAAATCACATGGCAAGCAGACGTCATTGCGTAATATTTGACTGAGCTCTTATTTCATAAGAGTTATTTCCGGATAAAAGCGATATTCTAGAACAGAAGACAGTAAAATGGAAATTGGACATACTTCCGGATAACTAGCGGTTTATTTTAATGTTAACATTTTTTCTCGTTTGGTCGAATCCACCCTCAGATATTTAATTAAACCTTTTTCTGACTGTACTGAAAGTCATAAAAAGACAAATGTTTTTTATTCGTATTATTTTGATATTCTAGCAACCTCTTCTGTTAAAATCTTAAATAATTAAATATGACGGATCTTCCGAATACGTAATTGTGCCAAAAGTACGGATTCTTAAACGGCAGAGAGTTAATTGAGTTTCACAGAGTAACTCTCGGAATGGTTGCTACTTGACACAACAATTTTCCGAGTGTGTTGTCTTAGAATTTCCCTTACTTTTGAGATTGCTTCCGACATGGTCTTGTATTAAAATATTCTTGCCGGCGGAGTTTTAGCAGCACGCATTTTTTGCTCTATATACCAAAATGTTCGACGTTTTTTAAATTTTTAATTTGTTGGCTGGATGACTTGGAAAAATATAGCTGCTTTAGTAAAACCACAAGAAAGTATCAACACAAAATAGACAAAGAATGTTGTGTCGTTTTGTCATGATTTCACTTAACGACCTCCGTGGTGTAGTGTCTAAGCACGCTGGGTTTCAAAGTGTCACCGTTTCGAGGTCTTGGGTTCGATTCCCGGTTGGGTCAATGTAGAAATCATAATTTTCTATATTGTCTTGGCTCTGGGTGTTGTGGTACCACCATTGTGTCAATTTTCCAAAACACAAGTGTATCGGCTACTTGCTATGGGATCAGAGAAATGTATGTGATTGGTGGCCTGCTTATTTTACTTTATTATATAAATTAATTCGAACGGGGCTGCTGGCCTATGGATCCGGGATCCGCAGTAATGATATGTGGAGTGAGTACAAAAATTTCATGATTTGATTAATTTAGAAATTGTAGAGACATCTATATATAGCACACGTAGGAGCACCCAATGTGTATCCAGCCTTACCTTAACGACCTACCCGCATCAGACGTTGGTCTTCAAAATGAGAGAAAGAATCTTCAAGAATCTTAAAGAAATCGCCACGTACTTAAAGAACGAACTGCGTAATTATACTTCGGAAATTATTCGAGTAATCGTTTGGGTCTTTGAAAACACGAAAGTGGGTGAAGAGGTGCTTGAGTTCATGAGTTCATTTGAGTTATAATTTAAATTTGAATATCACACAATTTCGACATTTCTTAACCAGAGTCGGCCGGAATATTGAATAATTGTTTGTAAAAAAATATTACTTTCTGTGCTGTACCTAAGAAAGAATGAATGAAATAATCTTTACTTCGAACAACAACATTTATATAAAATAACATACAATCAAGAATTCGAACTTACGTTACGTAAATTAAATAATAAAAATAAATATACATACACACGGATACACGTATTGTTTAATCTATCAGAAATAATATGCTTAGTTAATCTAAACCACCTGAACTAAATAAAAAGTAGAGCTGTAAAACTTTACCTTTACTTTAAAGTACCTATCTGGTACAAAGAAGGATTCATCACTTTAATCTTCGTCACAGCTATAAAACCCTTGTTGCTTTAGGCGTTAAAATTCTAAACTCAAAAAGCTGTTGCCCTTTAAATATTTTTCTAACTTCCTTGAAAAGTTGCGAAAATAATTAAGCACCGTTTCAATTAAGTTCAAGACAAGTCTGGCATCTGGCTCGTGAGACTGAAGCGTCTAAATAAGCGATGGAAGGTTGCCAGATAAACTTAATGATTTTCTTGCAATTAAATGTAACTAATATAACATTATTGACCGTTTTCATCACTTCTTAATGATTCACTGATTAATTCTAGTTGTCTTTAAGGTCAGGGTTCAGAAAAGTACAAATAACAATGGGATTTACGTTCTTATGTAGGTGTTTAGGAGAAAATGAAAATATTTTTACTTATCTACTATACCTAACTATAAGTACAAACTATAGTGAAAAGTTGAAACTCTTTTTTAATTCGCCA
Source organism: Pyrausta purpuralis (assembly GCA_963924145.1). Classification (NCBI taxonomy): domain Eukaryota; kingdom Metazoa; phylum Arthropoda; class Insecta; order Lepidoptera; family Crambidae; genus Pyrausta; species Pyrausta purpuralis. The sequence continues at coordinate 8,286,595 of OZ001645.1, forward strand.
TTTAAACTGATTATATTTATTAACCTTTTTTTCCTTACAACTTTACTTTACATTGTACATGAAATGTATGTTTCGACGGTATATTTATTTCATGTTTGTTTGTTGTCGTAATAAGTAAGGATGAAACTCCGCAGGCGTGTGGGCCGCGAGTTTTAAGGTAAAACTCGGCAGTACACAGCAAAGGTATATAAACGGTGAACAGAAGGGGTATCACCTAACTCGATGGCTATCGTTATGTGATGATAGCTCCGTAGTAAGTTTACTATCTATTTGCAGCGCCAATGTTAGCTCGAACACGCTTGATAGTCATATTTTGTTGTTTTATTTATTATCACTAAAAACAATAACACAAATATTACATATTTGACTGTTAAATGCCACTGAGGTTTGCCTACAGTGCTTACAATTTACAAAAGCCTATGCAATGCTATCACACACAGGTGGAATATGCAAGCGATAATTTACCAGATCCGTAATAGCTCTGCAGATACGCTTCGCAACATTGCTATTACAAAATTTTACGTCCAAAATGAGAACACAGATTACTTTTTCCTTCAAAACATTTCATAATAAGTTCCCTAGCTATGAGAATGTAGAAAAATGCGTGTTACGAAAATTTGATTTGAGTTTATCCTCATTTGTGCTATGATTTTATGGACCCACTTACAGAGTTAAGAAAGGCTTTTTCTTAATAAGAATCTATGCAAACTTATATTTTAGTAATTTTTGTTCTAGTATTCAATAAGGGTGATGAGAATTATAAATACTAAAATTTCAGTTTCAATGTGGCCGGATTCGACAGTCAGGTATTTGAATTAATAAGCATCTGCACACTGCGACTTTTAGTACTGCATCACTATGCAGTCGCGATGCCAGCATCAATGCAGTCGCAAAATGTCAACCTTTACACACTCAGCTACTTTTAGCATCGATACCGTCGCAGTGCTAACGCGCGTTAGTATTGATGCAGTCGCGATGCAGAATATGGACATTGACGAATTATGTACTGTTCTTCTTCTTATTCTTCTTTCGTGTCGGCAAGAACACGGGCTAAATCTTATTGCCCAGAAAGCGGCTACTGTGGTAGCCCTCTGGTTACAGACAAGTAAGTCCTCACGCGAGCAGGTGGTCGGGCACGCGGGACAGTTAGCGAGGTGGGCCATGGTTTGCGACCGTTAGCAGCGATGCAGTCGCGCTTCTGCATCGATACTAACGGGCAACAGCATGGATGCCGAAGTAGACTCTTTGCATACTGCGACTTTTAGCAGCGATGCAGTCTCGATGTAGCATCGATGCAGTCGCATACTGTCAATCTTTACGCACATGCCTTACTTTCAGCACCAATGCAGTCGCGATGCAGAAACTGGACATTGACAAAAATGTACTGTATATTGGCGACTGCATCGATTCTAACGCGAGTAAGCATCGAAGCTAAATTAAATTTGTTCGTTGTGTGAGTCGCGATGCTGAACTGCGTTTTTAAAACGCGCGACTGCATCGATGCTGAAAGTCACAGTGTGTAGGGGATCTAAAATGTTTTACTGATCCTTTTTTTCATACCTCAAAATATATGTTTCCGTCCTTGCCATAATTAGGTTTTAGGTTAATTGATAAAGCAAAACTTGATTACTAAATAGCAAACCTCCAAGTGGTTGGCAAACTTGAAAGAGTCGAGTGCCAAGCTCTTTACAGGCAGACGGGTCTATAATTAGGTATTCCTTTCAGGTCAAGGTTTTAACTGAAGCCGATTCCAGGACTTAACCATTTATCGATAAGGTAGAGCTTTCAATGATACTCTTTGCAAACAATGTCCGGCAGAGTATCCGCTTTGTAATCTATCAATCTACAATATCTTTTTACTATACGTTTCTGACACATACGCCAATTTCGCGCCCACAAATTCCGGGTCCGTTAAAAAGCACTTGTATGGTAAGCAGTCAGATAGTGACGTTTTTAGACTATTTTTACGACACTTCAGCTTAGGACGACACTCATTCATATTTTTAAAATCAGAAACACTACGCACGAACACTCAACTACAATTCCAAGCACGTACGTCTAGAGCGTGAGTTAAGACACGTGTATAGGTCACGTATCACCATCTAATTCCGCACAGCACAATTACCGCGCTGTCGGCAGCAAGCACCACTAAATTAAACCAAACCGACGGTTCCAAACATTAATTACAGGCTTTGTGATGCTGATTCCATACAGTTTAGAAGCTTCTTGAGTAAGAAGTTAACAAAATTATTTTTCTGCTGGGTGGGGGTACATACAGTCATAACGCCGAATTATTTTACTTGTTAAAACAAGTCTTTGTTTTAACAAGTAAAATAATTCGGCGTAAAACAGCAAATAAAATCAAAATTAAAATTCCTTATATTTTTCAGAAATATTAAATGAATAATTTGGGATATAATTATGTCGACCAGCATACGCAATCATTTAAGTTATAACTACGAATCACGCCTACGAGATTTCTACGATTGCAGCTTCGAAGCAATGATAGGGCGACGAAAAATCCAAATTTTCAAATTACACTACTGAACTAATATCATCGTCATCAATCAAAGGAGTGCTGGACATAGGCCTTCCCCACGGATTTCTACAGTGACCGATCATAAGCGGTCTGCATCCACTGTCATTCTGCGATCTTTACAAGGTCGTCAGTCTGTCTTGTCGGTGGACGAGCTACCCTGCTTCTTTGGTCATAGGGTCTCCAATCTAGAACCTTTCTGCCCCGACGGCCACAGTTCTTCGCGCTATGTGCCTTGCCCATTGCCACTTGAGCTTACTGATTCTCGAGGCTATGTCCATTACCTTACGAGTAGTTCTTCTAAGTATCTCCTCATTTCGGATTTGATTTCGTAGAGAAATACCGAGCATAGCCCTGTACATTGCTCGTTTCGTTATTTTGAGCTTGATTTTAAGGTCAATAGCTTAGAATAATGTGTAAATATTCAAAGGCCAAAAGTAAAAGACTATGTTTCGGATCCGCATGTCATCACTGGTAACACACATTGGTTGGAGATTTTCGTCTTCAGACACTGAGGTAATTGAAGCGAGAAGACACTTTTGCGTAATTTTCCGAACGCTGCCCACCGGGTTGGATTGGATTCGTCATTACACATATAAATATATAAATATGCGCCAGACAACACACCAATGGTCGTGGTTTCGAAGTTAGAAATTTTCTGAATTGTGTTACGAATACCAGACAACGATTATGATGGGGGAGTCTCCCAAAAATACATACAGAGTGTTGTTTTGGTCAGTGACATACAACTCAGGGTATGACAATATGAGGTATGCTTATTAAAAAAAAAGATTTATTAAAGAAATAATCTTCACAATATTCAAAAAACCAAACAAAACAAAACGAATGGGGAAACTCGCACCCTAGCGCGTAGCTCGCGCGTATCTACGAAATACTACGCCGCAGCTGGTAAGCTACGAAGAGGCAACCTGGTGTTAGTAGTATAACTCGCTAACTCGTATCGCAATAATAAAGTGATAATAAATTTTGTGTTTCTTTTTCGTCAAAAAAAATTTTTTTTTGACCACCCCTGAGTCGCTCGTCACTATCAAAAACAACAGCCTGTATACATATATAAAGGTATACATGTATATACATACATTATGCAGAATTCTACCCCACGACAGCCGACGTAAAAATCAGAAGTGCTGACCACTACACCAAACGCTTCGTCAACAGTACATAAGGGGATTTAATAAAGTCTGATGTTTTTATTGTATAAACATTAAAGGTTTTTTTAAAAAAAAAACGTTTACATTTCCATCATGGTACAGTAAATTAAAAATATATATTTAGTAACGCACTTGAATAATTGCCGATTTAATTTATTCCTGCCGACGGACTCAATCCAAATTGCTTCCTTTTTGTGTTTTTTTTTCGTTATCAACTGAGCTTCGAAACATTTAATAAAAGACATATAAAAGTTTTTCTTTCATGGCATTTTGCGATTGCATCGGTGCTAACGCGCTTAAAGTCGCAGTGTGTAAAGGGTCTAACACCTTGCGTTGATTTTGTTTGAAGTGACGCCCGTTTTAGTGTTGTATGTGCAAACGATTTACGTCAAAAAGTGGTTGGGCATGAGAGACCTCAACCGTATCTTTTATGTTAGTACCTTGCGTTATTTCAAAACGATAGCATCATTCGCAGAGAAGTTGTACGTTTCTTGATCAATCTCTGTCTTTTTATCCAGCGGCTAAATACACAATAGCTATTCTTTGTGTTACAGTTTCTCTGAAAGGCTTTTACGATAATACGATTTGTTAAGAAAAAGGGGTTATTTAATTTGAGATACCTTCACCGGCTCGTGGGTAAACGTAGGTATCACAGTTGATCCTTCGAAGCTGTACACAAGGAAAGTAAGTACAGAAGCACTACTTCGTACAAAGTTATTGGTATTAGTTAGATCTCGCTGTTGCGCTTTTTCTTCTGTTATGCTCGCAAAAGGGATAAAGATTGGTAGGGTGGACCATAAACAAGTAGGACGTCAGTTTTTTGGTTGACTCTGCGAAAATGAATCCATCTAATGTTTTTTTTTCACTGCTAAACATAGGCCTCCCCCACGGCTTTTGTTAGCACTTCGGTTGTGAGCGGTCTGCATCCAGTGTGATCCTGCAATCTTTACAAGGTCGTCTGTCCATCTTATCGGTGGACATCCTTTTTCTCAACTGAATCAGGAAGGTTGCGTTGCGACTTTGGTCAAAGGGTTCAATCAGGAACTTTTCTACCCCTGGCATCAGTTTTTTGCGCTATGTGCCCTGCCCACTGCCCCTTGAGCTTACTGATTCGCAGGGCTATGTACGATACTTTATTTATTTTACGTACGAGTAATTCCTCGTTTTTGTTTCGTGCTTTCGTTGCTTCTCCTCGTTTTTCCTGGATCTCGTAGAGAAACACTGAGCATAGCCCTTTCCATCGCTTGTTGAGTGATTTTGAGTCCTTATGATTACTAGTATGTACTTTTTTGTTAGATTGAGTTTTAATTTAACTAAAAAATGTTGGTGAAAAATACCTTTGCGAGTTTCGTGCAGTGATTTTGTAGCAGGAATAAATGGGTTACTGTGTACACTGCCATTGTATGGGATCGTAAATAAAATTGGAAATCTTTTATCTTGGAAGCGTTTTTGTTCTGTTAAGCGAGCACGATGAAGGGATTGTTTAGATTTGGCGTAACTATACAATCAACGGCTTTAAGCCTTACTGAAGATAATTGAACAATAAAATAAAAAAAGCTAATTAGGGCAATATTTCTAGAATATTATTTTATCGTTCAATTATCTTCATCATCAAGCGCTAAGATCTGAAATATTAAGATTTTAATTGAGCACTTAGGTAAATTAAGTTTTGTTTATCAGCAATTATTTTATATAAGCGGCTTCCTATAACTTCTTATCAACGCTTTGAAAATAATTTGGATTATTATTACAGTTTAAATACATCAAGCGCTAAGATCTGAAATATTAAGATATTAATATCTTAATATTTCAGATCTTAGCGCTTGAAATATTAAGATATTAATATCTTGATATTTCAGATCTTAGCGCTTGAAATATTAAGATATTAATATCTTAATATTTCAGATCTTAGCGCTTGATGTATTTAAACTGTAATAATAATCCAAATTATTTTCAAAGCGTTGATAAGAAGTTATAGGAAGCCGCTTATATAAAATAATTGCTGATAAACAAAACTTAATTTACCTAAGTGCTCAATTAAAACGAAAGTAAAGTAAGGCCGACGAAAAAATTGCTAAGCCCTTAAAGTTACGAAATTCTAATTTGCCTTCTTAAGGGGCAAAGGACTGACTCATTTACTTTTCAAAATTAGGGGTCACTAGGGACTTTAATTAATGTGAATAGAGACCTGGCGACATCGATTATTTTATTGACAAAAAATTCGACTAAGAACCTGTTTTACAATCGACAAATAAGCATTACCTATCGAATTAATCAAATATGGAACGTCATTTCGTATGAAATAACAGGAAACTTACGTTTCTAGTTACTTATTATTATGGCATATATGGTTAGGTTTTATTGCCTAAACATATCGATCACAATCCAATGAATGTAAGTAAATAAGCTCCAATATTTTGATCGGAATCCGCCTAATTAATTATGATGAAATAGCTGCGAACAAGGAGCCGACTACAGAAGAATAATTACAGGTGAAGTCTTCTGTTATTATCTCCGGGTAGTTCAGGGATATCCTAACTTGATCCCTACTCTGTAATTGATATACGAGTCTCTTACTGAACTACTTATCGCACCATATTATTATTAAGAGTGTAGTGTTCCATATTAATTAGTTATTTAATGGCCGAAAATCGACGGTATCAAATGCTCTACGCAAAGCAAGAAACCAAAGCGCTCGAGCATAAAACCGGATCGAGTATCGGTTTAAATATGTTTTATTGGTAGTGGCAAATATATTGGTTGAGCCTCTAGCTGACACCACGAATTATCGTTTTTGTCGTCTATTATACACTTTAGTTATAGCGTACTCGAACCGTTAATGAAAACTTTGGTCACTACACATACAACAGTAGGACCCTCTAAAGGGTTGAAAAAGATATCCACCTGTTAATTGGAATTACTGGAATTGTAGAGGAGACCGGTTGTTGCCGAGTTGTTTGCCATCGCGCCGAAGAATTTCAATTAAAAGATAAGACACCCTGCACTGGGAAATTGTTTATACAGGCTGGCCAAAACAGTGACGTTTAAAACTTTTTTTGGATTCTTTACATCCAGGGCTATCCAAATGTACCATATTAATGATAGCCAAATTTACGTCTTTAAAAAAAAAATTCAAACTTTTGTTAGTTTAAGTTTTAGCTAGCTCATAATTTTATCTAAGTAAATTAAATATATAAGGATCATACTGCAATAAAAAAATTAACATAACACCATAAGTTGAGGAATTATTGGCTTGAAAATTCTAAAAATTTGCGAAAATAATAGGATATATTTGGATGTAAGACTTCAAAAAAAATATTTGGACGTCACTGCTTGGCCCCCCTATATTTTGAATTGGGTTCCAAAGCAATACATGGCATGTGTTTTTTTTTCAATAACCTTAATCGAGAAATACTAAGCACATTTTACATAGAAATTATATATAGACATTTTAAAGTGTACTGGGTCCGATTTGAGTTGAGGTTTGACAGTTAAGCTCCTTTGTTTTACTGTCAAATTAGCAATTCGTGTAAAAATATAAAAAAATCGAATTATACCATTGATAATATTATTATAAAATATTAATATTGGTACCATTGCAGTACTATTACGATATTATTATATTGATAATATTTATTTACACTGAGTAGGAATTGAACTGCCTGGAAATTGAACGGATTAATTTGAATCGCAAACGGCCTCTGTTATTTTTTTTGTATAGTTATTAAATTATACAGCGTGTGGCCTATAATTGGAGAAAAAAATATATATGTCAATGATTCTACTGAGTATACGTAGTTAGCTTGACCTGATCATAATGCTCTAAAACACTTTATCTCAGAGATATAATAATCGTACATTGCTGGTCCCATTTATTTTGTTAAAATATAACTTTTTTACATATAATAAATCAGAACCATTTAGAATTGATAACTGGTAACTAAAATGACTTATATTAAAAATCTTTGCTCCTATTACATGCCACACCTTGTATACGACTCGTGAAACTTAGGTACTTTCTATGGTTTATGATCCTAAGAATGCATTTCCTACAAACATTTCTGTCGATTAAAATCCTTAATAGAGCAAATTAATTACAACTTACTTTTATGTAAATACGAAAGGTGAATCAAGTTGATAAATTTGCAAAATAAATAAATATAAATAACTAAACAAACATGCTATAGCCACTTTTAAATTATTTCTTTATAATGTTCTGAATAATTCAAATTATACAGTAATATTAACGCTACCTATGTATGATATTTCAAAAAGGTAAACAGAAAATACCACACAAGCAAAATTTTCCCTATCGAACTTTACACCCTCTAAACAGCTTTAATGAACATTGAGCCACAAGAAAACCCACTGACGACTTCATTACTCCGTATTAACCCCAAAGGTGTGATAAAGTTTGATACATTACGATATTTCGCGAAAAACTCGTTCGGAGAGGCACAACGCACATTTAAAATACCTATTTAAGGCTGGTTGCAGAGAAATCGAGCATTTGACTGATTTTTGGAAACTTATCACATACATTATAGCACTTATCAAATGCTTGCACTTATCAAATGCTTGCGAATGCTTTACTTATCACACATACATAGCATTCGCAAGCATTTGATTGGTAGAGGATTCCTTAAGACATAAAGTCCGCCAGTTGTACAACTTACAACAATGCAATCAAGTTTCCATAAATACATTGCTCTGATCCTAAAGTAAGTAGCTAATGCACTTGAGTTATAGGAATTAGACAACGGTGGTAAAACAAAATTCAGACCCGAGATAATACAGACGATTATGATTTATACATTGAACTTATAAGTTTAAAACCCAGTGCGCTTTAATCAACCGTGTAAAAATTCTATGATTGAAATGCGGGCTCCTTAATCGGTTAGGTAACTTTATGTCCTTTGAGAACTTATAAGCTTAAAACCCAGTGCGCTTTAAACCTACTGATGCATGAATCATCATCAATATATGTATTGTTCAGCAAATAACATTATGAAGACGTCGCCACCAGAAAAACGATCGTATAAGGATCGTAAACTTTCGATACGGATACGCAAACAACCGTGTAAAAATTCTATGATTGAAATGCGGGCTACTTAATCGGTAAGGTAACTTTATGTCCTTTGAGAATCAACCGACGGTCTATATTCGATAATAGATACCTCACTGCGTTGGTGTCAAAGTAAAAAGTTTTTAATAATACATAATATTTATTATGTCTTTACGATCATTTCTGAAAAAAAAACTTAAGGCAAATTGTATATTCGTGCCGAATATACACACGAAATTGCTATTGGTAGGTAAACTTGTCATTTGTCAGTTATAGCGATAAAACCGCCTAACTTGTACATTTTTGACCTATGTGATGTGCAATAAAGAGTTATCTTATCTGTCATTTGTCTAGAATCTAAGTGTGTATAAATTATTGTATCGCGCTTAAATGTAATTCACAAATAATTTCGTGGGTGTCGCAGATCATTGTGGAACGAATGTGGAAGGAAACGTTTCCCGTTTCCTTCCACATTCGTTGTCTACTCATCTGAATACCGATTGATTCTGTATTCCAGTCTTCAAACATGATGTGGTGCGTCTCAATGGATAAGTCGTTCATTCTTGTATGAGCAATAGTCAATACTACCGCCTACTAGTATCATCATCTTAAGTGCGGGTTTTTATTTTATATAAATCAAATTGATGGACTGTCAGTAGTTAATTAATCTTCTTTTTGTGTTCCTCAGTGTCCACGTCACATACACAACACAAACACGGAAAAAAGGTTGTACTCTATTGTATACGAGACGGATCCCCGAGAAATTCATTCCGATCAAATTCATCCCAAAATTGCGCAATTTCGATAATTGTACCATCATAACGCCTCTGCTCGCATCGTTGCTTATGAGTTAGGACTCATCTAACTCATAAAGTCATAAGTAGTAACTCATACGCATTTTATTTAAAAATAGCAATTAAAACCAATTAAGGAATAATTTTGGATTAAGACGCTGAACAAAAGTCAAAGTCAAACAACAAATAAAAGTTTTCTCAGTGAAATGGATTTCAACGCGCAGCGCCGTCTTTTCAAATAATCACCAAATAGTTTAGGATGTTTTTGACACTCAGTGTCATATTTTATATGATACGCGTAATGATGGATCCATATGAGACCAGAAATTTCGCGCTGTCGGACCGACGGCACGGCAGCTCAATTGGTAGAGCGTTTGGCACGGTTTGCCAAGAAGTTGCTGGTTCAGTTCCGCCCGTGCGCAAATTTTTCGTTTCTTATTTAATCTTTAAGAATTATCACCAAATAACAAATATAAACCTCTTTATTTGAAATTATTAACAAAATATCTTACATATAACTCTTTTTTTCTAGCCCATTCTAAAAACTTATAGTGCGACCCGCGTATTGCTATTAAAAATTCAAAAGTCGCGATACTTTTTGAACAGGCTATGTTTATTGATTAAGGATCATAAGTTTAAATTTCCATATAGCTGTGTTAAATCATTTTAGAGCATTATAGTGAACTAAAATGCTTTAACTCTAACCTTTAACGCTAATCAGGTCAAGGACACTATATAAGTATACTCTGTAAAATCATTGATTAAAATGGTTGCTTCTATTACACGCACAATTTCACGCAGTATATTGCAATATTTGCACTTTGTCGATCCGATAGAGCTTTATGACTGCAATACCTTATGAAGTGTTAAAATGCGCTTGTAAGTGAATAAATAATAAAAAAAAAATATGCGCCAGACAACACACCAATTGTCGTGGTTTCGAAGTAAGGAATTTTTTTCCTTGTGTTACGAATACCAGACAACGATTATGACGGGGGCGTCTCCCATAAATACTTGCATACATATTGAACATCCATGACTCAGGTACAAATACTTGTGCTCATCACACAAACATTTGCCCCTTGCGGGATTCGAGCCCGCGACGGCCAGCGTAATAGTCAGGAGATCTAACCAATACACTAAACGCGTCGTCAAATAATAACCCTCGCAATACGAATATCAATAACAAGCAACATGATTTTCACTAAAACTAATATAAAGTTTGCCACTATTATGAAGAGGTTTCGCTGCACTTAACGACAGTAGATAACGTCATACTGCGACCGTTTGTTCAGTAAAGTTCATCCGGGGTCTGGGACCTGTGTATGATTTATATTAATTAGTATTCTGTGTATGAACTTTATAAGTTCCTACATTAATAACATTAAAGTGTGTTTTTTCTCGTATAGAAATAACTGTTAAAGTACTGATATGAAGAGAATAGAACATCAAAGTAACTTCCGTTTTACAAGCATACAATATTCAAATATCGTTTAAATATATAAGTGCAATTTTTATTAAATAAATGTGTTATGTACAAATTACATATTTAACGTTTGCACCAGCGCATAAGTTATAAGTTAATTAAATTTTACCGAAAATGAGCCTTTCAAGAAAAGTAGACTCGTTTATATTCTTGCCAATCTGTGAAACGTTATCGCAGACTATTTACAAGCGTAGTAGTAGCATCACATCCAATGATTACTTTGCCAAATTTAGAGTGAGTGAAATTATTAAGTTTTGAAATATGCTCACTCATTTCTATTGCCTTGATAATTATAGTACGGCGTAAATGTAACGGTAAGAAATTTGTATTTTTGCCGTCTCACTAAACATATAAATATTTATATTTCTATTTTCACTTTGCTTTGATACTAACCTTTTTTTTATGAAGACTTTCGAATATTTCCTAATGTTAAAATATTTTATGTAGGTACATTGATTTTTAGTGTTTATTTGTACATTTATTTACTAAACGGCCTAAGGTGCCGCGTTGGGCACGGTCTACGGCGCAGCGCTGTTGGGACGCGGCCTTAGTTGTCTTTGTGACGTAATTTTGTGGCGTCTATAAAAAATATTTGTCAGCACATGCAAAGCAAGAATATTTTGCGTGTGTGGTGTGCAATTAGGAGTACCTTGCAGAGGAAGTTATTAAAACCGTTTTGCGAAAATGAACAGAGCAGCGGTGGAGTTATTATTAATGGGAAAACGTTGTTATTAACATTCGTGGCTTGCGGGAAAAATGGCCCACGATGTAATTTGTTCATTTTATTAACAAGAAGACGCTTCGAAATTTACGTACCTACGATTACATGTATCACAAATGAAAACGTGGTTTTTAGCAAATGATGAAACGATACGTAAAGGATTTGAGTCTTTAGTACATTACATGCATCAAAATAAACCGGGCTTTTTCTATGGTAATCCGTCGGGCAATCTAGCGCTGTCCGTCACATAGCTTGACCTATCCCATAGGATTCCAAAAGCAATATACGAGAATTCAAATAACCTGTCCCGCTGACGTACCGTCCACCTCACATGCAGCTATAAATAACAGTTTTTTATGACAACACAGTAAGAGTCATTTAACATAATACATGCGGTGAACTGTACGGTGTGTCCGACAGAAATGTTTTTTGTTTTTATGCTTTGATCCGATGTGGTAAGGTCTACAATAGTGTGTATTGGACATGCATAGAGGCAGCAGGTGACAGCTGGCTCCTACGGGAGCTTGTTTACAAATCACGTACCTACCACTGGAATATCGCACGCTAAGTGACAGAATCGTATTGTGTGAAATGATATTTTTCTCGTTTCTAAAAAAAAGTGGTTCTTGACAACTAAAATAAGTTCTCTGCTGTCTTGCAACTTGCAAATCAACACTGTCTACCGACTTCAAAATTCTCGAGTGTTATACTCAAGTGTAAAGGCACGGTAATATTATGTCTATCAGTATTGTAACTGGCCCGTGTCCTTGAAATAAGTACCTACAGCAGCACAGTACGTTAGCATGCGATAGGGCTGTCGCCCACCAATAACGTTTTATTTTATTGCATCTGCCTACTTTGAGTTTCTATCTAGTTTTGAGATTGTAAATTTATTACTTTTTATTTATTTATCTATTTGTACAGATACTAATAGATAAATAAATAAAAACAATATGAAATATTAATATGATAACATGATAAATTAATATGAGAAAATAAGAAATAGATAAAAACGTTTATGGGTTTTCGGCTTTCTGGTTTTCGAGAAATACGACATAATACAAAAATATTTAATTGATCATAGCACAAAAACTACTAAATTGATTTTGATGAAACTTACACTTTTTTCTAAGTTCAACGATACACAAGTAGACAAAAAAAGAATCATTGCAATCAACCTTCTAGTTTTCGAGAAACTCGTGGACAAACATACATATATACATTCATACAAACATGAATAATATTTGGCACGTGTGCCAAATATCATTCATGGTTCAGAAGGTACTATAGATTAACATACGCAAAAATGGTACAATTCCAACAATATTACATACATACATTGAATTGATAACGTCCTTTTTTTTGAAGTCGGTTAAAAAGGAAATACCAATCCATACAAGACACAAATTACGTAGTAGGTAGGTACCTACTTACCTAATAGTAAGTCTTATTATTTTATAGTCTTACCTTTCGGAGTTTCCAGGTAATCGAAAAAAAGTTATCTCTGGGTGCGTTATTGAAAAATTCATGCAACCAAAAACAGCACAATATATTCTACTTGCCATATTAAATAGCTACTTGTACTTATTTCTAGTAAAAATTCGCGCGGTTACTGATTAAAAACCAACACACCGTCCGGTCGTCACTGCGGCACGTCCGCGACTGTAGCATGCCGAGCGCATGCCGTCAACCGAGCGAGTAGGTATAGCTCGCGCGTCGTCCGTTTTTATGAAGTTACAATACTGTAGACATAATATTACCGTGGTAAAGGCTGCTTTGAAAAAGTTTAATTTACTGAGGCTCGGCTTCGTAATCGATGAATAACTAATAGTCACGAAGTCGGACCTAAGAGAGATTTTAAATCGGTATTAATAATGGAAATTCCGATTCAATGAACATATATCATTTCAAGGAATGAAAAATTGGACACATAATCTAATGTAGTACTCTGCTTATTTCTACGTCAAACAAAAATACAGTTTTGTAACAAGTCGGAAAATTATAAATATTATTTTTGAAGCTAGAGCAAAACATTGCATAAAGATAAATTGATTGCTCAAGGATGCAAAACAAAAACAGAATAATGGCGCAGATTCATCATTTTCGATTGCTTTTGCGGTCGTAACTTGTATGAATAGACTTGGAAAAATAATTGACCTTTTGTTATGGAGCTACTATTCATCAATAAGAGTTTCAATCTCCGCTTTGTTTTAATTTATCGGAAATATTGATCGGGATAAACAATAGGGTTCGGTAACGCGGCGAAATCAAAACTGAACTCTGATTTGCATAGGCGGATTCGGGTAATAACTGTTCATAGATTAAAGATTAAAGCCACTGAGGGGTCTGTGGAATGCATTTATTAACTTCCGAACTCACTGCAAAATAAACTATTAGTCATAAACAATTAGACCAGTTTATTTAAAAATATGTATATGTAAAGCATGCACCTTATGTAAATAATATCCAAATCATAACCACAGAAAATATAATAGTACTACGTACAGAAGGATCACTGTACTAAGAATGATAAAGTAAAAAGAACTTTCGCTGCAACACAATGAAGTGCCATTCACTTCGCACGATTTTAATTCAAGGTTGTTTTATCTACCTATCTATACCTGTCTCTTTCTAACACGTAACGCTTTCCCTGTTTTGCGGCCTTGAATGTGTCAGGGTTGCGAGCGACGCGTGGCAAGAACATACGCGTAGGTACACAACGCGCTAAATAAAATAAATAGTCTAAAGGACCCAGCACATTTCTTGACTGTGTTCTATCGGAGAAAGTAATTGATAGTGTCAGCGTTCGTTTAGTATTAAAATAAGTGTTTACTCTGTCTAATTTAATTATTTGGTACAAAATTACTGAATTCGGAGAAATGAAAGTACAAACCAAACACACATGTATGTACGGCCAACAGCACGTCAAGGTAAACACTGCGGTATCTTATGCAGTTGTAATAAGGTCTAGTTTGCAAAAAAAAGTGGATAACCTGATTTGCTGTCGACTGTACATCACACTCAAACAAATAAAATTTTATAGTAGAATTATTTTCTCCGTGCAGTTTGGGTCATAAATCATAGCTCGGCCTCATCCCGGTTAGGGTGGTGAGAAGGTTGCGCGGGCGCACCGCCGTTTTAAAATTTATATTATTAAAAAAAAATAGTTTATTATAAATAATTTCAATAAATATAAAATTTTATATTAATTTATTTATTTATAAATATATATATATATAAGTTTTTTATTTAGTTACACACACTTTTGTTGCAAACTAGCCCTAATGTCAACTGCATAAGATACCAGTATTAACCTTAATTTGCTGTTGTAACTACAAAAAGAGACTTTTGTTTATGTGAACCCTATCTATCGTACCTTTATAAATGCTATCAAAATCGAGATTAATTTTATTGTAATACCTAAAAATTAAGGGTGATATTATATAGCTAAAGTAAAATAATGAACTGTAGCTCTTGGACTATTAGATTTTGGACTACGTAAAATCGTAACACAAAATTACTTAAGTAATTTGGTAGGTACTTATAAATATTATGCTAAATTTAAAGTAAGTTTAGTGACCTGTTTTCGTTTATTTTAAGTTAGATTGACGTAAGTAACTGGGTAGGTATCTTAAACTCAAACCTATTTCTTTGAACAAGAAATGTTGAATACCTACCTACAAAATTTGTTTTGATAAATAATGTCATAATTAGGAACACATATCTCAAATTATTAATAGTTATTTCGTTGTAACGAAGTCAGTCACAGGTTGAGAAAATAAAAACAGTCACAGGCGCGTGGCGCGGTCCGCGAGCGGCAGCCCTAGCCCCGCGCTCATTTATGCTCGGCGTACCGAGTCGCTTGAACGTACCTAAACTTCGGAGTGACACCCCCCTGTCATAACTTCTTAATGTGACATAATGCTAAATTATCCATGCTCGATTGATAAGGCTTGAACACCATTTATTTATATAAACTCATATGGTATTGGATAAATATCGGGCATCATTTTTAATGATCCTCAAAAGTTTCTGAGTGTATATCATATATGTAGTGGTATTTATGAGAGCTGTACTCTCTAAGACGAAGGGTAATCAGACACTACTCGCTGATGCAAAATGCAATTTGCTGAAAAGCATTCCATATGTCAAACTAGATAGACAAAATGTAAGTTCCTGAAATATCTTGGTGCATGCACAGTGAATCTATATTAATAATTTCGTCAAGGGGTACGGTAGACTCGATCGAA
Organism: Pyrausta purpuralis; assembly: GCA_963924145.1. Taxonomy (NCBI): domain Eukaryota; kingdom Metazoa; phylum Arthropoda; class Insecta; order Lepidoptera; family Crambidae; genus Pyrausta; species Pyrausta purpuralis. The sequence goes on from OZ001645.1 coordinate 8,302,619, forward strand.
ACCTTATATGAATAACATAACATAAAAATATATTGATTTCGAGTCGACAACATATATCCGCAAAATTCGGATTATGGAGAATTTCGTTAAATTCTAATAGCACTGACAAACAAACCGCAGTCGCCATTGACAAGTTGACAAGGCGTATAGTGCATAGATATGACAGATAGATTGGAAAGCCCTTATAAAGTTTGGGGAAGCAACCTGTGGTGTCGCTGGCGTCGTTTTATTTTTCTTTTATGCGGATTATATACAGGCAAAGGTATAAAATCATCACACATTAATTAAGTTATACTATTTTAATTCTCATTTACAACCGGCTTAGATATTTATTTGTATTTATGTATTTATAACCGGTAGAGAATGCCATTCGGCATTAATTCCACCTTATGTTATGCAATAAAGTTGAATTAATACGTTTTTTATTTTTTTATCATGTAGTCACAGAGAATAATCAAAAAACAAGAAGTGTTTATTTTTGTAAAAAGCGAAGCCAATTTAGCGTTTTAATGGTTCGTGGATATATTCGAATCTAGCGCTTAATGCACCGCTGTCAGCGCTGATTAGATGATTTTTATTTTTAAAATTAGTAAGTACTCATCTACCCGCCAAAGTAGAGAAAGAGACTGACAAAGCGGTTTACAGAGAATAAACCTCAAAAGTTATGTTTTGTTAATTTATGTTAGTTTAGTTAGAATGTTGATTTAAAATGAAAATTATTTGTGTAAAAAATATTGCGGTTTTTATTTAATATATATTTTTAACACAATGAACGAAGCTACACGAAAATATTCCTTGAGAACTGATGACTACAGAAATATTTACCTACATTGTGTACCTAGATGTGTATTATGAGTCACATTTCACCCGAGCGGGGCCGGGTTTTCGTCTAGTATGTAATAAAATGAAGACGTTTTGTGATATTTTTCAAAAAAAATGCTGTTACGGTATTCGCTAAAGCTTTAAAATAGCAAAACGCAAAATTTTATATACTTTTGTAGGCGACTTTACATTTGTTGTTTGCGAAGAATATCTTTACTTTAATTCCAAAAGAGGAATGTTTACGATCGGTTTTGTTTTTTGACCACTAAAGCCATCGTTCAATGGACCTGAATGAGGGTAGAATTACCTACATAGTTTTGGTCAGGAATTGTTCTGATATTTACCGACATGAATTGAACATACCACAATGCGGTTAAATTAGCAATGATTCAAACGGATCATTGAAATTCGAACGATGAAGCCTGATTGATTAAGGTGCTACCTACTTTTTGTATTAAAAACGTAGTAAATGATGCTTGCTTAATGTAGGTAAGTGTTTTATCTCGTCGAAAAAACCTTGATGATGTTTAAGTGCTCTGGCCTAACCTACATGCCATGAAACGTTGTTTTTAATTTATGAGCACTGCGCTTCTCCGTTCGCTGACTTTACTGTTTAGGGTGCGGAGACACTAACCTGGTTTAGCTAATTGCATGTCGCTGAACACGTAAAAGTCAGTTACGTCAGTAGGTGATGTCAGCAAGACTGTCTCCTAGGACATGGTCTGCTCAGTTTATGGCCACCTTTATCAAACTGGTACAAATACCAATGGTAGTAAAATTGAATTGTGTGAAATACAACACCCCTTCTATGTGCTAAAGAAACTATCTCGTGTCAAATTTTGTTGTAAAAAATTCGCATTTTTAGATAAGAACATGCTTTCAACCTAGTCAACTCACACGGAATACAGAGTTATTTAAATGGAGAAATGTGCATACTGATTGACACTGCTAGTCTATTTAAGATTGATTTTTCTTCTAACAGGAATATAAACTGTAGTCCCCGATTTCTTTTTTATTTTGCTTACAATTTAAAGCGATCTTAGCTCTACTGAAGCATTAATACTTACTTTTAATCAAAATTTTACTTTCTTGCATGCCACCAAACGCGTAAAAATCGGTTAGACCAGCTACTAGGTGCTGTGCTGTGCTGACATTTATCTAGGACAGGGTGTGCTCAGTTTATGGCCGTCTCCTTTATTTCAACTGGTATTAGGTACATACACATTGCGAAAGCCACCCCAATAATGGCTAGTGGTAAAATACGCAGCAAAATTGTTTGCATTTTTTAATTATAAGATAGTACTTTCGAAAGTACCTAACCTTGGAACAGCTTGGAACTTTACTTTATCCTAATATCCAATTCATTTTAATCTCTCTTTATTATACTTTCTTGCTGGGGTAACGTGTTTAGTAGTAGCATGTCACCGAACGCGTAAAAGTCAGTTAGTCCAGCCAGTAGGTGCTGTCAGCTAGACAATCCCCTAGGACCGGGTCTGCTCAGTTTATGGCCGTCTCCTAACAAGATTCCAGACGCTCGTTACGCCAATTTATTACACCCTTAGAAGGGAGCTATACTTTTTGCGGTAGTTTCACCACTAGCGTTTTCTGAGAGGATGTGTGCGACGCATCGTGTGTCGATGTCAGGGCTGTGCTTAAAAGTATTTATTTTTAAAAAAATAAGAATGTTTACCATATTCAATTTAACTTCGCACCTTTTTCGGCTATACTTTGCTGCTGGTTTTCCTGCCTCCAACCTTAACCTCTCGACCACTCAGTTATGGGCAGCACCTGTTGATATTTTAATTGGGTTTCCATTACTTTAATTATTGGTACCGCGGATCCCCTATTTGTATCTTTATTTAGTTTATTAAGCAGTAATATCTAATCAAAACCACAATGTACATAGAATTTACTTAAAATAACATACCGTATCTATCCATAAAGATGAAATAAGAAACCAAAAATTTCGCGCACGGGCGGGACTTGAACCAGCAACCTTTTGGCAAACCGGGCCAAGTTGGTTCAAGTCCCGCCCGTGCGCGAAAAATTTTTGGTTTCTTATTTCATCTTTATGGATATAAAATACGACACTGTGAGTGTTAAAAACATTCTAAAGCATACCGTATCTAGTTAAAAACGTGATGTATGTATACATCAGGAAATTTAAATATTATATTTTGCCAGCCCTACTAACCGAGTAGGTATATACGTTGTACCGTATCGTGCGTTACGTGACATATATCATAGCATACATCCTATTTTTGTAGCGCATCCCTTTGTGCGTCGAGGCGAGTGAGTGCGCGAGACAAGCGCCGGGAATAACTGACTTTTTGCTATTAATGACTTTAGCCCGGTTTGCGGCCGAGTGGTTATTATCCAGCCGGGAGTGTGGAAATCCTTTCTAGCTGACTTTGTTTCTGTTTTTAGCCTTTAAAACACGAGTGTGGCCGGTCACTGAAGAAGAATGGAATCAAAAATTATCTTATCAATAATTCTATCCATGAAAGATTAGGTTTATAAGTAAGATAAGATAAGGTGCATTTATTTACTCAAAACATGTGTAGTGTACATTACAGGTGTTGTTTAGTTGAAGTATCAACATGTCTTACCGATAGCCGGCATGTAAATATTAAATTGACGTTAGTAAAATACAATTACATTTCGAATACTTACAATAAAAATAAAATTATTTCAAGAGTTATGTCACATCAATAATTATAAAATAAAAAAATATTTATAAATTAATATTATTCAAAATTTATTTATCATTTAAGAAGTCTTATACTGCGTAATTTATCTACTAAGAAACTCTTAAACTTATTTTTAAATTGAGTCATAGGTAAACATTTGTATTGTTTTGGGATTTTATTAAAGATTTTTGGTGCCATGCATAGAACACTGCTATGTAACAGTGCGTTTTTTTGATAGATGGAGGCACAATCTATCCCCGTTTTGGTACGGTAAGCCTGTACGGTATTAACATTTAAAGAAATATTGGTAGCAAAATGGAAGTCACTGGTACGCTTAGTAGTTACTTTGAATAGAACCAAAAGATGGTAAGCTAATATGGTAGAATGGTAATGGTAGTTGGGTGAGCACGCGCGATATGTTTGGTAGCTAGTCGTGTACTGGTTAAAAAAAAGAAAACTCATTAAAATCATCAATTTGGTCGATGACACGTGAAATGCTGGCAACGCGCCGATGCGTCCCGATTGTGAAACAATGTACGTAACTCGTACAAAGACTCATGCAAATATGCCACCGGGCTATGGAGTGCTCACTGAGGATACGAAATTGAGGTAGAAATTACTATTAAAAAAATATATATTTACGTTTTTCGTTTCTCTAATTACAGACTGTTTAGATAGAAGATAAGAAGCTATTGCTGAAGAGATATTAACCAAACAAAAAGTAGGTTCCACATTTCATTTCCTTGCGAACCCTAAAAACGAATCCTGTATTCCCGTTGGCAGCGTATTCCGAATGGCGTTCACGTCTGTTTCCACAACTTTCATATTTCTATTAGCTAGCTTCGAAACTAAAAACTTGCGGAATCCCTGTTTGAATAAACATGCCGCGTGAAAATAACCGAAACACGCAACAGTTTTTCTGCTAAAATATTTGCCGGGGTAGGTTTTACGTGACTTGTAAGTACCTAAGCGATCGCGTTGCGAACGCGATTATAATCCGTGCTAATCATGCCACATATTTCAAAAATCTTTCTTTGAAGACTACTTTCAATGCCAAATGCAGACAAACTCACCTCAAAATCACTGCTACCAAATTTAAGTAAGCTTAATTCAGAGCTTTTAAAAACTGACAGGTTTATAACGTCGTTATAACCATTGCAATATGGAAGCTATTAAAATATTTATTTATTTGAAAACTTCATGCACAAACAAATGGTACATATGACGGACTTAATACTAAAAGCATTATCTACCAGTCAACTATAGGTCTTAACAGAGAAATACAGGCAGCGCGAATAAAGTGATAAATGTACAATTCAAACAAATTCAAATTAAAAGGTACAATATGGAATTTATATAATGATTGTAAACATATGTACTACTTATTACATTAATACCATTTATTTATACATACTATAGATATACACATACACACAGTACATAAACGTAATAATGATGGTACACATGAAGTATAATAATAAAATACTCACAAGACATCATAAAAAAATGCAACACAATATCACGTTCCGTAATAACTCAGCGTATCTACATTTTAGCTGACGGCAAATATACGAGTCAGAAAAATGAAAAATGGACACTGTCAGTAAAAAATACAGGACAGCATCGACGTGGCGGTGTCGTATCGCGTGGAGCCAACAAACGGCCACACATAATATAGTTGGCGGTTTTTCAGCGGGTTTAGAGCTAATTACCGAAATTATCCACAGCGCTTGTGGATTAATAACCTGAATTAAGTAGTCTGGTTAACTGGATTTTAGCATCTAACTTGTTTTTTTTTCTAGAATTAGAACATGATTTTTAATGAAGTATTATTGTATATAATATGAATTCGATTGAATTTTATATTTTTTATAAGATAGACAAAACAATTTACAGTCAAAAATAAAACAGAAATATTTTGAAAACATAGGTGCGGATCAGCATTTGAACGCATTTGTACAGAAGTTTATTCAAAAAATAAATTATTGAGCTAATATAGATGCATAAATAGTGGATAATACAAATCAACAAGATTGGACTAAAAGTAAAATACATCATTAGAAACTTTTGTTATAAGACGTTAGGAAAACTATAATAATTCTGATTGGGTCAATAACAAATCACAAGAAAGAAAACAATTTACAATTATTATGTACGTAAATTACTTAAAACAACGAGTAAGACCTAAACCTAAGAAGTAATATATAATGAGAAAAAAAAACTCGACTTGTTTTCTCAAGGGTATTTATCATAATAAATACTTATTCAAATAAATACTTGCTGACCACTTGTAACACGTAAACCTCCAACGCAACTCTACGCCGTAGCTCGTAGTCCGGTCACTTTTTTCGTAGCTGGCATGTAGCCACGCAGTCTTTCGTAGCAACTTGTAGCATCACTTTTTAGAGCTTGAGCGTAGCATTTGCATTTGCATTTTAGCACCTTGTAGCAACCCCATTTTAAGGCTTCATATTATAATTTCAGAGTCTAAAATCGAGTAGAGTGGTGTTGTGCGTGCGCGAGTTTCATCACTGTTGATAAATTGTTATGATGACACGAGTATCGCACTACTTATCTACTTCAAGCCGAAGTAAATACGATTTTTGTGATTATTTTGACTTTCATGTGTCGAAGAAAAATTATAGTTAGATTTAGATAGTGATCATTCTTTATTGGTGTTTATTTTAGGGACAGCGGTAATAATGACGCGTTATGAGTATAAAGAGTTGACTCACTTTTAAAATAGCAAAGGAATTTTCGCTTTGATACTAGATATATTATTTCCACATTGGCTTGTATGACTAAAATACATACTAACATCAAAAACCCAATGAATGCAAAATACGCCTCGCGACAGTCTCTTGAAATAATATGGCATATGAAACAGTAAATAAGTCGTCAGTATTAAAAATTATCGCGCGCCGAGATTACGTCGGCACAGGAATGTATGTATTATATCAAACCGGTGGGAAACCTCCTATTTAGTACGTAAACTTTTCGCCGTTACCCGGGCACGTACGTAATCCTCGGAATTATTCACGAAGTGGAGTATTACTCGTCTGGATAAAGAAACCCTGCTTTGGTAATTAGGATTTTTGACAAACACCGTTTTCGTGTGCATTTCGCTTTGACTCGGCAAAAGCCGGCGCCAGTAAAACGGTATTCAAAGTGAACGCTGTTTCTAGTGGTTAACCTGCGCCGGGGTTGGAATGAATGGGATTTTTCAACAAGTTAAGGGCTTCATGTGGGTAAATTGTGAAATGAATAAAACTGAGCATGTACTGAGCTTACAATCTGAAAAGGAAAACGGCTCAACCCTTTATTGCTATGAAGAGCAAGAAAATATTAGATAGTGAATGAAGAAAAACAGAAACAGTTACTATATTTTGAATTATCATTTATCAATTCTATCATGGATATAAAGAGTATTCAGACATACAACAATGTTTACCAGATTCTACATTTACACGAAAAAATATTTGTAACCCAAAATGCCTTAAAGTTGAAGAGATTTGGTTGTCTTGCGATAATTTTTAGCACTATTGGCTTTTATTTTCTGAAACTAATTTCGCTGGATAGTTCATTTATTGAAAATTCCTGCAGGCAAACATCACGGAAAATCTGCTGAATTTGGATTCGAATAAACCAAGGATTACACGCGCGTAACTATTCGAAATATAATTTTTTTCCTCAATTTTCTACACGAAAACCTCAAAGTTGTTTTTCGATGAAGAAGTGTATAAGAATTAGCAAACTCGCATGATAACGAATGATTGAACTGTATTATTATCCGGAAAATTAATGCTGCATCAAAACAGTCTGTCAACTAAACAATGTTGTATTATACCGTGGAAAAGTATCGAGCTGTCAAAAGTTTTTGACAGTAACGTAGATAAGTAATTGACAAAATATTATGACATAAATCATATTGCAAGCGAACAAAATTACGCAAAAACTAAATGAGCACTTATTTCACGCAATACGGTAGATATAAGACCCCTTACACATTGTGACTTTTAGCAGCAATGCAGTCTCGATGCTAACGCCCGTTAGCGTCGATGCAGTCGCAAAATGTCAACCTTTACACACTGCGCTACTCTCAGCATCGATGAAGTCGCGATGCAGAAGCTAGAAATTGTCAAATAATGTACTGAATTTTGGCGACTGTATCGATGCTAACGCGCGACTGCATCGATCCTAAATTAAATCTGTTCATTGCGTGAGTCACGATGCTGAAGCATTTTAAAACGTGCGACTGCATCGATGCTAAAAGTCGCAGTGTGTAAAGGGTCTATGAGTTACTTCCGTAAAAAAGCGATATCTAAATCAGTAGATAATACAATCAATCGGTGCGTCCGAGGTGTATTCATTAAAACCAATGGAGCTATCAACGAGACATCTACGAGTCGATACACGCTCAGTACACAGATGAATACGTACTCAATGGGCCTGTTATGTTGATGAAGTGCGAATAACTCGGGCGCTTGTGCCTGTTTTAGTTTTTACGACACGTGTTTTGTCTTATAGGTAGTCAACTTGCCTTCTTAGCCTGTCAATCCGCTTCGAGAACTGCGAGAACTGCGCGCAACTGTCATAAGACAAACGCGCGCGTGGCCTCGACTCTGTCTGGTACCAAGCGCCCGCCATCGGGCGGGCCGCGCAATTTACAAAAATATAAATATCTCGTGGTAGGAATGAGCTATCATCATTTTGTAAACGGGGATTTGTTGTTTATTGTATTAGCTATCACACTGTTTTAACACTATTCACACTTTTCATTAAATGCAAGATGTACTCGCTGCTATAAATTTGCTTGCATTTATATCTGTAATTGCACCCGGATAATCTGAAACATTTAATGCAAATTTATAAAATTACACCGTGGTCATACGTACATACATACGTACATACGTCAATGTAGTATTATCTTTCATTTATTTCACAGTGTGCAATAAAATAGACTGTAGCGTTTAAAATAGTGAGTTATAGTATGATTAATAAACTTTCTTGTTTAGGTTCACATCGATCACGAAACTGGGCCTAAGTACAAAAGTGCATTACAGACTTTTCGCATTTCGAGAAATGATGAAGTGCGGCTATGAACTTTTGATGCCAAAAATTCGTAACAAGAGCTTGTTCTTGAAAAAATACATGACTTGTATTATCTCGGACAGCGGAAATGCTCCACGAAAACCTCTGTCCTTTTATTTAAGCTCCTTTGTTTTCCTTTTGGTCGGATTCCTGTAAATACACACAGACAAAGGCAATTGCATATATTTTTTTATGCGTACTTCTAGCCTGGATTTGGTACTATGGACACATGTTTATCTTGATAAGTTTAGACATTTGCGTGGTTTTAAGACTTGTATGTTATTTTTGTGTATTCTTATTTCACCGTGAATAGGTGTTAATTAAAATATAGGTAGGTAGATTCAAACATCTCTAACTCTATTTTTATTTTAATTTTATTACCATATAAATAGAAAACAAATGGATACAACTAAAAACAGCACGATTAAACCACTAAGGTTTGTGTTGATGCTGCTGCAACTCACATCGATACTACTGATTATAAATTAATATTGCTCAACTATTTACAGTAATATTATTAACCAATATACTAACTAAAGGAAACTAAGGAACAGTTGCGATAATACATTATTCTTATGTTACAATACAATTCAATTAACTTAAATCTTTCGAAAAGGTGACTACATTCAAGGCAAAGCTTGTAAAAATGTGATTTCAGTTTATATTTAATGTTCAATGATGTGATACTATTGCGAAGGTTACTAGGTAGCTCGTTGATAAGCCGAGGAGCAAGATAGGCGGCCGTGCGCTCGCCGTAGGCATTTTTCGCGCCGATCGTGTCGGTGTGATCGTGTTGTGTATTCAAACTCTACTTATAAAATATCAGCCTGGACGCAAAAGTACCGTAAGTAATACCTATCTTTATACAATTTGTTGAAGCTGAGTTCTTTTTATAAAAGTTAGTAGCTTATGCATTCTTAAATCAGTACCATTACATTCTTTCATAGAGTAGCTTGACAAGCAGCTGGCTTATACTCTTAAGCTGTCAGATTTTCTAGAAAATAAAATCTAGAATATTGCTGGTAACGCGCCACAATATATTCCTCCTGCAGTATTATTTGTGGCAATGTCTTCTTTTACATTCGATCACTATATATTATTGCATTTTAATTGACAGTGGATTGTAATCTTGTAAGGCTTCGCTCGTTTTTTTTTTCGCCTCATTCGAGTTAAGATAATAACTTAAAGACCAAAACAATAAATTAATAACTATGTAATTATAATTCAATTGATCGTGCCAACCAAATACTCAAAGAGATGGCGTTAAATATAGGAAAATCAAGACCACTCCATCAATCAATCATTTAATATGGATCAATCTTAGATAAAATCAAACACCACATTGACTTAGCTTACTGTATAGTGAAGGTTTACTGTGGTTCTGTCTAGAGTCTTAGCTCGTCCCAGAAATTTTAAAACGAAGCGGGGAACGGCAGCGCAACTATTTCAAGGGAGATTCAAATAGTTTGAGACTGCGCTCGTATATCTGTCAGATTTGAAAGCGCTTGTTTATAATACCTAGCTGTAAGGTTAGTGATAATAGGGCACCTTAGATGTTGAATTTATGGAAAATTGGTTCAATCAAGAGCAAAATTATAACACAATTTTGTCCCTTTGGGTAGCATCAAATCCGTAGCAATGAATAATTCAAGGATAATTAAATAAATACATAATCATAAACTGTAATGAAGGGACCGGTCGTAGACCAATAGCGAAGATCCCTTCAAATTTGTTATAATCTTGTATTTAATAGGCTTAATCAGTTTATCAATATTATTTCAATAAACAAGTGACCAAAATAAAAAAGACATTTCATTATTTCTTTACTTTATTTTATGGCTGCCTAACAGATCCACCTAAACAAAGTGAAAATGATGATTGATTAATTAAAATAAATAAATAAATTACTTGGTCGTCGGTAGCAAATAATATGTATAATGTTGCATAAAATTAATTGTGTACTTACAAGTTCGAATAAATACAACATAAAAACGAATACATTTGCATCTAAAACACGTACGATTTCCGCTCGGTCCTCGTTTACTGATCGTCATTACATAAAAAAGACATCACTCTCGTTTCTCGCACCGGAATTTAAGGCCGCCACTTTAGATTGAGCAAAGATAACCGGAATCCCATGAGTCCTGCAGGACTATTCACGTATTTTGTAAAAATAACAATAATTGAAAGAAATTCACTCTTTGTATTATGCACCGGAAAGATGTAAAGAAATCTAACGCATTGGATACCATCTATCGACTTCAGCCGAAGAGGTAATCCTAAAACGAGGTCGTTGATGAGTTGGCCAGCTTTGCGAGAGATTGGGTAAAACATTTAACGAATTTATTTCGCGCTCATGAAAATGCTTAATTTTAAAGTAAATTATTTAGTTTTTGGCTGGGTCCACTCGTGGGCCCAGATTCAATGAGTAGTATTTGCGTGAACTTCAGAACCGACTAAGAGAGATTGCGATTGTCATCAGAAGCAAAAAGTGATCATAGAAGGTGTTGGCCTTTGCCCAGCGTTTCAAAATGTAGGTTGAACAAAGCAACATTTAAAAAACTGTGTATTTTGGTAATTCCTGTGGAAGCCCACGCGTTAAATAGCACGCATTTCTGGCAGCGGAGACGTGTATGTGATTGGATCTATACTTCTTCAAGAGCATTTTATTTAATAAAGTGTTTAAAATTAAATAAAGAAAGAAAAGTGATTGGGTATATTTTGTGTGATAGCGGCAGCATTGTCATTCGGTTTGTTTTTTTATTATACCTAGGTCAATCAAATCAAATCAAATCAAATTAATTTATTCGTCATCATAGGTAACAAAGTTGACATACCTTATTATTGTTAATACAGAACTCCATGATGTACCATAAATGGCATACGAATTTATTATACATATATTTTACTGAAGTCAGGCGTTCAATTAGAAATTATGACAATATAATTAGTTAAAAATACATAAATTGCAAATAATGTCAATATAACTGATAACAAACACTAAGAAATAAGAGTAAAATACATTCCAGGTCAAAATTAATTAATTAATAAAATTACAATTCAAAAGTCATTATCTTCAAAATATTCATTAATATTATAATAGCATTTGTCAATAAGTCTATTTTTAAGTATATTTTTTAGTTTATTTATATTACAATTCTTTATATAATCAGGTAGTCTATTATATACCCTTGGAGCCATTTCAATAACACTCTTATGCATCAGTGCGGTTTTACAAATATTTCTACATATTTCATTATTTCTAGGGCGTAAATTGGGTGCCTGTTTCTTTTTTTCAAACAACAGTGGATTACATTTGACAAATAAACATAATTCTAAAATATAGATACATGGTAGTGTTAAAAGTTTCAGACATTTAAAATATGGCTTATGAGATTCCATGTATTTAAGGCCGCATATAGCTCTAACACATCGCTTTTGGGCCTTAAATAATATTTCTCTATATGTGGAGTTGCCCCAAAATATCACACCATACCGGAGAGTTGATGCTACAAAACCATGATAAGCTGTCAATACTGTATCACGGTTTGATGTTTTAGCTAGCTTATGGAGAGCATATGAAAATTTATACATTTTCGTACACACTTTAATAGAATGCGTCTCCCATGACATATTGCTATCAATGTGAATACCAAGAAATTTGGTTTCATCGGTTTTTTGTATTTTAAAGCCTTCATAATCGATGTTTAGATCCGGAATAACTTTTCTTTGAGTGAAATACATTAATTTTGTCTTTTCCAAATTAACCCTTAAATTATTTTGTTCTAACCATTTTACAGTGCCTACTATAGCGTGGTTTATTTCACTTTCATAATTCATGTAGTTATCATTTTTGCACTCAACAAAAATAGTGCTGTCATCGGCAAAAAGTATCATTGGATGTTTATTAGATTTAACTATGTCATTAATATATATTATAAATAGCAATGGTCCCAACACACTACCTTGTGGGACACCATATTTAATCAGTCGTTCTTGAGATTTGAATTTTATTTCTTTTTTACTTGATACACAAATTTGAGTAAGTTCTGTGTATTGATATCTGTCTTGTAGGTAGGATGTTAATAAATTTAATGCATTGCCACGTATACCATAGCGCCTTAGCTTTTCTAATAATATTTTATGATCTACGTGATCGAATGCTTTTGTCATGTCCATGTAGATGGCGCAGGATGGCGAATGTTTATCAAAACTAATAAAAGCTCTTCTTGCAAGTTCATAAATGGCTGTATTTATAGTAGCGTGCTTTCGAAACCCTTTTTGTTCTGAAGTTAAAATTTTGTGCTTTTCAAAGAAGTTGTACAGATTATTATAAATAACTTTTTCGAAAATTTTTGAAAATACAGGCAATAAGGCAATTGGGCAATAGTTGCTAGCTAACTCTTTGTCCCCCTTTTTAAAAAGAGGTTTGACTATGGCTGGTTTCAATTTTTTTGGATATATACCAGTAGAAATACTCAAATTTATTATGTGACTTAATGGGAAAGCGATCAAATTGCCAACATATTTTACAACCTTTGTACATATGTCATCAAAGCCAACGCTATTTGTGTTTTTCATGGACATAATGATATTTCGAACTTGGTCAGATGTTGTGGGATACATAAAAAATGAATTAATATTATTTTCTATGTCAATGGTATTATTCATTAAATTATTATTACTATTATCACTAACGTCGTCAATAAAATAATTGTTAAGAGCATTCGCAATATCTTTGGGGTCAGTTATGTATGTGTTACCTATTTTCAGTTTACATACGGGTTCTTTTGGCATTTTAGTTTTTATGTTGTTTATGACTGTCCATGTGGCTTTAGATTTATTTTTAGATGTCCTTATTAAATTGTCATTTCGTGAACGTTGTGTAAGTTTAATTATTCTTTTAAGTATTTTAGAGTATGACCTATAAGCAGTTTTGGAATCTTTGTCTTTTCTACATCTAAATTGCCAAAGAAGTTCTCGTTTTTTTTTACAGCTAGTCCTTATGCCTTTCGAAATCCATTTTGGTTTGATGTTCAGGCTTTTTTTAATTATTTTATAAGGAAAACAGAGTTCGTAAATGCATGTAAAAATATCAATGAAACAGTCGTATGCTACGTTTGGATCATCAGAGCTTAATATTTCATGAAAAGTTAGTTTTTCTAAATTACTTTTAAATATTTTCAGGTTTTCGTCTCTAAAGTCGCGGCGCTTGATGGACCATTTTTCTAAAATACACGATTTCCTTACCGGACATTCTAGTAACTGGCCTGTGTGATCTGAGAGAGCCGTATCTATAACCTCACCCTTTGATAGCTTAATGTTATGATCAAAATTGTCAAGACATGTTCCACTAACCGGTCTAGTCGGTTTTTTTATTTCAAGTGTCAAATTGCGTCTCAATAATTGGTATTTAAAATCGCGAGACTTGGGAGTGTCTTCCAAAATGTTAATGTTAAAGTCTCCACAGATAACTACTTTTTTATTTTTATATTTACAGATGATATTAAGTACTTGTTCAAGTGTTTTATGAAATATTTTAAGACTAGATTTATCATTGTAGGGAACTCTGTACATACAAACAACTATCATTTCGTGTTTACTTATTTCTACACCACAGCACTCTGTTATACACTCTAAAGAAACGTTTTTTATGTCCTCTAGAACTTGATACTGAAGTCCTTTTTTGACTAGAATACAGACTCCTCCTCGTTTCTTTTTTCGAGAAAAACTTGTTGCTAATGTGTAGTTTGGTATTGTTAGGAATTCCTCTATATCTGGTGTCATATTATGCTCCGATATACATAATATATCTACTTGCCTTTGGTGACTTTTAAGTTCTTCTAGATGCAGGATCAGTTCGTCACTTTTATTGATAAGTCCTGATATATTTTGGTGGAACATGTTGATGTGATTATAATAGAAAAAACTGACTTTGATAGATTTCGCTTTGTACATCAAGGTTTGTATTTTTATTGACTAACGCAAAGATGAGATTCGATGTTCTTATTAGTATGTTTTGCACTCCATGTTTATTAATTTTGCCCGTAGCGAGTGTAAACATATCAAATGTCAGACTTCTATTCGAGTCGATTAAGAATCCATAGTTGTTAGTGGCCATGTCCTTAAACAGTAAGTTATTGAAAGTTTCCACTCTGTAGTTATAGAGTAGCTTACCGCAAATGTATGTTGGTGCAGTCACAATTATATTGGTATTAGTCACTTTTGTAATCCTTCTTTTAGACGGTTTACTAGTGCTTGAAGATCTTGTGATATTTTGAAATCAGTTTCTCCAATCATTATTAAGCAACAGTCTTCCTTAGTATAGTCCTTTAATTTCACTTCTAAGTTTTTTATTAGGATGTCGACTCCAACATTACTTGTCACGTAGTGCAGCAATTCAAAATCATCATATGCGCTAATTCTGTTTGTATTTTGCAATATTTTTAAACTTGTGTCACTTGTAATAATGCATATCCTATTTTTATATAACTTCGTTGTTTGCTTTTTCTCTGTGTATAACTTTTTTGGTTCTCTTTCCTCAATTTTATTCTTTTCTATGGTTAGAAGCTTAATGTTGGTTGATTTTTCAATTTGTATTTCTTGTTCAAGTCTTTTAATTGTAGTGTTTATATTAAAAATCTCTTCGTGTGCGTTCATAAGATCCTGTTGTAGTTCAAATATTTTATGTTCTAGAACTATTATTTGTTGAGATTTTCCTGGACTGCAGTTCTCTAGAAGAGTAGATGATAAGCTTCTGCGGCTTCTTCTAGGGGGTTGGGGAGATTTACAGATATTTTTTAGAAAGTTTATCTCGTTGATATGTTTCTCTATTTGGCGCTTTAGTTCACTGTTTTCTAGAATTGTATTATCTAATTCATTTTCGGATATCTCAGATCGGTTTTTAGTTTACTTATTTTAAATTTTAAGTCATGTACAATGTCAAGTTCATTTGATATTTCTACACTGTTTGATAACTCATCTGTTGATTCGAAAGTACAATTCAGAGAACTAATTTGTGGGAGGTCCATATACACTGATCTGGTTCGTAAACATTTCGATGTCGTATCTTGAGATTCAGTTGTACTGTTTGGATCTATACTTTTAGAAGATTCATCTTGGATTTTTTCCATTGTGTTATTTATTGACTGAGTGGTTGACTGATTTGGACTTGGATGTAGGTATGTTCTATGGGGGCGAATAGTAACGTTGTCATTTTTTGGTAACTTAGAAGTGTTGTTATTTTTTTGGAGCCCTGCTATGCATGCATTGCACCTCCAAGTCTTTTTGTTTTGCACCGTCCATATTTTAAATCTTGCAAAGCTCACATTTGCACATTCAATGTGAAAACTGTTCAAACATATTGAACATTTTGCAAATTGACGATTTTCTATATTATTTTTACATTTGGAACATGCTTTCTTCACCATTTTGGATGTTATACTTTGAAAACACCGTACAACACAAAAATATATTTTTGTGCTCCCTTGTGGTTTGAACGGTGAACTCAAAGATTCCGCCGACAGGCTGCGCGCTCGGTCGCACTGCGCTATCTATTACTAAGGCAAATCGACGAAATTAGTCATGTATTATTGTTCCATTGCGAAGCCCGTTCGACACTCAGGCAAGGTCGTGTATTGTCACTAATTAGTCTGACTCACAGCACTGTGTGCGTTTGCACCGATTCAAAACAGAACACAGTATAACGTTTTTTTCCAATTGTTTTTGTTAAAATTCACTTCACAAATGCACTCAATAATCAAAACAACGCCTACATCATTTGTGTTTATACTTATGGCATTATATACGCACAAAACTAGATCATTTTGAGGGAAATTACATTGTCAAAATATTTTTTAAATGCGCAGCTAGTTCAAAACACTTCCGCTCCGTTTGCGGGCGCGCGGGGGTATCTTAGGTCCTTTACACATTGTGACTTGGCGCAGCGATGCAGTCGCTAATGGTCAACCTTTACTGCGCTTCTTCTAGCATGATGTAGACATTAGCCATTGACGACTGTATCTGTATATTGGTGACTGTAACGATACTAACGCGTGATAGCATCGATGAGAAATCTGTTCATTGCTGATGTAGCAGAAAATAGTCGCAGTGTGTAAGGCCTTTAATACGAACTAGAGATTGTTTAATTTTGACGTCCACAATATACGTAATATGAAGTCGGAGGTTAGCATCGCATGAGCCCCGAATAATTTTCGTTAACACAACAGTTTGTGTTGGCAAACAAAAAGCGGATTGCTGTAAAAGCCTAACAAAAGACTCATTTCCATAAAGCAAGCAACTGTTTATAGATAATATTACGATTTGAAATAGTTTACGCAGATGTGGTTATAATGAGAAAACAGGTAAATTGTTTTTGAACTCATGTTTCACTGCTTTATACAAAAACACAGACTTTTCCATTTCTGTTTATTTTTGCGACAAGTCAAAGTTGAAAACACTGTTAGTACATAACATGGTACATGGGATGTAAATGCTAACATTAATTCATTCAAATTTCAAAAATGTTGTTGTATCAATCTCCAAAAGTATGTGTTTTTACTACAATGCATTTATGGCTACATGTCTGAAACTGTATGGCAAAGTATGTAGGTAAAGTTAGCCTGTAACATCCCACTGCTGGGCAAAGGCTTTCCATCTCTAGGACTATGCTTAACGACTAATATAGACCGATATTAGCCGGGACCAACGGCTTAACGTACCTGCCGAAGCATGGAGATGATCGTGATACGTCACTTATGACGTCGGAATGGTCACCCATCCAAACACGACCGCGCCGTAGGTTGCTTCACTTCGTTATCACTACCAAAACGCTGCTACCACTGCGCTACGAGCACCTCCTATAATGTAGGTAATAAATTAATAAATTCCATTGGACACGCCAGTCGTGACTCGCGGCAACCTAGATGAAAATGACAAGTTCGATATAATATTCATGAATTACCCAAAATTCTGTCGAGAAAAATTTTGTTTTTGGCAAATAAAAGTACGTACGGAATATCCGATAAAAAAAGCCGTGAATAAAATTGGTTAGAATTGATCTTATTTGTTTATGGGTTTTTACGGTCTAGGATAATTAATTTCGACCAAGCGAAGCAGAAAGTCAATTTCAGAAACTACTTAACCGATTTAATAAATATATTTCACTAATGGTAAGCTACTTTACTCAAATTTAAATCTACGACACATCTCTCACTCATTGATACTACTATATATTTCATGTAGAGTTATATCATAAACACAAAAATAATCGTCGCTGGTACCTAGATAAAAGTAGATTGACGTGGGTAAATGGAAACGCACCCCCCACAGGAACGTGTCACATTGTCAAGCACCGTTATAATTGTTAATTACAGTTCAAAACAATCGCGTTTTTCTCGGGGTGTTTTCGAGGCAGCCCTCACAAAGGCTTTCTTTGTCTCGCCATTTGTTTTTATTTCATGGAATACGCTCGTTTTGTTTTATCATCGTTGTACTAATGAGAGGCCGTTCTAAGTTGTCCCTAATTAGTAAACTGAATTCTTATAAATTAACCACCATTCATTGCAGTTATATATGATAGGCGTTCTTTTCGGAAGTAAATAAAAAAAATACCGACATAAATAAAAGTTGAACACAAAAATCCAAAAGAACTGTATTTCAATAAACTTTTCACTTCTCCAACACGTCCCAAGTTAGCGTACCTAGTATCGACGAACTCAAAAGGAAATAATAAATCAATTGGACTTCGCAGTACCCGTGTGAGCAGATGCAGTAGGCTTACACTGCTTGCATACGCTACCTACCCAGCACGGGAACAGCCAGACGTGAACCATAGGAAGCAAGTTGCGTTAAAGGAAAAGCAACGCCTCAGCATAGGATCGGCATCGGATAGCGAACGCCTCGCCTCTGTTTGTGTTTGCTACAACTTATGACAGCTCTCCTTGCGAATGACAGCCCGTTTGGCAACCATCGGGCGACTCGCCGTAAGCGCGTTACAACGCATACGCCGCTGGCCGAGAGTGGGTCCCGAGTTGATGTCGAAGTTGATAGATGCGCGTTGAAGTATGGAGGTTCATACAAATAATACTGAACGCCTGAAGTTAATACGGTGCCGTGACGGGTTTTATTAATGTGCTACAACCTTTATTTGCGTTTGAGATGTCCTCTTTGGTTTTTTTTTACGCAAAGTTAATTTAATTTAGTAAATACTATCGTGTACAAGCGAAGCAATTGGCGGAGTTGTCTTCATTTGCGGTTGAAATATGCTTGCGGGCGGGCGACTACGTTTTCTAAACCGTAAAGCTTAATGGAATGAGAGAAATTCAGTCTTTTTCGTTTTATACACCCTAAACTAGGCGTACGTCTTACATTAAAAAAAATATATAATGAAATATAAGAACAGAATTTCGTCTATATTTAACTACCTACAAGCAAAAACGATTGACGTTTACATGTAGAACTCAAATAATATCAAACTCAATTAACTGGCATTCGAGTTACTCGTGCCTCAGATTTTATGGTACAAGTCTACTAGATTTGAAATATTTTATAATGCCAAAAGTCAGGTCGCACTTAAACGGTTTTTTATTCAGTTTCACCAGTTCGGATCGCTTCGAGGATTAAACCATCTTTTCGTGAAAATAGGCGATTAAATCACTTTACAATGCCTCACCGTTGCGCTAACTTTTCTAAAACTTTTAAGAACTTTTCGATGCGAGCGCTTTATTTTTTACGCAGCTATTTTTGGCGAGTGACTGGGTTTTATTCGGTATTGAGGCTTAATAAAAGTTTAAAGGCTTTGTGGGAATTAAATGAATTTCTCGTTAAAACCTGACAGGATTGGTTTTAAAATTGTAATGATAACGTTTTAAGTTTAACCAGAACTATTCTTTTGACATATGTTATATTGGTTATGTAGGATATAGACGTGGAACGGAACGTAAGAAGTAAGATATGACACGAGAGAGAGTGAGAAAATAGAAGACATTTGAAAGACGAATGCAGAAATTGATGTTATCACATTCACATGACAGCAGTGTGTGGGTTTGAAGTTGGATAAAAGACGTAAAGACGTGATTATTTTATAAGAAGACGTTCCTTAAATCAATACAAATCCTGTATTTTCAATATCCAAACCCCGAGCCCCACTGTTAATTACTTAAAACCACTTTCTCAATTTAACCTAGGCATTAGGTTTAAATCAGTAATAACAAAACTTTGTTCACGATTATGTCTATTGTAGTAGGGCATCTTAGCACGAAATGAAATCCATAACCATATTTTAAAGAAGATGTTAATCGAGTTGTAACATATTGCTAATTTTCCGCTAAAATTTTTCTTAATCAATGTATCCTTTGTCTGAAAATATTGCTTCTCTATCGCAGTAAATTCACAAACAGTGACTATCGTGGATTCTCTACTTTGTCTTGAACTTGTGACAATCTAATATCCGGGCTCCGAGCTGCTCTTTAGATAGCACCAGGGTTCATGAGACGTACCATTGTCTTCAGAGACAATCGACTTTGATTGCACTTTAAGAGATTTTTAATTTTACCGACTTTAATTGAAGTAAAGTTATTTTTTCAAAAACAGTTATTTTTTTAATTCTTTAAAACGGTGTATTATGTCTAGGCCCAAAACAACATCATAATTTACTTCAGATAGTTAAAAATTATTTATTCCCTCAGCTGATATTAACTTAGTTACCTACATTCACAAGATATTGTTGTATTATCCTTGAAATATTTATATTCCCCTTATAGAGCTTGCTGAGACCAATAAGTACTACTGATTTACAAATCGCAACCATAAAAGAGATACACGAGCAGATATAATAGGTATCGAGAGTAGTTCGTTGCAGGAGACAAATAGAGGTACTTTTGTGCCTACTCGAACAAGAAAAGACTAATAATCATAATAGTGCCTAGCTGATTTCGACTTAGGTGGCCAGTCATGATGACTAGAGAACATACTAACCAATATAATATGATACTACAAGTCGTTGTATCTGATCACAGCGTGAACTACTGACAATATCTTATCAAGTAAAACACTTTGGAATAGTTGTGATAAGGGCGATTGTGCTACTAAAGTCTTTGTTGGGGTATAGTGACAGTGCTTCTTTTAATAGAAACGTGTAGCTTGATCTGCAGCCTAGATTTCAGAGATAAATGTTAAGTGCTCGCAACTTTTAACTTCCATGCCGTTTATTTGTAGCCTGCTAACTGCAGAAAAAATCGGCCATTTACCAAAATAGCAGCACTCTGCTCTAGATGTTTCTAATACATAATTGCTGCCTTCCATTAGCGATTCTTTTGTAGTCTTGTAGAGTAAAAATGGTCTAGCATAGAAATGTTTAACTTTTCGCTGCAGAAGACAATAAAATACATAACAAAGTATTATCAATCTACAAACTTTTGATAAACGTGTAACGCAGAACACAAGGTGGAATCTAAAAGTGACAAATTTATCATACTTTTGACTGGTTTGAATGGCATTCAGATACACAACAAAATGTGTTTAGAATTAGCAGTTACTTTACTTTTGCTTAGGTAACTTGTCTTTTCGTCGACGTTATGGAATCCTTATCCTGAACCTGACAACCAAAATTACATGTAAATTTTCTAACTGTACTAGTTAGAGATTCAGGGCATTATTGTCAATTACATTTTGACTGTCTTAGCCATTTGTTGCCTGGGCACCTCAAAATCAGTTAAGAGCTTTTGCTAAAAGGAACATTGCATTGCCTATGTCTCGCAGCAATAGCAAAATGTGGAATGCATTGAATTGAAAGCCACCTCGCTCCCTCGACCAGATACAAAGAATGAACTAGTGTCAATGTATTGCGTATTCCTACGGGATCTACGGGAAATAGCGTAGCTTTGGTTAAATAAAGGCTGCAATAGTGCTTCGATGCAATTGTTAGGATTCTAGATTCTGCATGTGGATATGCTGGGGTTAAGCTGAATGATTTTTGCATGCTGCAGATATAAGAATGATCTCCTTCTATGTGTTCTTATTGTGGTTGCTCGATCATTTTGAAATTATATTATGACATATAAAGGTCGATGCCGACTAATCAGCCCGGCATGGAAACGGCACCAACGAGGCGTCAACCATACGGCATCGCGTTACGTAAAGGTAACAGCAACGCCTCGGGTGGGATCGGCACCGGATAGCGGACGCCTCGTCTCGGATCGTGTTCGATACAACTTATGACGTCGTCGTGTCGTCAGTGTCGTCAACCAGCGGGCGACGCGCCGTAATCGAGGTACAACGCACGCGCTGCTGGTCGAGATGGGGTCCCAAATTGGTTTCGATCCGAGGTGGTAACGTTACGAAGTTGATAGATGTGCGTTGAAGTATGAAGTTTCATACAAAGAATAATAAACGCCTCGAGTTGATACGGTGCCGTCACGGTGACGGATTTATCAGTGGGCTACGACCTTCAGCGTATATTTTTAACTTTCTCTTGAAATAATATAAAAGCCCCTTAAAACCTATCTTCGATATACGAATGTTACTTCATGATAATTTTGGCAAAAATACATGCATTTTATCTCGCATCCGTCATGAATAGTCAGTGCTTCTTCACACTTCCATCTAAGACCCATGATACACTGCGACTTTTAACATCGATGTAGTCGCGATGCCGCATCGACGCAGTCGCAAACTGTCAACCTTTTACACTCTGGGCTACTTTTAGCATCGATGCAGTCGCGATGTAGAAGATGGAAATTAAAAAATTATGTACTGTTTTTTGGCAACTGCATCGAAACTAACGCGCGACTGCATCGATGGTAAATTAAATCTGTTCATTGCGTGAGTCGCGCTGCTGAAGTGCGTTTTCAAAACGGCATTAATGCTAATATCGATAAATGCCGCTAGTGTGTCTTAGCAATGACCAATGTGATTTAAACTAGCATTTGACACACGGCGCCGGTGTGGCACACTGCCAAGCCCCAGGTCGCCGAGTCGTTATTATAAAACTGCATTTATCTCAATGTCAAGTGCAATAATTTTCGGTACCGCTTTATTCGAGAACCACAGTGCAGTTCTTTGAAGTAATTTTGTTGAATCATGCTGTTGGTATAATACTGTGATACTAGTTTTGTTTTTTACATGATGTTTTAAATTGTTACATTACTAATACGAGTTTTGTAAACGTGAAATTTCTACCGAAGTAGATTTTTACCTCAGAAATCGTCTGACATTTTGTATGTGTAAACGCCTATTTTAGAAAAACCGCTAAAATGAATATATAAAAATGCCAATTACTATGTATAAAGATCCCACTAGCATGCGTAGCATAAAATGATGCTCGATCACTCCAAAACTCAATCCCTAGATAAGTCCTAATTGTGATAAACAAATTCTTAACAAAGACCTAAAAAATACAAAGAAAACTTACTAAACTAGGTATTTAAATGTTTATAAGTTAAAGTATCTTTAATATATACAACCTAAGCAAAGATAAGGACACAAAAAAAAAGTTATGGGCTACGCGTGTAATTAGGAACGACAGAGAGGAAAGGTTTTATTTGTATGGCGGATATAAAGCCACGATTTAAATAACTGTTAAAATGGATGCGGTATAAAAGTATACTTACTTTGTCTTTGAGTATTTGTAGAGACAGTCCAATAATTGAGTTTTTTTCAAACCAAAATTATTTTTATTATTTTTTTATTAAAGAAACCAACAGCTTTACATTATACATACTAAAATTATGTATATGATAGCATCGCGAATAACATGTATTCTTAAACTAACAAATAGTTCTGCAATAATCTGCTCTGTAAGTGCTACCTAATTGGAAATTATATTTTATGACAAGCATAGTAAAATTATATAGTATTATAAATATGACTGTGCTTAGTGACGAAATGTGAAGTAAAGCTTTGACACAAAATGGTATCAACGCTTTTCTCGTAAATACATTAAGTTCAGATATGATCAGTTGTATTTATACGAGAAGGTACGAAATCCATGTTTTACTGTGCAAAAAGACTCTTATTATGCATATCGCTTGGTCTGCCTGGGAACCAGGTTACAGCTAAAAATAAACAGAAAATGCAGTAAAATTTATTGTGACCGATGTGTGCGGTGACAGAGTCTTGAACTATTGACGGACGTTATAATGACTAATGGCTGTCATTATGAAAAGTAATTTAACTAAAGCTTTTCAAATGATATATTTTATTATCCAATTATTATATTAAATATTGTTAATCTAAAGAGACAAGTTGTATTTAATAATAAAATAAAATGCACTGAAATGGTGACGTCCGCTATCTTTGTGGGTTTTTAGGCGCTGCGAGCTCTGTCATCGATTTGGGTTCCCACACCACCGAATAGCACGCGGCGAATTGGCTTTTGATAAAGCTTCAAGGGCACTGAATGGGTATGTTTCTCACAAATATTGCACGCAGTTTACAACGGACGTGGATGGATAATTAATGAAGCTTGCCAAGTTATTGTCATAATAATGTCCATATTTTTAAAAAATAAAAAGACAAACGCCATTCGTTCTTTCTTTTGTGTGTGAAATAAATATTAAAATCTCAACATGTAAAGCAGTACTACCTAATTATACCCAATATAGTTTTTTAGATGCTATAACAATGGAGTATCTCTTCCGAATTACGTAGCTATTTTAGGAACTAGGTGCTTTTTCTATGATATGCTAATTTCGTTGTACCTATTTTGTTGAACTTTTCATCTATTATGTTTGTACATGATACAGACGTGAAACGGAACGCATGAGATTGACAAACATTGAACGAAACGTAGCGAGAATGTACAAAGAATGCAGAAGGTGTTTTATGTGTACGCGTGAGGTACAAGGAGGAGGTGGTTGTAATGTTGGTATGGGAAAAAGTGTAAGTAATAAGCATTCAAAGCAAATAAAATAAGTTTTACCAATAAGAACTTTTCTACTTGTATCAGGTAAGACTGTTCTCACTATGCTACGATTGGCCGGGCTATCTCGGCTAACGCCAGGCGCGACCCGGCGATAAACTATTGTTTTAGCCTCTCTGCCGAGTTTGGCTGACGTCGTAGTTGTAACTCGCGCCCTGGTAATATACTGCTGAGACCTGAGAGGTCTGGCTCAGGCTTTGTGTAAGGTTCAGTACATTTTAATGAAAGGTTTACTTTTTCTACTTGAAACTACACTCATTGTTCACACTCATAAGTTCTGGTTAGCGTTATCTGTCCAATACTTCCGCAATAGAATTCCATATATTTTTTTGTTGGTTAGTGCTTATTTGTCGATATTAGGGGCCTTATTGTTATAAAGAGGTAGTAGCGGTGAAAAGAAGCGCTAAACGTAGAGACGAGTGGACAGCCAAGTGGATCTCCAATTGGTTGGTTATGACGAAGTCAGTTTTCTGTCATGACAGACAGACAGACAGTATAGCACTCATGACAGTACGAAACACATGTCTTGCGCACAAAAAATACTAGCCAAAAGTCAGAATAAAAAAGGAAATAAAATCGTCTTAATAAAGCCTTGATATTATTTCTATGTTATTTATTCGCACACTATTTAAAATGTCCCTTTCCCATCTTGAAGCAATTCTATTGAATATTCACCTTTATTTTCAAGTTTGCTTAAACGGATAATTAATTAGTTGTCCAGCTAAGCGTGAAACGTAAAGGGGTTGAGTTTATGTTTGAATGAATTAATTATCTACGTGCAAAGGGAGATGCAGGGCACACGGGGATATAATACACATTAATGATGAGGTTGTGCGATCGCTTCCTGACTGACTATCCGAGTTTTGTCACGATCAGAAGGCCCATTTGTAAAGACAACATATTGCTTAACCCATACCCAGTTTATTTTTGTGGAATTGTATAATGTAAGTAAGGTGGTGCAACCGAACTTGTAAAATATTTAGGTAACTACACATTCACTTACAGATGTCGGTACTCGTTGTTTTAATGATTTTTTGAGTCATCAAAGTATATTGTTTACCTGAAAAGAAATAAAAGTGTCATTAATATTACACTAACAGTGCGTTAAAACAGTCATTAATATTAGACTAAAAGTATCTTGTATATTTAACCAATAAGTTCGATGCACAAATGCTGAAATATTTCATTTGGTGTATCGAAATCATGTTTTTCTGAAAAGTAAGAATACTTAGTTTTAATTTAAAATACTTTACACGTACACGTGTACACTAACCCTAATTCCTAAGTCTTATTGTATACTAACAATGGGCCCTTAGTTGGTAAAATAAAATAACTTTTATTGTTAGGTATTATTAGTGCATATCGATGTAAAGTCGACAGCACATCAGGTCATACATTTTTGTTGAAAACTGACCCTTGTCACAACCGCATAAGATACCGCATTGTTTTCCTTGACGTGCTGTTGTCCGTACAAAAGCTAACATGTATCTACCAAAATCTAAAAAAACATGTATCTATCTACTAGCCGTAGCTAACCCATATAGAGATAATAACTCTGAAATAAATGTTTTTTTTTAATTATTTTAAAAAAGCTAGTGGTACAACAGGTACCTACATAGGTACTTGAAATCGAAGACATCGTTAAGAATAGCTGAATTTATTTGTAAATATAACTGATTGTTTTATTAAAAAACAGTGATTGAGTTTTTTTTTCAGATAATTCAAATAGAGTTGAGTTGATATTTCCTCGTGAAAAAAATTATCTATATTCGAAGGTTTGTTTTGTTAATTTACATTTTTAAATTGGCCTTGGTGGTGTAATCTGTGGCTATTATCGGAACGGTTGAACGAGCTACCACAGCGTGGTTGGAATTTAATGTGTATGCTCTGTAGTTTGCTAGTCAGTAAAGATCGTAAAGAACGGGTACCACCAACAAAATGCAGTAGATTTTACAAATTGCTCTATGATTGCTCTATCTGAAAAGCTGTTTTAGATATGGACACATTATCATCATAAATGTTTCATGTTCTCAAAAAACATGAGCTAATTAACCATAGCTCATGTTTTTTTAAGACTTTGCTAAGCATTATTTTTAAAAGTATTTATGTAAGTATAAAGTCTTCAACCAGTTTGTGTTACCAGTGTTGAGATACGGATCCGAAATATGATCTCTAACTATTGGCCTCATAAAGAAGCTCAAAATCATACAATGAGCGATGGAGCGGGCTAAGCTGGGTGTTTCTCTACGGGATCGAATCAGAAATGAGTAACGGACATAGCCTTGAGAATCAGTAAGCTCAAGTGGCAATGGACTGGGCACATAGCGCGAAGAACTGATGGCCGTTGGGGTAGGAAAGTTCTAGATTGGAGACCCTTCGACCAAAGACGCAGCGTAGGACGTCCACCAACAAGATGGACAGACGACCTTATAAAGATCGCAGGATCAAACTGGATGCAGATCGCTAGTGATCGGTCGCTGTGGAAAGCCGTGGGGGAGGCCTATGTTCAGCAGTGGATGTCCTTCGGCTGTTAATGATGATGTGAGTATATTAATAGTATACTCATATTATTAATTTGTTGCATTTCGTGTTCTTTTACGCCGTCTTTAACGTTTCTGCTGTACCCAATGATTGACTGGTAGAGAATGGTTTAAGTATAAATTCCGCCACTTTTACATTCTTAAGGTTGTGCAATGCAGAATATTAAAAAAAATGTATAAGTGCCGTTTACTAATTTTCAATAATATAGACAAATAATTTTGAGAGGAGCTTTTTATAATACTACTAGCAGTTCCCCGCCACTGCGTCCGCACGCTTTTATTATAACCTAACCCTGCCTCCCTCGATAAATAAGCTGTTCAACCAAAAATTTACAAATCTGTTCAATAGTTCCTGAGTTTAGCGCGCTAAAAACATATAAACAAATATATAAGATAACATGTTCTCGTATACATATATGCTAAGAACAGGGTACCCGAGAAAATAATACTTATGATAAGGTTCAGAAAAATTACATTGTAGGCTGCGGGTGTAAAGTTAGTTTAGTACAAAGAGCTAAATACTGTTTTAAATATAAGTACCAATCATTATGGTTGGTA
The DNA here is from genome assembly GCA_963924145.1 of Pyrausta purpuralis. NCBI lineage: Eukaryota > Metazoa > Arthropoda > Insecta > Lepidoptera > Crambidae > Pyrausta > Pyrausta purpuralis. Next base: position 8,330,239 of record OZ001645.1, read on the forward strand.
ATCTATACGAGGTGAGTACTAATCTATCAAAAGATACGTCAATATTAATTAAAATGCAATTTAGGTCACTGTGTCTGTTTTAAATGCAAAACAACTCCTCAAATTTAATGAGCACATTGATATGCCTTTGGAATCATTACGTTGCTTTGTCTTCAATATTAAATCGTTCATCAATGTTTTGTTATTATTATTTCATTTTAATGGCTCTAAAGGTTTCTCGATTTGCCATTGAGTTTGTTGCCTTTAATAATTTTATAAAGCTGAAGAGCTTGTTTGTTTGTTTGTTCGTTCATTTGAACGCACTAATCTCAGAAACTACTGGACCGTTTTGAACAACACTTTTAACGTTAGATATATAAATATAAATATTGGACACCAATCACATACATTGCTCTGAGTAAGTAGATAATGCACTTGTGTTATGAAAATCAGACACAACGGTGGTACCGCAACACCCAGACCCGAGACAATAATAGAAAATTTTTATTTCTATATTGACCCGACCGGGAATCGAACCCGGCACCTCGGAGCGGTGACGCTTTGAAACCCAGCGTGATTAGCCACTACACCACGGAGGTCGTCCATACGTCACGGAGATAACCCATTTATTGAGGAAATCGGGGGAAAAATATTCCTTTAACTTCCGCTGCGTGCGCTGCGTAAACCGTTTAAGTTACACTAAAATCTGTTTGACAAGATTATTTTGCATTAACAGTTCTAGGATAAAGTCCGCGCCAGCATACGTCTATCTTTTATGTTTTAGTCACTTCAACATTTTTTATGTTAATAAATTTGTTAAAAAATAATGCACTTTGCACACGGGTATTGATTCTTATTAAAAAAAATACATTTATTGTCACTAGCATTTCATTTTGAACAAAGTTACCCTCTAGGTACATCATTTGATTTCAATAAATATCTTAGAAGCTGTCACAGTTTTGAAATAACTCCGCATCAAAATAATACTCGCAGCTATCTTAAGCTGCGAGTCTACTTACTTTAGGTACTTACCTACCACGCGAGCTTGCGCTAAATATGGTTGCTGGCCTCTCACTTACATCTATACTAATATTATAAAGCTGAAGAGTTTGTTTGTTTAAACGCACTTATGTCAGGGACTACTGGAGTGATTTGAAAAACTCTTTTTGTGTTGGATAGATTATTTGAGGCTAAGGCTAAAGGCATTAGCACGGTAATCTTTAGGCTATAAAACATCACACTGCGACAGGAGGAGAGGAAGCTTACTCAAAACACATGGACGATGCCTGGCTGTATTATTATATCGCAGAAATAAACAAAGTGTTTTAAATCAAATGCTGCGGCACACATAACTTCTAAATATTTCGATTTATTGTTTTGTATATTTTGCGAATTTCAAAATCACTACACAGCTTAAAACAAAGTCGCTTCCCGCTGTCTGTACGCATAATGCTTAAAGCTTTAAAACTACTAATGGGTTTTGGATGCAGCTGCAGGCATTGATTGAATTTTTTGAAAAGATAAAGTGTTTCAAAAGAAGTTTTATATGTATAATACATGTATAATATAGTAGTGAAACACTTATGATTTGAGAGGTTTCTAACTCATGCCATTAACACAATATTTTTTTCGCGCTTATATTGCAAACGCTGGCTGAACCTTACGAGATTACTCAAAACAATGTTCTACAGTATTAACTTTACAGCTTTAGAAGACCTACAAAAAACTGGCGATAGTATATTTCTATTTATTAGGAATAACCACAATAACAAATTTTCACATGTATTTAGTATCAGCATTGCACGCGAAGCCGCTAGTTATAAAATATAACCAGATAATAGCGACTAGTAATAATTAGAGTATTTATATTTTTAATTAAAACAACCGCATTATTTTCACCGATGTAGTAGTAAAACTATAATGCAAATCGTTCCAGGAGGATTAGAGTAGAGACAACATCTAAAGTGACATTTAACGAAGTTTATTACAAGACTAAACTAGTAACGACCGCCTAAATAGACCGGCTACCTCTTTAAGAGGGCGCTATAGACGGAACACTTAAGAGCAAAAAATCTAAGCTTAAGGGCTTCTTAAGTGCCCTATAAATGGCTTAGTTAGGCTCTCAATAGTAAAGTACACACGTGTTGTTAGCTTTAGCGGCATGTCAAGTGCTCGTACATGGCGTACTTATTTTTATTGTTTAAGAGGGAAAATACGACGTTAACGGTAGTGGGAGTAACTGTCCGGTTATACTTGATAAGTTTGAAGTTTATTATACTATTTTGCATTATTATGGATGGATTGATTATCTGTAGCCTATAGAAAAATAGTAAGGTTAACCCAATTGGTGACCTATTTATTAAGTAGAGAATGCTTAAGGGTTTTAATTTCACCATTTAAACAAAACGTTGGTTTAGCAATAAAACTAACGATTAAGCAAGTTGTTTTACTACCTGACTTTGCCCTATTTAACTATTTACTATTAATAGTGTGTGGAACTGACATCACGAACAAATCTCATGTGCCATGAATTAAAGCCGTTTGTCATCAACTTAAACAAATGTTTGATATTCGACATTCAAATTTCAAGGAATATTTAATAATCTTGTCGTATTTGCAACACATTTTTGACTTTCTGGTGTGTTTTCTGGCGCATAATTACCGACTTCAAAATAAGGATTCATTTCATTAAATAATTAATAAAAAAAAACAGTTTTCGTATTTTAGAGTTCTACTTCAATTGATTAGAGAACGTTGGTACGAATCGTATGTCAAAAACGATTACTCGACAAAATTGAAGGTAACTCTATATTGAATTCTACAATCCAACTACTACCTTAGGATTCTGCGCCAAAGTCCTCCCCCCAAGTCTAGCGTAGCGTCCGATAATTTCAGTTTCTTACAAAGTTAAGCCTAAAAGCCTTTTGAATATCGCAGGTGTTTCATTTACTTGCAGTTGCAACATGTGCTTTATGAATTAAGTTTTGTTCAAAAGTTTTGCAGTATTTCACTGTTAATCTCATATTTTTTCTAATCTACTCCATCCCACATTTGGGCAAAGGTCCCCCAAACTCCTCGATCTATTTCGTTCCATGACCATCGACACCCAATCATTAGCAAAACTAACCAAATCGTCACACCAGCGCTTTTTCAGTCTGCCTATGCGGCTGTAGCCATCTGCTGGTATCCATCGCGTAACGATTTGGGCCCATCTGTCCGGGTGAATCCTCCATATGTGTCCCGCCCACTCCTACTTCAGCCTTGCTGTCTTCTCACCTAAACCCACTATACCAGTTCTGGAGCGTATTGTGGTATTATGGCCCTTTATTCACACTGTTATTACCCAACACACTTCTTTCCATGGCTCTTTGGCAAACCCTGAGTTGAATTTTTGACTTTCGGTCAGTATCCACGTCTGCGCTCCATACGTAAGATCTTATTTCAATTAATCACAACTTAATTTAGAAATAAGAAGCTAAATGTATATAGAATAGAAATATAGTAGTACATATAACCGAAAATAGCTTCGATGGTACCTATACACTGCTGAGGTCCGAGGTCACCGCCGCCTATTCAAAGTGTGCAAGCTATTTTCATTGGAAAGTGGTAAGGTGCGGGATACCTAGCGCGTACACAACTGCGGATCGGTTAGTAGCTTGCGTAAGATTTATTTTAAATGCTGTATTACTGTTATTTCGGAAGCATACCTCTTTGAAACATCAAACCTTCATACCTTTTGGTCTGGTAAATTGATGAGTCAAACAAATTCCTACAGCCACTTGACACAGCTAACAACGAGAATGCCGTTTCCAGCCACCAATGGGTAAACACGGCCTAAGTACTACTCAAAAGCTCTGAAGCACCATCAATTAGAGAACAAAGAACACAATTCACTGCTAATAGAGCTATAATTAGGTTGACAGACCAAATTATCAACTATAATAATTGTTCCCTTGTTTGAAATAGGGTTTTTTCCCTTGGTTGAAATAGGGATTTTGGTATTCATAGGATAACAATATGTTGCCGTTTCAGTTTGCACTCCGCTAATGACGTACCTGCATGTGTTTTGTTTAAAATTTACATAGACGACTAGAGCTAAAAGTTATTCTTTTAGCTTGAAAATTTTGCTTAAAGGAATATTTAATCAATAACCATAACTTTTAGTGTGATTCAAAACATGACATTACCGATTTTGAATAGGTTTCATACTTTATACGTGAAATGCTTCTTAATTTCATTCAGTAAATTTTCTTTTTTACTTATGTACGAAAATTATTATTTTTATCATATTTTGCGATCCTATACATAAAGATGGATGTTGTAAGTCACACTAGGAACGAGTGTGAGCGATATTACACAAACACCCGCGTACGGAAGTCTCGACATATTTCTCTGTAAAACAAGCCAGGTGGTGACAAAATGCTGAGACAAAATTGGTGTTTTCGTGTATTTATTCATCCCATTTCCCATCCTCGTCTTGCCCGGCCTCGTCCCGTCCAGGATGTTAAGGGTGGATAAACCTTATCACTAAGGAGTAAAAAAAATAGATGTTGGCCGATTCTCAGACCTACTCAATATCACAAAATTTCATGAGAATCGGTAAAGCCATTTCGGTGGAGTACGGGAACGAACATTGTGACACGAGAATTGTATATATAAGATTTTTTAAATATGTAGGTAAGTACTCTTTTAGTTAAAAGGATATTTGATGAAGCGGAAAAAAATGAAATTGTCCACGCTAAATGTCAAAAGTTTTGCTTCAGGCTTTGGCCGCTGTACCAAATCAGTTTCATAGCAATATAAAATGAATTTCACTGTTCAATACGAAACTCTCCAACTATTCCTCGTAGTATAAAGCAAGCAAGATTAACAGTATGGCGTTTGCTACGAGTCTCATTGCGACCGGCAACTCTTGAGATGGTATTATAATAAAGTGGTCACCGCAATGATGCTGTTTCAAATAGAAACGACTCCGTTTTATATAGTTTGACTGAGGTTTTAGATTTGTGTGCCTCTAGGTTTAAAAAATATTTTTACTTACACAACCATATGTAAGACTAGATAGAATAGAATAATTATTTATTTAACACACAAAAAATACATCAACTTACAATTACTATAACAAATAGAAAAGACAGATACAGAAAGATACAAAGTCACAAAATAATAATAATACCTGACATATTTTGACTTTAGTCGGCAGAGTAATGTTTAGCTGGAATCTTATATGCAAGTAGGCGTCTATGATGCAGAGTTCTCCATTTTACTCATGAAAAGGTAAAACCGCCCGAAATTAGTATTTCTTTGTTTAGGTGTTTCGATTTGAGTCAGTATAACGTAATTTACATTAGCACAATAGCAAGGTTCTGTAAGATTGTCTGTAGTAGATGTCTTAATTTCATTCACTTAATTCAGGGAAATGTTTAATTCTTAAAATTTGTGAGCATTATTATCTACCTTTGTAAATCAAAAGTTATTCTAAACTGCTACGGCTGTAAAAAAAAAGTATGTCCTGACAGTGTCTGATTACTTGATTGTTTTCTCAAAATTATGAACTTAATCAAACATGAACCACACGATCTCACATGGTCCGAAAGTAAATGTGTAGTTACTGGCTCATTTTTTCATCTAGCGTATATTTTTTACGTCTCAAGATGGATGTTCTCGCTGCTCCTCGGACGAAGATAAAGTCGAGTGTTGCCAGCGTAATAATAAATCTAGTCTGGCTTACGAGAGATCTCAACAGATTTCGAGGAAGTTGCTACAACAAGATATCGTGAGATACATCATGACAAATGGCACGCAAGCTGACTTACAACGCGTTAGTCTTTAAATATGTAGTAGAGTTAAAATTTAGGAGTGCACTGGAAACCGACATCAAATATTACTTGACTGCCTCGTTGGTTTAGCGGTTAGTTCGCTGGTTGCTACATAAGCGGTCTTGGGGTCGGATCCCGGGTCGGAATGAAATTTGTAGGTTTCGGGTTTTCTGTATTGGAAATTCTCGGAAACAGTTCGGGGCCACGGAGTTGATGGTGATGCTTTCCCCGTGCCTAGGAAAATACATTAAGTCGTTGACGCATTACTCACTGCGACTTTTAGCAGCGATGCAGTCGCGATGCTAATGCGCATTATCATCGATACAGTCGCGATACAGTAGCTGGAAATTGTCAAATTATGTACTTAATTTTGGCGACTGCATCGATACTAACGCGCGTTAGCATCGATACGTTCGCGCTTTTGCATCAATACCAACGAGCGACTCCATCGACGCTAAATTAAATCTGTTCATTGCGTGAGTCGCGATGCTGAAGCGCATTTTTAAAACGCACGACTGCATCGATGCTAAAAGTCGCAGTGTGTAAGGGGTCGTTAGTGCTACGCCTGATCTCTCATCGGACATGTCGGACTACCGTCTCACCGAATAAATGAGGGTGCAGGAACAGAGAGTGCAGGTGCACTCTTCACAGGTGCTCTCTCCAGATGTGTGCACAATACACAAGTGTGTATTGTGCACACATCTGGGCACTGTAATATGACGACCTCAGTGGCCGAATGGCTAGCACGCTGGTTTCAAGCGTCGCCATCTCATGAGGTTCCGGGTTCATAGCGCTGATGATACTGACGATGAACAGTACTAATTAACAGACGTCTCGTCTACTGGTTTCCAAAGTAACCTGTTGCATGTTCACCGCATCTGGCGCGAGTCTCTGTTTATTGGATCTATTTTTCCGTATTTTTTTTATTCAATTATTATCACTAAAATATTTACATTAAAATATCACATATTTGCACTCTTAAAAACCTCTGAGGTTTGCCTATAGTGCTTGAGTGAGACATCCAATTCAGGAAGTTATTAAATTTGTTAATTATAATATAGTAATATAAGTTCGCGCGCCGTACACATTCTGAGCAGTTTTGCAAGCATTTTTTTATTTATTTAAACTTTATTACACTGTAATTTGTACAATTGGCGGACTTAATGCCTAATGGCATTCTCTACCAGTCAACAACCTTTAAAGCAAATTGTTTTAGTTATTGTGCTAGCTAGGCATGTACATGACGGATGACTACGAATATTGGTAGCTCTCTTGACAGTACCCAAATTCGATCATGAAGCAAACCCTTCAAGCCCGAGACGTCTCTGTTTATGTTGTCAAATTGAATCGGACTCGGTAAATACGGTATTATACAATGTAAATCCGAAGCTGAAAGCTCAGTCAGAGTAAGGCGGTATATTCGTGCTCTACGAACGATGTTACATTTTTTACATTGTATTTGAAATAATTAAGGATTGAGGACATAATATGTCATGTCATGTTCAAAAAGTATCGCAACGTCTGATTTTGCGAGTGCTACATTTATTAGATTTTTGAACTTTTTCTGGTTATTAGCTTAGCAGGTAATTAGCTAGACAAGTCTCTAACTTTTAATTTTAATGTCCAGTTTTTTTACAGAAATTTTGCTTAGGGGTGTGTTGACGTAAGATGCCGCAGCCACGGAATTTCCCAAACTTGGTTTCCCGCGGCTTTTTCTTGTTCCGAAATCTGACAAAACTTATAAAAAGATTGTTGAAGAAATAAAGACAGCATCGAAGCAGGTGCTAAGCAAGGACACAAAAACTGAATTTTGAAGTTAGAGTATTAAAAATAAAAAGCGTTGGCAAAAGTTTGTTATATCTAAAACAGGATTTTATCAAAGGGAACAATAAAAATTTTCATTAATAAATAATAAGTTTGATCTACAATTTCTCAACTTTTTCTAACATTATCGTAGATTGGAACAAATAAACTCAATAAATATGTACATTACTTTTATCGTAGACTATAACAGAGATACCTAATGTTTTAATGTGGATCATATCATCATCATATCTCTTAATATTGCAAAGAAAATATTGTTTTTTTATGTATTTGATTTGGTTTGGACATTAATTCGCATAGTGACGTAGTTCTATACTTTAGGTTATCGAATTGCTCTCCAATAAAGAACAAATATTGTTACTTCAATGAAATTGCTATAATAGCAATTTCTTTTCCATATCCTTACAGCAACACTAAATCTCTGCTCTTGGCTAAATTGATGAAAATTGGGGTCTGTCGTGAATTGGAAACATAAACCGCCGCCAGTGATTTTCTTCGGGCGAACTTTCCTTGAAAACTAAGCCTTATTTATGTTTTAGAAGAGCTGGAAAGTAAACTTGGATTCGTCGACACATTTATTCATTTATAGGTTCTTAGGAGCTCTTACATATCCTATTAGGAATGTTGAAGGTACACACGTGTATTGAACTTTTAAGTAAATTTCTAATTTAAACACGAGCCGCCTCGAGACACAGCAGGTGCAATCCAGCAATTACTCATAGGTTTAATTCGCATTTAAAAAGCCAACCGTTACATAGCCAAACCAGTTCTAGCTATATTCGCTTTCAGAACTCAGCCCGACATCGGTTTTCACGTGTCAACATTCACGGTATAGGCAAACAACAGTCAGCAGTTCCTGGTAATAGGTTTCAAGTCAGCTCGACAGTGAAAAAGCCGTCACAAGCCACAATACGTAACACCTTTTGTCTCTAAACGTTACTCTCCTGACAAAAAATCTTAGTGTAAGTAAAAATCTATCATGGATTTTAAAGTACATACCTAAGTGCGCACATACATAACTTTACTTGCGGGTACATTAACGTAGTGAGTACCTAAGGCGTAATATACTTAGAGTGGGTATTCGAACAAGAGGGGTTCGGATGGATGCTGATGTTTATTTACACCTCTATGAACACTTTGGAACGAAAATCACTAGCTCACACTAACTACACAAATAAGGGCGACACATCATAAAAAGACGATGAAGAGGTTACGCGCTTGACAGAGGCGGAAAGGTACAGAGGACATCCACCGACAAGATGGACAGACGACTTTATAGACGAACAATTTCGCAGGATCACTTTGAAGACCGCTTACAACCGATCGCTGTGGAAAACAGTGGTGGTGGTCTATGTTTAGCATTGGATATCCTTTGGCTGATAAAGATGATGAGAGACTTCCACCGTATGTAAGTTGAGGTTCGTTTCTTCTAACAGATATAATAATAATAAAAATAAATATTCTTTATTGCACACCATATACAAAGAATAATTACAGAATAGATTTAAATATAACGAGAAAGTGGAAAGATTTAATTAAAGAGGGATAAGAGAAGGTTAAGAGAAGTATAAGCAACAAAAAGAGAAAGCTGTGCACAGGATTTTTGCTCGGAGGAGGTTAGACGCGGCAGCTTGCGACTGTACACTACTTTTGTAATATTTTAACAGTTTCATGAGTAGTATTCATTAATTTTATTCGATAAGATAATAAAGCAGCGCCTCTGTTATTGTAATAAGGCTATCTCATTTCTCTCACTTTGAATATAATGAGTTTTTAACTACTCTAGCATTCAGAATATTAGCATGCAATTAATTATTCATCTTCGCTACGATCTTGCAATGCATTCATTTTCATAGAGAAGTAAAAGGAGATTTCTAATATTTTTTATATTTTTCATTGGATGAAGTTTATCGGTAAAGCCATAAAGCCCTGTTATTTTCCTAGTTATACCATTGACCCTTTACACACTGCGAATTTTAGCATCAATGCAGTTGCGAGTTTTTGAAAACGCGTTCAGCATAGGGACTCACGCAATTAACAGATTCAATTTAGCATCGATGCAGAAACGTGACTGCATGGATGCTAACGCGCGTTAGTATCGATGCAATCGCCAAAATTCTGTACATAATTTGACAATTACCAGTTTCTGCATCGCGACTGTATCGATGGTAACGCGCGTTAGCATCAGTATGCTAAAAGTAGCGCAGTGTGTAAAGGTTGACATTTTGCGACTGCATCAATGTCAACGCGCGATAGCACCGCTGCTAAAAGTAGCAGTGTGTAAAGGGTCTTAGGGTTCATAGAATATACACTTTTAAATTGATTGAACAGTGTGTGCGTGGAAAATCTGTAAAACTCAATACCAAACGATGCTGTTTACCGTAAGGTAACGATTAAAGTACGGTATTGCAATACGTGACTTGTTGAGTTTACTCGCAAGTTACCGTTAACTGCGAGTTAAGTTTAGCCTTTGATCCTGAACAGACCATGCTAGTTCGGTATAATTTCTTACTGTTTTGCTCTCATAACGAATAAGTTACAACTTTAACGTAGGTAAGTACTAAGTACCGTCGTTTTTGAGATATGGGTAAATTACAAAAAATCATCATCATCATCATCATCATTATCAGCCAAAGGACGTCCACTGCTGAACATAGGCCTCCCCCACGGATTTCCACAGCGACCGATCACTAGCGGTCTGCATCCAGTTTGATCCTGCGATCTTTATAAGGTCGTCGGTCCATCTTGTTGGTGGACGTCCCACGCTGCGTCTGGTCGAAGGGTCTCCAATCTAGAACTTTCCTGCCCCAACGGCCATCAGTTCTTCGCGCTATGTGCCCTGCCCATTGCCACTTGAGCTTACTGATTCTCAAGGCTATGTCCGTTACCTTAGTTCTTCTACGTATCTCCTCATTTCTGATTCGATCCCGTAGAGAAACACCCAGCATAGCCCTTTCCATCGCTCGTTGGGTGATTTTGAGCTTCATTATAAGGCCCATAGTAAGAGACCATGTTTCGGATCCGTATGTCATCACTGGTAACACACACTGGTTGAAGACTTTCGTCTTCAGACACTGAGGTAGATGAGATGAGAAGACACTCTTGCGCAATTTCCCGAACGCTGCCCAGCCGAGTTGGATTCGTCGATTGACCTCTTTCTCGAAGTTGGACCTACCCAATTGGATCACTTGTCCCAGGTAGACGTACTCGTCGACAACTTCGAGAGTTGAGTTCCCAACGGATACTGGAGTGGGTACGACAAGGGAGTTCGACATAATTTTCGTCTTTTCCATGTTCATTTTAAGACCCACTTGTTGGGATACTCGGTCAAGGTCTTCGAGCATAGTGCCAAGATCGTCCAGCGTCTTTGCCACAACAACTATATCATCGGCAAATCGGAGGTGTGTGATGTATTCGCCATTAACACTGATGCCGATTTCTTCCCATTCCAGAAGTTTGAAGGCGTCTTCCAATGCCGCTGTGAACAGTTTTGGAGATATGACATCTCCCTGTCTCACACCTCTCCGCAATGGAATCGCCCTCGTGTTCTGCTCCTGTACTCGGACCGACATGGTGGCGTTATTGTATAGGCACCTTAACACCTCTATATACCTATAGTCTATGTGGCACCGCTGCAGAGACTCAAGCACCGCCCAAGTTTCGATCGAATCAAAGGCCTTCTCATAGTCCACAAACGCTAAGCATAGAGGCATATTATACTCCTCGGACTTCTGTATAATTTGCCTAAGCGTATGTATATGGTCTATGGTACTATAGCCTTTTCGGAAACCGGCTTGTTCGGGAGGCTGGAAGTCATCAAACCTACGTGTGAGACGGTTCGTGATGACCCTTGAAACAGCTTGTAGACATGGCTCAGGAGTGAGATGGGTCTGTAGTTCTTCAATAAGGTTTTGTCTCCTTTTTTGAAGAACAACACCACCACACTCCTGTTCCATGCCTCAGGCGTGATGCCCTCTAGCAGCACGGAATTAAAGAGTCTCTGAAGGACTTTAAGTACCGGAGTTCCACCCGCCTTCAGGAGCTCTGCTGTGATTCCGTCCTCGCCAGGTGCCTTGTTGTTTTTGAGCTGTTTAAGGGCCATCCTAATCTCGTAGAGGCTGATGTCCGGGATGTCTTCGGTGTAGTGACGGGTCAGGATAGCTCGTGGGTCTCTGGCCGAGCTATCAACGGGTTTGGCTACTGAGGTGTACAACTGCCCATAGAACCTTTCGATCTCCTTCAAAACCTCTGCTTTCGTCGACGCTACACTGCCGTCCTCCGTCTTAAGCTTCGTCAACAGGCTCTGCCCAATAGACATGTCCCTTGCAAACACTTTGGAGCCTTGGTTCCGCTCTATCGTTTCTTTAACACTATTAGTGTTAAAGCAACGAATGTCGTGTCGCAGGGACTTCCATATTTGTCTATTGAGCTGCCTGTAGTTTTCAGCATTAACGGAGGTCTGCAGTGCCATAGATCGACGTTTTGCCATAAGGTCGAGAGTGTGGACCGACAGTTTTTGAGGTCTATTTTTACGGCCAGGCCTAAAATACTTAGACCCCACCGTTTGAACAGTTTCCACAAACCCGTTGTTAATTTCGTCCACTGTTACGCAATTTCCTAGGCAATCAAAGCGGTTTGTCAACTCGAGTTGAAAGCTCTCGGGATTTTGGATATGAGCACGAGTCGGTCGGAGCGTGGACTTCATCAGACGGGATCTTTCCAATTTGACATTTATATTCAATGTGCCTCGAACCATTCGGTGATCGCTTCCGGTTTTCACCCTGTTGATCACGGAGACATCATTGAATAACCGTCTCTTGGAGGTCATGAAGAAGTCAATCTCGTGAAGCCATCGGGACTGAACCAAGTCCACTTCCTTTGAGGCGGCTTCTGAAAGAAAGAGTTCATCGCAAAGAGTCCCTCCTTCCCCAGAAAGTCGGCCAGCCTCTGTCCCCTGGCGTTCCTTTGTCCGTATCCAAAAGGTCCCACCTTCAACTCATTCTCGCCTCGCTTGCCCAGTTTCGCGTTGAAGTCCCCCATTACAACAGTATAATAGGTTTTGGAAGTATGTATGGCTCTACTTACGTCCTCATACATTTCCTCCACCTCTTCATCCGGGTGTTTCGAGGTCGGTGCATATACCTGTATGACCTTCAGCGAATACCTCTTGGATATTCTGAGTATAAGGTATATTACCCTGCTCGACACACTCTCGATGGTCTCGATATTGTTGACGAGGGACTTGTGAACGAGGAACCCGATACCACCTTGGGACTTTCGTTGGTTGCCTTCCCGGTAGTATAGCAGGTTTCCGGACTGTAGAGTTATCGTGTCCTCTCCCTCTCTACGGACTTCTGATAGACCCATTATGTCCCAGTGTAACCTGCTCATTTCCTCCTCCAGCTCGAGCAACTTCTCATCTGTCCTCAGTGTACACGTGTTGTACGTTACCAGGGCCAGTTGTCGTCGGGGGTGGCAGCGCGATCGCCTCCGGGGATTCTTAGCACCCCCTGCCCCGCCGTTACCGTGACCGCTACCAAAGTCAGGAAATAGCGGGGCTGCCGGAGACTGGGGGCCTGGTTTTTTTGTGTGCACTCATGAGGGGATTTTGCCAATACTCGCCACGCTTGGCAGGCGGGTTGGCGAGCGCAGATCAGCAGAGGAAAAAAAATCATGAAATAAAAAAATATTTCAATAATTAAACCGCCTTCAAAACTGACTAAAAAGCTCAAAATAACGCATTAGCCATCTACATCAAATTCATTTAGAGTCAGTGCATGACGTAAAGCTTCCTACACCAACAGTTTCACTCATCATACTTCGACTACTAATGATTTTGTTTCTCCTAAGTAGATGGCTAATGCGTTATTTTAAGGGTTTAAGTCAGCTTTTTGAAGGAGGTTTTCAAAGGTATCTTTCATATGGTTTGTTTGTCAGTTGTATAGTACCAGCTCACTGTGATTAAGAAGCATTAGGGCCGTTTCTCACGGAAGTCCATTTTTCGGGATCACTGCATTACTGGATCCTGCAGAAAATTTTGGTGTGTGATCACACAGCAGTTTTTTGCATGTATGGTCTTTGTCAACTGAGTCCTGTTAATAGTCTATCTCGCTTGCACTTACCGACGAAGTGACGCGCTGTATATTCCTATCTTTCGCAGCGTTGCCATGGTAACTGTGTTTGTGCATACTGTCATTTTAGAAGTGGAACTGGTCCAGTTAATGACAAAACTGGATCAGTAATATTCGTGTGAAAATAAGCTTTAAATGCTTATAATACTTAACACAGTACTAACAAAATACGGGATGTCTTGAAGGCCCTAAGGTATTCAACTAGTAACTCAAAAAACTTAATCGCTTATAAGCCAACATTACAGTAGAAAGAGATAACGTTTGAAAGTGCGTAGCACATTGTTCATTTTAGAAAAAGCATTTGTCCAAAAGCGAATATTATCGGGAGTCAACTTGTCTACGATATGACAATTATTATCTTTACTAAAATTATAAAGCTCAAGAGTTTGTTTGTTTCTTTGAACGTGCTAATCTCAGGAACTAGTGGGCCTTTTGTGTTGGATAGCTTTTTTATCGAGAAAGGCTTTAGGCTCTACAACATCACGCTGTGACGGTAGGGGAGAGAGCACACTCAAAACGCGCGAACGCAGTCGTGGGGGACCGCTAGTATTCGATGTTGCTATTTCACCAGAGCTAATGAGGTGGATTACTAATGGCAACTATCATGTAATCACCTGTTGACTACGTTATTTCGAAAAAACAATTAATCACTTGTATAAATCATCTATTTATGCCACTTTAAACTCTCGTTTCTATTAATTCACTTAGGCAGTAATTTACCGATTTACATAGAGATTGTAGAAACTGTTTCGCGCACATTAAGGACCCTAACAGTTCAAACCTTGCGGTTCTCGAATGAATCCTAGATGGGTTTACAATTACGCAGTCCTCCAGATATTTTTTCAAATCGGTCCAGCAGTTCCTGAGATAAGCGCGTTCAAACAAACAAACTCTTCAGTTTTATAATATATTAGCGCAAGCGCACGTTGTACTTAAGCTGCGAACATTATTTTGGTGCGGAGTTATGTTAAAACTGTGATAGCTCCTAAGATATTTATTGAAATCAAATGATATAAAGGGCAGCTTGGTTCTAAATGAAATGCTCGTGATGATGAATGTATTTATTTTGATAAGAATAAATACACCTCTAAAAATAATGCATTATTTTTTTACAAATTTATTAACATAAAAAAGGTTGTAGTAAGTCAACCATAAAAGATAGACATATGCTGTCGCGGACTTTATTATAGAACTCTTAATGTTGAACAATCCTGTCATACATGATTTTTGTGTAACTTAAGCGGTTTCCGCAGCGTATGCAGCGGGAGCTCTCAAAAGGAATATCTTTCTCCCGTTTCCGCAACATTTTTCATTTCTGCTGTGGTCTTATGAGTCGTATCTTTATGTTATATAGCCTAAAGCCTTCCTCGATAAATGGACTATCCAACGTAAAAATAATTTTTCAAATCGGGCCAGTAGTTTCTGAGATTAGCAGGTTCAAACAAACAAACAAACAAACTCTTCAGCTTTATAATATTAGTATAGATTTACATTAATGGAGGTAGAGTTCATAATATACAAGTTTACTGAGAACTATGAGGCTGGTACGTGCCAGATACAAAGCATACGTATGAGTATAGGTTTCTGAAAGTTTCTATAAGAATGCAAGATAAGAATAAAACTTGATGTTGGTTAGGTTCTATTGAAAAAACACAAGAAAGTAAAAATATAAAAATTCACTTCCAAACCTCACACTCGTGAGCACTTTAAGAACTGCGAAGAAAGTTGAAATAAACTTCGGGATTCCAATAAAGTGAGATAGCCCCGTTGAAGTGGACCCTTATAAAACTCACGTCGTGCCAATCTGATACATAAGGGAAGACTTAACGAAAAAGGGTTGTTTTAACGGTGCAATTCTTATCACGAAACAATTTAGGACTTCCGTAAACTCGTGGAAGTACATTAACATGTAAAAAAGCATGAAACCTACATGGTTGAAAGAGCACTTGAGATGACATTTTTTATTGATGGGACAAAATTCAATGCATAAATTACATGTAACAACAATTTAAGAGTGCTTTTAGTTTAGATTAGATTAGTAATATTCGTAATTATATAGTATATTGTTTGTGGTGAGCAATGAAAATATTTATTATTATTTTTCATATTGCAGTTCCCAGATCTCGAATACTATTATTATTATTATTCGTGCGCAACATTTTTGACAATCACATATTGACTTCAACAAATTTTAGACAGGTTATCGCCCCTACGTGTGTTTTTTAATATCAGACCTAACACATTTTATTGCAACGACCGCAAGTCTCGAGTGATCAGACAAGCTGACGACCGACTGACCCCCATAAAAGGAGCTCGAATCTAACGCAGTATGGGCAATTTGGAAATCGCGCCGAAGGTAGTTTTTCACAATTTATGTTCGCTACTTCCTTAGGGATAGTAGCAATATGTGTCAGGTGACATAAACAGGAAGAAGAGTACAAGCATATGTTGTAAGCAATACTGGTTTGAAAATGCATGAATTGTTTTCTATAAATTTAAGATCAAAGAAGAAGATTTAAGTTAAGAAAAAAATACCTTTTTGAAAGTTTGAAAAAAAGAAAACAATCGCAAATGACTAACACTTTATAAATTGACGACGTGTTTGGTTAGAATTCCTGAGTATTACGCCGGCCGTCGCGGGTTCGAATCGTGCAAGGGGCAAATGTTTGTGTTATGAGCACGAATACTTGTACCAGAGTCATGGATAATAATATTTATTTAAGTATTCATGGGAGACGCCCTCATCATAACCTTTGTCTGGTATTCGGAACACAGGAAGAAAATTCCTTACTTCGATACCAAGTGGTGTACTATTGGTGTGTTGTCTGGCGCATATTTATTTAGTTATTCTGTTGGCATAGCGTATTGTCATAATACAAATTTATTATTATAAATAACACTTGTAAAACCCACTGTCTCAGACAAGAAATCGAACCCTGCACGCATTCTTTAAAAAGCCTAAGTCGAAAATCACAAAAAGGTTGATGAACTTTTATGCAGTTTTGAAGCTTCACTTTATTATGAATCCAATTTTACTAAAACTTAAATGTAGTTGACTGAAGTTGCTAAGCACTCCAATATCTCGATATGGGCCATGTGTTCCGTATTGGGCGCCCCGCTGACGGAGAGTCGTTAAACTTTCAGAATTACCCCGGTTATAATGAAACGGCATGTTCCACTAACAAACTATACGACGAAGAAACTGCCGCACCATTGGTATAATGACTTTTGTTGTTGTATGGTTACAGCCTTCTGTTACCTACGTTTATATTTTTTGTCTATAATACTTAATTCTTTTGCCATATTTGTCTGAAAAAAGATTTCACGATTCTTTTGACGATTTTAAAGGCTCCATCAAAACACATTTGTAAGATAACATAGACACCGTCTTTATTATAATGTAACCAGTAAATAATGGAGTGCAATAGACTTTTAACAATATTATTGTTGAAGCCTTATTGGTAAAATAGCGGTCCTCCACGACTGAATCCGCGCGTTTAGAGTTTGCTCACTCTTCTCCCGTCGCAGCTTGATGTTTATTGCCTAAGTACGCCTTAACATGAGAGCGACAGCAGCGTGACACCAGCGTGGCAACAGTGGATGCCGTTACTTAAAAAACAGCTTCGCGCCGCTATAAATAATCTATAAATAATCTATTTAAGAATCTATCAGATTAGCGCGTTCAACAAGGAAACAAACTCTTTAGCATTATAATATTAGTATAGAAGAGACCATTCCTTTGTCCAACACGCTTTATAAATTTTCAGGTATATTCTGTCTACAATACATACGAAGTCGGTTCATGTACTGTAAGCGGATATTTCGACTTACTGCTGCATATCTGCGATGTTTACAAATGGAAATGGACTGTTATACTCTGTGGTTGCTGTCATGACTAGGGACACCATATTATAAATAATAAATGGGATTCACCTAGACCATACACTGCTGATCCGAGCAGTTTACTAATATTTATCAGTTTTGATTTTCTGTGATACGTTTACGATTTTTGCTACTTCATGTTTAATGTTCTTCAAACATACGATACGATACTTCTACAAATCTGATACCAATTGCTAGAACAAAGTAAAAGGAGCTTTCTTAGCCGAAATGTATCGTTCTCATACGAGAAAATTAAAGCGTCAGTCCTTTATCTCCCAAACGCATTCACACGCTTTTCCGGACGTGACGCTTTGCATAAAATGAGAAACCTCATAGTGTCCGAGCGATATCGGCCGCAGACTATAAAGCTTTAGAGAGGTTTTGCTGCTGCCACATACATTGACGGTTTTACGGACTTGTACGAATGTTTACCAGTAAAGGAAAAGTTCATAACCGTTTTTAGGAGATATGCAATGTGTTTTGGGCAGAGATATGTACAGTCGCCAGCACATCAGATTACCCACTCTTGTTGCAAACTAGCCCTTATTACAACTGTATAAGATACCGCAGTGTTGACCTTGACGTGCTGTTGTCTGTACATTAAGATAAAACATATTTTATTATACTTTAGTATTCGTCATCCATTGACAAGTTTTGTCTGTGATTTCGCAGTGCAGCTAAATGTGACTGTAATATTTACCGTTAACTAGAATGTAGATACTGAAAACTGTATTTACAAAGACATTAAATTGAACTCGCCCTAAGTATTCGATACTGCTAGTGTCTTAACTCTTAAGTGAAACTTAACAAGCATTAGGATGAGTAGAATAGTTTCAGGCGAACCATAAATCAGCCTGTTAGCACTAATAGCAGTTTGATTGGATTCTAGATTGCGATCGAATTGATACTATCATCATATTTTAGTACAGCGATAAGAAACTACAACATTTTTGTATCTTTTTATTATTTTATTTGATTTTTAAATTAATAATTATTATTTTGTTTTTATAGTGTTTTGTCACTATACAAACTTAATAATATAAATAGCAAATTGCACTTGTAAAAAGCAACTTTGGCTGCTGTGACAGACGAGGAATCGAACCCCGTGTCCTACGCAATCCGGGCGTATGCCTATACCGTAGGACACGGGGTTCGATTCCTCGTCTGTCACAGCAGCCAAAGTTGCTTTTTACAAGTGCAATTTGCTATTTATTTTAAATTAATGTTTTTCCTATACCTTTAAATAACATATTAGTGAAATGTAGTAACACAAGGACAAAAATAAATAGTTTATAATGCGTAAATTAAAGAACCATAAACATACAATACCTACCTAAAACGAAGTGCATAATGTGCCCTCCTTTGGATTTATCTGACATCCTAGACAGAATCCAAACCCATGATCGGTCTCTCCATTCATCTGACAATCTCCGGCTAGGCACGCTGGTCCACCGTTCCTCGTACGTTTCCAAGTCTTTCACAGTGACGGCAACACGACTGTGGAATTCTTTTCCCGTGGATATAAAGAGAACCGATGCAAAGTTGTCTTTCAAGAATAAAGTTCGTACATTTCTGAAAGAGTGAATAATTGCATAATAATATTATTACATGTATGTATTTATGCTTTATTTATGTTTATGTATATACTTATATATATTTTGTAGTTTATTTATTTACCGATATAGTTATTTATTTTATTTTTTTAATTCAATAATATATTTATTAGATTCTTGTTACTATTTTCATATTTTAATTTGTGTTTTTTTTTTCATTGCACCCGTTGCTATCTTTCTGCATGACCTAAAGGTTTGACTGGCAGAGAATGCTTTTATCATTAAGTCCACCTGTGTACACTAAATTTGTGCAATAAAGTCTTTAAATAAAAATAAATCCAACCACGGCTTGTTCATTCTAACTCATACTATAGTCAGAGCACTAGAAACTGAGTAGTGAGTCTATACAAAAGTGACAGGATTATAAGTAACGTACAGCTTTACCAAAAAAAAAACACAAGATCAATCTCAGACATAACACTTCCACGACTCATTTGATAATACGCTGACTTCAGTATCGTTACGGCAGCTGATTTAAAACTGACAGTAGATTTGGTCAACATTTCATAAAGTGAAACCAAGATTAATTATAATCAATCTGTATTATCATTGAATAAGAAGCTCTTCAGATTTCGTATTAGCTTCAATAATTGTGTAATTCCAATGCCAAAAACGGACAACATTTCCCCATTCGGGCAATAATCATAATAATATCCTGATACATTCTTTCCGTACCCTATTAAGAGAGGCTGAGCCTTAAATGAGATCGCAGTAATGCTATCCTTACCGCGACTCGTTTATAAGGGCTAACTTCGTTATTGTCTTATAAGGAATATGTGGATAATAGTGGTCCAGTCTAGTGATAAATGCTTTAGTTTTTATGTATGATATTGTGATCGTAATTATCGTATCATCAAATACGAGCGAAGTAACAAACTAGACAATTTGAGAAATGACAGTACCTTGTACAGTGGAGGTACGATCGGTACTGCCTTACTACTTTAAAAAAAAAAAAAATTATACACGAAACTAAAATAGGCATCAAACAATTTTAACAATACCCTAAAGAAAATGCTAATACATAAATGTTATTACAATTTAAAGGAATTCTTTGGTGACACGGATAAATAAAACTTCATAATTTACTATTATGCGACTAGCATTCATTGTTGTCATGCCCTTGCAGGGCGTCTCATGTATACCTTTCTTGAAATGTACCAATTTAAAATGTAATGTGACTATGAGCAATAAATGATTTGATTGATTGATCGATTGACAAAACACGACGCTAGGTGCAAGCAATTTTGGCTTTTATGGTGGTAAGGCGGCAATAACCTCGATATTACCAACCTTAAACAAAAAGGAGTTCATTTATTTAAGCTCTGTTCATGCTTATTTAAAACATATAAACTACACTTTCGGCACAATTCTTACTGTCTGTTTCACAAGTCCTTATATGTACTTGCTAGCGTTATCTCTACAATACTTGATTCAAAAATGACGTTCAGTATTTGTATTATTTGTTAATGAATGCTTACCTAATGATCGCAAACCAGCTCCTAAATTGAATATATATTATTGCATACTATAATCGCAATCGTATGTACATACTCCGAACCAAGTACAAAGCTTTGAAGTGATTGACATGCACTGAAGCAGTAAACATCCCACACTGCATCGCTTATGACGTGATGCACTAAACGTAGACGTATGCACCTACATACCAGCTTTGGTATTGAGTTTACCGACATGCGGCGGCCGTACTAATAATACGTTCCTCATATTGTTGCTCATGGCTTTTAATTTAATAAAAAAGCGGTGACCGCTTTTTTGATAAATTAAAAAACTAACCTATAATTATATTGAAAGGATGAGCGATATAAGTAAGCCATAATTTCTGACCAGAAAGGAGGTAGTTATTTAAAAGTATTGTATCCAAGGCTATTGATATAACTTGAATAAATAAGCAAGGGAGAGCAATAAAATAAACTTAGAATAGATCACCTATGTACTTGATCTGGTCCACTCTGATACCAAAGGTATTATAGATTACACTTATAACACTCTTTCTATTCCCAACGAGTACTATGAATACACAAATTTGTTATACTTTAGGAATAGAACGAATGGAACGAAACATAATCCATCCGCTAGTATTCGATTTAAGTATACTCAAGTTTAATTGAGTAGATCAATTTAGATACCTTTAAGCATCTTTCACTCAATTACGATGCATATGTTTAAAGTTATAAGCCAGAATTTGTCTCAAGGGTAATTGAATACACAAAGAGCATGAAGATTGACTCATAACGAATTTTCATATTATTTTATGTGCATTACAACACCCACAGCTTATAATGACTTTACAGATCTATACTATATAATATTATAAAGCTGAAGAATTTGTTTGTTTGTTTGTTTGTTTGTTTGAACGCGCTAATCTCAAAAACTACTGGCCCGATTTGAAAAAAATTTTTTACGTTGGATAGGCCATTTATCGAGGAAGGCTTTAGGCTATATAACATAAAGATACGACCCATAAGACCACAGCAGAAATGAAAAATGTTGCGAAAACGGGTGAAAGATATTCCTTTTGAGAGCTTCCGCTGCATACGCTGCGGAAACCGCTTAAGTTACACAAAAATCAAGTATGACAGGATTGTTCAGCATTAAGAGTTCTATAATAAAGTCCGCGACAGCATATGTCTATCTTTTATGGTTGACTTACTACAACCTTTTTTATGTTAATAAATTTGCAAAAAAAAATGCATAATTTTTAGAGTTGTATTATGCACACAGGTATTTATTCTTATCAAAATAAATACATTCATCATCACGAGCATTTCGTTGAGAACCAAGTTGCCCTTTATATCATTTGATTTCAATAAATATCTTAGGAGCTATCACAGTTTTAACATAACTCCGCACCAAAATAATGTTCGCAGATTAAGTACAACGTGCGCTTGCGCTAATATATTATCTATACTAATATTATAAAGCTGAAGAGTTTGTTTGTTTGTTTGTTTGTTTGTTTGTTTGTTTGAACGCGCTAATCTCAAAAACTACTGGCCCGATTTGAAAAATTTTTTTTACGTTGGATAGTCCATTTATCGAGGAAGGCTTTAGGCTATATAACATAAAGATACGACTCATAAGACCACAGCAGCAATGAAAAATGTTGCGAAAACGGGAGAAAGATATTCCTTTTGAGAGCTTCCGCTGCGTACGCTGCGAAAACCGCTTAAGTTACACAAAAATCATGTATGACAGGATTGTTCAGCATTAAGAGTTCTATAATAAAGTCCGCGACAGCATATGTCTATCTTTTATGGTTGACTTACTACAACCTTTTTTATGTTAATAAATTTGTAAAAAAATAATGCATTATTTTTAGAGGTGTATTATACACACAGGTATTTATTCTTATCAAAAAAAAATACATTTATCATCACGAGCATTTCATTTAGAACAAAGTTGCCTTTTATATCATTTAAATTCAATAAATATCTTAGGAACTATCACAGTTTTAACATAACTCCGCACCAAAATAATGTTCGCAGCTTAAGTACGACGTGCGCTTGCGCTAATAATATTATAAAGGTGAAGGGTTTGTTTGTTTGAACGCGCTTATCTCAGGAACTGCTGGACCGATTTGAAAAAATATTTCGGTTTTGGATAGCTTACTTATCGAGAAAGGCTTTAGGGTATAAAACATCACGCTGCGACGGGAGGGGAGGGAGCAAACTGAAAACGCGCGGACGAAGTCGCGGGGGACCGCTAGTTATATAATATTATAAAGCTGAAGAGTTTGTTTGTTTGTTTGTTTGAACGCGCTAATCTCAAAAACTACTGGCCCGGTTTGAAAAAATATTTTTACGTTGGATAGTCCATTTATCAAGGAAGGCTTTAGGCTATATAACATAAAGATACGACTCATAAGACCACAGCAGCAATGAAAAATGTTGCGAAAACGGGAGAAAGATATTCCTTTTGAGAGCTTCCGCTGCTTACGCTGCGGAAACCGCTTAAGTTACACAAAAATCATGTATCACAGGATTGTTCAGCATTAAGAGTTCTATAATAAGGTTCGCGACAGCATATGTCTATCTTTTATGGTTGACTTACTACAACATTTTTTATGTTAATAAATTTGTAAAAAAATAATGCATTATTTTTAGAGGTGTATTATACACACAGGTATTTATTCTTATCAAAATAAATACATTCATCATCACGAGCATTTCATTTAGAACCAAGTTGCCCTTTCTATCATTTGATTTCAATGAATATCTTAGGAGCTAACACAGTTTTAACATAACTCCGCACCAAAATAATGTTCGCAGCTTAAGTACAACGTGCGCTTGCGCTAATCTATACTAATATTATAAAGCTGAAGAGTTTGTTTGTTTGTTTGTTTGTTTGAACGCGCTAATCTCAAAAACTACTGGCCCGATTTGAAAAATTATTTTTACGTTGGATAGTCCATTTATCGAGGAAGGCTTTAGGCTATATAACATAAAGATACGACTCATAAGACCACAGCAGAAATGAAAAATGTTGCGAAAACGGGAGAAAGATATTCCTTTTGAGAGCTTCCACTGCATACGCTGCGGAAACCGCTTAAGTTACACAAAAATCATGTATGACAGGATTGTTCAACATTAAGAGTTCTATAATAAAGTCCGCGACAGCATATGTCTATCTTTTATGGTTGACTTACTACAACCTTTTTTATGTTAATAAATTTGTAAAAAAATGATGCATTATTTTTAGAGGTGTATTATACACACAGGTATTTATTTTTATCAAAATAAATACATTCATCATGACGAACATTTCATTTAGAACCAAGTTGCCCTTTATATTATTTGATTTCAATAAATATCTTAGGAGCTATCACAGTTTTAACATAACTCCACACCAAAATAATGTTCGCAGATTAAGTACAACGTGCGCTTGCGCTAATCTATACTAATATTATAAAGCTGAAGAGTTTTTTTGTTTGTTTGTTTGAACGCGCTAATCTCAAAAACTACTGGCCCGATTTGAAAAAATTTTTTTACGTTGGATAGTCCATTTATCGAGGAAGGCTTTAGGCTATATAACATAAAGATAAAACTCATAAGACCACAGCAGAAATGAAAAATGTTACGAAAACGGGAGAAAGATATTCCTTTTTAGAGCTTCCGCTGCATACGCTGCGGAAACCGCTTAAGTTACACAAAAATCATGTATGACAGGATTGTTCAGCATTAAGAGTTCTATAATAAAGTCCGCAACAGCATATGCCTATCTTTTATGGTTGACTTACTACAACCTTTTTTATGTTAATAAATTTGTAAAAAAATAATGCATTATTTTTAGAGGTGTATTATACACACAGGTATTTATTCTTATCAAAATAAATACATTCATCATCACGAGCATTTCATTTAGAACCAAGTTGCCCCTTATATCATTTGATTTCAATAAATATCTTAGGAGCTATCACAGTTTTAACATAACTCCGCACCAAAATAATGTTCGCAGCTTAAGTACAACGTGCGCTTGCGCTAATATATTATAAAGCTGAAGAGTTTGTTTGAACGCGCTTATCTCAGGAACTGCTGGACCGATTTGTATTTGTAAATATTTCTGTGTTGGATAGCTTATTTATCGAGAAAAGCTTTAGGATATAAAACATGACTTTGCGACGGGAGGGAAGGGAGCAAACTCAAAACGCGCGGACGAAGTCGCGGGGGACCGCTAGTATATTATAAAGCTGAAGAGTTTGTTTGTTTGAACGCGCTTATCTCAGGAACTGCTGGACCAATTTGAAAAAATATTTCTGTGTTGGATAGCTTATTTATCGAGAATGGCTTTAGGATATTAAACATGACGCTGCGACGAGATGGGAGGGAGCAAACTCAAAACGCGCGGACGAAGTCGCGGGCGACCGCTTGTCGTGAAGCGACAAATGTGGAGAGGTAGAAGAAGGTTAAAGAAAGAGGTAGAAGAGGGAATAGAATTTATATTACAACAAAAAGAATACAGTACCGAAAAATGAGATGAGGTGATGTCTGTATGAATGTAAGTAAAGTGCAGTGGGCGTGAGTAAGTATCTTCAAATCTTCAATAAGTATTGTCCTGGAGGCAGCAAAGGGCGGCGTCGGAGTGCAGAGCCGACACTGCGGAGGTAGCAGCGACGCCGATGTGCAGCGGTGACAGGTGCTGTGAAGAGCAGTGACGCCGATGTGCAGCGGTGACAGGCGCCGTGAAGAGCAGTGACGCCGATGTGCAGCGGTGACAGGCGCCGTGAAGAGCAGAGACGCCGATGTGCAGTAATGAGGGTAACGGGCACTATATAGAAAATGTTAGGATCAGTTGGAGTGCCAGAAGTACTTGGTCTCGGATCCTCTTCCGAGAAGGAGACAGGTCCCTCCCCTAGAGCGAGGAGGTGTTACTGCAGTCAATGTGCTTGGATACTCCTCCGGTGTCCGGTCTCTCCCCTAGCGTGAGGAGGTGTTTCAGTAGTCACCGGCGGTTCTTCAAGACTTCTTGAGGGAAGATGTAGAGTATTTATTTATTGGAGTGTAATAGAACTGTTCGAGCTTAGAACTCGGAATCGAATGAAATGAATAAAAAAAATTAATGCTTATATAGGGGGCCGGGGCCGTTCAAATTTAGATCGAGGTAGGTTCAAAAATAGAACATGAATACTGGTGGTTTACAGAGGATTAAACCCGAAAAAGTAATAAACTTTGATAGAAGTTGTCAGACTTTGAAAGATATTGTCATAACAACGATGTCAATAAAGATAAAAATACTGTCAAAAAGTAAGCAAATAACGAAAATACAGGAAAACGAATCATCACCCAATGCAAATTAAAGGAAAATTGCAAACAAAGGTAAAACACAGCTATTTTTACAGTATTATGTAAAGAAAAGTAGAATAACAGAGCTTTGAAAGTTTGACATTTTTAGATTCACAATAAATATTGTTCAAAAAGGATTAGAAAACATCAATAATCCAAAAATACAGAGTAATAGTAATAAGAAGAGTAGAAAGGCAGGTAATGCCTATAGTTTAATGTCTACAGTACGACTTTTTAGGGAGAAAATACGAACTGCGTTATGGTAGATAGAATCTATGATTAACTCTTATGTTCGTGTTTACAGCAAACGAACCAGCAAAAAGGAAATGAAAGCATGGAAAAACAAAGATAATGTGATGAGAATGTTAATGTGGATCCGATGAATACTAAAAATATTAAGGTACTCAATTTATTACACGTTATAGATGTACAACGGTACATTTCCCCCACAACCCCAGAAAAATTTTCGACTTAGAGAAAATTTTTGAAAGAAGATCTAAAGAAAACCTATGAATCTATTTCGCCTAATATACAACCTTACATAAAAATATTTATTCTTCTTCTAGCATTCTATCATCTTCATACCGTAAGGGTGGAGTTCACATTCAATGACTGCCACTCTAGAAAAGAATTCCTCAATAACGACAGGCTTATTTAAGGAGTTGTCAACCGCTCCATAGATGGAAAAAAAAAGTTTGATTCTAGGCCTACGTAAGGAGTAATCAACCGCTCCAATCTAAGGCTTATTTAACGAGTAATCAACCGCTCGGACCTAAGGCTTATTTAACGAGTAATCAACCGCTCAAAAGAACGTACTAGTTAGTACTAAGGGGTTTAGAGTCCCTTAAGTAAAGAGAAGAGGTTTAGAGCCTCCCGAGTTAACGTAAGGGATTTAGAGTCCCTTAAGTAAAGAGAAGAGGTTTAGAGCCTCCCGAGTTAACGTAAGGGATTTAGAGTCCCTTAAGTTAAAAAAATAAAAAGTTAAAAAGTTAAAAAAAAGTTAAAAATAAAATTGAGTACCTTAATTCCTCTTCAAATAGTGATTAAAGTGAATTAGTGAAGATATAGGTTGAGAAAGAAAATCGGAGAGTAAAAATAAATAGGTAAAGAGTTTAAGAAAAATAAGAGTTCCGAGTTAATTAAGTTAATTAGAGAACAATTATTTAAATCAAAGTTAAGTTAAAAGAACAAAGTTAACTTAAGACCAATTAAGGTAGATTTAGTAAAGTTAATAATTCTCAAGTTTAGTTAATTAGAGAACAGTTATTTAAATCAAGTTAAGTTAAAAGAACAAAGTTAACTTAAGATCAATTAAGAAAGATTAAGTTAATTATTCTCAAGTTAAGTCAATTAGAGAACAGTTATTTAAATCAAAGTTAAGTTAAAAGAACAAAGTTAACTTAAGACCAATTAAGGTAGATTTAGTTAAGTTACTTAAAACAAAATTTTACTATCTCCGAGTTTCAAGGGGTTAAGTTCTGAGATGATAGTTAAGGTGTTAAGATTTAAGATGATATGAGATGATAGTGAAGGGGTTAAGATATGAAGATAGTGAAGGAGTTAATAATATGTTATCCAAAAGAGATAGCCAAAGAGGGTGATAAGGTAGAGAGGGTGAAAAGGTAAAGAACACTAGATAAAGTGTTATTTTTGAATTTAGAAAAAGATAGAAGATGAAAAGAATGAGATGTAAGAAAAGAAAGAAAGAGGGAAGACTGAAGACTAAAAGTTGGGCGCCAATTTGTCGTGAAGCGACAAATGTGGAGAGGTAGAAGAAGGTTAAAGAAAGAGGTAGAAGAGGGAATAGAATTTATATTACAACAAAAAGAATACAGTACCGAAAAATGAGATGAGGTGATGTCTGTATGAATGTAAGTAAAGTGCAGTGGGCGTGAGTAAGTATCTTCAAATCTTCAATAAGTATTGTCCTGGAGGCAGCAAAGGGCGGCGTCGGAGTGCAGAGCCGACACTGCGGAGGTAGCAGCGACGCCGATGTGCAGCGGTGACAGGTGCTGTGAAGAGCAGTGACGCCGATGTGCAGCGGTGACAGGCGCCGTGAAGAGCAGTGACGCCGATGTGCAGCGGTGACAGGCGCCGTGAAGAGCAGAGACGCCGATGTG
The DNA here is from genome assembly GCA_963924145.1 of Pyrausta purpuralis. Lineage (NCBI taxonomy): Eukaryota > Metazoa > Arthropoda > Insecta > Lepidoptera > Crambidae > Pyrausta > Pyrausta purpuralis. Next base: position 8,358,401 of record OZ001645.1, read on the forward strand.
CAGTAATGAGGGTAACGGGCACTATATAGAAAATGTTAGGATCAGTTGGAGTGCCAGAAGTACTTGGTCTCGGATCCTCTTCCGAGAAGGAGACAGGTCCCTCCCCTAGAGCGAGGAGGTGTTACTGCAGTCAATGTGCTTGGATACTCCTCCGGTGTCCGGTCTCTCCCCTAGCGTGAGGAGGTGTTTCAGTAGTCACCGGCGGTTCTTCAAGACTTCTTGAGGGAAGATGTAGAGTATTTATTTATTGGAGTGTAATAGAACTGTTCGAGCTTAGAACTCGGAATCGAATGAAATGAATAAAAAAAATTAATGCTTATATAGGGGGCCGGGGCCGTTCAAATTTAGATCGAGGTAGGTTCAAAAATAGAACATGAATACTGGTGGTTTACAGAGGATTAAACCCGAAAAAGTAATAAACTTTGATAGAAGTTGTCAGACTTTGAAAGATATTGTCATAACAACGATGTCAATAAAGATAAAAATACTGTCAAAAAGTAAGCAAATAACGAAAATACAGGAAAACGAATCATCACCCAATGCAAATTAAAGGAAAATTGCAAACAAAGGTAAAACACAGCTATTTTTACAGTATTATGTAAAGAAAAGTAGAATAACAGAGCTTTGAAAGTTTGACATTTTTAGATTCACAATAAATATTGTTCAAAAAGGATTAGAAAACATCAATAATCCAAAAATACAGAGTAATAGTAATAAGAAGAGTAGAAAGGCAGGTAATGCCTATAGTTTAATGTCTACAGTACGACTTTTTAGGGAGAAAATACGAACTGCGTTATGGTAGATAGAATCTATGATTAACTCTTATGTTCGTGTTTACAGCAAACGAACCAGCAAAAAGGAAATGAAAGCATGGAAAAACAAAGATAATGTGATGAGAATGTTAATGTGGATCCGATGAATACTAAAAATATTAAGGTACTCAATTTATTACACGTTATAGATGTACAACGGTACACGCTAGTATTTCATAACTTTCAACAAACTCAATGAAGTTATCTGTTCATGAATACGGGTCGCATAAGTGCTCAACTACATCTGTTCCGGAGTGAGTTATTGAAGCTTGATGAATGAAACAGCTCCAAAACTAAGCCGGTTGTCTGCTTTTAAGATTAAACTCAAACTTAATTGCGATTAAATCGACTTGAGAGTAAGTGAATAGAAGGAAATCCTTTGATAGTTAAAAAACTCTTTATCTTTACGGGCAAAGTTTTAAACAGCAGATTTTATCTCTGAAGGAGATTAGACATTCATATCATTAGGTCACCTTAGGAAGTAAGATGATTAAAATTTGACATAAAATGGAATATAACACACGGTATCAATAAACCACATGCACTTTTTGATAAAAAGCACAAGAGCCGCATTTGTGAAAACATTTATTATTACGACCTTGTTATTGATACTTTTACGCCGTGCGTCGGATAATCCTTGTAAAAATAATCCAATTTACAATAAAAGTGATCAAACAGAACAAGTGCAAAGGTCCAATTAATAACTGAACGTTAATCAATTAAAACGTCCGTAATGCGAGCGGTAATTGCAGCGAGCTTATTGGAAGCAGCGAGTCCTCAGTTTCAGCTAAAGGCTTGAGCACGTTCAAAGCTATGTTGTGGACGGTTTTGATTTTACTACCGACTGTGGATATTTGGATTTTGGTCGATCGAAAAAAATATTGATCTGTAAAATCTGGGCTAAAAACCGAGCCAAACGTTGTATTTAAACAATAATCACGATATCCATGCTCGGTTTATAAACTTTCTTATAACAATTGCAACGCTATTACTTGCAATGCGCGAATGCTAATAATGTGATAGTTAGTAAAATGACTCAATATGTTAATTAAAGCACACTTTATGACGTCAGTAATTGCCAAATTCTAGTATGAACTTTGGAGAAAGAAACTGTTAAAAGCTATTCCAATTCGAAAGCAATCGATGTAGATAACAGGCATTTAGACCGCCACTGAAGATGCCACTATACTAAAATGTATTTTTTTTTGGGAGATCTTGTCTTCAAAGTAAATGTGTATGCGCCCTTAAATGTTAACTGTGTAGTTTTTAATTATGGCTTATGTTAGTATGGTATTCGCTTAGAGCAAATATTTCTAAGAAAATTAGGAAGTTTTAATTTTAATTTAATTTAGTTTTAGTTTTAATTTGCGACAGGCAGCATGCGAATGACGTTTCTTCCGCTGTTACGTGTATATTTATTTTTTTATAAATATTTATTTTTTTATTAATCATGATATAAGCCTAGCGTAGTAGAGATTTATCTAAAGTCTTTTGCTTTCGTAGTGTTACGTTCCAAAATTCTTCAAAACTGCTTTACCGTTTCGTGAAATATTTACGGGTTATGGGGAATCGAAATAAACTAACGTCTGTTGAATCCTGCCCGAACGTAATGGCCGCCTCCAGAGAATAAAAGAAAATGTCCGCCGTCTCCAGTGTAATATAAACAAATTGAGTGGGGTACTACTAAATAAAAACAAATAAATAAATATTGAAAATCAATCACATACATTGCTCTGATCCCAAAGTAAGTAGCTAATGCACTTGTGTTATGGAAATTAATTATTTTTAATTATAAACATTCGGACAACTGTGGTACCACAATCCAGATCCGAGACAATATAGAAAATTTTGATTTCTGTACTGATCCGACCCGGAATCGAACCTGGGACCTTGGAGCGGCGAGGCCTTAGAACCCAGCGTGCCTAGCCACTACACCACGGAGGTCATTACTGACCACGAACAAGTTATAGCGCTGATCTTATTGTGGAAAATTATTTTTTAGTACAAAAAATATTTTATTGAGATAATAAATAACTACTTGGGTTAAACACAGTGGGTACACAAAATTATAGTTATTACTTACCAAATAAACTATTTTATTTTATTTTATCTAAGAGCTCTATAAAATAAATGTTATGAGGTATACTCTGAAAATATGATAGATACAAAATTTTCTCTATTACTGAGCCTTAAAAAAAGGCAAAGTAATGTTTCAATACGCCAAAAAAAACATAACTCTCCTTTACTAAAGTTGGGTAAATGGTAGGAATATCATCTTTAAAAAAAATGTAAAGAAATCTGGGGTTGATATTATCAAAGTGGCGTTTCCTTGTATAAGACAACTTTAACCTAATTCTTCCACCGATAGAATTACTTGCATGAGTGCTGGATCAGATCAACGTACCAGAAAATCTCAATTTTACATCTCATTTTCTCGCGTCATTCGTTTGAGCAATGAACATCCCCAAATTGTCCATATACTGAAGGGTTTTATTGGTGTACGCTACTTTAGCCAAGCATTTGCTTTCAGTATTAACGATTTCCTGTGACTTGGCCGCTGAAATGTGAGGGCCCCGATTCTCACGTCATTTGAACTTTTCCGCGTGGTAATGCGACTACGAGTTTTACCGATTAGATAAATGATAAAAAATCTACCGGACGGTAAAAAACGAAATGATAAGCAAAAACGGTTTTATCTGCAAAGAAAATTCGATTAGTAAACTTGTTTCATATACAAACTGTTTGAGAATTGGGACCCGCATCTTCTATCAAAAACTATCAGTTTCCATTTTTTTTGTCATTCGGCCTCAGTAATATAACTGCTAAGATTAAAATCTACACACTGTACAGGACTAATTGCAATTTGCAATTGCATTGTATAAATTCGCAACATTGGGTTAAATTATTATTCCGTTCCCGTCAGTGTTTGTTGATTAAAAATAATTGTATGGATATTTTAACCTCGGTATAGATAGAACTGCATATATATACAATAGAATAGAACTGCAACCTGTGGAACTGGGCTTTATATGCTAAACTTAAATTTTTACCTATATTTTTGTTAAAAAAGTTTTATAAAAAAAAAGTTTTATAATCCCTCCTCTACACGGATAACGTTTAAACTGCGAAATCTCAATAGAATCTATAACTTTGATTCATAAACGAAGCTTGCAGAACGTTACCTAAAGTAATCAAGGCAAATTAATGAAATCAAACTTAATTGCCTCCGCAGAACAGGCTTAAAATATAAATAAGGCCTGTTACGAGGCGTTTGCTAAAATAATTTATCAAGGTACAAAAATCCGGACTCTTGGGACTCTTTATTTTATAATGCGAGCAAAACCAAAAGGCTCGCTAAAAGAAAAATAATTATAATCATAAAAAAATTAAGGAGTACCTTAATGCTCTATTGTCCTCTCATGTCCGCAATAGAAATGTCAAGACACAACGCCTTTTAATATTTCATTCGCCATTTGGGCTGCAGTGGGTGCCAATAAGTACGTACTATCGAGGTCCCCGCCGCCTAAACACTTTTAGAAACAAAATCGCTTGCATATCGCGTCTTTTTCGTTTGAAGTAAAGAAGTAAGTGTCATGTGTGCAAAGTGATTGAACATACCATACTCACAAAAATAATTACTGCCAGCAATTGGATATAAAGTTATAAGGCTGATTGTATACTAAACTTACCTCCATATGGGCTCTGCCTGAAAGAATTAGGCTCTACTTGAACTGAATTCAATAATGGTACCTGCTGCCACTAGGCATTAGCAGCGCTTTTATCTTTATTAGTTACCAAATAAATCTATGTGACATCATTATGAAATAAGCGACTTCCGTGAAATATCTAGGTATGCAAAAACATGTTGTTTTATCATATTTACTATAGTAAACTCTTTGGTGTAGCGATTATTTCGCTGGTCAGTATCCAAAAGGCCAAAATATGTTTCTAGTTTTTCTGTCTTGAAAATACTCGTCCTCCGTCTGATCTCTCATTGGTCACATCGGAACAGAGAGTGCACTTGCGTAATGGGCACACATCTCGGCACTATGACATCTCCCTCGTACCTGGCTTATCTCTCTTGAGAGGGCCCGTCGTTTGATGGGATCAGGCCTACCGGATTCACTTACATTTTCACTCTGACCAAATAACCACTATAAAGGGGTTTTCTGAAATTCAAAACGGTCGCCTCAGGAATGCTTAGAAGGGTAAGGTTAAAATGGTAACGTCGTTTTAGTATGAAACTATCCACTTAGATATTTACAGCTAAGCAAAGGAACGTTAATTAGGAAACCAGTTTTAAACTTTATTTTATATAAAACGGTAACTTTTAGGCTTTTGTTACTTTGTTTTGGCGTGTTGCCAATTTATTCAAGTAAGGCAATTTTTCTTTGAAAATTTTAACCCAACGGTGAATATTTTAACTAAATTATGCTAAACGGATTTTAGCGTTTTAATACAGCTATGTTAAAAAGAACACACTTGGCTTTGGACAGAGTTCATACGGCCTTAAGCATACGATATAATTTTTCGTGACACATTTTGTATAAATTATTGGCATAAAGACAACAATTTAGCTCTTTGGCTGGTAACTTTTTCTAGGAATAAATGCATCGAGTTTTTTTAATGTACCAAGTTGCGTTATTGCAAACGGTAGTAAGGTAGGGCAGCAGTATCATAATAAATTACAAATTAGTATGCTCCCGGCATTCTGTTTTCATCGAAGGCTTATCAAACAGCCTCAACAGCGTCCATCGCTACGCTAATGAATATTCTGTTTCCATTTAAAAACACTTCCACGAGCACACGTTTAAGGGCCTGAAAGCTTTGCTGTTATTTACTTAAGCGCTAAAGGAATATTTAATTAATCAACATCGGTATGTTTTTTTGTGAAGACTTGTGTTTTTTACCTTGAGAGTCGCTGAGTCAGTTATTATGCTGGACGGCAGGGCTTGCGTAAGCAAAAAATATGCAATCATCGCAAAAATCGCTGGTATGTGTAACAAAAAAAAAATTGTCGAACAAGTACGCAGTGAAGATATCAGAGGTTCTTTTAAAGTCGTTCCAGCGGAAAAGATAGTGTAGAGCCTATTGAGGAGGCAAGACGACAAATACCCTGTACCGTGTAACCTGTGGACAACTTACACACAACGAGCGTAAAGCGCCCTGCGCACTCAATATAATAACGCATTCAGGGGACTGATGGGGCTGCCTCGTCACTGCAGTGCATCGGGGATGCTAGCTGCAGCCGTGGTAGACAGTCTCTCGGCTATCATTAGGAAATGTATTGCGTCCCGGGTGCGGCGGGTACGAGGCAGCTCCAACAGCCTCCTGAGGGCGTTCGCGGCGGGGTTGGACACGGACAGTGTCTTTATGCGACACTGGACCCAGGTTTCAACTCACCAAAGACACCAACATTAATTATAACCACTATTTACTAACATAGTTTTAAGAGAAAGTGTTAACAACAATTATGGATATGTTTTCGAAATAAATAAATTTTATTTTATTTTATTTATTTAAAAAAAGCGCTGGATATATCTGAAGGAAAGAAAGGCAGAAGAAGACCGCTGGCCAAGTAGTTGACAACCGTCAATAAAGACATTGAACGGGCACAGCTGAATGCACTGACAACCCAAGACAGAATTTCCTGGCGGCATCGAACGAGAAGGGCCGACCCCAGGCAGAGGGAGCATGCAAGAAAGAAGAAAGACAAACACTAGTTCAACACGGCCAGTGTTGAACTAGTGTTTGTCTTTCTTCTTTCTTAGGAAAAAACGGAAAAACTAAATATGTAGGTAATATTGACCTCTTTGCTTTATATTACACTAGCGGTCCCCCGCGACTTCGTCCGCGCGTTTTGAGTTTGCTCCCTCCCCTCCCGTCGCAGCGTCATGTTTTATATCCTAAAGCCTTTCTCGATAAATAAGCTATCCAACACAGAAATATTTTTTGAAATCGGTCCAGCAGTTCCTGAGTTAAGCGTGTTCAAACTAACAAACTCTTCAGCTTTATAATATATTAGCGCAAGCGCACGTTGTACTTAAGCTGCGAACATTATTTTGGTGCGGAGTTATGTTATAACTGTGATAGCTCCTAAGATATTTATTGAAATCAAATAATATAAAGGAAAATTTTGTTCTAAATGAAATGCTCGTGATGATGAATGTATTTATTTTGATAAGAATGAATACCTGTGTGTATAATACACCTCTAAAAATAATGCATTATTTTTTTACAAATTTATTAACATAAAATAGGTTGTAGTAAGTCAACCATAAAAGATAGACATATGCTGTCGCAGACTTTATTATAGAACTTTTAATGCTGAACAATCCTGTCATACATGATTTTTGTGTAACTTAAGCGGTTTTCGCAGCGTACGCAGCGGAAGCTCTCAAAAGGAATATCTTTCTCCCGTTTTCGCAACATTTTTCATTGCTGCTGTGGTTTTATGAGTTGTATCTTTATGTTATATAGCCTAAAGCCTTCCTCGATAAATGGACTATCCAACGTAAAAAAAATTTTTCAAATCGGGTCAGTAGTTTTTGAGATTAGCGCGTTCAAACAAACAAACAAACAAACAAACAAACAAACTCTTCAGCTTTATAATATTAGTATAGATAAACACGCCATGTTGACATCACATTGGCTTTGTTTTCTGCTGATAAGTGACAAGAATTTGCTAATTTCAATTATAAGTCGACAGTGATCAGTACGTTGATATGACAGACGCCTCAGTCTATAAAAATCTTTGGTGCACCGAAGCTTGATGGATGAGGCTCTCGGCATAAACATTTCAAAGAAAGGTTTCGCAAGCATTGCAAGACTGAAATGTATACACAAGGACTGTCGAATCAATACTGATGTTCATGTATTGAGTTTTAGGGTGCCTAAATGTATTCGGAATAGACAGGTAGTGGCGAATGCCTGTCATTTAAATTTATCTTTGGATGAGCCGTCTTTATCGACGATTTTCCTCTGGGGTATAAAAAATATGCCTTCAATTTAACTTTGCAGTGCGATTTTAGTTTTAGGTTGAACTGTCATTATTTCTTCTTGATTTTATTCTTGGTAGGTGCATAGGAAGAGAAATTCTAAAAAAAACTAATTTTCAGAGACACGTTTGAGATTTCTCAAAAGAAATAGCTTTAAAAAGCAAATTAGATTTTACTTAAAGTAAGAACTTTCTTATTTTAGCAGTCAAAAAACTAAACAACTTAAGTTATGTAACATGAAAACTTTAAGTACCTACCTAGTTGCCTTTCCGCAGCCGAAATCTGAATCAAATGTTTTGACATTTCGCGTGGACGATTTCAATTTAATGATTTTCTGCTACATGTAATATCTTTTTGACTTACGTAGCTATACCTTTTACATATCTTGAAATATATTTGTGATTCAAAATTCTTCATAATCATTGTATACACGAAAATAGCAATTTGGACTCAGCGTCTTTCGAGTGCCTATTTACAAGGAACTATGTCGAAACTTTCGTACCAGTGCCGAACCTATTTAACTCACTAATGAACACCATTTAAAGTAGAAGTAACTTCCAGCAGATCTTCGAAGAAGAGCAAATTGAACGCTGACTGACCACTTTGAAACTTCACAACTGAAATTCTGAAAGGTATTGCCAGTCCGATGCAATCTGAAAACCATAACTTTCAGTTTGCTGAAGTTGCTAACGATGTTACGAGTTCTAGGGGTAACCAACGCCTCGAGAAACGTTTTTAGTTTGTAGACTTTGGATTTTTAACTGACTAAACAAAAGGAGGTTCTTGATGATGTCGTTTGAACCATATCCGAACTTCGGGCCAACTGTGGTTCAATTTCGCAAGCAAACTTAACCAAAAAACCAAACGTGAGATAATCGTGAAACACAGAAAGTTTCGCGATTATCTCGCGTATGGTTCATCCAATTTGGATGCGGTTATCAGAAAATAATTTATTTCCTTGAGAAGAAGGTTTAAGTAACCATTTAAGTTCACTGTAACTGGTTTCCATATTCTTTAAGACAGAATCGTGTAACTGTTTTTTTTAGATTCACCTTCAATGTAGAATATTGGAATTCACGGAGAAGGTGACAAACAAGGGTAACAAGAGTGGCTAGCACTCTTGTTATATTAGTGGTATGAATGAATGGAGTGAAAATTATTTTGTCTTTGTTACAAAATGAAAACATGTACAGCTCTAAAACATACGCCGAGGAAATGGCTACTTTGAAATCGAAGCCTTTGATATGTGCTTACAGACATACGTCTATTAGTATTTTCAATCAGCCAATATTTAATTTGTACATTGTCCGACTTCAAAAAAGAAAAAAGGAGGAAATGATAAATTCGACTGTATGTTGTTTTTTTTTGTATAATATGTAACCTCATATCTCAGTCAGTTGTAGCTTATTAAAGAATAGAGTCAAAGAGTAACGGCCCTCTATAAATTTACAATAAAACACAAATAAAATTCACTTGTTTAAAAAAGTGAAAACCGACTACAAAAACAAAATGCACTAAATCTTCTTTATAACCTATTGACTCTTCAAAAGAAAGGACTTCATTTTACTCAAATAATTTATTTTTGGATTCGATGATGCTTAACATGGCCAATGCGATGGCATCGACTCCATAAATATTTTCTTTGCCTAAAATGAATTCCTTTTTTTTAAGAGTCAATAGTTTTTTTTAAGTCGGTTTTTACTTTTCTTGAAAAAGTGTATAGTATGTAACTACAAGCGACTGCCAATTAATAACGGTTACGTCAGAAGCAAACAAATAAAAATTGCCGAACGATTGTCTAAAGCCATTAAATTAGATGAAAATTATGTAAATTACGAGGCAATGCAATAACCACAGATTCCACGAGAAAAGAAAAAGCAAATTGAATAACCAACAGAAACAGGAGTATTCACGTGCCAAATTGTTGTTTCTTAGAAACTGAGCCTGTCTTGATTGATTGAAGCGTAGAAATTGTTTTGCGATCGTATTTTCTACTGCTCAGTCTATATTTGTCTAATTTATTTGAACACTTCTTATAGGGTTTCGATTGAGTTGTTTGTTTGCTTATTTATTGGTGTTGTATGTATTCTTGTCTACGTTTTTTATTTGAGCTCAATTGAGGACAAAGGAGCTTCGTCTCTGAAAAGAAATGTACAAAGAAGTTATCATTAAATGAGCCTAAAAGACTGTTTCAAGTTATTTTTTGTCAACTTTTTACTCATTTTTTTATTTCAAAACAACAATACATTTTATGTACATGTCGAAAACATGTTGAGGAATAAGTATGATTAATTTGCAGCCCGTTAACTTCTTAGGAAAATTTAATTTCCGACATCTCCCACAGTAAAGGTTAAATGAGCTTGAAAACGTAGTTGCAATTTCCTAAATGCGACTGCGAAATGAGAACGTCGGTATTACCATCTATGAGATGCAAATCGCCTTGAGAATACGAAAAAAAAAACAATGAGGCAAAGGAAATTTCAGAAGCATCTTGTACCAAATTGTTTCATTACGGAGCAAGCCCACTTGATACTTGTAGCATCGGAAAATTGAGAACAAATGAAAATGCATTCGAAACCGTGGCAGAGGCGATATGAAAAATTAAAAGAGTTCTCGATTCGGTAAAATGAGCCTTTGTGAATCGAATCGATGCAACGATTGCATCGTCGGGACACGAACTCGCACAATCCTTTCGTTTTATTTCAAGCACGTGTTTGAAATCAACACTTTGTTAGAAAAGAGATACTATCTGAAACACTCTTTGTAGTTACAATATTTTTGTAGGTGTGGTCGTGAATTGTATTATCTTATAAAGTAAATTTATTGAAGATAATTATATCACGCCGAATAATTTGAATAACTTCAAACAAGCTAACAAGCAGGCCCAGATGAAATTCAAACGTCACTCACAGATGCACGTTTGCTATCAGGTATCAAAAGTGAGTTTTTTTCGTTTTATTAAGTATTTTTAGAAGAATCTTTTCAACTAAATTTCGGCAGCTAAATTCGGTTCAGATGCCGAATATTAGCCACAAGAAAAATAGTTTCTAGTATTTATTAATAAGTAAAAATTGACCCTATAGATGGATTAACCTAACTGAATCGAAAAAATAATCATAAATTACGTCATTTTTGCTCTTACTTTGTTTCTACTCGCACTATTTTGACTGCTTTTTTACTTGCACTATTTTGACTGTTTTTTTTACTTGCACTTATTTTTGCAATAAGCCCGTAACAAAAATTTTCCCCTATTACACATTAAAGCAATTATTTTTGTTGAATGAGAACAATTGCACGCGACACACCGATAACGTATATGTTGGTCGAGCCCAGCTCCGGGCTACGTGGTGTGAGTTGGGCCGAAGTTCGTATTCGGTTCAAACCACATTCGGCCCACCTCTACTTTTTATTATCTTTTCAGTTCATATGAACCGCGGTGCAATTAATTCAGCTCTACTGTTCAATACAACCTTTGATAAATTATACAATATTCATACATATTTATAAAGCCTGTTAATGATAAAGAGTTGTCAATACAAATTCCAATGCTACGCGTAATTAAAATATTCTAATTAAAAATCGCCATCAAATGATCGTGATTATTTTTGAAGCTGCGTTTTATCCCGGGAGTACTCTAGCTAATTGGTTGCGGCGACGACACGCGTTAATGATGTAACGATTTGGGACCGAAAGCCTAGCATTACCAGCTAGCACAATATTAACACAATTTAAAATTTATCTTACAGAATATATTTAGTTGAAAGTGGTTAACAACGAGTTCTGGTCAGCATTATCTGCTAGATACTTTCTACGAAATAATGGCCCGATTTTTTTTAATTAGTGCTTTATTGTAAAAAATGTTGTTAAAATCATGAAAGGGTATCAAAACCTCAGTTTTTGTGTGCACTACATGTCATCTAACCAACCAATCAAAGCTGACGTAGACGCAACGAAGGTCAATTACGAACGTTGTTAAACGTACGGAAAGCTGGTCTTTCGAATTATTGCCATGCGCAGTTTTACCAACTAGAATCGTATGCAGCAACTCATCACATTATTATTAACCGCAGCTATTTGATCTTCTCTAAGCTATATTAACAGTCGGTCACAATTAATCTGCGAAGCATCTCTATTAGTCACTCCAACCATCTACGGCGGAGTAATACGCGGGATGTCTTGAGTGACGGCTTCATTTGCTTATGTTCTGTTCTGATGTATCGGGAATTAAACCATATTCAGATTACGAGACAGTTAACCAAGGTAATTGGTACAAAATATTTATAGCTGCTAAGGGTGGAAGATTGTAATCGGATCGTTAATTAAATTGTGTGTTAAATGAATACTCTTACGGCCTATTTCACAATGTCTAAATAAGTTCCTAATAGCGCTAGGTATCTGTCCACTACTGTATACGGTATGATGTTCCTTATTTGAATAATGCGTTGTTTCGTGCTTATTTGTCGATGGTGTTACAGATCTTTACACTTTTACTAATTTCGAAATGTGTACTTTCATCATCGTGATATTTAAATGCGCGTCAAGCCCTTGATCCAGCGCCTGATCTCTTTCTGGTCGTGTCAGATTGCTGTCCCATCGAGCTATGAGAGTGAGAGGAATAGAAAGTTCACCTGTGTTTGAGCACACATTTGAGCAATATGATATGTCCCGCATCTGTCGTTCGTTACAATGACTAGTCTAGTAGGCGGATTTCAGCTACGGTGGCCAGTTTGGCCACCGTAGCTGAAATCCGCCGGGACTATACTACTATTATTTTAAAGGTTTTATCTTTGTTTACTTTCCTTTAAAGAATCTGGGACAATATCTGCAACTATAACCTACTATTGTCTACATTTAAATCTTTGGATTCCTACGTTTAGTAAGTAAGTATTTGTGTGTGATGTGCACGCAGCAAAGCATCTGTGATCTATTACACACATTGCCATTTATCGTCATAATAACTGAATAATTGCCCTAGTCCTGTTTGAATAATTATAATTAATAAAATAAAACACACGTGTGATCAAGATGCTGTTCAAATACTAATCACTAAAACTTAATGGAGATTGCAACGACTTAAAATACTACTACCAACTACTAAACCCAACCTGAATGTCGTCGTTAACGCACAATATAGGCAGAGTAATATTCATGGGATCATTGAAGACAGGTGTGTGATGCCTTTAATTAATATGTAGGAACAATAGCGACCTGTGATCAATATTGTACGTCCGGGATTAACCAGATTATGAGGATACACCGTAATTTAATTAGACACGCTTTGCGCGTAAACATAATCATTGAGTGAGTAACTATTGGTGATCGTTCATTAGTTATGCATCGAAAGGTTTTCAGGACTGTATATATTCTCGTATATAAACTGACGGTCTCCTGCGGCTCCGCTAGTGCACATATTGGATTTCCTACACAAACACACTTACACACAATTACCCTTTTCACTTCTTACAATCGATCAATCGTAATTGTGAAGCAATCTGCGGCATAAATATGATTTCTGGAATAAATACTACTCTGTTACCAGCCTCGGGTCACAACTATATCAAAACCGAATTCCATCTTCATCGGCTTAGCCGTGAAGAGGTTACAGACTGAGAAACAATCAGAAACATTTTCGCTAGTTTAATATTAATTATTATGGACAATTGATAAGATATTCATCGATAGGTTTCAGATACGTCGATATATCATAATATTAACGAATGTGGTAAGGATTACCAGTCGTAAGGGTCGTCGAATAAGTTTAATGACTATAATAATATAGTCCTTATCTGGGGAGCCATTTAAAGCCATTGATGTTAAAATTATCTATCTGGTAAATTGAGCTTACGAGCTTCCAACTGAAATATAATTGGTTGAATTATAAGTATATTTATTGGTTGAATTATAAGTAATAATACATTGAATATTTGATACAGCAGTTTTCTCATGCAATGAAGGGCATCCTATGTTTGCATTAAACAATGTAGGTAGGTATGCACTTTTGACGATTTTTTTTATTTATTATTTTTCCCGGGCTAAACCTGTAACTGATCTTGTAACTAAAGTGTTAAACTAAATAATATTACGCCACCAAATCCTAACTGCCCTCTTGATTTTAGTTTTTAAAACTCAAACACTTACGGCGCAATTATTGTCACCGAATAGTCATCCAAAGAGTCAGATTCGCAAATAGTACGTAAGGGCCCGCGCCATAAAATAAGGGATTACTGTGACTCTAGCCGTCCGTCCTCTCGTAAAACGTCACAGGTAGCGACACACTCGCCACTTATCCTTTTTACTGCCTACGTCCCGAATTTTGTAGATATATATGTTACCTACAACACGCAAGGGTTTTGGACCTCACCTAGAATTTTGTGAAAAGCTGTATTTAGAGCTAAAGCAGAAAATACAAAGGTCACATGTACCTCATCAAACACGTACGCCGACAGTTACGCAGCCCAAGCGTTAAAGAAAGCACTTGAAAAATTCAACAGGCTTGCTGGTTGGTGGTCGAGTAGCATAGACATACGCCCGGATAGCGTAAGGCATGGGGTTCGATTCCTCGTCTGACACAGTTCATTTTTTCACAGTTAAGTATAGTGTCAAAATACTATCAAAACAAAAATTAAAAAAAAAGATATATTTTAAATAGGATATACATTTTTATAATCACATTTTATACCTCTCTGGAATAGTGAAGGTTAGCCTCCAGTATTATATGTATTTGGTTCAGGGAAAAAAGTAGTTCTCAAGACAATTAAAATAAATAATTCATGAAATACAATCATTGTATCCTGAACTGTTGCTGTTTTATAGCTCCGTCTGCCACGAGTCTTTGCGTTTACTATAGTTCCTAACTCCCCACACTCACCAGAGATCTGCGGGCTTAAGATGCGCGCCTATTAATCATTTATCGCGGCAATCGATACATTTCAAATGTCATTATTATCATATTTAAAAAGTTTTTACCTACTTTCTTGCATTCATTTATTTTTAAAAGCAATTAGGATTGATTTAAAAGTGGTAAATACTTGTCAAAACAGGTTGTTTAGGGAATAAAATTATTTATCGACGCGATAAACGGTATCAAGGCGTGCATGCTCGGCTTACTGCGTAAGATTTTATATTCGGATTCATTATATTTATTAATGCAGGACTTCCTTGATTTGAATCAAACTTTTAATAGCTTCATACTGTGTCCTCAAAGAAATCCTTCCTTACCTAAATTTAATTATTAATTTATGTTTTACTATTCAATAAATATGCAACAGTGTATTGGTTTAGGCAGTCTTGATTTATTTGCTATGTAAGTTGATTATTTGAAATAATGCTGGAGTGGTGAAAACCAGAATAAGTTTGCCTGTGAACAGTGCCAATACGGAAGGAGTTGCTGGCGCTAAAGTGTTATGGCTGAGTCAAAGCTCTCGCTTAGCTGCCGACTCGCTGTGAGATTTTATCACACGAGTCAAGCTGTTTGCTTTTCAAGCGATGTGGAGTTGATTTATAAGCTTTTCAGATTAAACTAGTCGCGTTACTTTTGTCATTATAATCATACAGCCTTAAAATAAACAAAAGCAGAAATATATGATAAATAAATGAAATGATGTTTGTATTAAATCTCGTGTTCGTTGTATTTTTTTTAATTTGACCATGGAGAAATTCGGTACGTCTTTCCGGTTAAGCAATTAACTATTATGCTGATAACAACCAACCGCTGATTAAGTTTTGCTTGCTCTAATTACGTTTTGTTAGTGATTGTGAAGTGATACAAAGCAAACTACAGCGCGTTGGTGTTTGGATGTATCCTCCTTCCAAGTATCTTTTTATACAGACTAGTGTATGTGCACAGATTATACCAGATGCTCTGAGCCTGCTCTATATTAGTTCGATGAAACGGAATTCCGGCGTAACCACAGATCGGTACTCCATCGGTTGTACTAGACTACAATAACAACGGAACAGAGGTAAAGTTCGAGACCAAACATCCGATCACAGCATACGTGGCCGGAACCTCCTGAATTAGAGATAGTTTACGTGCACACAGGACAAACTTGGTGCATGTTTTTGGCACCAACAAATGTTTATCTGCTACAAAAGTGTTATTTATTTAGTTTTTGCTAAATGAAATACAAATTAACTTTTTGGACGTGTCAAATGGATGGCTGAAATTATTCTTTATAGAGTTTTTATTTCTAATAAAATTAACATGGATCGTTTGTAAGTCAAGTATTTAAGTTTTATTAAATGAGACCTTATTTTGACTCTCAATATAGAGCTATGAATACGCCAAAACGTTTAACTGCTTCCAAGTGTGTTGTGTCGCACTTCGGTTACTAACCATTTACAAATTAATTTAGTTTAGGTGTTTTTTTGTATTTTGTTGATGTACAGTCGACAGCACATCAGGTTACCCACTTTTGTTGCAAACTAGCTCTCATTACAAGTGCATAAGATACCGTAGTGTTAACTTTGACGTGCTGTTGTACCATAATAAATTAATATGTATTAATACATCGGCGGTATCCTAGTTGCAGTGAAATTTCTGTTGTTTATTGATATATATTAATACGTTTGTAACTGTGACTGTGATACAGTCTTGTCAGTTGTTGACGACAACCCTGTGATTAGTGCACATTTTGATGGCTACTGGTAACAAGTCTGCTTATGTGATTAAAGGTTAGGAAGTTGCACATAATTTTCTAAATAAAGAACTAATTTATTAGTTATGTGCACACGCCTTTACAGTTACGTGCATTTACGTGGCCAACTCGTTATCGCGTCTGTTTCAAGGCGACTATTTTTAGAGCCGGCACGCGCCAGATGTAGACTGCCGAGCGATGTTTGAAAAAACATCACGCGTGGACCAGAAATGTTAATAGCAGATTGTATTTCCATTCATATTGTTGGCTATTATTAGAAAAGGTATACTTATTCACTTGAACTGAGTATAAATATTTTAAATTATTTTTTATGTGGCCTTATTTGTATAGGTACACATAGGCGCTGCAATAGAATAATTCACTAAGAAGACTGGTTTTATTTACTCCGCCAGTCTATAGGCATTTAATAAAAAAAAAATTAGATTAACATGAATATATGTAATAACATGAAAGCCCTTTTTAAAAGGCATACTTATTTAAAGTTTAAACATTTAAAGGAAAATGAGACTCGTCAGTTGTGTGAAAAATCTGCATTACATTATCATAATGTTCTCAATACCATTGATATATAATATTGGATTACGCACTTCATTTGTTTTTCGCAACACAACTGGGAAACAAAAACCTCTAATCATTAGCGTTATTTTGTTTTCACTAATAGTACCTACATGTGTACACAGAAGTACGATACGTAGTATTGTTTCTACATTGCTCAAGGTTACGAATATGTGTGTTGATACTCGTATCACTGAACTACTGCCCTTGTGACTTTGTGATAACGAATGCACAAGGAAATGAGGTTTGCGGCTTGTTCTTGTTTACTTCGAATGTAAGAAAGCTGCGAATATGATTAACAAATCTGACTTTAAAAAGATAATAAAGATGCTTAATGTTAGACACTATGTGCAATTAGGTAAAAAAAGATTGATTTGCGTCCTACACGATTGACTTTTACAATGGTTGGGCGTTGTTAAAGAGTACATATCTTTGTTTGTTTATTATCTATCTTATTTAAAGGCCAAGTAAAATCTGTATCCTAAAGACTTAAAATACAATGTGTTTTTGTTTGGTACCTTAAAGTGGGCGATAACCAAACTCAAAATAAGTAATGTATTTTTCTACAGTACATAATCGCTTTATTGTGTTTGAGATAAAAACTAACAATGGAGGTATTAAAGAATAATGGAACGCAGGGGAAAGAGCAGAGGGCCCGAACTCAATTTGACAAAACGTATCTATATCTACACGGATACATACAGTAATATTACCTTATATGTGTAAGTATTACAATATAAACTTCATGTCTACTTGGGGCTTATTTTTATGCTCAAACACAACGCCATTTTGAAAAAGGCCAAAACATATATATCACTACTTATTTTCATTATTTTTTAATGTGTATTGTGATTATTCAGCAGAAAGATTTAAACAAAATTAAAAAACAATTTATTTAACAGTTTATTTACTCTTTACTACGGGTATATTTCTCCATCGAAAAATAAACACTACTAACGAACCATTTAAATATGAAACGTCATTTTGTACGAAGTATTTATCAGATAACGCTAACTAGAACTTCTTAAGACGTTATGAAACAGGTCGTGAGTGATTCTACCTAGTCTATGTTCGGTCAGCTACACTTTCTCACTGGTAACCATTTTAGTTTAATGCAATATATACTCTTTACCTGCCCGGCCCTCTTTAAGCGGATGTTTTATTTATGAAACAAGAACGTATGGGTGCAAAGTGCATTCCATTGTTTCAAGGATATCTCGTGACGTCACTTACTAGTTGAATTAGCTTGGCAGGTATATAACTATTTCGCTAATATATGACGTTTGGTACGTTGCCTAAGTTTCATTAGATAATACATATTAGTTAATAGCATCGTTTATGCCCGTGTGACTATTTCTAGGAGACATTTCTAGAATCGGCTACTCAATCGCATAGACTTCATACATAATATTATATTGTTATAAGAAGTTAATATAATAATAGCCAATGAAAAAAAAAACTATTCAAATCTCATTTTTTCGACACTTCATCGTCTTGTTGAAGTTTCATATATACATTTCTTAGCTAGCACTTGAAGCATTTTCTTGATATTTGTCATTTCTTAATAATATAAATTGCACTTGTAAAAAGCAACTTTGGCTCTTTGACAGACGAGGAATTGAACCATGTGTCTTACGCTATCGTTTTACAAGTGCAATTTATATTATTAAGTTTGTATAGTGACAAAACACTATAAAACAAAAATAATATTTGTCATTTCTTTTTTTTTAAAAAAACAAAGAAATTGTGTTGGGTTGTGAAACGGACAGATTCACGGGAACCGCTAGTTCAATTATGAAACTATTCAACAATCATGAAATTATTATAAGTATTCGTCATAATGTCCAAATTTGCGGTTGAGAAAATTCATGATGCAAATGCAACTTTAAGATCAATTACACTGCGACTTTTAGCATCAGTACAGTCGCGATGCAGCATCGATGCAGTCACAAACTGTCAACTTTTACACGCTGCACTACTTTAGCATCGTTACAGTCGTGATGCTAACGCGCGTTAACATCGATGCCGTCGCGATGCAGAAGCTGAAAAATTTACAAATTATTGTATTTTGGCGACTGCGTCTATACTAACGCGCGACTGCATCGATGCTAAATTAAATCTGTTTATTGCGTGTGTCGCGATGCTGAAGCTCGTTTACAAAACACGCGACTGCATCGATGCAGCCGCAAACTGTCAACCTTTACGCTATGCAGAAGCTGGATTGGCAAATTTTGTACTGTATTTTGGCGGCGGCATCAATGCCAATGCGCGACTGCATCGATGCTAAAAGTCGCTGTGTGTAAGGGGTCAAAGTTAGGAATTGCATCATGAATTTAAAATTAAAATCGAAGATTCATGGTCATGGTCGTTTTGAAACTAACACATTGAAACTTCAGTCGTTTGTCGCGTAGTGGTGATTTTAAATCGTTCAGTGGAAACATTTCTACGATTGCAAGGAGATATTATTCTTACGGTATTTATGAGAGACCTTGAACGAAAATGCAATAACCATTTGTTTGTTCTGATATTTATCGCCAATGGGTGTAATCGCGTATTTTGTCAAGGCTTTTTCTGGTGAATGATGTTTATTTAACCGCTGCACAATTTTCTTAAGATTGATTTGACTATGCAGTCTTAAAAAAACCGGCCAAGTGCGAGTCGGACTCGCGCACTGAGGGTTCCGTGCTAACTTTAACTGAATTAGGGAATCCACTTACTTCATCTTAGTAAAATACCACAATATTTTATTGACTGCAAATATAACTTTGTTTTTCATAGTGTTTGTATGAAGTACAAAGTTATGTTTGTGGTTGTTGAAAATGTGCTATATCTCAAAAACTACTAGTTCGATCCCATTCGAACCAATTTTCGTTGAAAGTATTTGTTAAGATCTACATTCCATATTTTTTTCAAAATTTACACTTGCTTGGTTTAGAAGTTAGACGGGGGGGGTGGGGACGCCCATTTTACCACTTTGGAAGCGTCTAGCTATGAAACGTTAGACTTTAAAAGAAAATGGTTGTAGGAACCTCTGAAAATGTCATTTTAAAAGACCTATCTATAGACACCCCACACGCATAGGTTTGACAAAAAAATTTTTTTTTTGTTTTAGTTTCATGTATTTGGAGCCTCCCCTTAAATGTCATTATTTTTTATTTTTTGTATAAGAATCGGTAAGCGGTTAACAGGATACATCTTCCTACCAAATTTCAACAGTGTAATGCTTATAGTAACAGAATAAAATGGCTGTGACATACGGACGGACAGACAGACAGACAGACAGACAGACTTGACGAAACTATAAGGGTTCCGTTTTTTGCCATTCGGCTACGGAACCCTAAAAAACGTAAGTAACGTACTACTTGCTTTGTAGTAAGATAGCGGAAAGTACTTTTTGTATGTGAACAATATCGAAATCTCAATATATTTTTAAAAACTTAACTTCCTTGTAAAAAAGTAGATAGGCAAAATGAAAAAAGGGTTACTTAAAAATATAACTGGATTAATGAGAAAGCAAAAAACTTTTGCAATATTAATCGCTTTAGGGGTATTGCGGATTTCGTTCATTTGCAATCATTCGATAATAGAATTTGAAAACGGAACCTCAATTTCGAACATCTGGCTAGTTACCTATTTCTTGGACCAGAACAGAAAGTTCCGTCACCCAGAAAGGGTGAGTCCGCGCAAGGAAATATTTCAATTATTCCTCGAACAACTTTTGTGCGACATTGACCTTTAACAATAGTTTTTCGTACGAATATCGCAAGGGATAGATTATTATTTCAATACCCATAAGCCAAAGTTCCCTAGCTCCGGTCTCATTGTAACTACATTCTATAAATCTTTTTCCTTATTTTCGATTGGCGGAGTCGGGATAATATTGGAGCGTAAAAATGGTAGATTGATGTTTTATAGCCGAGTAGGTTATTTGACCAATGTACAGATATTAGCTTAGTTCGCAGTTAAATAAAAGAAAGCGGAGTTTTCTGTTGATAGTGGTAAAACTTTTTATTGTATCCGTTTGAAATGAACTTGTATTTTAAATAACGGTTAAAAACTAAATTTATTCGAACTTCGACTTGCTGTGCCCTCAGATTTTATTGTTCGGTATACATACGTGTTGCATTATCGTTGTTTAAGTTGCATTCTTATCAATTTTATCCAGTTTGCTAGCAACTCCCGGTCGGGCCAATGTAGAAATAAATAAAATCTATATTGTCTCGGGTCTGGGTGTTGTGGTACCACCGTTGTGTCTGATTTCCATAACACAAGTGCATTAACTACTTAATTGGGATTAGAGCAATGTATGTGATTGGTGTCCAATATTTAAAAAAAAACTATTCACTACACACTACAGATAGGAAGTAAGAGCCTTCTGCTACGTTCCAAAAATGCCCCAAAAGTCATTTGTTGGCTGCAGAGAATAGATTTCAGAAATGTAGGTCGTTCCTCGGCTAATACAGGGTGATATCATCCCACAGAAAGTTGCGAGTCGCTCAAAGGAGATCCCGAGTTTCATTTTCTATTCAACAATAGGCAAAGAGGCGACAAGCGTGGATGAAGTTGCATCTAGAAATGGCATGAAGACGGAATAAGGAGGAATCATAGTATAGATAGGTTTTTTTTTAAAGTACGATAATGTGAAGTAAAATACGAGTATTCTTGAAGTCTTGTTTCAATGAATTCTTGAAGTTTGTTTCAATGAACATCTTAATTACTATTTTCTTATTCCAAATTGACGTATAACGCTTAAATGAAGTATATTTAACATGACATCTTTTTTCAACAGATTAATGTGTATGTTATGCTCGTACATAACCCTAACACTATTAAACTATATAAATTAATAACATGTAAGTGCACAATTTAGCCACATCCAGTACGAACATTTTAATTAGTATGCTCGTAACACTAACGCGCTAGACAACTGTGACACCCCTACCCAACTAACAGCATGGCAATGACAACCCTGACCACTGTAGAGGCGGTACTGCCGGAAACTAGGGCGGACCTCAAAAGTTTGATTTTATCCCAAACAATGTATTTCAGCGTACAGAGCTGTGCTTAGCTCAAATAATATTTTTTTGAATGAAATTAGAAACGTTTTTGATTGAAGGGCTGTGAATAACAACAAACGGAGGAGGTTATCAATTCGACTTCAAATATTAATAAGGTATTCAAGTCGAGATATTTAAAAAAAAATGAAGGTAAGCAAATATTTGACCTTGATCGCACCGATGATATCAGGTTCGGATGAGGTCTAGTGTGGTGCTTAGTAGCAACCTACTTAATACGTAATGTCTTAGTAAATTTACAATACGGTACTCAAATCGATCCAAGAGATAACCCTAGCTCAGCAAGCCAGACCACCAAACTTCGGTTTTACATCGCCGCTACTTCCCACCGCTCCTGTGACATTTTAAGCTCAACCAATTTTATCCGACAAACTTTTCATCGAAAGAGAATATTAATTTATTTCACACTTAGCAGGTTTTATCGAGCGTGTAATTAAAATTACGCGGGAACTTATAATCTCAGATATAAGGAGCCTTTATTATGTGCATCATGTAGTTAAAATATCTTTTGATTCCTAAACATAATTTTATTGCCATGAGAATAAGTGCGTTTACTTAAAGTGTAAATGCAAAAGTAAATAAAAAAGTAAAGTGAGCTTATTAACATCCCCCTGCTGGGCAAAAGCCTCAAGTATGAGGGAGTATATAATATGGATGGCCGATGGCATCAGTGCTGATTGGCGGAGAGGTGTTTGCGAAGTAAGTGACAAACCTTGCTGTCAGATGTTATCAAGCCGCCTATAAGGCTTCTGACTAGGCTCAATGACTAAAATCAAGTGATATCAGCCAAAACCAACTGCTTAATGTGAGTCCCGAAGCACGAAGACGCTCGTCACTTATATTGTCGGAATGGTCACCTATTCAAACACGACCGCGCCGTATAAATTATTATAAATTTTGGACACCAATCACATCACTCTGATTCCAAAGTAAGAAGCTAATGTGCTTGTGTTTTGGAAATGAGACACAGACAGTAAAGAAAGTTTGATTTCTACATTGGCCTAACCGGGAATCGAACCCGGGACCTCTGAGCGGCGAAGCCTTGAAACCCAGCGTACTTAGCAACTACACCACGGAGGTGTCAAATGTTATTGCAGTATGTTGCTAAGCTTCAATATCACCAAAGCGCTGCCATCATTGCTCCAAAAGGAAAAGAAAATATGTCAGTCTATTAACTTTCACGCAAAGAATTTAAAGGATTTTGATAAAAGTAAAAGTTTTATAACCTCGAGAAGGATAAACACAGGTTTTAGGTATACGGAATAAGGGAGTTTTAAGCTTTCTGTGGATCGATATTAAATATATATTAAATATCGATATTAAATTTTACCCGGAATAAGTGTCTGATTAAATCTTAGAAGGCTATAATTACAACTGGATAAATGAACAGAATAATAATACACAAATGGTCGAACAAAGTTTAAAGTTAAATAGGCTATTATGTCGTAGTTAACGACATGGAGCTCTAGTAATTTTATGTCTAGATAGTAACTTTGAATAATGGTCTCAGAAATTAAGTCACCCAAACTCATTTCACTGTAGACAATAAAGACTAAATCACACTTTACGATATTAGAGTTGTTCGCGCGGAACCGACGATAAATCCATTTTCCCACTTTCTCGAGAAAAAAATGGAAGTAATACTTTGTTATAGTCATATTATACTCACTGGTTATATGAACATTACGTCTTGTAAAGACATTAGGATATTGATACTTCATAGCTTGAAGACGCTTGGTAAATAGAATTTTCGGAGGAAAACACAATATATTTGGGGACATCTAATGGCATAAACAAAAAAGATAAATATTTGACTCAAGCAGGGTTGATATAAATGAGCGCAAAATTTAACTTTTGATGTTAATATGTATTTAAGTATTTGTGGAAGACGCTTCCGGCATTATCGTTGTCTGGTATTCGAAACACAAGAAAGAAAATTACTTACTTCGACACCACGACTATTGGTGTGCTGTCTGGCGCATATTTATAATATTTGTTTATCTTCAACTTTTATATGCCAGAGGATTTATCAATCCCCGTAACAAAATTTTATAGTTACTTCTGGTTTTATGGTTTGGGAATTTGATTGTAGGTATCATTACAAAAATATTTATCATAATAAGTAGAAAACAAACCAAATACAAATTTTCGCAAAAATATATTGAAGAAAAATACTTCTTCATCCACAAAAGAAGGCACATAAATCCCGCTTTGGACATAAATAGAGCCTATCGAGAGTCTATATTCTCATAAGAAGTTAGTTTGAACTGCTACAAAAAGTTTGTTCCTCCCACTTTAGCTTGTTTTTAGTATTTTGTTATTTGTAAGATTTTCTTTATATCTCCAGGGAATGGTAATTCTTTTTTCTCTATATACTAACCAACTAATAAGTGTTTTAAACATATTGACGGATACTTATTTCACCCTTTTCAGATGTTAATTCAACAGGCTTGCCAATGTGGCGGTGGCCAAGTGGTATAATAGCCCTACAAAATATCTCTTTTAATTACTGGTTTTGGTAATTGTAATGTAGGTGTTTGTATTTTTTTTAAAAACGGTCACGATCGCAATGTAAACTGAGTGAGAACTTTCATAGTTGTGCTTAAATTGCTGTTTTAATGATTCGCAGTGAACATAATAATTTATTTTTAAATCCGATTTGCCAATAACTGTTTAAAATCATAACTTCCATTTAATTAAAAAGATATCAATTAACTTTTTATACATCCACTTCAATTGTTGTAATACAATTTTAATTGGTAAAGCCGTTGTGTTTATCGCGTTTCTCACGAAACGTTGTACAAAACTGTATTTCCGAAAGCCATACAGAATTGGGACATACGAGGGTCAAACTGAAAGTTCTTAGAAAATCAAAAACTGATTACATTAGCCAGTTATTAGTTTTATTATATCTTTTCAAAATATTGTCCATTGACGTCAATACACCGCTGCATGCGATGGAACCACTGGGAAAAGCACTTTGCCCACTCGTCCTTAGGGGTCTCTTCAATGGCATCGCGATACGCAGCCACCGCTTCTTCAGCATTCATAAACCGCTTTCCTTTAAGATTTTCTTTAATTTTTGGAAATAAATAAAAATCACAAGGCGCGAGGTCGGGGCTATACGGCGGGTGACCCAGTAATTCAACGTTTGATGTCGCCAAATAGTCGATCGTTCGCTTGGCAGTGTGCGACGAGGCGTTGGCGTGGTGAAGGAGGATCCTACTGCGAGGTCGTTTCTCTCGAATTTTTTCCAAGACAAGTGGCAAACAATTGGTAGTGCACCATTCTGCAGAAACTGTTTTTTGATCCTCTAACACAATTGTTGCGAAATGACCTATCCTTCCAAAGAACGAGGCCACCATTTGTTTTCCCGCACTTCGATCTCTCTTCACTTTAGTTGGCAACTCCTCGAAAGGAAACACCCACTGAGCAGATTGTCTTTTGGTTTCAGGATCATAACAGTAAATCCAGCTTTCGTCACCTGTTAGTATGTCGAACACAGCATTTGAGTCACCTCCGTTAAATCTTTCAATCATTTTACGGCACCAATCAACACGATGGAGTTTTTGAGCCTTAGTCAAATTATGAGGTATCCACCGGGCGCAAAGCTTCCTGACCGCTAAATGTTCGTGGAGGATTTTGTGCACTTGACTCATACCGATGCCTAAGCTTGTCCGAATCTGCTGATAGGTCACTCTTTTGTCAGTCTCTATCATACGCCGCACAACACAGATGTTATTTTCAGTCGTCGCCGTAGAAGGCCGTCCCTCACGTACATCATCAGTGAGATTAGTGCGACCACGTTTAAACTCATTAAACCAGTTGTAAACAGTCGCACGAGATGGGGCTTCATCGTGAAAGGCCAATCGTAGTCTATCATAACTTTCTTGTTGACTTAAATGACATCGAAAGTCATAAAAAATCATTGCACGAAAATTTTCTCGTGTTAAATTTATGTTGACGTGACACAGACAATTTTCAATTTGCCGCCAAATCGTAAAACAAATGACAAATGAATGAAATATATACTCAGTAATATTGGCAAAGAGTTCTATTTTCAGATTTTAGAATATTTTTTTTATTATATTGTTTATAAGTGGCCAGTTCTAAGAACTTTCAGTTTGACCCTCGTACATCCTGCCCAATGGTATTTCAATTCAATAGGCAATAAAATGTTTTGAGTGATTCATTATCTATTATCATTGATTGCCGTTACTTACTTGGTAAGGAGTTCAAGTATATTGTTAACCTATATGTACTAGTAAGTACACCATAAAAATACTAAGACTTTATTACCGGAATTCTAATATTGAGTAAACGTAAAATTACGTTGATCTTTCGCAATGAATTACGAAAAAAACTGTAAAACTGAGGACAAGAACACATGCGTGTCAATGGCTCTAAAACGGAATTTTGAAGTTAGTAAGGTATGAATGATTCAATAATTTGATTGCATTCTATCTTAGAATGGTCAAGATGATATAACCAACCAAGTTTGTTTATTATCAGGAGATTTTTAAGAGAAGGTAACGGAACGTTACCTTGAAGTAGTACAGTACTTTTAGACCCTTTGCACACTGCGACTTTTAGCATCGATACAGTCGCGATGCTAACGTACGTTGTAAACAGATTTTATTCGGCATGGATGCAGAAGCTGGACATAGACAGTTTGTGTACTGTATATCGCTTCTGCATCAATGCTTACGCGTGACTGCATCGATGCCGAATAAAATCTGTTTATTGTCTGAGTCGCAAAGAGTATCAGCATTGATGCTAAAAGTCGCAATATGTAAGGGGTCTCAAGTGTTCAGCATATTCACGTGCTGACTGTACTTAAATTCTGTGATAAGAATCAGCTAGTGATTTTCGTCGCAGAGAATTAGTTAGACCTTTTAATTGTCGGGAGAACCATAATTACCCATCTAACGGGGAAATAATTTCCCACTTTAGCCCGTTGCAGTTAATGGCTGAAAAAATTCAGTGTGAATGGCCACCCCAGAAATTCGTAATGGCCCATCTATTAGCGATTCTGAAAACAGATTGTGGGCATTGCCATAGATTTACAGCGTAAATAATTTAAGCGCTGATTGGTTTTTAAATACGTGCAAATAAAATAAATATTTAAGTTTATATAAACATTGATACATTATTTATATTTAATATACGCTTACAATGGAATGGATTGATATGAGAATAATTAATTGTGTTCACTTGTTTCTTATTTCCTTCGGGTTGACTGATGTTTTGTGTCGTGTTTTTTGTTATTGTAAGCTGTAACTGGTAGTAATAAATTCAACTCTTAATAACTCTCTCTCTCTCAACTCGATACATAAGACGACTAAAATACTTTTATTAATCAGTTTAGCGTTTAGGAGCTCAGCTCCACACAGTAGTCGTCATCTCACGCAAATACAAGTTTTCCTTAAGATTCTAGCACTGAAACACTAAACGTGCCTCTTAAATTCGAGGTTTCCCCTTGATTGCATTAAGATCCCATCATCAGATAACGACTTGATAACAATGGGACTAACTAGAAGGTATAACTTCTAAGTGTTTTTTTTTTCGAATCGGTCGACAACTGACTGAGATATGAGTTTACATAGATACAAAAAAAAACATTCAGCCGAATTCGTAGCTTCCTCCTTTTTTGAAGACGGTTAAAAAGACAGCGCCATCAAAAAATATAACCAGTTTTGTCTCAAAGTTTCGGACATTTTATTTTTATTTAAATGACACAAAACCTGATCAGATAATTTTATCATGTTTTACAGAAAATATTATTAGGGCAATAAAAGTGCTTACATACATAATGATACGGAAACTTCGTGCGTGAGTCTGACTCGCACTTTTCCGTTTTTTTTAGGCGGTTTGTTTAAATGTTTTTATATTGCATGATTTTTACGCGTATCTCAAAAACTACTGGTCTGATTTGATGTAATTTACAATGAATATAGGTAGCTCTAAGACCCTTTACACACTGCGACTATTAGCAGCGACGCAGTCCTGATGGTGACACGCGTTACAACGATACAGTTGCGTTTCTGCATCGATGCTAAATTAAATCTGTTCATTGCGTGAGTCGCGATGCTGAAGCGCGTTTTCAAAACGCGTGATCGCATCGTCGCTAAAAGTCGCATTGTGTAAGGGGTCTTAGATGAAATATACGTGATTACAATAAAAAAATAATCGTCTTTCTATGACGTAACGTTTTAGAGTAATCCAGGGACAAACCAACAAACATACATACAAATATAAAAATATGAAACATATTTCTATGTATATCATGTATACAGACGCACAACATACATACACTTACGAAATTATGCATACGTGTTTGCAAGCTATAATAGATCAACAAAGTCAAATATTGTCAAATTCCAACGAAATCACATGCATACATGTCAAATTTATTATAAACTCCTGTTTTTCGAGGTTGGTAAAACTAACATAAAGAAACTCGATGGCTCCACTTCTTAAATCCATCATTGGGTCCTAAAGACCAATCCTAATAATGGGCATTTTTAGTTCAGCAATAACCAAAATAAACTATAATTTATCGTACAGTCGAATTTTTTACATCAGAAATACAATTTAGAAAATGTATCTCATTGAGAAATGTACCCGATTTAGTTCGCGTCATCTAAATCGTATTTAAGGCCGAGGAGATTAAAGATGTCCGAAATCGCAATTGAATTTATTTCCGATTGGATATTGGAAAGGAAGAGGAAGTTACAGCTCTAAGGGTAGAGTCACAAAGGCGGAAAATTAAGTAGCTGTGGAATCATTAAAAATGACTGTTTTGCAATATGGGAATATTTATCCCTATATTTGTGTCTGAGCTTTAGCGGTAAGAATACCTACTGCTGTGTTATGTTTCCATATTGCCGTAAATATATAAGAACTAGCATAGAATATTTTGTTAGTCAAGGTTGTAAAATATCATTATAAAGAAAGCAATAGAAAAAGTTTCAGGAAATATATTTATAATTACACAAACTTTGCTAATTGTACAACTCACAGTGGAATTAAATTTCAAGAAATGAATAGATTTTATTTTTTATAAAACAAGGACTTATGTTGAGTCGATTCTGAATATTTCTCTATACATGTGAACCTAGCTCTAAGTTCTTTACTAGTAACTTTGAGATTTGGCACCGGGGAGCGATTCTGGACCCATTCGATTCGCGCTATTAAAAGCCATGACCCCTATCCGACCGGGTTCGAATAATGAACTATTAATTACAGCGAATTCCATTCGAAATCGAACGCTTACGGTCAAGTAAACCTGTGTATTGGATTATGGCTTTTGGCTTATGCGTTGAAAGCACCTGCAAAATATTTATAAAGAGTCTTAAAATGGGTTATTTTATATTTTATTTATTTTATAATGGAACTTATTTTAATTCATTTGTGTGAACTACGTGCATCTTTATGTTCTATGAGTTATTTTAATACCTAAAGGTTGTCTGAAGGAAATCTCTTCTGACAATACTACCGCTTACATTGGAAATTTCCTTTAAACTATTTTGAATTTGACCTGTTGTTTATGGATTGAAAGAAATACTAAGTTTGACAGTATTAACCTTTGTTCTCTCTTAAAATAATAATCAGCAAAATTAACCAAAAAAATACAGTGGCTAAGTAAGTAAATGTAGCACCAAAAAATACTAATACTTAATGAAAAAGACTCAGGAATATCTCTAAAATCAGTGCGAACGTATTGTCATCAACCCAATATAAGAATGTACCATCATAGTATAGATGCAGAATCGTGCAGCGTCCGTCTCACAAAGACCTTGGGATTCACTTAGCTATAGTACCGTTTGTATCGGTCGCTAAACACCTATGAGCTCCTTTTATAGGCAAAGTGACTCATTTCGCATCAGCGACATAATACCTACCTATTAGTAGAGACGTTGACTTATCATTGATGGTATTGTCGATTATTCTTAAAATAAAAACGTTTCCAAACAAAAAATCGTTTGTGTTATGATACAGTCATTTCCTATAAAGTTTCAATTAGTGCAGTAGTTAGTTTTGTTATGTGGATTGGAAAAAACAATAAAGTTAATAGTTGATTTCAATAACTATTCATAATATCGATAGTCTTGTTACGACTTAAAAAAAGGAAAAAAAAACTTTACATAAATGACGAAGCACTCACACAAGCCTTTAGCTAGAGAATCGAATTTCCGTTTCTTAAGAGGTTTTTTTTTAAATAATGAATACTATCGATACTTCTGTTTTATCCAATGACAAAACTACTTATTGGCTCCGAACACAAGGTCGTATAGACGCGAGGTTTGGCTAGACGCGGTTTATTATTAACTCGCGACCAAAATGATAGTTCGGTAGTAATAAGAAGCTAGTAGGACGAAAAAAAAGTGCATCTTATCTTGACCTCTTTATCTTGGTAAAAACTTATATAATTGTTTATCTGCCTTCGATTTCAAATTTTTATTCGATGTTACTAATTGAAAAATACATTTTAATAACTTCATGTGCATGTATTCCGTAGTTTGACCTATTTATGCTAGGAAATAGATATTACTTTATCAAAACCACAAAGATGGCTTGACCAATGCTGATGGATATTATTATGTATGTTTAATATACGTAAGATTCCTCTTCAATTTTAATTATATCCTTTAGATTATTTGGTGGATTATTCATTTCTTTAATTTCGTACATGTATTACCACCAGCTTCTAAGCTATAAATAAGCTATTTATTTAAATGTTGTCAATTGATACTATTAAGTACCCAACTAATATATCAACACAATCGCTCACGCGAGTGAAGACCCAGCCTTACAATGTTGCAAATCAGAGAATCAAGTTGAGTTTTTAAACTTTTTTTTAGTTGTAGACGTTTTTTAGCGGGATCATCGTCATCATTCGAAAATATTCAAGGAGATACTGTGATTCATATACATTTTTATTTACAAGTGGACACGTAGGCGGTCTAGTGGTTTGAAGCTAGACTCATATTTCTAGGAAAAACTAGCTTGTCATAATCGGATACTTTTTAGGTGTGTAATGCCGACCATTAAAAATGCTAAAAATCGTCATGTGTTATGGTCATAGTTCTATTTTATTTAACTTCGTAATTATAACAATGTTATCGTGTGCAAATAAAAATGTGATAACAATTCGGTTCAGTGTCGTTAAAAAATACCTGACTATCTGTATGTAAAACATTTCACAGTTTCAAAGATAATTATTAGGGTAACAGAGTAGATAGGTGAAAATAGTGAGAGGGCTTTTTTTAACTGTCATAAGAATCACTTTCACCTTAAATTCAAACTAAATTATTATTTTTAATACACACAGTAAATTTTCATAAATCGTCATTCCAAAGGTTAAAGCTTATCTAACAAGTCACTCCCATGTCCAAAAATAAAGTTCCCTACAAATGCACAAGCTAGTGATGCAACAATAATGGAATTCGACTGAAAGTGCACCTATTTGGGGTCATCAACTAAATAATACTCCTGGGAATAACGTCAGAACATCCCAGAACTCGTCATGGCTTTTTAATGAAGGACGATTTACTTTTTATTGCACCTAAAACAATATGAGCTATCATTTTTACTCAAGTCTATTTTATTGTTTAATACACTCCGAGGTCGACTTAACGACTTTTCATAAAAAGGTATTCCAAAATTTTATCTCATTTCGAAACTTTTTTCATTTTATTTCCTACACAAAGAAATTTTTTTTTGGAATCAATTACGTTTCAATTATGCGAATCCATTAACACTTTTTCGATTTTGAATAATTTTAATGTAAATACGAACATCTGCGTACAACGAATGCTATACAATTAATAGTTATAGTATAGTTAAAAAAAATAAAGCCTCAAATCGAAATATCCATAGTCATGTTGAAGACGTATTTACTTAACTCCTTGATTCAATATTTACAATGAAAATTCACAATATCGCACTTACCTGTTTCAGGCAAGAGAACTAATCCTTTTCAGCCAACAGCAAACCAATAGTCTAAACTCTATCAGTAACTATTCCAAACAACACAAACAGCACTATTTACACTTAACTATCTGCGATCGTACAACTGAAACACATTAAGATCATTGAACATTACATCCGATACGAGAATCGCGCGAAAACATCGCATTCGTTCGGTTCGTGAACGCGTGAGTGCTCTCACAGAGTTGAGGCCACACTGCCTTACACCGTATCACTTTAACTGCCCGTACTACGTTACCACGCTAATCGCAGCGGTCGTTTCATCTTATTTAGAATACATCGCGCTGTTCCGTTGAATCGTTAGACTAACATGACTTTAAATGTAAGCAATGGTTGTACAAGACAGAAAAAGTCGACCGTCATAATCTATGTAAACTAAGTAACGTGGTAGGCGCCATCTCTGTCAACACAAAATCGCGACGGAAACCCGCCGCGCTCTGGTCATTTGGTTCCCTAATTCAGGCTAATGCCAAGGAAACTTCTCTGATTTTCGAACTAATGTTTGTTTCGTATGACTAAATTAATTTCAACTCAAGTTGTGGAAAGTTCATTAATGCCGGAACTGCGCTATAAAGCAAAAGGTTTCTCTAGTTGTACGATTCTAATGCCACTAACTAGTACAACAGTGGGACTAGGAAAGTTAACATAGTTGCGGAACAGCTTAAACTAATTTCAGTTTAGAACTAAATAGGTCAGGTAGGTTCTAATACAAAATTCTTGCTGTAATTAAATGTTTGATTTCGAAATTTAACTCCAGCTGTTATTAGCTACTAACAAAATATAACATTGTAAGTAACGTAGCTAAAATAAGTAAGGGTAGCTTAAAATGATTTTAGTTTTTTATTCGTCATCGACGAAAACATCAAATATTAAATTGAATCGGAGAATTATTTAGAATTTATATTTCATATAACAAGTATAAAAAAGCATAATTAATGACCCAATGTTGAAAGGAACATTTGCCGTTGCCAATCAAATCGTAATCTACGGAGTATCTATTCAGAGTTCAAAGATAAGAGGCGATGTCAAGCATCATTTAAAAATATGAGCGCCTCTTGTGAATCGAGGGGCGTAACATTTTGCTACTGGGATTTAGCCTCGTGAATTCTAATAAAGAACATCCCTAGCGGATATTTCTCGCGTTTCCCTAGCGGTTTCAGTAGAAAACGACTATAACTCGACCGCAAATTCCTGATAAATGGTACACCCCGAACTAAATACGAGATCATAAGGATTTTGGCAAAACTTAATACCTATCGACTTTATTGAGAAGAAAAAGAGTTGAAATTCGAATAATAAATAAACAGTTAGCGCCACTGACTTTTTTACTTGGAGGAGTGTATTCTGATATTCAAATGAAAACGATCTCCCCTCCCGACCATAACTCGGCCGCGAGATTTTTGATAAATGGTAAGCCTCGAAAGAAAAATATTTGGGATGTGTGCGGAATGGTTTACATCGTTTGAATGCGAATAACACTGGTGACAGAAGTCAGCGATAAATAATTCGTTTTCATGTTGGCAGCCCTGGAAGTTTTGTGGGAAAAGTTTGGTTGCAGGTACTTGTACAAGTTTGAATCCACGTGATAGAGTATTTTTGTTTATATACACAGTTATTGACACTAACGCGCGTTAGCATCGATGCTAAATTAGATCTGTTCATTGCGTGAGTCGCGATGCTGAAGCGCTTTTTCAAAACGTGCGACTGCATCGATGGTAAAAGTCGCAGTGTGTCTTAGATATTTTTGCTCAGATGCAGTTACACCCTTAGTATGTGGAGCTACCAAATAGAGGTGCACCTGTAATCCTTTGAAGCAAGATACGAGTGTTTATGTATTACGTTAGCACGTATTCACTCAGCACATCCTAACATGTTAGTCGTAGATTTCAACATTCAAGACGTGTATTGACGCAAATTGAGATTAAAATTCGGATTTACTCACATTAGTTCATAAGTAATATCGGGGGAAAGTTCCAACCTAGATATATTATTAATACGAGTATGCAGATCTGATGTTGAATTTCGATAGCAAACAAATTTATTTAACTGGTTTGGTTTTCAGCTTTGACATAGAATTTACTGAACAATATTAACTAAAAATCCATATTATTTTGTAGAGAGGCAGTGTTAGAATAATAGATATCATAACCGTCCAAGTGCGAGTCGCACTCACGCGCGAAAGGTTCCGTACCATTAATAATGTGAACAACGTACTCGCAGGTACACAAATTTCATATTGCACCTTTTATTAGGTAATAAAGGCCTTTTTCTGTATGGGCCCTGAATATGTATTGTTTCATTAATTAAGAAAATAAAAATAAATATTTTAAGTGCCTGCCTGTTGCCATTATTATAGATATGGAGCAAAAAGGGCCAAAAAGAGTCACCTTTGTTGTATGGAAGACCCCTTACACAATTATTTTATTTTGATTTACCGGCAATAGAAATACATAATTTGTGAAAATTTCAACTGTCTAGCTGTCGCGGTTTTTGAGGTACAGCCTGCCTGAGTGACAGACAGACGGACGGGCCGACAAACGGATAGACAGACAGCAAAGTCTTACCAGTAGGGTCTCGTTTTTACCCTTCGGGTACGGAACCCTTAGGAGCACATCAAAGATTGGTGGTGTCATCATCCCTTTTAAACAAACAATTCATCTCAGGCAAAGTTACACCGAAGAACAATCTGATATTTGTTGGGTTGATTTCGCACATATAGTAAAAGTTTGCGGTTATACATAGTTAAAGCCTCCAAGACGAGGCTTTGTTTGAAGTCTGATGTTTGAAACTCAAAGCAAGTTCGCTCAAAGCCAAAGCTAAGTTCACCCACTTATGTTAAACAATGTCGGAGCCATGATTAGGACAATCCTTTAAGTTTGAATTTTTATCTTTGTTATAGTTACAATACAATGGAAATATTTTCAACTAAGAACCTAATTATGATTCATAATCCCTCCTACATATTAAAAATAAAAACATTTTCTAAAATATAATTTTCTGAAACAGAGAAAAATCACATAAAACACTATAGAATTGATCTTTGCTTTAAATTAAATTTATAAATAACAGTTAGATTTTCAAAAATTGACGAATATTATTAAAGTATCAAAAAAAATCCGTTTAAACGGATCTCGGATGTCCAAGTAATACTTTATGTTTTTTTTTTAGATTTTATCAGAGCAATTGATTTTAATTTTAATATGTGGAAGGAAAAATCATGAGTAGGTTCTAAGCTTAAAATAATGGCATTTTTTTAAAAGTCACTCTGTAGATATATTTCTTTTACAATTGGTAAATGGCGAAAAAACAATGATAACTTAACTAAGTAGCTTTACTAATTCTTTCACCATATATGTAGATGTTTATATGACATCAATGGTGGTATGAAGGCTAAATGCCTATTTGTCCATCGATATGTAAGCACTAACTAAAGTACGCTTTAAATATGGAACATCATTTCGTTTAAAGTATTCAACAGAAAACGTTAACCAGAACTTATGAGGACATTATGAAACAGGCCTTAATAATTGATTAGTATAAATAATAATAGTAGCCTCTGCGAAATATGGGTCGCTATTGCATTAAAATTATAATTAGCTTGATTTTTAATCGTATTATTTCAAAGCGATAAATATAATGTAACAAATTCAGATCGGCAGTCCAAACATTAAACGTTAAACTCGTTAATTACTTAATCATGTAAATTTACCCAATTTGGAGCTCTAGTGCTCAAATATAATGTATTGTTTATTAACACACATAAATACTGGCAAACGTCTATTTGGAGGTTAGTGTATTTTTTACAAAGGGGTAAATATTTTAGTAGTTTATCCTGTGTTGGTTTTTATTTATCTTAGTAAGAGTATGTGTCCATTCATTTTTACACCATCTTTATTTTTAATTTACTTATTTGAAAACACATAGGCATTTTTTAGATGTTTGTTAGATATATATGATTAGGGATACAGTTGATTTTTTCACTATAGTGATAAAATCAAGTAATGTAAAAGGGTCGCAATGAATATGACAAGCAGAAATCACGTTGAGTCTTGCAAATGAAGAACATTTGCAGTAAACAAATCGAATAGTCGATTAGTAGACACCGCGGTAATATCTAACACTCTTGCAGATTACTCTAGTTCGACTAAGCATTACTAATTGCTGTTAAAGTTAAGACAACACTTAAGTTAGTTGCTAAGTACAAGTAGAAGCTGTTACTTTGGGGCCATGATTTTACAAATCATTTATACTTAACCGATTACACACTGTTTTATTTATCTATTGCTTTTAGAATAAGTGGAAACTAGCAAAGCTTGATTTTATCCTCCAAAAAAATATTAACTCAAGAATATGAAAGAAGCGAAATGGAAAGAAAAAATGTTCATGATTGAACTCAAATAGTTACTAAAACCTTCGCAGTGTAACAAATATTTTATTGTTAGCCATATCAAAATCGGTCCAGCCAATCGAGAGATGCTCGCGGACAAACATACATACATAAGAACATACAGGTCGAACTGAGAACCTTCCATTTAAAGTCGGTTAAAAACATAATTAACGATCATATTACATTATTGTATTTATCACGTTTTAACATAGTCTCGTTGTCAAAAACGGACGATGTCGCAGACAAACGCTACAGTCAATAGATAAAACGACTAAAAAAGTCATAAAAAACAGTTAGCAGTTCCCGAGTAGTGAAACGGGTTCGATAAACTATAACAGCGGAATGAGTTTCGAAATAACGCGTGGGAGGAAGATCCCACTACCAAATGATACGGGATCAGTGTTGCGATGTCCCAAGATCGATTTAACCACGGAGTTAATAATTTGGTGCACTGGAATGACCATTATACGATGATAATTTTCTCTGCCATTTTGACGCTAACTGTGGGATATAAGATAATAATAAAAAAATATGCGCCAGACAACACACCAATTGTCGTGGTTTAGAAGTAAGGAATTTTCTTCCTTGTGTTACGAATAACAGGCAATTGTAATGACGGGGGCGTCTCCCATAAATACTTAAATACATATTAAACACCCATAACTCAGGTACAATTAATATTCGTGTTCATCACATAAACATTTTCTCCTTCCGGGATTCGAACCCGCGACGCCGTAGATATTAATATATAGGTATTTCGATATATTTTATTTGTTTTGTATGGGATCGTCCATAGCTATATATAGTACATAGAGGGGCTGAAATATATTTTACTCGAATTGCTCCAAAACATATTATTATCTCGGGATATAAAATATTATACATCTCAGTGAAAACTCTTAGTGGGTTCCAATGTAAGCTATGGTGAGCGATTTCGAGTATATCTCGGTATATTATTATATCTTTCTAAGCCTAACTATATAAAAGCACTAGAAAACCCGCAATTCAAACAGAAATAAAAAATGGTTGATACAGAAATGTTTTTATAACCTAAATGAATATTTTAATAACTTTTGACATAATATTATTGCTTGACATCTTTTAATTTTTTATTTTAAAATTTATATCATTATATTGTACATCCGAAATAGATAACTGTTGGAACTTATAAATTATTGTTACCACCTTTTACACAGTATTGACAATAAATTTATGATTATGATTAAGTAAATAGGCAGCTTGAAAGTATGAGTATGAGTCAATTGGCCTTAAACTACACATATAATTGACACATTTTGATATCTAAATTTATTTCTTTTTTTTTAAATAGTCATACTACAAACACCAGTGTAAATGTTATTAGAACTTTTAAAAGCTGCAGGTCTGGCAAAAGTTCTACGTCACATGCCATGTCAATGTCTTTCGCATTTCTATACAAATTAGAGCATTATTGGCAACGTCCTTTATGTACACTAGACTGTTCAGAACACTCGGCTGTTCAGGAGGCCGATTCTCGCATGATCGAAAAAAGTTCACACACGTAAAAATGTTCACCACTCGATTTTTTTTCGAAGGAAACAAGGCTTGTGTATTCTCAGACCTTCACAGTCGAACTAATTCGATGGAACGTCACACGAACATTTCAATTGCTGGAGACCAATAGATTTCAAAATTCGTATACGAGCTATTGAGGTTCTAATCGGGCAAAATGATAACCTAACCTAAAATTGAGAAAATTTACATTGACTTTGAAGGATTTTTAGCCGACTTCAAATAAAGAAGGTTTTCTGTGTGTCCAATGTATCAAGATTTATTTGCCCTCTATTATATCATGTTTGGCTAAACTGATTTTGATGTGGTTTTCAGAAGAGTAGGTACTTCTACGATTTAGAGAAGTTTCTAGTATATGAATTGACTTACAAAAAACAGGATCTCCGTTTGTCCGGCATACCTAGGCCGTGGTCGCTCCCGACTTACCACTTTCAAAGGAAAACCAAGCGGTTTTCGTGCACACAAGGCACAAAACAGGCGTCGGTTCAAACAAAAGTCTACACAAGGTGCAAGCGATTTCAGCTCTTAAGATGGTTAGGCAGCGGTGACCTCGATAGGACTTAATATTATGTTAAGAGCTATCCAACCCTGGATACGCTAGAGACAAAGTAAGTAGTTCACAAGTCGAATCTTACGAGTCCAACTCGATTAGGTTTTGTTGTCTTATTACGGAGTACCTTTGTTCACCTTCAGCTTCATTCTCAGACCCTGGTTTTATATTTTAATTCTGTTTCAAGCTCATGAACATGGATTGCCCCTATGTATTTAAAACAATCCTGAATTTATATTTCTTTATGTCAATGACTAAGGAAGATTAAACAGACTTATTAAATAAATAACATACAAATAAAAAATACCAATTTAGCAAGTGGTTTTTTTTTCTTCATACATCAGTCAAAACACAAAACATTTAAGAAGCAGTAATGTTATTGTAAAAAAAAAAAAACATTTAAAGCCATTGGTCATATCAGGAAAGTTTCCATCCTTTAATCCAACGCACTTACATTTCTAACTAATCATTTATTTTGTTGTGAAATGCATGCGGTTGTGTTCCCAGGAGTATTTAAAATCCCTTCATTTGGCGCTCCTTCCTTTTGGATTATTATAATTTGTTCTACTGCTTGCTTCGGTAAAAAACATTAACAAACATAAATATCACAGAAAGTTACCTACTACACACAAAATAAAAACAAAACTTGAACACCATCATGTTTTTAGCTTAGTATCTCTTTTCTGGGATAATAATGATTATTGTAGATATTTGTAGGTGGAATTCATAAACTATGTTTGAACACATTCAAGCACGCATAGAACAGATTGCTAATGTACTATTTGTTTATAATAAGGCAACTATAGGCAATACTATAACACACAGATTTAGAATAATCTATCAGATTTTCCATTTATAAAATTGGAAAATCTGATGGTTTGATTTATAAATTGTGAAAATAAAACTATCATTATGTATGTGTCTATTTAATTAGGTACTTACCTAATTATCAGAGAATTACGGTATTCAAGTATTCCCATGTATTTTAACCAGTATTTTATCGAATTAGATTGGCAACTAAATATTCTCTCTGCTACAACATAATCCAGACTATCTGTAAATAAAAATAGTTTGTTTTGTAAGAACACTACATATCTCCAAAGGATATTAAAAACTTTATCCAGGCTACACAATAAGAAGGTGCACTAAT
The DNA here is from genome assembly GCA_963924145.1 of Pyrausta purpuralis. Classification (NCBI taxonomy): domain Eukaryota; kingdom Metazoa; phylum Arthropoda; class Insecta; order Lepidoptera; family Crambidae; genus Pyrausta; species Pyrausta purpuralis. The sequence goes on from OZ001645.1 coordinate 8,398,129, forward strand.
ATCTGTGATGTTAGTTAACTGACCCTATTACTACTAAAGAATAATTAAATGCCTGTTTCTTGTAGATAAGTAAATAAAAAAAGCATATAATTAAAGAAACAGCGTCATACCAACCTTAGAAAATATAAACATTTATTTTATATTTAGCATTGTAATTCTTACTTATTCTCAAGGCAAAATTTGAGGAAACAAATTAACTTTCTCAGTCACTGAAAAATCGATATTTGGAATAATTTTGACACACACATTGACATTTAGGGCCATAGAGAAAGGTAATATGGCGCGTCGCTGCGTTTCATTTCATGCTATGCATGAATAATGAAATTTTAATAATTGATCTACCGTTATTATATTTTTAACAATATGTATAGTTTTGTGAATATATACACCAAATTAAACAAACAAATAGATTTATTGTCTAATTTCACCAAAATTAAATTTTTTAGATGGACTTAAATATACTTTATTTCGGCGTTTTTAAAAACGCCCGTACGATCTCTAATGGAACGTTGTAATGAAATTCGAACGTGAAATGTTCTATCGGTGCATGAGAATAGCAGTTTTATGTATCACTCGAACTTTTACAATAGAATTGTGAACTTCGTATACAAATTACCACACGGAAAAAGTCTTACTTCACGAGAATTGGCCCCCTGAACAATATTTGCGGTACAAAAAATTAAAACTAGGTGGAACATCTTTAACTGCCGTGTTTGAGCCTACTTTGTCACTTTAGAAAATGTGACACAAAATATTTTCTGAACAGCGAAACTACTTGATGATTAAAATTGATGTGTATGTGTAGAATAAATTCGGAATGTCAAATTAAAGTTGTTAATTTTATTTTTAGTGAATTTATTTATTTGTGAATTTTATTTTATTGATTTGTGATTGTTTTTTCTTTTAACGACTTTTGTTATTGTTAATTTTATCAGTAATTTCTTTTTGGTCCATTTATTGATTTTATATTTTTCACTACTTATATTATATTATCTAGATAAATAAATATTTCTTAGCTCAATAATTTTTAATTCAGATAAACTCGTGTACACATGCGTTGAATTGCAGTTTTCAAGATAATCACTCGGTTTTATGTTTAACTGTAATTTCGTTTGTGTGCCATAAAAATAAATGAAATGAATTGAAAATCATTAAAAATGATTTTTGGTTATCGTCTGACTAGACTATTTAAATGGTTTTACCCTAAAAGTCTTTTCCAGACGTTAGTACCCACGATAAAACGTTCGTTTGTGAGTGACTAACTCAAGGCGCCCGTTACGCAAGAAATCGCAAAAAGAGAAATGATCACCAGAAAACAATGGTGATTACGAGTAGAAATAAAGAGTCAATTGTTTGACATTGATAGATAACTCGATTTAAGTTTGAAGCTTTACGCTTAAGAAGACAATTTAAATAATTAAAACACACTACATTGTATATTACATACAGACAAACAACTTTGACCCGTTGATTAGCCACGTTAAGGTATAATCTCCGTTTTGAATGGCCATGTGCATACATAATCGTGGTTTATAGGCGCGGGCGTTTAACCAAGCGTTAACCTGCGTTGTTTCGGATATAGGCCCGTATTAGGTAAATTTAAAGCGATTGTGTCATCCAACTAAGGTATCAAGGATGCATCGTTTATTTACTTCAATTGTATAATCCAATTGTCTAGATAAGTGTATGTTATACTAAACTAAAATTTGCAGGATTTTGAGATACAGTACCTACATGTAATAAAAAAATCAACTGTGTCAGATCGATCCCTGTGTCTTACGCTATCCGGGTGCATGCCTGCTAATGTGTCTGTAATATAAGAATATGAATGGCAGCGATAACAAAGTCATTTAATTGATTGTTTGTATGTTTATCACTGGCCTTTACCAACAAAAACCAATAGATAAGGCTACGAAGAATGAAGACTTAATGAAGGTATGTAATAAGCCGTTTTCTGTGTTGACATACTGGAAAGATACGGCTTATAGGATAAAGCCGTCAATTATTGTGCTGGTTCGTCCGATTTATGTACGGAACAAAAGCTGTGGAAGGCTTTAGCCCCATTTTCATCGGAACCGTGTGCCCTGTGTCATTAATCACCAGGTGTGAGCTCGGCTTAATTTATTTGGAATCAAATGGTCAGGTTGATTTTTTTAACTTAAAAATTCCACAATGGGAAATATATATGGATACTAAGGATTAACTAACTCTGGTCTTAATATAATATTAATGTCAGTTACATTGATGTTCATATTGGCAGATATGGACTTTTTAACCTCAGATTACATGTTGTCCAACTCTAGTCTGCGCAAGTAAGCCTGAGCCTACCAGTCTTTTCATTTAGTTACTACTTGTAAGACGTACCTACTACGTGGACATGACATCAATCGCCTCGGTGGCGCAGCGGTAAGAGTGTCACACTTTAAAGTGACGGCGGCGCCAGAGGTCCCGGGTTCGATCCCCAGGTCGGTCCAAAAATATAAACCTGCGTTTTTTTTCTGGGTTATATAGACATTCTTGGGTAGCCCGGAGTTTGGAAGTTGGCGGTGTTTTACCCCCGTGCCTCGTGCTTTTGCACGTGAAGCCGTTGATCCTGCGCCTGATCTCTCTCCGGTCGTGTCAGATTGCTGCCCCATGGAGTTATGAGAGTGAAAGGAATAGAGAGTGCACTTGTGTTTGCGCACACACATGTGCACTATAATATGTCTCGCGCAGTCGGTTAGTCGTTGTGACTGGCCACCGTAGTTAAAATCGGCTAGGGGGATTATTGTTACATATAAGACGGTTGAATTTATTCTATTAGACCTGGAAAAATGATAGATGTAGCTCTTAACTGAACGAAACTTGAATAATAAATTTACTTGTGGTTTTTATCTCCATGAGCCATTAAAGATAATCTTTTCCAGACTTTCGTTGAATCAAGATATGTATAACCACGAACGTGCAAGTATGGAAAACAAAATGCAAATAAGATTGCATGTTTTTTTTAAAGAAAATGGTTGCTACACTCACTAAAAAATAGAAGAAAATGCTGAAGATTTTTGATTTAGCTCTTAAACTTTTACGGTTTGAAAAATAAAATCGTAAAATAAATAAATAAATATCCTTTGGACATTCCCACACATCGCTATCTAGTCCCAAAGTAAGCTACTCAAAGCGCGTGATCTGGAAGCCAGACAACGGATATAATACTTAAATACTTTTTATTTGTAAATACATATATGATTTACATAGAAAACACCCAGACCAATACAAACAGACATGTTCATGCACACAAAATTTGTATTGTGCGGGGATCGAACCCGCAACCCGCTGCGTAGTAGGCGATTTCTCGACCACTACACCAGATGGGTCGTCAAAATACAAGTTGGAAAGTTTGAAAATTGGCAGAAATCTAGAAACTTCTATACAGCTAAAAAGATTCTTGTGAGCTTTTCTTCAATAAATCTTTAGTACAACGCATTATTGCTCACTAATTGCTGTCAGTATTTAAAATTATGCTAGTTATTTCAGTAAAAAATAGCCATATTCAATCATTTGTATTATTATTAACGTTTCATTATCGTTTTCAACCCATTCGTTACACGTCGCATTCTCCATTTATTTAAGTTCCACTACCAAGCAAGTTTTGTGTAATACCTCTTCGAAACCACGTTGAAAGAAAGAAAATCTGCGAGTCAGATCCCCTACTCTGTGAGTGACCCCTCTCTCTCCGACTAGCTGATAATAATGTCACAAAATAACAAATAAAAATGTGCGCGAAATATATATAGTGTATTCATTCAAAAATATATGCTTTGATTTTTGCATCATATACTTACGCCCAGTATTAAAAAAATCTAGAAGTGTAAGTGTCAATTTTACAAACATCAGATAAGGAATATTCGTCAAATACAATACGCCTAATTTGAAAACATCAACTATTTCTCAGCAATTATTTATGTCAATGTCATTTTGAAATCGGTCGTTTTGTACTTAATTGGTTGGACAATGTTGGTGAAATCGACTCTAAATTTGTAAAAGACGCCAACCCTTTTCGATCGTTGCACCATGCTGTCATCATTATTTATGATTTAAAATTTATTCCAATGTAATTCGAACAATCAGCGGACTTAATGCCTCATGGCATTTTCTGCTAATCACCCGCCATTCCAGTCATATTCCATTACTACTCTTTCTTCAAATAACTTAATGGATTTGTAACTAACATAGTCATAGTAGTTCTGGGACTACGCCGGATGTTTTTCTTACGAATTTGGATCGGACTTAGAGCGGAACCACAAAAAATATAGATATTACTAATCTGTATCTTCTTGAAAGGGTTGATTAAAATCATAAATTCAATAAAGATACCTAGTAGGGCCTCAAGTCAGGGCAATTTTCCGTGATCGGCAGTTGTAGCGGTCCGCCCTATCGTGATTGGCCAATTGCTGAATTAGTTAACCCTCCGTGAATTATTGCAAAAAGGTCCCAATGGTCTATGGGATAATAAGAATTTAGGTCAAATCGGCGAAGCAAGAAATCGTTTCAATTTTGTCGAAGTAGTTTGTTTTGGTGTGGGACGTTAAGTTTATTATGAAGTATGCGAGCAATTTTCTATAGGTTGTATAGTAATATTAATTTAAAAAGCCTACAGAAAGGTACTAGCCTCCCTCGAAAATGTTTTTTTTTTCAACCGGATTAGGAATACCTAAGATTGAACCAATCACAAACTCTTTAGCTTAGTGTAGAAAAAACCTAAAGCTATACACCATGTCACTTCAAAAGCTTACGAGTATCTTAGAGGTACATTCAAACTACGAGTGTGTATTTATCTAACATCATAGTAGTTAGAATTCTAATAACTAAAGCAAACAATTTCAAGTACAGTCTACATTCCTTCTTCGAGTGCTAATTAACTAATTGGTGGGAACCAAATCAGTTTTAACAAAAACGAGAGGGCATGGCGTTATCGCAGTGTTTCCCAACATTATTATTGAAAAATGGTCAGAAATATTAAACGAGGTTGTGACATAGAAAATAAAACGGTTAAAAATACCACAGAGTAATATTAGTATTTTTCAACACACTTGCTAAAAATGACGTTTTTATTCCACCGATTTTTGGCACATAATCATAGATATTAAACACGCGTGCTTTTTCTGTATATTATTGCACTAGTGCTTTTTTTTTATTAACCCGACCAATTTACATTTGTACCCTAGTACTAAGTAGTAAGTAAGAAGATGAAGCGATATAATTTAGTCGGGTTATAACTTACACAACAAACAGTATTTATGAGAAAAATAGCAGTATGTATGTACATATTTATTTCAATAAATGGTAAATCCAGCTGTATTACTAAAAATAACTCAAATTCATTAAAAATTTTCTATAATTTGTGTTTTAAATAACGAATTATTACATTTTTAATCTTGGCTGTTGGCCAATCTAGTTCGCGCCATAATCTTGCGCGCGCATCAGTTTCGCGGCAAGAAAAAAAAACAACGCGCCTTTTTTCGTAAATAGTTGGCGGCTGTTGTGTAACGAATTTTGGATTAATGGCAAGTGTGTTGAAAAACGTCGTGTGAAATACGTGTGCCTGTGGCCATTATATACGCGGCTTTCTTATGGCGCACTCGCTATAGCTCGTGCGCACACAATATCGCCTTGTATATAATGGTTAACTTAGCACACTTGTATCATAATGTACTATTAGAAACTTAATTGAGAATTTTCATTTTTAAATAAAATTAAATTAATTTTACAATATATTTTCGATTTCTCTAAGATATAGCTGGCTTTATAATTTGATGCAGTAGATAATCAGGATATTAATTTGTCACAAACTTATCACGGCAAACAGACAGTACTTAGATATTTATGCGACCAAATCGATGTATCGATACCTCGACAGGCATTTGTTATTATAATAATACTTATCAGTTTGTATGATATATACGAACTTTGCTTTTACTCTTGACAGGTTGAGAACCACACCTCTTAATATTGACCGTAACAACACTCTCCACAGTGGCCATGCATTGCACCGGTAGAGATAAAGGGAAAACTTTTTTAATGAGATTATTATAAGATTTATTTTCGATCTTGAAAATTTAGGTTATAGCAAAGGAGATACAGTGTGGGAAGGACCGCATTGTTGATGTACACAAGTGACAAGGACAGAGAAGTAAAGATAATAGACGTATTTATTGTATTGTTAAGTTTTAATTAGTCATGATTGTGGGATTATGTAATATCTTTCTTTAAATATTGATGGCTTACATTCTTGTTTTACCGACTTCAAGGAAGTTATGAGTTCGACCTTTACAATAATGCTAAATGCGCAAAACCTCAGACACCCCAAATAATTATTATTAATTCAAGTGTTTCCTAATGCTGAAAGAAAATAATATTAATAAAAATATTAAAGGTTTTATGTGGTGGTTTAGTTTTAGTGGCACCTCAGAGGTGAAATTGTGCAAAGCAATCGTATTCATTTGACAGTTCAAAACGTACGGTATGATCTGTCAATCGCTTTGTTCTTTGCCGTTTGACAGGTAATACCGTACGTTTTGAACTGATAAATGGATACGATTGCTTTTCACAATAATTCCACCTCTGCGGACGCTCGGTCGAGAGAGTATTCGGAAGGTATCCGCCGAGCCGCTGCGCCCGCTGGCATTATTATTACTACTATCTACGTTCATAAACAACTAACCATTGTTTGTTTACGTATTTGGGCGTGTTTGCGTTCGTGATGACTTGTTTTATTATTAATAGACAGGGCAATATTTTAATCAAGATTTTTTAAATCATAAAGATGAAATAAGAAACCAAATATATGCGCACGGGCGCGACTCGAACCAGCAACTTTCTGGCTTACGGGGCCAAACGCTCTACCAATTGAGCTACCGTGCTGTCTGTCCGACCTTGGGAAATTTGTGGTTTCTTATGGATATGCTATTTGCGTGACGTTTAAACCATAAGATTTTTTTGAAAATGTGACCCTATTAAAAAGTGGTTCAATTGATTCTTCTCATTTTTCCCATCAAAGTATTTTCAGGTTTTGTGCATTTAACATTACACATTGTATAGAACTGAAAATTACAAGATTACACTATACTGATTTTCAATAGCCACTTCCACGAACGGAAATGGTTTTAATTCCATGCTCGATTAAGCCGAATAGTGGACCAAATATCTTGGTCTCCCTCAACCCCCTGCAGTCTTACCAATTCAATAGGGAATTGTCCACCGAAAGTAGGATGACAGGCCAGTTTAAACTGGTCATGGAACAATGGTGACACATGATTGGCCCATACATTTAGAGTCTAATAAGGCAAAATGATTGTTTTTCTGGCTATTTGGCCAGTAATGGTAAAGGAAGGTCGTTTCATGTTTAGGGCATGTAAACAAAGCATATTATTGCCTCGTTTAATTGTATGTGTATTGTTGTTAATTAAACAATAGTGGTCCCCGATGCGGAAGCTCGAAAATTGACAAATTATGTACCTATATGAATTTTGGTGACTGCATCGATACTAACGCGCGATAGTATCGATGCAGTCACGCTTCTGCATTGATGCTAACACGCGTTAGTATCGATGTTAAATTAAATCTGTTCATTGCGTATTTCGCGATGCTGAAGCGCGTTTTCAAAACGCGCGAGTGCATCGATGCTACAAGTCGCACTTTGTAAGGGGTCTTACATGTATTGCAGTCGAGTAGGGAAAGGTTGGACTTATTTCAAACAAATGACAAGGACCAGTAAAAATACGGAAATACGATATTGTATCACTTTTATTTGCAATTTATCTATTTATATTTATATATATAAATGTTCTTATTTTATCTCGCAATATCTATGATTTCTGAGAACTCTTATATCAGATATGTTATAGGCACTCACTCATTGTAAAGACTCATCACATAGATTTCTCTCAAATAGGAACATGACAGCCTTCAAACAACTATTTCGTTACAATTTGAGGGTCGTACTTCTAAAACTCTTAACAATACAACACAAAACACTTACAAAGACACTTAAGTTTCAAGAGGATGTTTACTCAATTTCAAAGTGGTTGTCATAAATACGACAAGGAACAATTACGACTCAGATAATTGTTAGTTAGAGGTTGACAGAGGATCTGCAATTAGCCCATCTGATAATAACAGTATCATTCCAGTTAGCTATTTGTAGTTGAAATGAATGAAAATATTTTTAACCCAATTATTAAGGCTATTAACGGCTCGTAAGCCAAGAGATTAGGCAAAATCTATGAGGCGGTGCTAAACCACTGAAAGCATTGCCAAAGCGGACTTTATCTCGGTTAGTACGGAAATATTATTCATCGAAAACATAAAATCCTATGTACAAAATAGTAACAAAATTTGGTTGTTAATAATATTTATTACTTTATATATATATATATATATATTTAATTTAAGTATAATTATAAATACGTTTATATGTTGTTGAGTTTCAGGTACACAGAAAAGTATAGTACTATTACTAATTTGGATTTGAAAAAAAGTAATTGTAAGTTACTTGATAAAACTACATGTCCTTTCTTATAACTCAGGTGTTCTTTATAAAGGACAGTCGTAATAACTGGGTTTTAGCAATAAATCCCCATTATGTTGCTAAAAATTGGCTGAAACCCTTTGAATCATAACAAAGAAAAGGTTAGTACTTAAATTAAACGAAAATAGAACGAAACTAAAATTAAAGATAAAAAGCGAAACATTTCACAAGCATTATCATACACAATTTTTTTACATAGTTACTGCTCAAAACTGTTCAGTAAGATTATTGGCCTACGATGAACGTAAACTAAGATGGTACCGACAAGTTCAATCTAAATGCCACTCATCATCATTTTTAGTCAAAGGACGTTCACTGCCGAACCTAGGCCTTCCACAGCTACCGATCACAAGCGGTCTGCGTCCAGTTTGTTCCTGCGATCTTTACAAGGTCGTGCTTGTCTGTGGACGTCCTACGTTGCGTCTTTGGTTGAAGAGTCACCAATCTAGAACTTTTCTGCCCCAACGGCCATCAGTTCTTTGCGCTATGTAGGGCACATAGCGCGAAGAACTGATGTATGTAGGGCACATAGCGCGAAGAACTGATGGCCCATTGCCACTTGAGCTAAAAGATTCTCAGAGCTATCCACAAAGAATGAAAAAAAGCCACGAGTACTTTATATTTTTTGAGGTTCCCACTTATACTGCCAACTTCCTTCAAAGTGCCGTAGCATTAGCTCACTTATATATTTTTTTAAAACAAAAATATGATCCAGTTCCTATATTACACAACTATGTTTAGTGATTCTCATGATCAATATTATCTCGGATTATATCTACCCGGAATTATAACAATCTGTCTTCGATATTAAGTAGCAGTTAAATCTATGTATCTGACGTCAGTACGGCGAATTTTAAATTTTCTGTAAACTACAAAAGTAGTTGATTCATATGATGTGCAAAAGACTCGGGTATCAATCTACACGTTCGTGTTACTGCTCTCAACATATTACCAAATCGAATTACAGCTTAATAACCCAATCTAAAAGCTTTCCAGTTAGTGCCTCACGTAGTTCCCAGCTCGGGGATACGCCGAGGCTATCTAGTTCTAATACAGCGCATGCTGAAACGACAAGACCGTAATTTCCCCAGCAAACGTGAGCACGGTGGCGCGACGGGGAATTATTATAACATCGCTCGATACTAATAATATAGAGGGATTTTATACTACTTGGAGAAAGATTCGACTTTAAAGTGCGCCATGGATCTTTTGTCGACGGCAAAAATCAGAATTAACGCTGGCCTCTTCAAAAATGTGGTTGACAGATCTAGTGTAGCAAAATCTCGACAATTTTGCAGGCGCTGTTCCGATTTTTTCTAATGTTTTTTTTTTCGTATAAATTTTATGTTAACTTTTTAAATGATTTTTTTAAATACTGTAAAGCTGAATTCCTTAAATAAAGTTGTTTCTATTGTTTTTTTATTTTTATAATTGTTTTGCGTTAACAATAAATGTAACATACATGATACAAACGCACATGCTTACATTGCGTAAATAAGTACTCTTCTCTTTATCTTTCCATGGTTTCCATTCCATGGGTTAAAAACTATTCTTTAAACAGCTTAAATCAAGGGAGAGTTTTGCATTGGCTATCCTGATTGAACTGCTAGCGTTCTCTCCCCTCTGTTAATGTTATCTATTGGCCAAAAGATCCTTGACGCACTGTACTTTTTAGGGTGTTTTACGTAAAATCGACATTGTGATAGTCATTTTTATCATCACGATGAAATAATGAAATCTTAATGATCATGACGTGTTTAGTATTACTGTGCACAATATACGCTATAATGATACGATGTGATATAATTAAACGCTACAGCAACCAACCACCATCGTTTGTAAAGTCTACATAGTTGCATTATAGTTACTACGAAACATGACACTTCATGAACTGTACTTTTACTTCTATTCCAATCAAAGACCAGAAAGAACCAGAAAGAAGTAGTACCAGAAAGAACAAATAGATAAATTATTTAGAAGTACCTAGTGTCGTGCATCGATAATTAAAACAAAACAATGAAACGGCTGTTCGACTGTTCGACTCGACTATGCGCAAAATATCCATAACATTTGATTGATGACAAACAAAAAACACAAAGGACAACTGAAGGAGGACTTTGAAGGACAAACAAAAAACACCACTGAACCAAGCAGACGTATTTGTTTATACTCCGCAAGAAAAAATCGTATATGTGTTTATTTATCCACTAAACGTTATAAATGTTATACCTTCGGACAGTTAAATACGAGTGTGAAAAAAGTACGCAAAAGGTTTTGTTGTGATATAAGTGAAAGATGTAATATAAGCAAAAAAATATCTAGTGATAAAGGACAGTGCAACGAGAATTTGTATGAACATAACAAACAGCGGGTAAACTAAAAACATAAATCACTTCATACCACCCAACAACATTTGTCCAATTCGTGCGTAATAAGATAGAAAATTTCGCCCCACACGTTATCGGCTCGGTGGCGCAGTTAACTAAGCTACGCGGCAACAGCGCTGTTAATCGAGCAATCCGAGGATCGATCCCCGAGCAGCCGTATCTCTTTTTGTCATTTGGAAATTGTGGTTGTTAAATATCGAAGACAAGTAACATGGGCAAAACACAAAGAACACCACCAACTAGCCCAAAACAAGGCATTAAGCCGACGGATAATAATCCAATCGAACAACAACAAAGTTACGTCACCAACAGGCCAAACATAAGACAAGCTCTGTCTAACTCACCTGCGTCAGATGGTCCAGTCAGCGCAAACTTGCCCGTTACTCAACAAGATGTAAGAGAAATAGTAACTGATATTGTGCAAACACAAATGGCATTATTTATGACACAAATGAATGAAAATTTTTCCAAGACTATTAATAAGGAACTGTCGTCTCTCAGGAGTGAAATCGAGAACGTGAGGAGTTCGATGGATTTTATGAACGAAAAATTTGAGGATGCTATGAGGGGTCAGGCAACCCTTGCTAAGGACATGGAGGAAATGATGACTCAAAACGAAATACTGCAGGGTACTGTTAATTCACTCAACACAAGACTGAACGTATTAGAGCAAAATGCACGGATGAACAATGTGGAAGTGCAGTGTGTTCCCGAAAGCAAGAATGAAAACTTGAATACAATAATTATGCAAATCGCTAAAACAGTGGGTTGCAGTTTGACGGAAGATAACATAACGCATTGTACCCGTGTTGCTAAACAAGATAAATCTAATACACGGCCAAGAGCGATAATTGCTCAACTTTCCTCCGTACGGCTTCGCGATTCATTTCTAGCCGCTGCCGTTACGTTCAATAAACTAAATAAAGATAATAAATTGAACTCTTCGCATATTGGTATCGCAGGCGAAAGAAAACCAATATACATAATGGAGCACTTATCCCCAGCAAATAAAACCCTCCACGCTGCTGCTAGGATCAAAAGCAAGGAACTAGGATACAAATAGGTGTGGACCCGAAACGGTAAAATCTTCATGCGTAAAAGTGATGACACCCCATACATTGTCGTCAAAGACAAAGACTTTTTAAATAAGCTACAGTAGGTTTTTTTTTGGCATGCATCTCATCTATACCTATACTGTTAAAATTCAATATTTTAAGTGTGTATTACCAAAACTGCAGTGGTCTAAGGACAAAACTTCATGGATTCTATGAAAATGTTGTATGTAATTCTTATGATATTATAATTATAACTGAAACATGGCTTAAAGATTATATATTTGACAAAGAACTTTTTGATGACAGATATGTAGTGTACCGACGCGATAGAAGTAGTTTAACTAGTGCAAAGGAAGATGGCGGCGGAGTATTGATCGCAGTGCTGAATAGGTATAAATCTAAAAGACTAAAACATTTTGAAAGTGAGTATGAAGATCTATGGGTTTCTGTAGAATATAATTTTTCGAATTTGGTCAAACAACTTACTATATGTGCTGTATATCTTCCGCCACCTGTTACTTTATCGCAGGTGGATAACATTTTAGCAAGCTGCAATCATAACTTTGAAGGTTCACCCAGTGAAAATTATAATATTGTTATTGGTGACTTCAATCTTCCGCTGATAAGGTGGTTAGATGAGAACTACTTTTTGGTTGATAACTATTCTGCAAAGCCTACTTTAAAAGAAAAAATTAAAGATTTTATGACTTTAAACGACTTTGATCAATTAAACAAAGTAGTTAACGTAAGTGGTAATATTTTAGACCTAATTTTTACTGACATACTAAATTGCAATGCTCAGCCAGCAAATGAAATTTTGTCGAGAATAGATTTAGCACATCCTCCTATGATACTTGAGGTATATTCTGTGAGTCAGAAAAACCTGCCTAATAATACATTAAGCGATAGGTATAACTTTTACAAAGGTGACTATGAGTTGATCAGAAAAGATCTCAATGAGATAGACTGGACTAATAAATTTAAATCAGTTAATGAAAATGTTAGTGACCACGCTCTAGTACTTAACAACGAGATTTGGAGAGTTATAAAAAAACACGTCCCATTAAAAAAACAAACAAAACACAAATATCCTCCGTGGTTCACAACACAACTAATTAAACTCTACACGAGAAAAATAACATCAGATGTCGCTATAATAAATACAAGAATCCATTAGATAAGGTATCATTTGATATACTTAAATCAAGATGTAAGGTATTGGTAGCAAGTTGTCACAACCGTTATATAAAAGACATGGAGTCTAATCTGATCAATAATCCAAAGCTTTTCTGGTCGTACATGAAGGGAAAACGTAGTGGAAACAGTAGTTATCCTAATACCATCTCTGACGGCGACAATACGGCTACAAGTGGGGAGACAGTGTGTCAGCTATTTGCGTCATACTTCGCATCTGTTTACAATACTGCACAAACTATTGGTATCGTGCAAAAAACTTCGATTCAGATCTCCGTGGAAAATTTTAATGACTGTTTCGGTAGCATTCAGTTTACTCATGATCAAGTATTAAAGAAATTAGAATCTCTTGATGAAACAAAAGGTCCGGGTTCCGATAATATACCTCCATTATTTATTAAGCTGTGCGCAGATGTACTAGTTAATAATCTTCTTTTTATATTTAATAAATCAATTGCAACTGGAATATTTCCATCACAATGGAAAATAGCTAAAGTAGTACCTATACCGAAAGGTGGAGATTTAAATTCTGTGAGAGACTATAGACCAATATCTTTGCTTTGTTTATTTGGAAAAGTGTTTGAATCCCTAATTTGTCCGCACTTACAATTTTATTGCAAACAAAAGTTCACACAATATCAGCATGGCTTCCTAGGAACCAGATCAACGGTGACCAATTTGGTTTTATTTGAAAATAGTCTAGTTGAAGCCTTGGAAACACGATGTCAAGCAGATGTTATTTACACCGACTTTTGCAAGGCGTTCGATAAGGTTCTACATTGTATTTTATTAGAAAAACTACAGTCATTCGGTTTCTCGGGTTCTATTTTAGAATGGTTTAGATCATACCTCACAGATCGTTATTTCTATGTTGTTGCTAATGGGTTTTCATCGGATCTGTTTCACATTACATCTGGCGTGCCACAAGGCTCTCATTTAGGACCAATTTTATTTAACATATTTATTAATGACTTACCACAATGCCTTAAAAACTCTTCTCCCATTTTGTACGCGGATGATTTAAAAATAGTGCGGTTGGTAAAATCAAGGGAAGATGCTAATCTTTTGCAACAAGATGTAGACAAACTGACTGAATGGTGTTGTAATAATGGTATGCAACTAAATGCCAATAAATGTTCGCAGGTCGTTTTTACACGTAAAATTAACCCATTACAAACGCAATACTCTATAAGTGGCATTAACTTAAAAGAAATAGACACAATTAGAGACCTAGGCGTCATATTTGATAAAAAAATAACATTTGTTCCACATATAGATAGCATTGTAAAAAAAGCATATAAAATGCTGGGCTTTATAATTAGAAATACGAAATTATTCAAAAAACCTAAAACAAAAATACTTTTATACAATTGTTTAGTGCGTACTATACTGGAATATGGTAGCATAGTATGGCGTCCGCATTACGCGGTACATATGTTACGGCTAGAGCGGATTCAGAAAAGGTTTACTTGGCACCTGGATTACTCCATCGGGTTATCTAAAAAAAACGACCATATCTTGATAGACTACACCACTTTTCAATGTTACCGTTAAGTAAACGATTTGAATTATTAGACATTAAATTTATGCATAAAGTAGTTAATAGTAAAATAGATTGCTCTGAACTTTTGAACCAAATCTGCTTAAGAGTGCCTCGACGCAACCCACGTCATCCCATTGCACCTCTATGCCCTCCACTTCGCCGTACTGTTTTAGGTGCTAACTCTGTTATAGCCCGGCTTTGCAGAATAGTGAATCAGCACAGCGGGCATATTGATATGTTCAATGATACGATTCAAAAAATTACAAGAACAGTGCTTAAAAATTTAGAATAACTAAAATTAAATTCACATATACATATATAATAATATAATTAAGTCTGTTAATATGTTAGATATTGCATGTGGTGTTTACCAGTAAAAAGTTTCTGTATTTAGTTCTTTTTAGAAATAATGTATTTGTAGATTAAGACTTGTATCGATGCATGAAACTGTTGGTAGACCTAATAAAATAAATAAAAAAAAAAAAAAAATGATGCGTTACCAGTGTCATAACCAAAAAAGATCACGTACGTTAAACAACCAGCTCATAAATAACTTCATATCATTCATTTCATTCGCGCAAGAATTAAAAAGCGTTCTTTATTTATTTTTAAAATTTCCTATGAAAACAAGATATAGCTTTTGCGCATCAGTAAATGATTCGCCCGGGCTAAATTATTTATTTGCTGTGATATTGATTTAACTATAATTACTCTCAAAATATGAAAGAGACTAGAAATTACTTTTTACAGCCGTAATGTCATTTTGTCAGTATTACTTTTTGTCATTTCTGCTTCAGTTGGTAAACTAAGCCCTAAACCGTTTTTTTGTCAGGAGCAAAAGTAACACTCTTCCTATCGTGCACTTTCAAGATAACACCCTTGGATGCTGACACAGGTCTCATTTGTTCAATTTAGCGGAGGCTTTCGTCCAATAAACGTACCTCGAGCTCAAATTATGTGAGTCGCGTTGTTTTTCCTTGCTATCTGTGTTGCCTCCCCGTTACTGGGGAGATTTACTGGGAATAGTGCCGCATGTATGATCATACTACCCTACCCAACAATTTTTTGCCGATGTTTTTTTCCCCTTTGCGACAGAATTTTTTGATTTTTGATTAAATTACTCTGAATATTCTATTTGGAAAGGAAAACCTTTCAACGGTATGAAAACATTTTACTAGTAAATACCGTTGCGTTCAATGAAAGGTAGTTAGCGATGAAAAAAATCATCCAATATGTCTACTTCAGTAACTAACTATAAAATGTAGGGTACTACTATCGTTTTGATGGTTTTACTAAATGTAAGTTATTAGTGACAAAAAAACTTAGAAAAGTTAGTACGTTTTACTCGTACACTGACTTATATATATGAATATTTAATATCATTTATATACAACTTTACTTAAAATAAAACTAGCCTTTTTCACACCGCTACATACATACCTGAAGTGTAGCCTTTTTCCAAAAAAAGGAGAATGTTTTCAGGAGAAAACTTTACTTTTCACATAAAAATTCTATCGTATCATACCATGTAATTTCTCAAATCTTATACTATTCGTAATTTTCACATCGCAGTTCTTTTCGTCCTTTGCAATTTACAGTCGCCAGCAGATCAGTTAACCCACTTTTTTTGCAAACTAGCTCTTATTACAACTGCATAAGATGCCGCATTATTTTCCTTGATGTGCTGTTGTCCGTACTATCGAGGTCCTCGCCGCAAAACGCCTTAAAAAAGCAATACATTACTTGCACCTAGTACCTATCGTCTTTTGTTTACCATGAAACCCGTTTTTGTGACGTGTGTGCTAAGCAATTTTCGTTTGAAAACTGATTAGGCCTGATAGACCTCGACTGTACATGTGGGAACCGTAAGTAGTGGGTTAGTAAAACTCATTAGGCAAGTGTAGTAATTAAGGGAATACCTTCTAATTGGAGGACGTGTATTGATGTGGGGAGATAAACTGTTACCCCAACGTATTAGTAGGTAGGCACCTAACTCCTGAATGTTATTCAATACCAAATATAGCTAGTTATGTGCGTTAGTAACAAATTATACCTATGAATCAAAGAACTGTAGTAATCACTATTTTTAAATACTTTGATTAAATTTTAAGGAAAATGTTAATTACGATGTAGGTAATAAAAACATCATTCGAATTCGAAATCTTTTTAAAATTTAATTAAATTAATCATCTTTATTCAGGCAACCTAAAACCCATACACATTACACATTAACCATAAATATCTTACACTACATTATTAATAAAATAAAATAAATTCATTTGAATTAAACTAAATAAAAAAATAAATGTTTTAAGAAACTTAATATATATTATACTTAAACTTAATTTAATGTCGAGAGTTTCAATAATAGTCAGAAATACGAATTATAAATCATAATAATTAAAATTAGTTCAAAGTCAAAAATTAATTGTAGCGTCACAATTGTGACTGTAACCGATTTGATTAATAGAGTATTATAATTACCAAAAATACTATCTTTATCTCTCGATCTTTTGCTTTCCCGAGAAAATGTCGAAAAATAGGATGTGAGACAGTACAATTACGGGAAGTTAAAAATTTGCAGCAAAGTTGCATGTAAAACTTGAGTCAAATTATGTAGTTACGATTTTATTATATACAGAGCTTTCCTCCACCAGATTATTGCGGAGCTATAAATCTATAAATACAAGCAATAAAGCAAGCGTTTGCTAACCGACACTAATCCACAATAAGCGGTTTTAGTACTTCGCAAATAGCGCATTCGTACGCATATTCCCATAATAGCTCGTAATTAAATTCGTGCTTAGAGAGAAGCGAGAGATTTTTCCCATTTGCGGCTGTTTTGAATATAGTTCTACGTATTGAACGATAAGGTATGGAAACAGTCTCTTTATGCTCGAAAGTGTCAATAAGGAATCCTTAAGTTCAGCCATGGCAATCTATCTGTTTGGCCGTCAGTAGTTTAGCTCTGAGAGCTTTTTTACTAGTTTTTTTTTTTGCAGACAATGTTTACACCTAGATTACTTTTTACTATTAGGTTGTTTTTGGCTTTATTATTTGGTTATTTGTATCAACTATTTGGAATCGAAGTCATTTTTTCGTTGACACAGTGGCAGCTATATAACTCTCAATAGATAGATATTTCTTCATCACGTTAGTAATTACGATTTATCATCTTACAATCATAAGCATTTTAACGGTACAAGTACGTACTATTATCTCCTTTTTTTTTAAAACCATATTCAAAGCCTAAGAATTGCTTCCATATATCACGTTTACTTTGGAGGGTTGAAGACGACCTCAGGCGGACAGCCGGCCCAAACTGGATAGTCGTAGCCCAAGATAGAGATGCATGGGGATCTATGGAGGAGGCCTTTACCCAATCCGGGGTTCTTGCTGACTAATCAGCAACAAGAATATCCTTTTTTAGTTTTACTTTTTTTAAAAACAATACTGACAAACCTAGTTTTAATTAAAATCAAGAACTAGCCATATATATATATATTTTCTCTATACTGCTATTATCATGTATTACTTCAACCTTGTAGAAGCAAGAAATAAAAGGCTTATTTATTTATTTATTATCACGTTTACTGAATTTACATCCTGAATAGTTCCGATTACGAGATATAGAGAGAAGGCTTTTGACGCAGACTTAGCTAAAGGGTTTGTTAGTGTTGACACAGAATATGTCTATGAATCGATTGATTCATCAGGGTTATACATTATTAAGTATAACCCTGATAAATCAATCGATTATGTGTTCAATTATTTTTTTAGCTTTCCTCTAGTAGGTGAAGTATTATCAAAAGTATTTGACGCATATGAAAGATCCTTCAAGATCTTGTTTTATGTAATTATGTCTTAGAGCGCTTTCACACTAAGGCGTTTTCACCGACTTCAAAAAAGGAGGAGGTTATCAATTCGACTGTATGTTTTTTTTTTGTTTGTATGTTACCTCATATCTCAGTCGTTTGTCGACCGAATCGAAATTTTTTTTCGCCTACTTAGAGGGTGTACCTTCTAGTTGGTCCCATTTTTTCCATTTTGGGATCTGATGATGGGATCTTGGTGTAATCGAGGGAAACCCTCAAATTTTAAAGACACGTTTAGTGTTTCTTTACTAGAATCTTAATGTTGACGTGTTGTTACGTCTGATAGTCAACATCTTGTGGGGCTGAGCTGATGGTGAAACTCCTTAACGCTTAGGAGTTCAGTAATTATAATGACGGAACTTATGATAGGTAATTTGTAGCTTCTTAAAAACTAGAATCATAAGGTGCAACTCCCCCCCCCCCCCCCCCTCTTATGTAATCACTAAAAATGAAGAAATAAAATAAACTTTAAAAAAAAGTAAAAACCGACTTCAAAACCAAAATGCACTAAAAAGTTTTAAATAAACTCTTCACCATTGAAAGGAAAGGAATCCGTTTTAGGCAAACAATTTCTTTTTGGAGTCGGTGTCATCACTTTGACCATCAAGCATCAATTATCACAGCACCGACTCCAAAAAGAAATTGTTTGCCTAAAACGGATTCCTTTCCTTTCAATGGTGAAGAGGTTATTTAAAACTTTTTAGTGCATTTTGGTTTTGAAGTCGGTTTTTACTTTTTTGAAAAGTTTATTTTTAGCAGCGCGAACGTCGTGCGGCAGTCGCGCTGCTGTCAATTTCATACATAAAATACAGAAAGCTATTCATAGACGCGCTGCTGTCTCTCTCTGTTTTAGATTTCTGGTATTATTTACTATATGTGGTATTTATACTAATTAACTATAAAGCTGAAGAGTTTATTTTTTTCAATACGCTAATCTCAAGAACTACTGGACCGATTTGTTTTTTTTTTAATTCACGCTGCGACGGGAGGGGAGGAAGCAAACTAAAACACTCGGATGAAGTCGCGGAGGACCGTTAGACATTGTGTATCTACCTAAGCTTTGAAATTACTTGAGTGGTATTTGCGAGATAAAACAGTTACTGCAATAATCATTTACAGCGAATTCGTCTGTTGCTTCAGAAGTATTCTGCAAAACAACAGGTGTGCTTACTTACAGTCTTTAAGCTGATTTCATACTATAATTTATTTAGGCGTTTGGCTTCCAAAATCGCGCAACCTTCGCTCTTCCCATAATCTCATTTTTCACACATCTTTTGACAAGTCCGGCTTCATAACAGACTCCTTCACTTTCTCTGCAATTATACTTTGGAATTATCTCTCCGATGAAATCAAAATGTCCCCCAACAAGTACACGTTATATACATATACTCGTATGTTTATGTTATTGCGTTCCCTGAGTTCCACAAAGAATCCAAGAAACTAATTCCACCAATTGCACAACTTACAGTGCAATAAAGTTTAAATATAGATAAATTCTTATAATGAAAAAGTGTCGTTTTAAAATAAATCAATCTTTAAACGCAACATCTGCTCCAAGCTATCGATTAATAATATTTTGCTTCGTTGGTAGTATCACCGTAATGCATTTTAGCTCAATTAATGTACGAGTCATTGGGGGTTTGTAAAATTAGCTCAGACATAAATTTCGCGCGTTGTAGAGAGATTACAGCCGATACAACGTGCAAAATGTACTCGTATTTACCTGTTCATTTGCAGTATGAACATATTGGTTAAAAATTTGAGCTCGACTTAGTAACGTTTGCATATGTTTATGGTTATTGCGTATGAAGCCTGTCAAGGTTAACAAAAACACCATCCTTTTCTAGTACGATTGTATGGCGAGGCGCCATAGGACCTGCTTTTTCTCATTCCAAAAACTTTGTAGTAAGCTTGGAACCGTACTAAGGTATTAACAGTAAAACAACATTTCCCAGCTGTGAAAAATCTACAGGTGAATAAGTCCGTGGTCGCTGAGCACATACTACAAGACGGAGTTAACCACTGAATGGAGTTAAATCGAATCGATCCCAAAAATCCTCTCCGACTGACGAATGACCGATCGTCATTATTATTCAAATATAATACGTGAAGCGATTGAGATTCGTAAATACAAAAATTTCAATCTGGATGATGGGTATAAGTTGTCATCAGTATGGAACCAAGTAATCAATAAATGTAGGCCGCGAGTGTCACCGATAAATGCGAACCGCGATACCGTGAGTGTTGTTTGTCGACGTGACTGTA
The DNA here is from genome assembly GCA_963924145.1 of Pyrausta purpuralis. NCBI lineage: Eukaryota > Metazoa > Arthropoda > Insecta > Lepidoptera > Crambidae > Pyrausta > Pyrausta purpuralis. The sequence goes on from OZ001645.1 coordinate 8,419,014, forward strand.
CTGACAATAAAGGTGTGAGCACATTATGTCGGGCCGCAGCGGGGCGGAGCAGGCCGCATCGCATCTTAAAATGTTACCCTAGCACATTAGTGACGGGCCGGGGCGCAGCGCACTGACGGATTTTGAGAACAGCGCACTGCCAGAATTTGCATAGAACTGTACGTTATGTATAGCTCTGACGAAGAACTTTCTTTTTTTTGTCTGTTGTTAGAAGAAGAAGCTAATGAACAGCACAGACAAAAATTTCGCCAAAAGAGAAAACGTTAAATATGGATACATCGAATGTTGTTGACGGGGCGGGGCGGGCCGCATCGCACGGACGCAAATCCGCCTAGCAATAATGCGATGCGCTGCGGCCCGGCATAGTTTGCGATAGTTCATACAAAATGTATGCGAATGATTTGAGCGGTTTTTGCGCTGCGACCCGCCCCGCTGCGGCCCGACATAATGTGCGCGAACCTTAATTCATCTAGTGTTGTGAGGGTGGCGGAAGAAACTTCGGGCCGCCCACGCAGGCGATGCTGCGGTCCACCAGTTGGCTCGTGACCAAGGCTGTTGCAACACAGCCGAAACGTCGAGCAGTGAGTAGCATTTATTCATTGTATTATTTCGGGTTTAGACCCGTCATCTTAAGTTCTTAGTGTTAAAACAAATGAGCTAAATGTTTGAGCATATCATAACCAATCATTCAAAATCTGATGCCAGAGTATCTCTGAGCAAATCATCACAAATAACAATATATAATATAATAATAACAGCCATAATCTACGCCCATAGTTACGACTATTACATAATTTTATCAAGATTCGGATCAAGAATACTAGTCAGTGATAGCAATGACCGTGACTCAAACCTTTAGAATCGTGACAAAAAACAAAAATAAAATACAAATATCTTTGCTCATCTGCAAGTACATAGAGCATTTGACTGCGACTAAAGTTGTAAGACACAATTTCATCTCTCAAACACTCTCTTAATGAATCATTTTTCCTCACATGGTAAAAGGGTAGACGCAACAAAAGCAAAAAGTTTAGAATATTTGATGAGTAGTTTTGGAATGTCCTTTCAAAATATAAAAGAAAACCAAGCGCGTAAGCAGTATTTACTTAGATATATTATTACTGACCCCTGATCTTTTCAAAGAACGTTTTGAATGAAATTGCTCACATACAAACTCTACTATAAACTTTAGATAAGTTGAAGTTATCTATAGGTTGACACTCATTACGTGAAATACAAAATAACAGGCATCCGACGAATGGAAACTTCAACAAATAGTTTTGTTTTTTCTTTATTTAAATCGTTTTCACTTTTATGTTTTACCGTTCCCCAGCCAGACACTTATTGCACTGCTTGATGTTTACATACACTTCTTGTCTGAACGTTGCGACTGAGTCTAGCTAAATTAAGTTATTTCAATATCAAACGAAAGAGCGATAGCACTAAAATAGTATCTCCGAAACTGCATGAGTTATAAGTGTAGACAATTACAACAACAGTCATATTATCTTTTTAAAGAGCTCGTTCAATTATTAGACGTTTTACAGCTGAAACAGACCATATTTCCATGTAAAGTTTTCAGTTTATGAAAGAAAAATTGACGATGGACATTGAAGTGATCCTTTATGGTTCCTATATAGCAGCTGTAACATTAAATATTCTTACTTTGTGTTACATAACTTCCCCACATTAATCTACATAAAAAAGAAAAATCCAACAATATGCTACAGCTTTCCACTCAAATTATTATCAAGAGTCGGAGTAAATAATCAGGAGCGTTGATTTGTTTGCTCCGAAATCGAGTCAGTTCGCATGAAAGTAAGATTAATAAAGTCTTATGTCCACATAAGATGGAGCGATGAGATGCGGTGTTATGCCAATAGTCGTAGTAATTACTTGCTCATTGGTGCTCCAAAAGGCATTCGCACGCGACTGAAAGATGCCTACAAAAATACAACTATTAGGTACATCTAATTATGGTTGAGACACAGTATATACCAATGTCACATAACAACTTCTAATGTCACATTCCGCATGCGAATGCAGCGTTAGAGTAAAATAACTTTGATGAGGTTAAAAATCTCATTTAAAAAGTTAAACCTTATTACATCGGGCACCGACCCAATGCAGCTTTTGGTTAGATTGACAAACCCCTTTTTGCAATAAAATATAGTTTAATGACAAAAACAACTTTTTAAACTTGTTTCTGCCACTGTTCTCTCTGGTATATGTATTTTAACCGCCACGTTATCATTTAATCATTTGCAGCTGTGGTTTATCTACGTATCCATGAAGTGATTATGCAGTTAAACTTTATATTCTGAAGCCAGATTTTTTCGCATAGTCTGTTGTGGAGGCTCAAGTTTATTCTAAGAAGGCGAAGTACCGCGAGCGGAATCGAAATTCCGTGTGCAGAATACCCCCATTTATACAGCGTAGCGATTACTCGCTGACGAGCGCGCGGGGTCAAATGCGTGAAACAGGAGACATTTCGCTCTATTCAAATCAATGTACGCACGCCCGCTTCGACGTTTGTGTGTGCGAATCAATTATAATGAGGGAGACAGTTCAGCAAAACGATTTTTTAATCCGATGTTTTTCAGTCTATCTCTCTTGTACTATAAGAACCTGCAATAGGATGGGACTTCTTTCCTAAAAGTTTGTTAAATCAGTCACTAGATTAAGTTCATACCGGAAATTATATCATGTTATTAAATTATATTTTTTCTACAAGTGTTATAAGCTATAAAAAAAATAAGTCATGAAAAATTCATATTAATACAAGAAAAAAAAAGAAAATAATTTTAGTACTAATATTTTAATTGCAATTTGCCGTGAAGCATTCCTTGAGAGTTTCCTTGCACCTTGCATTACGTGCACGTGTTTCTGTTTTAGTGTTTGTTTTTGGGCTGATAGCAATGCTACGAACAGCATTGTTGAAAGCTGTCAAAATAATGTAGTTTAAAAATCTACTAGTATTGTCCTATCGTAATATTTTAGTCGTAAGTCGTAATATTTTTGTCCCGTTAGGGAGCGAGGGGCTTGTTGTAACAGGGGTAAGTAGTAACAGGCTCTTACACTAGGACCTTAAACTTTATTAACGTATTTATAAAGATGAAATAAGAAACCAAAAATTTGCGCACGGGCGGGACTTGAACCAGCAACCTTTCAGCAACGTTTCATAGACAGACGGCTAGATGGCGCTAAGCGTCACGCAATTGACGTTTTCCAAGAGACCACAAATTTCGCAGGGTCGGACTGACAGCACGGTAGCTCAATTGGTAAGAGCGTTTGGCCCGGTTAGCCAAAAGGTTGCTGGTTCAAGTCCCGCCCGTGCGCAAATTTTTGTTTTCTTATTTCATCTTTATAAATATAAAATATGACACTGTGAGTGTTAAAAACATTCTAAAGCATTAGACAGCGAAGCGTCATCAATTTCCAAGTTGAATTTATTCTGTAAAGAATAACTGCTTGGGCCATCTGTTTCATAGACAGACGGCTAGATGGCGCTAAGCGTCACGCAATTGACGTTTTCATAAGAGACCACAAATTTCGCAGGGTCGGACTGACAGCACGGTAGCTCAATTGGTAAGAGCGTTTGGCCCGGTTAGCCAAAAGGTTGCTGGTTCAAGTCCCGCCCGTGCGCAAATTTTTGGTTTCTTATTTCATCTTAATAAATATAAAATATGACACTGTGAGTGTTAAAAACATTCTAAAGCATTTATTAACGTATTTCTTTAACTGTTTCTGTTGCCGTAGCCGGTGTCCCGCTGGCCGGCGCAGTGAGCGGAAGTGTGCACGCGCTTCATTTTCGCCAGGTAATATAAAATTGTACTCTCGGTAAATTTTGGTTTGCGTTATTATTATCGATTAATTTAAAACTTTCTAACTTATTCACATTCAAATTTATCTATCTCTGATAATGTGTAACAGTTTTTGAGTTAGCAATTTTTTTAAATAGTTATCTTGATAAATGTTAAAAATCATACCATGGAGTTGTAACAAAATCCTCGGGCTTGTTGTAACGTGTTACACCATGGCCCAAGTTATGAAGTAGACACCTATTTATTTATTTTTCCTTTCTTCTAGAATGAGGGTGTATTAAAGAAAGTATAAGAAGAAAGAAAAATCAACAAAAAATAAAACCGGAGTGCACAGAGCTAAAAAAAAAGAGTTTTATGTTCAGATTCTGAATCTGAATCAGAAGAGTGGTATTGTCTGGTATGTGATGAAGCTTACACATATTCAAAAAAAGAAGACTGGGTAGAGTGTATCATTTTAAAGATGTGGGCACATGTAGGATGTATTACGGGAGATACTACATCTTTTATTTGTATTAATTGTAGCTCAGATGAAGACTAAATTTAATTATAATGAAACCCACTAAATGTTGATTTTTACATAAGTACAATACTATGTTAGATAGATATTAAGAGATAATTCCGAAGCTTCGTAAGATATAAAGAATTTAATTACTAACAGTGATTAAAAAGTGACATGATGATTATAAGTAGGGTTCAACTAAATAAAACTGTTAATTACTTAATTTTTAGGTGTTAAATACTTAAAAAGTTTATTAGTGTTGATTTTTGATAAGAATTACATAATACCTCTTTTAGATAGATCTCTTTTTTGTTAAAAATAACTTTATCACGCTGTTCGTATTGCATGTACAATTAGTGAACTTAATGTCTTCAGATATCTCTACCAGTAAACCGCTTGTTAATGCAGAAAGCTTAGTGGTGGAACTTACTAAGGTTTCATCTAAACTAATATTATAAAGCTGATGAGTTTGTTTGTTTGAACGTGATTTTCTCAGGAACTACTGGACCTATTTGAAAAAATATTTTTGTGTTGCATATCTTATTTATGGTTTTAGATCATAAGATAATACGATACGGCTTATAAGAGTGGAGATAAAGAGAGATAAAATATTCCATTTTCCTTCCGTTGCGTACGCAGCGTTAACCTTTTAAGATACAAAAAAATCATGTATAACGAGGTTGTTCCACTTTAAAAGTTCTTTAATAAAATTCCGCAATAGCATACCCACTACAAACTTTTTTATGTTCATATATTTGTTAAAAAAAAGTACTATTTTCAAAGGTGTTTCGATGCACTCGGGTATATTCTTATCAAAATAAACATATTCATCATCACGAACTTTTCATTTCGATCAAAATTGCTCTTTGCATCATTTGATTTCAATAGTTATCTTAGAAATTATCATAGTTTTAAAATAACTTTGCAATAAAATAATGCTTGCAGCTTCAGTACAACACGAGCTTACGCTAACTGCTACTTCTGGCCTCTTACTTCCAATAAATAAATATGTGTTTTGCGTTGAAATATTTTAAGGCAAATCCGAAATTTACGAGGGTGACGCCGCGGGGGGCTGTTAGTGAAATTATATTATTTCTTTACTAGTTATCTAGATCATATTACATCATTGATGTGAGCTAGGTAGCTAGCTCGTATTTTTACATAGGTCCGTTTCTTATTGTAATTAATTGTCTGTCTTAAATTTTCATCAGCTTTACTAGAAATAAATATCTTCCACTCACGCTTGTTTGTCAATATTAGAATTTTACTCATAAGTACTAATAGTTGTGCCGAAATAGAACAAGGAAGGCGTCGTACGCCGGCGCCTGTGCTCGTTTGCGTTCGCTTCAGGCGTGCCATTTCTAGTTGCTCATAAATCAATGTGTTGATCATTTTACGTTTTACCTCATTTGGTTCCTTGGAAATAACTTTCAAAATATGTATGTACTAAAATGTGTATAATTTTACTGCCTCAGTGGCGCAGCGGTTAGTTAGAGGGTCGCATTTTAAAACGACGACTGCGCAGAGGTCCCGGGTTCGATCCCCGGGACGGGCTAAAAATATGTACCTGGGTTGTTCTGTTCAATCTAGGTCTCTAGGCGTAATCCCTCGGTTCAACCTAGATTTTAAACCTGACTGAAACTTAATTTATTCATTAAAATATTTCCGTATTAATAAAAACTCTAGTTAATACGTTTAACGCGTAGAGTACGGTTATAATAAATAAACATATTTATGTTCTTTCGAAAATATAGTTTCCTAAAAGCCGTTATCAAATTTACTTACATATAGCTTGCCATGAACGAAGCTGATAACGCTTCGTTGATGGCTTTTTTCATAAGTACTGAGACTTTGCTTATACGGCCTTAATTATTTTTTATTGGCTAACTTAAGTAATTATTAAAAGACAAATATTAGGTATTCAAATAGTTTAATGGATAAACATAACAAACAAGAGAGCGAAAGTGTCAGTGTCGCGATTTTTGTTACTACTCAAAACTACTTTAACAATTCACTATTATTTTTAATACATTTTTAAATATTTACAATGTAAGTATTTCTTAATTATAATATTATTGTCATTTCATCTTTGTTGACATGCATTGAATAGATCAGACAAAGCTAACAACTTTAAAAGCAGTTTATATGAAGTTAATAATTCTATATGTCTACTACTGATTTAAGACTCTCTTCAAAATTATATCTGGTAGAGCCAGACGTGAACGAACTTCAGATATTACATTTCTTTCTAGACAATAGAATTTTATATTCGCAAAGTGCAGTCAGTTAGCCACTTATCTTTTTAATTATTTGAATTGGAATCTGTTAGTAGATGCAGTATTTTTATGCTATGAATAATTTACGATTACCATTATAACAATAACCTAGTAAAAAGTTTGTTACTAATTGTAGTTATGTATGCTTTGACATGTGATTAGGTTTTTTGATCATTTCTGAGCTGTTGATATTAGGTATGAAATTAGTTTTTGATAACGTTACTTAAGTGTCCTTAAATCCACAATTTAAAAAAAAAACACTGAAATATGGAATAGAACACTTTTTTACGAATACTTTTCGCGAACATTTATTAAATTTTATCCCGACGTTTCGAGCACTTTACAGCGTTCGTGGTTACGGGTAGACTAAGATTGTAACACAGCTAAAATTATGTAAACCTATACATTAGTTTTGCTACCAGGTACTAGATGGCTATTTCCATTATTTCCATAATTGCTATCTTTGCACTTTGGACTTTCACTTACGGTGACATCCCATCGTGCCCTTCTGCCTCTACTTCGAGCAAAATCGACTACAAGATGTTATTTGTTATTTACAGAGTTTTGAGAAAAAATAAGTACCATCTATTCAGAGGAACATCGTAATTTCTGTATAAAACCAATTTATTGACATTTATTGGTTTAGAATGATTTTAAAACTCACAATGTCATATTTTATATTTTTTATATTGCGCATAGGCTGGACTCAAACCAGCAACTTTTTCAACAAGAAAAAAAATTGGTTTCTTATTTCATCTTTATGAAAATATGGCACTGTGAGTGTTAAAATCATTCTAAACCATTAGATAGCAAAGCGTCATCAATTTCCAAGTTGACAAGCCCACTGTTGCGTAAACAGACAGGTAGATGGCGCTAAACGCCACGCGTAATGACGTATCTATAAGAAACCACAAATCTGGCAAGGTCGGACAGACAGCACGGTAGCTTAAATGGTAGAGCGTTTGGCCCGGTTAACCAGAAAGTTGCTGGTTCGAGCCCCGCCCGTGCCTAGAAATTTTTGGTTTCTTATTTCATCTTTATGAATTATTGACATTTACTTTAATATACTTACCCCAAAGTATTACTAAACAAAATACACAGGCAGAGCACATGGACAAAGAAATAAAAGCTCAAAGAATCTCACCTGTCATTCTATTGATTTCGATAGGACGGTGATTAAAAATAAGTGGGCCATACCCACGTCCCATAGACCTGAGTCTTCTCATGCATTATGCGGTCCCTCGGGACCCTCATTTTCTTGTCAAATTTTATTAAGAATTTGGAATGTCAGTATCCCATTTGAGGCCTCTTCGTGTTTTGCATGAGAACCGAGGCACGTAGCTGGCACATTACACGACTACGATGTTATTTGCTTATCTTATTAAACTTGTGCTCATATTAATGCAATTTAAGCAATAAAAGCTTAAGTTAGGAGTGTATTGTTTTACAGCTAGAAAAATTGACACTGCGTGCTGGCGTGTTGATTTGGCGCTGCAACTCGCTTGACTGTTACGTTATTATACTTTACACAAAATCACGTTCCACATATGTGAATTGTTTGCTGTTTAGTGCAAATTAATTGTAGGTGAAATAGGTCCCTAAAGTTCCTTTCACCATAATTTAACGCATAAACACCGAAGCGGTCGCATGCGTGTCTCGTTTACATATGCTTGAGGGATTAACATATCCGTAATGCTACTTTTATTTTTATTTTTTTATTGAATAGGACAACAAAAGATCCAAGTAGGGTTAGTAAAAAAAAAGTAAAAACCGACTTCAAAACCAAAATGCACTAAAAAGTCTTAAATAAACTCTTCACCATTGAAAGGAAAGGAATCCGTTTTAGGCAAACAATTTCTTTTTGGAGTCGGTGCTGTGATAGTTGATGCTTGATGGTCAAAGTGATGGCACCGACTCCATTATTTCTTTATTTTTAGTGATTACATAAGGGGGGGGGGGGGGGGAGTTGCACCTTGTGATTCTGTTTTTTACGAAGCTACAAATTACCTATCATAAGTTTCGTCATTATTATTACTGAACTCCTAGGCGTTAAGGAGTTCCACCATCAGCTCAGCCCCACAAAATGTTGACTATCAGACGTAACAACACGTCAACATTAAGATTCTAGTAAAGAAACACTATACGTGCCTTTAAAATTTGAGGGTTTCCCTCGAATATACCAAGATCCCATCATCAGATCCCAAAATGGAAAAAATAGGACCAACTAGAAGGTATACCCTCTTAGTAGGTGAAAAAATTTTTTGATTTGGTCGACAAACGACTGAGATATGAGGTAACATTAGGGCCAAATAGATATGACCCAAAGGGCTAGAACCTAGTATGTACCCAAATGAATTTGGTAAAATTTTGCACAAAAGACTTCACCAACGCAAACCCAGGGAGGTGGAAAATTAAAGATCCGATGAAAGAGAGGCCAATCTAATATCGTGTCAGTTATAACAAATATACAGTACCAAAATAATACCTTATTATGTGATGAAATTTTCTTGATCAACGGCTGGAAGGATTATTCATTCATGAAAATTATCTAACGTACTAGATACGCCACGGTTTATCGCCATAACTTGTTAAATAAATTAATTTTATTATAGCCAATGGAGCTTAGTCTATCGTATATGATATGCGTGCCAATCAACTGTCCACAAAGGATTTTTAAAGATTTTTTTGTTTTAGTGAAAAAGAGTAGCAAAGGTGAATTTATTAGCAATAAAAAAGTTTCCTGACCGAAACCATTTGATGTAAAGAAAAGTATACAACAGAGGCTATTTTAATTAAACCTAATGACTGCAGTTTATCCTTTCCCTACAGGGTTAAGATAAAGGAAATTAGGGATAATTATTACATCGTTCCAGTCCAGAGGACTTGCTCGGATGGCTGCTCTTATATTTTTAATATATTTTACCTTAAACGATTCTTTCGTTTTGTGTTTAGTCATTTACTTTAGTTTCCGTCACTTTCAAAAAATCTTATTTTACCGAGGTTGCTGGAGATTCCTGGCGATTGGAACTTGCTCGCGATTAAATTTTGATTTTACTTTTAAATTATAAATATGTAACTCGTGTTATATGTTTTATTCACTCGCGTCAAGATGTCGTGTTATATTTATTCACTTCTTAAAATCCAATTCGTTTTAACTTAAACGTACTAAATAAACTATAGAACCTGTACTACAATCGTGTCTACCAGTTTTTTTTTGTTTTCGTATTTAAGGATTAATAATTATTTTAAAAGTAAATACCAGTGTTGGCATTAATCGATCATTTTTTCAATCGATTACTTAATTTGACTAACTTTAATCGAATTAAAGTTAATCGTGATTAAAACAATCACGATTAATCTTTTAATCGTAATCGCTATTGAAAAAATAATCATTAGTCGATAATCGTCAATTTGATTAACGCTGATTAAGATACGTTCAACAAAAAAAAAATAACATATTTAGATTTGAAGACCACAGGGGAAAAACAGGGTATGTCAATTGAACTCAGTTTTGCGTAAATTGAAAATTAAAATTTGAAAGTCTACAAGTTGTTAAATATTAGAGTTTATCAGTGATTTACTTATATATTTAGTCAATATAATCCCTAATATAAAGCTGAGAAACAATCATAATTCAGTAAATAAATATAGAAAATAACCAAAAAAACAAGCAAGAGTCAGAAAGTAAAAATAAACTTTTAAAAAAAGTAAAAACCGACTTCAAAACCAAAATGCACTAAAAAGTCTTAAATAAACTCTTCACCATTGAAAGGAAAGGAATCCGTTTTAGGTAAACAATTTCTTTTTGGAGTCGGTGCCATCACTTTGACCATCAAGCATCTACTATCACAGCACCGACTCCAAAAAGAAATTGTTTACCTAAAACGGATTCCTTTCCTTTCAATGGTGAAGAGTTTATTTAAGACTTTTTAGTGCATTTTGGTTTTGAAGTCGGTTTTTACTTTTTTTTAAAGTTTATTTTATTTCTTTATTTTTAGTGATTACATAAGAGGGGGGGGAGGGAAAGTTGCACCTTATGATTCTATTTTTTACGAAGCTACAAATTACCTATCATAAGTTTCGTCATTATAATTACTGAACTCCTAGGCGTTAAGGAGTTCCACCATCAGCTCAGCTCCACAAAATGTTCACTATCAGACGTAACAACACGTCAACATTAAGATTCTAGTAAAGAAACACTATACGTGCCTTTAAAACTTGAGGGTTTCCCTCGAATACACCAAGATCCCATCATCAGATCCCAAAATGGAAAAAATGGGACCAACTAGAAGGTATACTCTCTAAGTAGGTGAAAAAAAATTTCGATTCGGTCGACAAACGACTGAGATATGAGGTAACATACATACAAAAAAAAAAAATGATAAAAAAAGAACATACAGTCGAATTGATAACCTCCTCCTTATTTGAAGTCGGTTAAATAACCTCCTCCTTTTTTGAAGTCGGTTAAAAAGCAAGAATGTCAATGACATTCATTGTTGTTGCTTTGTTTCTACGAGGGTCAAACTGAAAGTTCTTAGAACTGGCCACTTATAAACAATATAATAAAAAAAATATTCTAAAATTTGAAAATAGAACTCTTTGCCAATATTACTGAGTATATATTTCATTCATTTGTCATTTGTTTTACGATTTGGCGGCAAATTGAAAATTGTCTGTGTCACGTCAACATGAATTTAACACGAGAAAATTTTCGTGCAATGATTTTTTATGACTTTCGATGTCATTTAAGTCAACAAGAAAGTTATGATAGACTACGATTGGCCTTTCACGATGAAGCCCCATCTCGTGCGACTGTTTACAACTGGTTTAATGAGTTTAAACGTGGTCGCACTAATCTCACTGATGATGTACGTGAGGGACGGCCTTCTACGGCGACGACTGAAAATAACATCTGTGTTGTGCGGCGTATGATAGAGACTGACAAAAGAGTGACCTATCAGCAGATTCGGACAAGCTTAGGCATCGGTATGAGTCAAGTGCACAAAATCCTCCACGAACATTTAGCGGTCAGGAAGCTTTGCGCCCGGTGGATACCTCATAATTTGACTAAGGCTCAAAAACTCCATCGTGTGGATTGGTGCCGTAAAATGATTGAAAGATTTAACGGAGGTGACTCAAATGCTGTGTTCGACATACTAACAGGTGACGAAAGCTAGATTTACTGTTATGATCCTGAAACCAAAAGACAATCTGCTCAGTGGGTGTTTCCTTTCGAGGAGTTGCCAACTAAAGTGAAGAGAGATCGAAGTGCGGGAAAAAAAATGGTGGAATCGTTCTTTGGAAGGATAGGTCATTTCGCAACAATTGTGTTAGAGGATCAAAAAACAGTTTCTGCAGAATGGTACACTACCAATTGTTTGCCACTTGTCTTGGAAAAAGTTCGAGAGAAACGACCTCGCAGTAGGATCCTCCTTCACCACGACAACGCCTCGTCGCACACCGCCAAGCGAACGATCGACTATTTGGCGACATCAAACGTTGAATTACTGGGTCACCCGCCGTATAGCCCCGACCTCGCGCCTTGTGATTTTTATTTATTTCCAAAAATTAAAGAAAAACTTGAAGGAAAGCGGTTTATGAATGCCGAAGAAGCGGTGGCTGCGTATCGCGATGCCATTGAAGAGACCCCTAAGGACGAGTGGGCAAAGTGCTTTTCCCAGTGGTTCCATCGCATGCAGCGGTGTATTGACGTCAATGGACAATATTTTGAAAAGATATAATAAAACTAATAACTGGCTAATGTAATCAGTTTTTGATTTTCTAAGAACTTTTAGTTTGACCCTCGTACCGTAGATATTGCGGAATATTAATGAAATTCCTTTTAATTGATATATTTATTATTTTCATTATTTATTGTGCATATACTACAGATAAGTTATTATACGGAATACTAAAATATTATTTTCAGCTTCTGAAGAGCAAAAAACTTTTAGAACTTTGTATCTTAGTATTTTTTTTAGATGTTGCCAGAAATTCTGAAAAGGAAGAAAGATAATTAATATTCAGGACTAAATATAATAATCGAAATACATAGCTTAAGTAGGTACATTTTTCCTATAGTTTATGAAATAGTAGGTACCCACCTTATATCCAGCGCCAGGTAATAATGTGATTGTATCGGGAATGTAGGTAGGTATGTTGGCGAATATTTTTTAGTACTTATAATTATTTCAATTGCGAATTTCTGTCACTACTACTCATTTAAATATTTTTCATAATAAACAAGCATTTATATTTCAACTAAACCACAAAGGCAACGACAGACCACAGAAAGATGTCAATGTGGCGGCTACGCTCTCGAGCTGTCAAACTGCTGACTTTGCCGTTTTTGGTTGTTTCCGCGCGGACATTCATGTTTCTTGCCTGGCAGAAGCAATCAATTTTAAAGACATACCTAGACTATGACAACGACCGTTGTTGCACTTGTAATTTTGCTATAGGAAAGGCACATACGATTGCCGTTAGATGGCATTATTACTTTATTTTATGATTTTTACTGACATTCCTTGTTTTTCCCCTGTAGTCTACATTTAATCAACTACGTTTTCAAACAAAATTCAGCCACGATATCGCAACTTATAGCTTAATACCGGGCTAAGGTAGCGTAATTGACATTTTTATTTGTTTTTCAAAACAATAATATGATTCGGACAACAATGTTTTCAAGTCATATGTCATACATAATAACGCACGAGTATCATTTCCTAGGGTTTCAGGATTTTGCTGTGACAATGGATTTTAAATTCCGGCAAAAGTGGTCTGACTTCTATGCGCAAAGCCACATACTCGTGATATCCATACAAAAAATCATATCGGTTGTTTAACGGATTACTTACCAAAAATGTCGGATGATTTATTCGAGAAAAGAGTATTATGAAGAGGAATTTAAATCATTTCAAAATTAAAAGTTTTTTTTTTCAAGTTGAAAAGTTTTTTGTCAATAAAAAATAATCTTAAAAACGATCTTCTAATTTTAAAACTAATTACTGTGATATTTGTTAATGTTCAAATAAAATTTTAATTAAATGAGCTCGTTTTTAGGGTTCCGTAGCCGCAAGGCAAAAAACGGAACCCTTATAGTTTCGTCCAGTCTGTCCGTCTGTCTGTCTGTCTGTCCGTCCGTATATTACAGCCATTTTATTCTGTAACTTTAAGCATCACATAGGAACATGTATTCTGTTAACCGCTTTACGATTCTTATACAAAAAATAACTAAATAATGATATTTAAAAGGGGCTCACATACATGAAACTAAAACAAAAATATTTTTTTTAGTCAAACCTATGCGTTTGGGGTATTAAAAGATAGGTCTTTTAAAATGAACCGTTTTCTCTAAAAGTCTAACGTTTGCGAGATATACGCTTCCAAAGTGGTAAAATGGGCGTCCCCCCCCCCCTTTAACTTCTAAACTAAGCAAGTGTTAATTTTGAAAAAAATATGTAATGTAGATCTTAACATATACTTTCAACGAAATAGTAGTTTTTGAGATATAGAACCTTTTTAGCAACCGCAAACATAACTTCGTTTTTCATACAAACACTATGAAAAACAAAGTTATATTTGCTGTCAACAAAATATTGCGATATTTTAGGTAAGTGGAAGTATGTGGATCCCTAATTCAGTTAAAGTTGGCACGGAACCCTTAGTGGGCGAGTCCGACTCGCACTTAGCCGGTTTTACAATTTATGAAAAACTGTTCGAAACCGCATTAGTGATATTTTTATATCGTGATTAACGATTAATGATTACGACTAATAATCGTAATCGTCTAGATTTTGATTACGATTAATTAATTTTAATCATTAATCACGATTAACTTTTTAATCGTTAATGTTTAATCGTTAATCAAATTAACTTTATGCCAACACTGGTAGATACAGACGGGAGGGATTCGAAAGAAGTTATCCCAATTTCTTCTCGAGTCTTCGCGTCTATATTTATTTTTTGTTTTCGAGTGAAAAACACTACAGCAATATCCAAGCGAGTTATTCAAAAATAAGGCACTTGTCTTGCTCATAATCGAAATGTTTTTTACACATAAATATTAATAGATTTCTTCGTACGCAGACAATAATAATGACGTGGATTTGATATACTACATACTCATGTTTTCCCTGTCTTTATTGCATTGAGGGAGTTTAATACATTAGTCTGATTCCAGCATCACAGATTGTCTATCCGTAATGTGTAAATTTACCTTAGAGCTTTGCAGTTAGGTCATTAAAGTTTAGTGATGCTTTCAACCTTAGTAAAAGTTTAAAAAAATCTTTAACCGCAGAAACATGGAGTCAATGGACAAGCCCCTTATGACTCAATCGTTAACCCGAAAAATCCCTCAGTCAAAAAGCTGGCTTATCGTTTTGAAACAGATTGCCAAGAAGCAGAAATACAAAGGAAAAAAAAGGGATGCTACATGTTGTTTCAAATACCATACACTGAATTGAACGTATGCTTTCTTATGTGCTATAGCTGTAAATAAATAGATCTAGACTTCAATTATTCATGTTTCAATTGTCAGTCTTTTTGCCGTAAAGTATAGTTAAAGTGTTACTTGCTATGGCGTTTATATGAGTCGTTACATCTGAAAGTTGCGAGATTGTAAGTAGGAACCAGCATTTTAATAGAAAATGTTGCGTATCATATATGATGTTACTTATGTTTTTATTGTAAAGTAACATCTCTACCAGAATCCGGGATGATAAGAACAACACCTAGCTCTACCCAAAACGCTCACTCAGCCTAATTTATTCGCAGCCATCCAAGCCTATCAGGTAGTTGTTGACGTTTCAAATGTTTTATTGTGATTGTTACTCCCGATAAGCTGGCATTGTCCAACTTTTCCTTTATCGGATTACTGGGCCCCATTAACAGTTTTGGAGACTAGACCGGGTTCGAACCTCGCCAATTGATAAGTCAGTGTAATAACATAGTAAGTGTTCCAGTATTCCACAGTTAAAACAACAAACTATTCTTAAATGATAATTACCACACAAAATAAAGGGATATTATTCAACATTGTAGAAAGTGTCTTTTCTTACAATGTCCGCTTCTGCTTTCAATATTGATTCAATGTTACCCGTTTGTCTTACGCGCTGACTGTAATGACTCCCTACTCGTACTACCTAATTTTGTGACTGCATTTTTAAAACATTTAAAAACAAACATTTTTAAAACATTTTAAAAACATACTGATTAGATGACTTCACATAACCAGTACGCTCTTGTGCATTGTAAAGTATCAAATATGTCAGATAATTTTTATCCAAACATATTTCATCGCAACTAAGGGATTATAATATGGATCCGTTCTTGAAGATGTTTTTTAAACCAACACATACATTCTCAAACACCGCAGTACCAATAAAATCATTTTATCGTTGCATTCGGTGCATTTAAGACCATCTACACTGGTTGTGTTGAATATCAATGGACGGATTACGATCCACATTAGATTGTTCGAAGTGGTTCGGGACCAAACGAGAATAAAGGATTAGTATGTAATAAGGGTGGCTTAGGAAGGGCGCTGACTCAGCTTAATTTATAAGCAGTTACGGCGGGGCGGTAACTCGATGACCACCCGGTACGGTTTTGTATCGAGAATGGAAGGGACAAAGTTGATTGCGAGTTTTGGCCCTAGTAGTAGTATAGTAAGTAATATTTGAACATAATAATATACAGTGCGTTGAATTAATAAGGTAAGAAATTTGAATATCCCTCACGTATGTGTTTATCAAAAGTCTTTTGTTATACTTTTGTTTACGCGACCGCCGGTGATCTTTTGATCCGTGAGCATTTATGGCGTTATCTCTTTTTTTATAATTTACTTACGATACACCTATACTAATATTATAAAACTGGAGAGTTTGATAGTTTGTTTGAACGTGCTAATCTCAGAAACTTCTGAACCGATTTGAAAAATTATTTTGTTGGATAGTTTATATTTATTGAGACAGGCTTCGGGCTTTAAAAAATGCGGGGGGATAGTCATAAAATAAAGCGCAGTGGCAGCAGTGCTTTGGTAATGACACTGAAGTGCAGCAACCCTCGGCAAAGTCGTGATTGGATGGGTGACCATTTCGATCATATACGTGGGCATGTGATGAATCTATCCATACTCCTAGTCAGAGGCCCTGTGGGAGGTTTAATAACATTTATCTATCAGAGTAAGGGCCGATGTCACAAAGGTCAGATAAAACATATCAGTCTGATAAGTTAGTCTACTTTAGTCTACGTTAGTCACTTTATTTTTGGTTTTGGTCACGTAACAGAAATTGTCGGTTAGTTCTACTTAATTTATTTCGTAAATACCCAGTCCTATTTTGCAGAAAAGTGATGTGTAAATGACAAATGTCATCTGTCATATCTGACAGCTGCGTTTAGTTTCAAATTGTAATTTAGCTAATTTAAATAGTGTTATAATACCGTTATGTGTTATAACGGTATTATAGCGCTTTTCATCATTGTTAATTTGTATTGTTTGTGTTAATTGTTTGTACAAGTGATCTCTGAATGGACAGCTGGTAGGTAAAGCCAACTGTTTGTAGTATATACGTTATCCAATCTATTTAAATAGTATATTTATTATTTTTATACATATATATCATATTATTTTATTTTAAACCAATATGAATGTGTCCCAAAGCGACACTGATAACTCAGATCCTTTTCTCTCTTTTTCATCATCTTCTTCTAGCAATGATAGCTTTCTTTCTTTTATTCCAACTCTCTCTGATGAGCTCGATACTGCCTTTTGTGACCTTTCTAAAAATTTTAATGTAATTCACATAAATGCCCAAAGCATTCCAGCCCACTATCCGGACATGCTTGTAGCCTTTGACCGTAAAGACATACACGCTGTACTGGTGTCTGAGACATGGCTAAACCCATGCTTACCTTCGTCATCTTTTGCCCTCCCTGGTTTCCAGCTAATTCGCAATGACCGTATTGTCAGGACTGGTGGCGGTATAGCAATATACATCCGATCTCATATTCCCTTTACGATAATTAATGCCACACTACCTTCCGCATCTTCTGACGTAGCTCAACATCTCTTCATCGAAATTAGTCTCTGCCACACAAAAGTTCTTCTCGGTGTATTCTACAGCCCGTCGCTTAACGTGGATTACTTCTCCTCTTTTGAGCGGACTTTGGAAGACCTGACTCCCCTATACAGTCATACTATACTGATGGGAGACTTCAACACCTGCTTACTCAAAGACGATATCCGTTCAGCACGCCTTAATTCATTAACTTCTTCGTGTAATTTAAATATTCTTCCTCTTAAGGCTACTCACTTTTTTCCAAATAGTGTGCCCTCTCTTCTTGATTTGATTATTGTCTCCTCGGCTAATAACGTTGCTAGGCACGGTCAATGTCACGCTGACGCCTTCTCATACCACGACCTCATTTTTCTCTCATATAAAGTGCGTCCTCCAAGACCAAAGCCTAAATTTCTCCTGCAATGCAATTTTAGTGAAATGAACATCGATGCCCTTAAACACGATGCCTCGGTTACAAACTGGTTTGAAATTGAGATGGCTGAAACGGTTGACGAGAAGGTTAATCTTTTTAACACGCTTCTAATAGGTCTGTTTGATAAACATGCTCCTATTCGGCCTGTTAAAATTAAGCATGTCCCTGCACCGTGGCTATCCGATGAACTCAAAACACTGAGAGACAAGAAGAATGCTGCTAAAAGGAAGTTTAAACTGGACCCGTCCGATAAAAACCGCGAAAAATATAAATCCCTCCGGAATCACTGCAACACTTCTTGTAGAGACGCTCAAAGACGCCATATTCATAAATCCGTCGAAAACGGAGACCCGGCTAGGGTCTGGAAATTTCTTAGGTCTATTGGAGTTGGAAGAAGCCGTAATGATCCTATTTCGAGCAATATTAATTTAGATCTTCTTAATCAACACTTCACAACTTCTGACGGTGTTAATAATACCATCAAAAATAAAACCTTAAGTCAACTCTCATCTCTTCCAACCCCTGACTATCCTCCCTTTAACTTTCGTCAAGTATCCGATTGTGATGTTAAGAAGAATATCTCCTCCATTGCCTCAAATGCCGTCGGAGCAGACTGTGTGAGTCGCCGAATGATTCTTCCGCTAATTGATATTTTGACTCCGATAATCACCCACATCCTCAATAAATCTTTGTCCTCGAGTTGTTTTCCCACAATGTGGAAAGACGCTCAGGTAACTCCTCTTCCAAAAAAAGCAAGTCCATCTTCCTTTACTGACTACCGTCCAATTTCGATACTCCCGTTCCTTTCCAAAGTGATGGAGCGCATAGTTCATCACCAACTCAGCGTCTTCCTTTGCGATAACCATCTCCTAAATCCGTTCCAGTCCGGTTTTCGCCCTGGTCACAGTACGACTACCGCTTTGGTAAAAATAACTGAGGATATTCGACTTGGCATGGACGATAAGAAACTCACTGTGCTAGCTCTATTAGATTTTAGCAATGCCTTTAATACCGTAGATTTCGATATATTACTGGGGCTGCTTCGTTCTCTTAACATATCTCCAACGGTGCTTGACTGGTTTCATAGTTACTTGCATGGACGTCGGCAGCGCATCCGTTCAGAGGATTCGTTCTCTGCATGGTGCGACCTGACTGCTGGTGTTCCTCAAGGCGGTGTTCTGTCTCCTCTCCTTTTTTCAATTTTCATCAACTCTATCACGCGTAATCTTACGTCGTTTTTTCATCTTTATGCAGACGATCTCCAAATATATTCACAAGGGTACCTTGAAGACTTACCTACGGTTATAGAGGTGGTTAACACTGATTTCAATCGTATCCTTGACTGGAGTAAAGCCTTCGGTCTCAAGGTCAACCCTACTAAAACGCAGGTTATAATTGTGGGCGGTTCTTGGCAAATTGCTAGGATTGACTGGCCGGCCATGCCCCCGATTACATTTGACGGTGTCCAAATTCCTTTTAGCAAATCCGTGAAAAACCTGGGTATACATATTGACTGTTCGCTCTCATGGTCCCAACAAACTGCATACGTTAGTCGGAAAATTTTTGCCGCAGCGGCGTCGCTAAACAGACTTCGGAACTTCATACCTATACCCACTAAAATTGCGCTTGTCCAGGCTCTATTGTTTCCAATTTTAGATTATGCAGATAGCTGCTATCTTGATTTAAATGAAATTCTTCTCGACAAGCTCGAACGTCTCCAAAATTTCTGTATTAGGATAATCTATGGTTTACGGAAGTATGATCATGTCTCCGAATACCGCTCTCGGCTCAAGTGGCTCCCAATTCGACTTCGGCGTAACTTTCATATTCTCTGTTTATTATACTCCATACTTTTCAATCCGAAATTCCCACCTTATCTCAAGGAGCGCTTTCATTTTCTGCAGCCGTCGCGAGGTCTTGACATGCGGACATCGAGGAAACTCCACCTTGAATCCCCCTGTCACACAACGAGCTATTATTCTAATTCTTTTACAGTTCAATCAGTACGACTGTGGAACTCCTTACCCCTTGCTATTAGGCAGTCAACTTCAATAACTGTTTTTAAAAATCGCCTAAAAGAACATCTTCTCTCTTCAAAATAATTCTCCTTTTCTCTGGTGTCTCGGTAAATTTCTTTCATTTCACATTGGTTTATATGTATGTATATGTATGTATAAGTATGTTTATAGTTTATATTGTGTTGGTATATAATTACATTAATTTGTTTTATCTGTAATTATGCATTTTGATTTTAATTTTTATGATTGTATTTATTAATATATATACGAATATATGTATGTTTAATATAATATATTATAAATAAAAAAATGACCATATTTATTATGCACATAATACCCCTTCCTATAAGCTCATTATTTCTTTACCCGAAGGTTGTCTGGAAGAGATCGCTTATAGCGATAAGACCGCCTAAATTGTACATTTTCTTAAAATTAATTTGTTATTTACCTTTCTGGTGTGCAATAAAGAGTTATCTATCTATCTATCTATCTTAGTCAGTCAGATACAGCGGCAGATTAAAAAAAATGACAGCTACCTATGAACCTGACTATAAGGTGACCTTTTCAATTTAGCCATATTGTATTTTGTTCGACAAATATTTCTAATCTGACTATTGAAAAATCAGCCCTAAGGCGCCTTGTAAATATCTCCTCAATGAAATAAAAAATATCCCCCAAAAAAATATTTTTAAAAAGTATCTCCACCCAACTATCTTAACTTTGACTCACTCCAGAATTAAACCCTTATTTAAATTTACTTGTAACATTTTAGATGTCGTCAAAATCATCACCTTACTCAATTATAATTTTGTATTTATTAAGTACTAGCGGACCCAGCAAACTTCGTTATGCCCCCTCTCTACCTAGCCCCAATCCTAAATTTACTATATATTTGCGTTTTTCTTTCTTTTTAGTTTATTTTCATAAAAACATTCTTCGTACAATAAAAAACACAACAAAAAAAAGTCGCAAAATCGGTCCAGCTTTTCAAGCGTGATGATGTAACCAAGAAAAATAGGGATTATTTTTTTATAGTATTATAAGAAGACATGTATTTTATATATGTTCATTAGTCTTTTGCTTAGTATATCCTACGTGTAATATTAGTATATTATGTGTAATATTAGTATGTTTGTTTGTGTATTTAACTTCTTTTTTTTGTACCACTCTTTTTGCACTTATCATTAATGTTCCACCATTGATTAAACTCTCTGCATTACCAAGCGGCTGACTGGTAGAGAATGCCATAAGGTAATATTCATTAGTCTATTAACTCCTCTTCTCGCTTCTTCCTTCCACCTCTACGCCGATGACTTCCAACTCTATTCTCAAGCTGATCCATCTGCAATTGATGGCGCTATTCTTCAACTTAACGAGGATCTTCGTGCCATTAGCAGCGAGTCCAGTAAATTTGGCGTCAGGGTGAATCCCAGCAAATGTCAGGATATTATTATTGGCAGTCCAGGTCAGCTCCAAAAACTTGACATGACGTCTCTGACGTGAGGTGGTAGCCTATTCGCCTCATGTGAAGAACCTTGGGCTTCACATCGACTGCACACTAAGCTGGGGTCACCACGTGAAAGAAATGAGTAAGAAAGTTACCGGAACATTGCGAGCACTATACCGATTCAAGCACTTCCTTCCCTCTAGCACGAAGGCTCTGCTCGTACAGTCTCTGGTTCTGCCCATTTTCGACTACGCTGACGTTTGCTGCACAAATGTCTCCCAAGATCTCCTCAGTAAAATGGACCGGCTCCTCAACAATTGTATAAGATTTGTGTTCGGTCTACGTAAATTTGACCATATATCCCAGTTTCGCAACCAGTTAGGCTGGCTCCCCATTCGCCAGCGTAGGCACATTCGGACACTTTGCATGCTATACTCCATTCTTTTCGATTCTAACTCTCCGTCCAATCTTAAAGAAAAATTCTCATACCTCCACTCTTCTCATGACCGGTCCCTTCGCTCTAGTAGCTCTCTTCAACTATTCACTCCCCGTCACACTTCTGGCTTTATGTACAATTCCTTTACTCTCACAGTCATTCGACTTTGGAATGGGCTTGCAAAAAGTGTCCAAACATCTACCTCGAAATTTACCTTCAAAAAGGCATTCGAACACTTTATAGAGACGAACTCACTGACCCATCCAATTGACATTAATTTATCTATGTGAACCATATTATGTATATTTAAATGATGTGTATGTTTATATAATCGTATATAAGTAATAGGCAGTATGCATGTTTATCATAGTATTATACTTATCTCTATTGCTATTCACTTCTCTTTTATTGCCTCTATAACTTTACTTGCACCGCCTGTATATATATTTTTCTCTGTCCTGACCTATGGTTGACTGGTAGAGAATGCTTTTGGCATTAAGTCCGCCATATGTACCTACAATTTTATGTTGTGTGCATGAAGTTTTTAAATAAATAAGATCGCCAATGATACAACTTACAGTGCAATAAAATTTAAATTCATCAATTAAAACATTACATTTATAAATGTGTATAAATGCCTATTTCTGTATAGAAAAAGGCAGTTATTGCCTTATAAAAGGTGCAACATAAAATTTGTGTAACTACAGTTGTTTACATAGTAAATGTTACGGAACCCTTCGCGTTCCCTTCGTAGAGTAGGGCTCAAACCATCTCATTTCTATTTGCCCAGCTGTGGGTGGTTCACGGTCTAATTTACATTTATCATTTCCATTAAAAATGTATGAATAAGAAACTAGTTAAACTTAACAATAATATAATTCTCTTCAATGTACAAAATTTAAAAACTTCCTAGTAAACGGTGAAATGGTAAAAAAGATCGAAAAGATTGTTCATGGTGACAATATGGTATGACATTGCCGTGAATGTACGAAGATTCCATTGATGCGAAGCCAACTGCAGTGGTGCCTTTACGCTGATGCTGTAAAAATTAAAGGTAGGTGTTGTAGAAAATTCATGAGCAGAGCATTATGATTCAAGTCCTTAGTCTGTTCTGTATTTTTAGTTTAATGAATGTATCTTTACGTTAGTGGGTCGAATTAAATCATTTTTTAAACTGTCCAAATTGGACCAAAGTGGTCATAGATTTCTTTTATATTTTTGTGATTTGTCTTTATTGTATCCTAAGGAGCACGCATCATTTGCAGACATCTAAATATGATCCGACGACTCTCAGCTAGAACTTCATTTTCTTACTTTATCATGTTTGAGTAAGCGAAACATTGTAGCATTGTAAATATGAATTTTACTCGTAAGTTTTTCTTATTTAGCTGCCAAACAGATTCTGATAAAAGTTGCAGTAACAATTCCACAAGAAAGAAAATAGGCTATTTCTATGTATTCTATCCGAAAAGGGTAGTAAAAAAGTTACCTTCGACAGGTGGAGGTGCTGCAGGCGCCGCCGCTTCAGGCGCAGGAGCGGGTGCTGCTGAAAAAGTATTAAAATTAAATAAGAAAGGTTTACCTATACTAAAAGTACAAAAAAATGTTCAGCGGATGTTGCCTGAAGCAAAATTTTTGACATTTTAGACAATTTATTTTTCTGATTTTCTGCTGCATCAAATACCCTTTTAAGTTACGTTCGTCTTTAATAAACCTTAAAAAATATTTTTATTCTTTGAGCTCCATTCAAGAATTCGTCTCAATTAACAAAAACACGAAAATACCAAATTTGGCTCAGCATTGTCTACCGTACCTAATGTCAAAAAATTTGCTTCAGATTACGCTCGCAGGTTGCACTAGAAAGTAAAATCTAAAAGCTTTGTGAAAGTAACGCAACCTATGCGTGAAAAAAATATGATAATTGGAGACGTAATTTTTCAACCAAGATCATAAATCATTGGTACGAGATAAGAAAATTGGTGTGACGAGCACGAATATTTGTACTTAAGTCATGGATGTTTATTTGTTTAAGTATATTCGTCCGCGCGTCTTGATTTTTCTCTCTCCCCTCCCGTAGCAGCGTGATGTACTATATACTTTATTAGGCTAAGGCAGTAAATCAGGCATTTATTTTTAAATCGGTCTAGTAGTTTCTGAGAAAGGCGCGTTCAAATAAACAAAAAACTCTTTAGCTTTATAATATTAGTACAGATTTATGGGCGACGCCGCATCAC